>OX596282.1:32671509-33931509 GCA_951394225.1 Harpalus rufipes | reverse complement strand
TAATATATTCATATAAATCTATGATGTATAAACTTCTTTATTATTCAATAAGGGCATATCTCAACACAAAACAATTTTCACATATATTTACAAAATATATAGGATATTTTAACATAAATTATGTACAATAAATTACAATGTAGTTTACCATATATAAATTTTAGGCTGGTAACAGGGATTTTCAATTCGAACAACGTTCTTGTTTACTTTCTCTTTATATTCTTCTAGTAAAAACATTAATTTTGGGCGGTCTAAAATGTATATATCTGGATATGTGCATCTATTCTTACATATCTTCTTTTACATTTTATTTTTTCATACATGTTGTATTTAAGTAACACATTGATTTCCTTTAATAAAGTGATGGATAGATTGCATTCGGATTATTCTTATATCGATGTGTAATTTTGTCAATATTTACAACTTACTTGCGAAGAATTTGATAGCTTTTTTGCAGTTCAATGTTACTCTAGTCTACAGTGCTCGTGTACATTGTCCCATAATGTTTGAAACAAATTTAAGTCCTTCAACGTAGACTTGTCACTTCCATAATAGTGACAGATGAAGAATTAAGAGATTCTCCAAGTACATTTTTCTTTCATTATTCATTATTTCGATGAGATACATTTTTTTCTGTATTTTACGTTGCAGAGTGGAGACCATTTTCACTTTCATCTTGTGTTTATAACATTTAAATATCGTCTTCCTTCGGGCTGTATTTTCGCTTATATCTATTCTTTATATTTAGATTTTTTAATTATAAATTCATTCTATGACGAAATTTTGTCCTACTCTTCTAATTTTTCGAGATGTTTCCAATTCATTGTTGGGATTAACAGTATTTCGGAAGGGTATGTTTAATATACGTATAATTTTAAATATTTAACTATTCATACAATAAGGAATAATATAATGAATATACTTCCCAGAAAAAATCTTCAGTAATGTCTCTGGATTTTTGACACTGACATTTATGTCAGTTACAAACATTTTTTATTTTTCTATTGGTTTCCATGACATTATTGCGGCTGTGAAATTTATTACAACAGATTATTATATACCTTATATTTCTTTATTTCTAAATCTATAAAAGATATACTAAAATATTTGTATGTATCAGATAGAGAATTTACTATTCTTTAATAAACAACAACAAAAATTTTCAAAAAATAATATTTAGAAGATTTTTTTTATGAATCTGCTACTTCCGGGTGTCCAATTATTACCAAAACCTTTTCAGCTCTTCCCAGTAATGTCCGATTGCGAAGTACGTAGTTAAACAGATATTAAGTATTATAGTTTTTGAGATATCGTCCTTCCAGCCGACCTAGATACACACATCCATACACACATACATACACACATACATCCACATACACACACAGACATACACACACACACACACACACACACACACACTAACACACACACACACACACACAAACACACACAGACATCATCGTAAAAATATTAAAATCGGATTGTAGGGACCTTAAAACGTGCTTAATTATTAATATCTGGATATGTGATTTTTAGCATAAATCCAATACCTGTTAGCGAGAGGTAAAAGGTAAATTCTCAGTAATTTCTCGGTATCTATTCTGGTAATTTACGGTAAACAAAATTTGATAATATACGGTAATATATTTAGTAATTTTTTCGATAAATTACGCTTTTACATACCTGACCTTAATTATTTATAATTAAAAATTGCAAAATTTACATTTTCGCATATAACTAGAGACCTATGCATGTTTTCTCAAACGATATACCAATAAAATTGTTTCCTACTGCAGCAATGTATGTCTACTAATTTAATCGACTTCGTAGGTATCTGTTGTTCACGATTAAATTTGGCTAAAATTAATGTTATACAAATTAAAAGTGATAATAAATAATGCAATCTTCTGCTGAGACGGGGTACACCGCATCATCAGTGAAGTCATTTAAATTCATTATAAATTGACACAGGCTACAACGCTATCGTTCAATTCGTAAGATATAAAACAAATGGAACAGATTTCTGTTTCGTAAAGAATTCATACGTATATGCAAGATAATCCAAGTCGAGAACCAAAGCCCCAATGAATTTGGAATACACAATAGTGACCTTTTTGTATGAAGCAACACGATCGATATTTCTAAACTATGTATGTATATTTGTAATGGGAACTTTCTGTCTATCATATACATATTACTTATTGTATTTTCAACTAGAATGTGAATTGTATACGAGTAGTAGCATAAGTCGCATGTCCTAAATTTAGCAGGATTTACTGTTACCAATAGCCTGTCTCAGTGAACCGGGGTTTGCTGACTTACGCAGCAGGCAATTTATTAAGAGTCTTAATAGGGATGAGATACATACAGCCGTATTAGAATTAGTGAAATCAAGTCAATTAACTATAAGTTAAGTCATATTAGTAATTCAATCAAATTAAATATATGCAAAAGTATTTCGCATAGCAAACTGCCACTTGACTTGATGAGGTAGACAGTTTTTATATCTACCCGTAGTCTTTGAATCTAGTAAAATGACTTCGTAGTGTGACAAGGTGAGGTGAAAAAAAAAAAGCTAACCGAATTGGATATAATATATTTTAAGGAGGGATTATATACAGCAAATTATAATTGAAGGGAAAAATTAAGATGGAAGGGGCAGAAGAAAATTTTAAATCTTCTCAAATATTAGGACAGAGGGAATTACCAGGGCCCGAAAAGAAAAAAAGAGGCACAGGACAGATTGGTATGGAGATTGTATTTCCGCTAAGAAATATGATGATAACCAAAAATATATTAAAAATTAGAGTAATTATTGAAATATCACATTTAAGAATATGAAAACAAAGAATATCAAAAATCATTTTCCTAACAATGCATGTTACTTTGCAAAAATTTAGTCCCATAAAGTATTACTTTTTTCGATAAAAAATTGTCCAAAGAATATCAAATTTAATCAGTTGCATATAAAGTAACGTTTTGGAATAGTAATATTAATGATGAGAATGAAAAAAAATACTTTATAGTTAATTTAAAATCCATATCAGTGAACACTTCAGTTTGAGTGGTCGTGGTAGTTGGCGAATAGAAAAATTAAGTACATTTGTGTTATGTGTTATCTACAAATAATGTCATGTTTAATTTTAGTTAAATGTAGGAGTTAGGAAAAAATTTGTATGCCACTCAAGAATAGACATTTTATCCACGGAAATTAACACATTAGGCATTTCCGCTTGATGATAAAATATGTGAATTCACTTGCATCATATAACCATTATGTATTAATTAAATTATTGTATATTTATAGAAAAAATATTTTAAGAATATACTGTAATCACAACTTAACAATCAAGAAAACATAGTATAATTATTTTTTATCTCATCTTGTGAAAAAATTACTACAGGAAAAACAAAAATTGTGCAAGGCTATTATATTATATTTCATATTATGTACTCGTACATAACTTTTAGGAGTTATTATACCTGTATTCGTTTCCATACCAGTATAGTAATAAATTTTTATTATATTTTAATGTTAAACTTATTTGTGGTTTACCGTGGTTAGAGATATAGTGTACTGACTTTTAGGTAAAGTTTATAGCAATTATAGCATGTCACTACCAAGTTCATCCCTAAGTTTAGCAGATAAAAATATACAAAATAACAGAGACGTATTCTAATATTTTTCTACGAGTACAATGTTTATTACAGAAAACACTGAAAATATGCATCAAAAATAAAACTCATAAGAATCACAATATACAAAAAAAAACTACTTATATATATGATTGCTAGACTAAACTCAATAGGAAATGAGTTTGTTATGTATGTACACTTGTACAGTATAAATCGGAGATTAATAAAATTCTACTAAATACACCCGTCACTAACAGGTAGTGACAGCCTATAACTAGCATTGGCTTCCTTTGGCAACCTTGGTGGTTGGTAAATTTTAATAAAATAGGTAATAATTTAAAAAATATATTATTTCGTAAATATCGTCGTTTGGTTATTTAATATGAAATATAGCGTTTGCGCGGTGCCCGCTTGCGCAGTTTTATCAATGCGTGTACATTATACTTTTTAGGTTATGTACACTTCTATAACAAAATCTAAATATGCCAGCAGTTTTACTAGACCTCATTTTAACTAAAGATATTTGCAAGTATTTTTCTTAGACAATTGTAATGTATAAAAATCAATTTTGTGTACCTTTTATTTGATTGCATTTCAGTGTACGTCATTATAAAATGTCCAATAAAAAACGCGAACAAAATACATTGGATTCCTTTTTATTAAAAAACCAAAGCAGTTTTAATTCGACCGATTAAGTATCTTATTTCGCCCCCTCCTTGGACATTTCCTAGATCCGCCCATGATGACAAGGGTGGTATAAACCGCATATTATGGATTCATGTCATCTGATTTCTATTTTTTCATATGACTGCAGCTATAAGACTTGTGGCGTATATAGGGAAGAGGCCCGAGTAAGTAACTTCAATTTCAGAAAAAGAGCTTTTTTCCGAAATTTAATTTACTTTTTCTGAAATTGAAGTTGAAAAGGTGTAGAAACCGTGGCATAAACATTCAACATGCGAAAACAGTTTTTTCTCAAATATTATCTAAACCTGTATATAATGCATTATACAAAAAGATTTAGAGAATAAAACTCTGAATATTTAGGTGCCAAATTACTTAAATTTGCGAATTTGGTGTCCGATGAAACAATTTAAAAACGTGGTAAAATGGATAGTGTTTCAAAAAATGAACGTCATGTAATCTGTAAAATGTTACATATTAAAAATAGGTATTTGACAGTATATGGATTTTCATTTCCTGAAATAACGCATACTAAATCTGTTTTTACCACGTCTTTAAATTAAGTTTACTCAAGTATCAAAATATTATATTAAAAAAAAATTAACATCTAATAATATTTTCTTAATATTTTGAATAAAGTTTTACATAATGTTTTACGGGACAGATACGAGTAATATTTAAGAAAACTTATTCCCATGTTAAACACCTATGTCACGATTTCTAGTTCACCTGTGTGTACGAATACCTATCTGTACTATAAAATATTTTTGGACAACCTGGGCCCCTTTCGAAATAAAAATCTATATACGCTACTGAACTTATGGTCGATTGTACCAATATTTAATTTCGAATTAAACAAAAAATTAATTAAAATTAACGTTTATATACGTATGAAATTTATGTTATATAAGTGTTGATTTAATTTAATTTTTGTTTAATTCCCAATTAAAATATTGGTGCATCCGACCATTAAATTGAAGCAAGAACTGCGCTTACTTCAATACTGCCAAAAAATCTTTTTATTTTTATTTTGAGAGCAAGCATGCTGTATCAAAAACTATGCATTTCCTGCCTCTCCTTCGCATCTATTCACACACTAGAGTACATTTTGATGAATTATTGATGGTTGTGGGATTTGAATTAAAAACCTTTCACTTTTTGAATTGTCGATTAACATGTGTAATTCCTACTTAATGCTACACTAAGTATAAAAATTTTACTTGCAATTTAATTGTTTTAAACACATTAGGTATGGCAATCTTATAAATTTCATTCCTTTGTAAAATTAATCTACACAGCGGAATTCCTGCTCCATATTCCATTTGGAGTTATTAGAGTACCTAAACTAGGTTAATTATTTGACATTTCAGTACAATATCTCTCGCCATTTCCATTTTATTTAATCATTCAATCCAACAGGACAATGCTACATAAGTAACGAATTTAATATTTCTTGTATACACAAATAATTAAAATTGTATATATTCTTTTGTTCCATGAGGTCCTACTCTTCTAATATGTTCAAATTTATTGACGGAATTAGCGGGATTTCTTAACGGTATATGTAATATTAAATAATTTTAAATATAATTATACAATAAGAAATATTAAATTTACTTCCCAAAAAAAAAACTTTCAGTAATGTTAGTAAAACTGTTGATTTTTAAAACTGAAATTTTCCATTATCTCGTGAATATCTCAACTGGTTTCCATGCAGTTGTTTTGGCAACGATATATATATATATATATATATATATATATATATATATATATATATATATATATATATATATATGTATAAGGGCCGTGATTTCCATCTCTTGATAGTTTATCAAGAGACCTTATAAGTATTTGACAGATAAATTATTTACTAGCTGAATAAATTTATTACGTAGTTCCATGTGAAATTTTCTTTTAGCTATTAGGTCTCTAATAAAACTTACGCTGTTGTCAAATCAAAAAGCAAGATCGACAGTAGTAGTTTAATTATGAATGTAGTTTGATGGAGTAATAGCTTTGACGTATGACGTTTGTGTCTTTTTGTCATGTGTCAAGATAAATAAAAGAATTAGAACAGCTACAGTAAAATTTTGGAAAGATGTCCGATCAAGGTCATCTCCGAATTGTATGAATTAAGATTTTAGTTCCGCCCATTCTGTCAAATTCAGTTAGTGTCGTTTGCTTAGTTTTAATGAGGGTAAGCATTCAAAATTCAAAACTACGTCAAATGGTTTATTAGCAAATGTAAAACCAAATATGTGAATAATAATATACTGACACAATGCCAGTGTCAGTGACACTGACAGATAATAACGTTATTCGTATGCCTCTGAATCAAGGTAGTATATCTGAATTAATAAATAAACTTGCAACAAAAGTAATGTCAACAACAAGCATCGTTTTAAAATGGAATGTCTTAACTTAATCGAAACAATATAAATTTTTGAAAGACAAGCGTGTTATATCCATCCTTATCGCACAAGCTTGTAGTCTTCGCAAATGAGAGAGATAAACGTATGCCAATTCGTTAATTCGTTCATGATGCATATAACCTTCATCGGACATTTTTAAGAAACTACCACTTCCGTTTTACTAAAACTTTATCAGCTCTTCCCATTAATGTTTAGATTGAGGAATCCGAAGTTAAACATGTCTCGTCTTATAGTATTTGAGAAACCGTACTTCCAACATCCATACACACACACACACACATCATCGTGAAAATGTTATAATCGGATTCTAGGGACCTTAAAACGTGCTTATTCACTAAAATCTGAATATGCGATTTTAAGCATGATTCCAGTACCTCTTAGCGAGAGGTAAAAGTATACCATTACATTTAAAAGAAGTAGAATTCAGGTATTGAGGATCTTTTTACTTAAAAATGGCTTTTAAGTTCGCCTTTAAACTAGGTTTAAAATTAAGGATAAAGAAACTAGCTATTTGTGACTATTTTTTCAATCACCTTATAAAGGTGAAATTGTTGATTGGTGTAGTAATGTAGTAGTAATATGTAAGTTAGTACATTATATTAGAATTTTTCTTTTCATACGAGGTTCCTTCTTATTTTTGCAAATTCAAATATAACTACTAAGTGGCATATTAACGTAGTTTGACGCCGGAAACCCTAGACATTTTTAGCCCACGGTCTTGGTCAACTTAAATGTAAAAAAAGCCCTCTGCGTATACAAAATTTGCATTCTCAAAACGGTACTGAAAATACAAACACAACCCCATGCGCCACTCGCTTCGTTTCTTTTTAAGTTCGTCGCGGAACAAAATTTATAGTGCATTCTGGGTTCGTAGGATTTCTGCGTCCCCCTGTAAAATTTTGCGCCAAAAGTCTAGGCTCGTCTGCGATAATGCGCCACTGTAACTACTTACATTTGCTTAAAATGTGTTCATTTAAATTACAAATAACGATTTAATCCTAAAATTTGTAAACATTTTGCTAATTCTTGTATTGAAAATAGTCACAAATTGACATTTCACCAAAATAGCGATGCCAACGTAAGCTGGATAGCAGCTGGATTTACATATACCGTTATTACCGTCAAATTGCTCAACGTTTTGTGCTATGATTGGTTGAAATTATACCGTACGAATGGTCTCTACACTACGAACATCGACGGCGGCTACTGAAATATTCCCATTATTGATGGCGTTGACGGGACGTTACCACCACCACCGTAAATTTTAACAGCGCAAGATCTGATCACACATTTCAATAATAGCAACTCAAACCAGTTTAACATAAAATCTATTGTATTTTATTTCTTTTGTTTATGATAACAATATATAGAGAGGGGTATTTTACTACTTCGCCAATTAAGAGTTATGTCAACTGGCAATAAAAAAAAATATAGTAAATATATTATATTATTATTATACTATAAATTAAATGGTAAAGGCTTGTTTTGCTTATAATTGCATGGACCGTGCGCGTGCTGTAAAAGGCGGAGTTTCGTTCCACAGGTAAATATTATATTGTTTATAGAATACTATATATAACCTTATTTTACCATTCGACTTCACTATAGAAATAAATCAGTTAATGAACTTAAATCTAGGATAAGATATAAATGCACAAAATTGATTCATTTTAAAAACCAGTAATGCAGAAAATATTTTTGAATTTATTCATTTGTTTATTTTATTTTTCATTTTTATGGTATTCCTTTTCTTTTATACGTTTTTGCAATTTGCTAATAATAGTCATTTATGTAACAAGTTGCAATATGATGGTGTTTTTCGTACTAGACGTGAAAACACTTTGCGTGCGAAAACCCCCTCATATTGCAACTAGTTATATACATCACTTATGACTTTATACAAATATTACTATAAATTTGTCTGTCTAGACAGAACGTAGACGCTAGTCACGTGGTTCAAAATCTCCTATCGCTCTCCCACTGCAGAAATTTGTATATAGCTATCTATCTCGAATGTTGACCATACAGCACACTGTATACGGATTGGTATAGGGAAGATACCATCCATATGTGGGTGTTATGACGGGCCACAAAATTAACGGATGTAACGGTCCATGTGACTCCAACTTTATGACCATAAAAATCCCTTCTTTGCACCGGCCTAGGCCGCCCAAAACAGTGTTTCTGGACGATTTAAAGATTAAAACTATTTTATACTGGATGGAGGCACAAAGAAATATTGCATATACATACGATATTGTTAAATATTGTGCAAAATTATTAAAAGTTTAACCGCCCCTTAGCATTTGGAAGTATATCTTTAATGTGCTTTATGCTTAGTAAGGCATACTTTATCCCTATACTACGACAAACATATAAATTCTACCAAACTATTTTGTTATAATGTACGAATTTATTCGTAATTCCTGTGTCTATAAATAACAAATTATATTAATTTAAACTACGTTTCTCACATTTATTAAACAAATATCGTCCAAATGATTCATAAAATACAACGTAAGTTTTTTTGCCTAATTGCATTGTTAACGAGTAAAATTGTGAATGAAACAGTGTGCAATTCTTGCCCCATGCTTAACTTCTTCATTGAATGATATTGTTCTATAGTTATATTAGTTATGCTAGTTCATGAAATTTCCCACCTTGTAATATTAAAATTAGGAAATGTTTTGCGGAAATGACGTCACTTTGAGCAAGTAATGACCCAAAATGTTCCGCATGTTTCACTCTGGTGGCCACAAACAAAATAAAAAAAAAAAACAATTAACTGAAGAAACCGCACAACACAGTTAGGCATAAAAAAACAACGACGCCGGAGTTTTCAATTATTTCCATAGCCTTCTGGATATGTACAACGGTGGATTGATTTTTTATGGCCTACTTAGATTACTAACAGCAAAGGTATATTACTCGTATGTAGGTATAGTAAAGCTGGGCACAGACGGCAACACTATAAATGTAAATAATAATGTACCACATCTTTGCTATACTTATATGTATATAGTAATTTTGTTCATATACAGATCTTAGTAGATAATACATACTTAAGTATTGGAGATAATATCTGCATCATTACAAGTATAAATTTTAATATACGTTTTTTCACCTTTAGATATAACAAGTCTGTACACAGACAGATCTTAGTACATAATCTTCAGTATTGGAGCATTATCAGATGATTTTTTCACGAGTAGGTATATACATAGATATGCTTTTAAACTATGTTTTGAATCTTTATAAAAAGATATGATAAAAGTGAGTAACTCGTGAAATATTCTTATATTATGTCAGAGTCATCAATCATATACGATTTTTGATGTGGGTAGTAATTTCATTTGATCAAAAAATGATGTATTTATCTTATTATAAAATAATATTTTAACAATATTATATCTTAATTCAGAGTCAGTTAAAAAGATTTTACCTCATATATGTATGAAGTTGACTTGATTTTATTTTTATTTAAAAAAATAATGTTATTACTGTTATTAGCTATATTAATTAATGGATTCTTTCCCCCTGTGCTCGTTAGTTCTCAATGCGTACATGTAGTTGATTGGTTGGCACATTTCTATAGGATAACATTTGTAATGCGTTTTTTAAGGACATTATTGTCATGAGGCTTCGTGGCATACACTCGTACTTTGACCATTCTCTATAAGTAAAAGTCACAGGGAGGATGTTGATGTGATATACAGTAACGTAGGTCATATAAGTGTAACATCTTTTTGAAAAAAATCTTATGATATAATGTTATTTATTTTTCCACGGTGATTTATTAATTATACCTAAATGTTTATTTATTAAATTTATTTTAGCACATTAATATATACTCTACTAAAACATTAAAACACAACAAATACGATTTACATATATGATTTGAGCCAAACAGATTTTTAAACCATACGTTTACGTAAATAACTCGTTTATTTGAAAAAAATGTATATAAACCACATTATCTTATTGAAAAGAGAGAAAAAATACTCTTTCTAATAAAAGAATAAAAAATACATGGTTCTATTTAAAAAATATGTTTTAACCCATATTTTGCGAACCGCTGACACAATTTTTTCTTGCTGATATCACCAATTTTCTTATTCAAAGTGGCACAATTTTGCTCATTTAACCAAACTTGTGCCTCTTTAAATAAATACCAATATTGAGCAAGCTGTACCTATTATATATTGCTATTTACCATATTTTAACATTCATTAATAACATACCTAATAATTTGTTAGCCTGCTTAATATAATGTAATGACAACACAAAATTAAATGATTGTTTCTACCAATAAAAATATGTCATGTCAAATAACCACACACCTTTATCAGTCGAAAACTTCTGTTAAACTTAGTACCAGAATCTGATTATTAATATACCTTTTATAAAATTGAATCACCTAATCTAAAGTAATCTAACTTATACTGAATCCTGATCTATGCTCCTATCATATAGTACCATATCTCTTCGCTCTATAACTTCTTGAGAAGTATGAAAGGCAAAATTGTTCAAATAATTTCTAATTTAAATGATTAATACAGTGGCTCTACTAGTCTATGTCAAAGACAGCTATAATTTTTCCAAATATTTTAGAACATTTCAACAAGTTTTGATATTTAGTAAAAACAGGAATTGATAAATTGATAAATATTGCTTGACGGAGATATACTATTGTAACGTTTTATTTATATGGGTGAAGTGTAAAAATAAGAGAAATAATATTAATTAAAATAATACGTTTATTAAACGATAAATAATTAAGGTTAAATATTAAAAAGATTATAAAAGTAACTAACACTATGATTAAATAATTATAAACACTAAGAATATTATTAAATGCTTACACACTAAGATAATTTTTTAAACAATATTTATATCACTATATTTATTTATATAACTACATTTATTTATGTTAACAACTCGTAGAATGTATATTTATATCACCCCGTGTTCATTGCTCGTCGCTTCTATATATCAGACTATATATCCGCTGTCATTCAGACGGTATTTATATAGCTCAGCGTCCTTCTAGAACCCTCCGGCGCCACAGTGATACCGAGTACAAAAGAATTAGGTCAACGGTGCAATTAAACGTCTAGCTGGTCCGTCGCCGGGGATTGCATTACACAGAGAAAAATAGATAGCTGAAATTGTATTGCTAACTTTTTTTTAATATCACTAGCAATATTCTATTACCTACAAACATACATATTGTCATCGTCATTGAACTAGTGTTTTAATTGTAATTATATCTTTATTATTAAATGTATATATTAACTGCAACAAAAATATAAACCTGCAAGTATAGTACTGAATACTTAATAAAATATTATAATACCCATATAGTAAATATTAAAATCAGTTTTATTACGTTTAATATATAGATAATTGTAATAAGAAATATTGCAAACACAAATATCTATGTCTCTACCTTTTAATATCTAGTATTGCTAGGGCTAATATATTTGTTTGATAAAGCGTAATGCGTGTTTAGACAAGTTCACTTCTGTTTCTTGTAGCTTGTATACTGCGTCGTGGTGCGCTGTTGGGGTTTTATTAGTTATAGAATATTAGAAAATTTGGCAGATTCTTCTGTAAAAACAATATTACAAGAACGGGTTTAAGTGTTTTGATTCCAGTGTTTGAAGGTAAGTTAAATTTGTATAATCAGTAAACTATCAGCAATGTGTATTGCGCAATACTTTGCAAGCACATAAAAATATCATAAATTTTAGATGAGTGTGTAGACACAGAGGCATTTAATTTGCTCAATGAAAAACTTATTACTAACCTGATTACTAAAGTGGGATTACGTGAAAAATTTGTAGCTAAATTTGAACAGGTGCTCATCAAAAGTTAATATTTAGAATATTATTTCTGTGTTTTGTCGCAGTTTGTGGTGAAATTTGTTATTTTATAGAGGAAATACTGAATGATGATGTGTGTTGTTCATAGTCTCAATTTATATTAAAAATTATATTGTATAAAAATATAAATTTCACAAGAAACTTGCGACTTTAATATTTTGTTTCAGACGTACTAACCATATTATGTATTATTTTAGCATATTAAAAGTAATTGTACTTTATCTGATTTATCATCTATTAAGCTCAACAAATCTGATTTATCATCTATTAACCCTTTGCGGCCTGAATTATTTCAAAAAACAATTTTATGGAATTTTTTAATTTTTTTTTACAGAAAAGTAATGAGGATACATTAAAACTAATGTATAATGTCACAAAAATAAAATTTTATTTCCAAAATTACGAAAAAATGGTGGTTCCACTTTGGAACCACTAGGAATGTACAGCACTTAAAATGTAAATTATTTTTTTATGAAATTGAGCAAAACAATTTCTTTTATCAGTCAGGCAGAGCCCATCTTCACATGTAGAGCAGTGCCATTTAGTATGGTGAGGCTATGCACGTGTACTACAATGAGTACACCTGACCTTTGTATCGTGCACTGGCATATGTGCAGATTTGTATGTCTTTTTTCTAGTGGAACTTGTTTCTAGTATTTGTTAGGGGGTTGTTCCGTACTAGATCTGCCACTCTTGATTGGGGAAGGCTCTGCTCCAATTAATCCACATGCTACTGCAAGTCTAAATTCTTTAATACTTAAACTTTTTGTACCTGAAGATCGTTTAGAAAATATAACAAAAGAATTAACAAGGCATTTGTGCCAAATCTAATAAATTCCAGAATAATCGGTGCCACCATTTTCAAGATTTTCTATTTATTTTGTAAAGAGAAATAAGTATGTCAGATTAATCAAAATAGCCCATATTCGTATTATAGTCTTTTACTAATTGTAAACAAGGCAATACCTCTGCTGTATCCAAAGGATTATGAAAATTGCTAAGAAAGAGGACAGGTCTATTGTCATTCCATTTCAAATATAGAAGCCCATCTTTGGTAGTGCGCCAATCATATTCCCCGCCCAACAAGGCAAATGGATCGTCCGATGTAAAGTTCTCTAAATTAAATTTTTTTCTATAGTCAGGATGTCAAAAAAAAAAATCGGGTGAAGCCTAGTGGCTCTATACGGAACCACAATACAAAAGCAAAAATTAACTACTACATTAAATTATTTTGTGATATAACTAAATAAATTGGATATTTATTCATTATTATATAAAATACGATTGTATACTTACAACCATTGACCCTTTTTTGAAATAAATTCAATATGAAAAATAAAGGTTAAAATATGAACAAGTTACTCACAAAATTTCAACAAACATTGTTGCCATTCAAAGTATATGAAAAATCTTTGCTAGTTTGTCAAGAGAGGGCAATACCTGTGCTTATACAGAAATGTGGCTCCAGCTAGTGCATACCAGGCATTCAAAAGAAACAAATATGTTTTGTGGTACCACTGTGGAACCACAACGACTCAAAGGGTTAAGCTCAACAAATGAAAATTCTTCAATATGGTTTAATAGTACAATATCATCTAATACGAGTAGTACAATATCGTGTTTGAATTGAATAAAGAACTTATGCCTCCCACTGTGAACCATATTCATGCATATCAGTCGATAATTTATCTTCAGATTGTTAAACGAAAATATGTGTTATGTATTTCATAAATATTATAAAATATATAATTGTATTACAGATAATATTTACGAAGAATCACCGGAGCCAAAGAAAAGTATATAAAATATTTTTCCAAATGTAAGGAGAAAACTGTAATTCTGCAAATATTTTGATTTATTCATTTCTGTTAGGGTCTCGAAGAAATACTGAACTCCGAATCGGAAGGAAGAATTGTATTTGCCAATAGAGGTAATTTGGCTAATGACGTGAGACAAAAATTCTGCAAAATCGTGATTAATTTTTTACTTAAAAACAATGAAAGAGAAAAGTATAAAGTTGACTGATAGTAATTTTGATAGCAAGTCTAATTTTATACTTTATAGAATACCAGGTCATGAATTTCATCTAGCATCAGAAGAAATATGTGCTTTGTTTCCAACTTAAAAAAATAGAAATATATTTCATACCATACAAACCAAAAATTGGACCTTGTCCGAAGGTATTGGCTAAAGGAAAATTATTTGCACGATATGTAAATATAAAACGAGCACTAAAATCTGCATCATCGTTGACTACGTTGAATACATCAACAGGTAAAAAATGTAATTATTATAATGATTATAAATAATAATTTAATATAATTATATAGAATCATCTGGCGCAGAATTTGAAGTTGCTGACGAAGTATTTGAGTATTCTCCCGTATTAAAGGCTTTAATTTCTCATGGAATATATTACGTTTCATTACGTAATCATTAAAATCTTACATTTAAAAGCACATGTCTGGTGATATTTATTTATATTTTTATAATAATGTATATCGTTTATAAGAATATTATTTTCTTATTAAATTAATACCTACGTATGCATATACAAATTTCATTTATTATCCTGTATACTAATGAATAATATAAATATAAATATCTAACCACTTGATGGTTACAAAACTTATAATACCCATAGCAATATTGCATACTGCCTTCCAATATATCAATTTAATAACAGGCAATATATTTTTTAATAAATCATAAAATACGTAGATGTTTAGCAATATGTAACATATATTCACTACAACAATAAAAATATATCTAGCAATGAAATATATATTTTAACCTTAACAAAATAGTTTTGCTGAATATATAAAATAATATATTTACCTTTAATATATACCTTTGCTAGTGTTATTTGTACAATATTCTTAAACATACTATATGATTTTAATAAATTAATTTATTATCCTGAACAATCTGTAGTGCTGTCCCAAATAGTAATAGCAAATATAATGAAGGATATTATAAATGTAATACTAGTAACGATATATTTTTCTCTGTGTATCTGGGAAATTCCGGCGAAGGGATTACTCATCGCTCTGGTACATTCTTTCAGTAGCGGCGCTCGTTTACTCTTCTCTCAGGGGCACACGTCACACTATTTTTACACAGAATAATAGATGTACACAGCTAAAATTTTAGGATTCTAACAGAAACCAGCAAAAATTTAGTACTGTCTTTTTCAAGAAATTTGTATTGATTTCATTTCATGGGGACAACAGATGTCGCAAATATAATACATTTTTAATAAAATTAACAAATACGAGCCCTTGGATAGATTTTAGATATTGTGCATTGCCTTACTTCATAATCTGCGGTTTTTACCTGTTTCGTTACCTGTTAGTAAGGGGTGTACGTAAAATAATTTTATTTATCTCCGAATTAATCTGTACATATAATTAAGAATTCATTTTCTACTGTATCTGGTATATTGTACCATATGATTGAATATACAAATAAATCGGCTTACGCAGGCTTGTTTGAAGTGTCAGTCAGTATTTAATTTTACTTGTATTTCTACTGTTTTATGTTACGTTTATGTTATTTTTTAACAATATGTATATTTTGATTCTTATGAGTTTTATTTTTGTTGTATATTTTCAATGTTTTGTGTAATAAACATTATACCCGATTAAAAATATGTATGAAGCAGATTGGCACACCCAGCAATGGGTAATATGCCGTGATGAAATATTTATTTATTTTATTTTACTAAGAAATACATAACACACAGTAAATACAAAATTTTAGTTTATTAAAAGCGAAAAAAATAAAATATTTACTTATTACAAAAGAACAACACATAGTAAGACAGATCTAGTATATAGAGCACGCAAATTTAGGGTACGGTCCATGACAGAAACAGAAAAATCTATCTGTCTCAAGATACCTTTACCGCAAGTCCCATAAAACTTCACAAGCAATTGGCAGATTCTATATGAGTTTCATATATCGCTTCATACAACTATAAGCATTAGTTCTTATGCACACACTACTCGTGTCACGAAGGTTCGCGTGCAAATTTACGTATATTACAGATGTTTGGCTATAATTCTTCATTATTCTCATTTTTTATGTTTCAGTTTTCTTACATGCATTCAGATTCATAACGAATACCTATTAACTTTATTATAAATAGCTTTAAATTCTGGTCTACATTTTCTACAACATTCTAGACACGATATTTAATTTGTAAGGAATGCAATCATAAATTAAGAGATGACTTCATTCAGGTTTAAACCTGATATTGCATGATTTATACAAATTAATATAAGTATGCAATTTTGATAAACGTTTTATTGAAAATTCATGCTAATGAAGTAAGCGTATTTAATTCGTGTGTGCAAATACTGCTGATTATTATTATAAATAAGGATACTTTTATGTAAAAAATATTGCGAATATTTCAGACGAACAACTGGTGAGATAGTTGCGTCCTGCGTCCGAATATAGTTAATATTAGAATTTTTGCGACATACCCTTAGCTTGTCAGTAGATCAAGCTAAAATGCTTCATTTGATCAAAATATTATTGTCCCAGCGACTATGCACTACTTTCTATACCAACATATCGTAGTAGTAAGAGTGTTAAAAAAAGTTGGAAATTCTGAATGAACATTGCATGTCTGCATTATATGACAAATGTTTTCGTCTTTAATATTTTGCAAATTATTTTTATTAATGTAATAAAATTTAAGATGGCAATTAATTGAGTATATTGTCAGTTTTATAAATAATACTAACATAAATATTATATTGTATACTGTTGAAACTAAAAAAAATAGCACGTGTCTATTGTCATATATTTGCCCGTAGATTATTGTTAAAATGATAAATTTAGGTACTAACATTATATTTAAATCCAGTATACTTTATTAATACATAAAATAAAAAATCTGATGTGGCCAGCACAATACCTTCCGTCAATCCTGTGTATTATGTACAAATTCCATACATAAATTTTCTTGCAAAAGATTCTAAATTTCCAGTAATGCAAAAGGCACTTGACACTGGCATCTTCTTCTTTAGATTTTTCCATTCGTTAGGGGTCGCTATTTTTTATTTTCTTCTTCCATTCATTTCATTTTTTGATACCTATTTTATGATTCCTTTTCACGGCAACTGAATTCCACACCCCTGATAATAAATAAACCACATGAAATAAGAAAATCATGAAATTTTGAATGAAAAATTATGACATTTGTCTGTTATGGTCGTAATTAATAGCTGTCATTTTGACACGGGTCCACATATCTGCTTGCCAAAGTCAGCAAAGTCACGTCAATGCATGCGCCCTACACATTTTTTTTTGCAAAAGATCCTATATTTCCAGTTAAATTATTTCATAAACAAACTATGCGAATTGCACTTGACACTTGACACTAACATCTTCTTCTTCTTTAGTTTTTCCCATTCATTAGGGGGTCGCTATTTTTTATTTTCTTCTTCCACTAATTTTTGTTTTTTGTGTCGTCCTCATTCAGTTCCTTTTCTCTCTTTTCATCAGATATTTGGTCTTCCTATGTTTCTTCCACCTTCTGTTATAAGCTATTCATTCTTCCAATATACTCATCTCTCCTCATGACATGTTCAAACCAATGTAATCGTCTCTCTTATATCTTTTTAAAAACGCCCAACATTAGAGTTATTTCCCTTATTCTTTCATTCATTTACTTTTATTGATACTGACATCTGTCAATTTGAATTACCTGAATATATTAGCAGTTTCCATGGTTAAGTTAGCATAGCTGGCTGATTTATGAAATTTATTGTCTTTGTAAGTCTTTAACTCTATATCTGTTGAATATGAAATATAAAATGCAATCAAATCGCATAGAGAATAATATATTCTTTAAGTTATAATAAAATTTAACTGAGTTCTTCAAGAAAAACTGTTAAAATTTTCAAATGAGGACACTTCCGGTTGACCAATTATAACTAAAATCTAATCAAGTCTGCATATGGTTGTAAGGAAGAGGAATACGCAAGAATTGTAATTTTTGGAATTCTAATATTGGAGATATCGTTCACGAAACTGCGGTCACATACACACACAGATACACACACACACACATACACGCACACACGAACACACAGACATACATACAGACATCATCGTAAAAATAGTAAAATCGTATTGTAAAGACCCTAAAGCGTGCTTATTCAATGAAAACTCACCACCGAATTTTTTGACCAAAGACAATACCTTCCTTACCTAGAGGTGACGGAAGGTAAAAATTGCCCAAATATAGTCTTAACTTTTGTAATCTAAAAATTTATTTCTTCTAGCTGTTAATATATTTTTTTCAGAGGGTACGAATACATTTGGGGTTGGGCTCGTATTAAATTTCATGAAAACTTATAGTCATCTATCTAGGTATATACATCGATCTACATATGTACATCGGCATGACTTGACCTTAGATTCTGTGCCGATTTAATCTAACATATTAACCTTTTTAATTACAAATGATATTGTTCTTTTACGCGTGATATAAGTACTTGTACTTATTTTAGAGTAGCACATATCTCAATAGCACTCCACATTTTAGATAAAAATATTATCAATTATTATATTATAAATATATAACACATCCTATAACGAATATAGAATTATATGTTTACCTTTTGTACTGCGTTTCAAATTTGGAAATTTTGACGAAATTAATGCTTGTATGTATTACCAAGAATATAATTATTAATCCTTTCCTATATCTTATCATTTCCTCACGTCCATTACACCTTTTTGAGTAAAAAAAAACACTTGAAATTCGTTATCTCTAATTTCCTTATTTTTAGCAATATTTGCTATCATTTATTGACACTAAAAGATATAACTATTAGTATAAATGGACCGATACTCTTTAGCACTGTCATTGTCTATATTTTTAGCTACAGTTTGGTATATGGTAACGTATAATTTTTATAGTCATTACGTCAATTTAAAATAGAACGTTCAATTTATTAATAGTATCAATTTATTTATATCATTGATAATAATATAATGAATGAAGATTTTGATAAAATCATATGATATAATGATGCATCTTTATATAAAAGAGATTGACTTTTTTATCACGTAGTGCAAAAATGGTAGACGACGCAGACGATGAACCAGATCAAAGGTAAATAAAAAATACCCTTCTAAAATCATTTCCCTTTCCTAGATAATATAATTTTTAGTTTTTTTTAATGTTATATAACTTTTTTTTCTTTAAAATTTCAAATGAAAAACTTTTCCAAAATTTCAGTTATTCAACTCTAAAAATTTGTTGTGTCCAGCACAATACCTCTCGCCACTTCCGTTTTTGATTACATACGTAAGGGCGCGAGCAGTCATGTGGCATTTTTGGCCTTGACAAGCAGATATGGGGGCCCGTGTCAGAATGACAATTAGTAATTATGTACATAGATGTCAAATGTCAGAATTTTTCATTCCAAGATTTTCTAAATTCACGTAGTTAATTTGTCACCAGAAGTGTAGAATTAACTTGTTGAGAAAAATAAATCACATGGAATTGGAAAATCACGAAATTTAGAATGAAAAATTATGATATTTGACATCTATGTACATAATTACTAGCTATCATTCTGTCACGGTTCCCCATATCTGCTAGTCAAGGCCAACAACGTCACATGACTGCTCGCGTCCTATTATACCTACACTCTACACCAAAAATTCTACTTACATCTATTCTTTATATTTATATTTTTTAATTTTAAATTCATTCTATGAAGAAATTTTGTCCTACTCTTCTAATTTTTCGAAATGTTTCCAATTCATTGTCGGGATTGACAGTATTTTTGAAGGGTATATGTACTATACCTATAATTTTAAATATTTAGCTATTAATACAATAAGAAATAATATAATGTATGTACTTCCCACAAAAAATCTTCAGTAATGTCTCTGGATTTTTGACACTGACATTTATCAGTTACAAACAGATTATTATATACCTTATATTTCTTTATTTCTAAATATATAATAAAATATTTATATGTATCAGATAGAGAATTTACTCTTCTTTTACTAGCAAGAACAAAATTTATCAAAAAATAATATTTAGAAGATTTTTTTAAGAATCTGCTATTTCCGGTTGTCCAATTATTAACCAAAACCTTTACAGCTCTTCCTAGTAATGTCCGATTGAGAAACAGATATTAGTATTACAGTTTTTAAGAAATCGTCCTTTCAACCGACTCACACACATACGTACACACACACACACACACACACACACACACACACACACACACACACACACACATACATCCACACACACACACACACATACATCCACACACACACATACATCCACACACACACACACACACATATACACACACACATCATCGTAAAAATATTAAATTCGGATTGAAGGGACCTTAAAATGTGGTTAATCATTAAAATCTGGATATGCGATTTTTAGCATGAATACAATAAATACCTCTCTTAGCGAGAGGTAAAAAGTATCAAACTAATAAATTCCGGTAGTTAGTACATTTGATTTTACGTAAAAATTATAAAGCTAGATATGTACAGTAAAATTTTTGAAAGATGTCCGATCAAGGGCACCTGTATCACGAACGAATTAACAAATATGCATACATTTATCTCTTTCTTTTGCAAAGGCTGTAAGAGTGTGTGATAAGGATGGATATAACACGCTTGTCTTTCAAAAATTCATATTATTTCGACTAAGTTAGGACATTCCATTTATAAACGATGCTCGTTGTTGATAATACTTTCGCTGTAACGTAAGTTTATTTATTAATTCAGATACATTACCTGGATTCATAGCCGTACGTATAACGTTATATTCTGTCAGAGTCACTGACACTGACATTGTGTCTTATTTTTAACATATTTGATTTTACATTTGCTTATAAACTTACTAGTTGACTTATTTTTGAATTTTGAATGCTTTTCCTGTAATATATATTTTTATAATAAAATAAAATAGACAGCGGGATAGCACAGTGGTAGAGTGCTAGCCTCTGGACTCAGAGGTCGTTTCGAATCCGGGTCAGGTCGAATTTTTCTCGACTGATCTTGATCGGTATCTACTCCCGTTACCTTTCCAAGTTGGGATACAATTAACTTGGCAATCACTAAGCTATCTAGCACCGGCTGGTGGTTGTAACAAGGGCTTGCTCGGGTGGGCAACACACATGACATCTACGTAAGAAACTTCGTGGCAATTGTAAAAATTAAAATTAAATAGATGTTGTGTGTGAGACCATTCTAGGGATATAATCTGTAAGGGTTGAAAATCCCGAAACAATATAATAATAATAATAAAAATAATAATAAAATAACAGTAGTATCTTACGTACCCTCATAAAAACTAAGCAAACGACACTACTGAATTTGTCATGATGGCCGGAGCAAAAATCTGAATTCATACAATTCGTAGACAACCTTGATCGGACATCTTTCAAAAATTTTACTGTATATCAAATTTGAAAACTTTTCAATAATAATTACAATGTATGAAATGAAACATCGTAAAATGACAGATTTTTGAAAGAAAAATATACCGTTTATTCAGGATTTTTACATACATTATCTCTCTCTGTGTCTGAATATCAATGGCCATATATTAGTGCGCTTATTGATGCTAGAATAATCTTTATTCTAAACATTCATATTTTTTTATTTCATTTTGTTATTTTTGATATGACTACACAAAATAACTAGGCAACAGACAAATCACTGTCACCAAACCGAACTATTGTACCAAAAAATTCTCTTATTGTAAATTCTCAACTATTTTATACAATGAAATGTAAATGAAAGCCAAAACAGAGAAAATAGTATAAACTACTCGTTATGAAAGGCTATTCAAGGATTCAAGCACTGGTTCTTTCGTGAACCAATTTGCTGATGCGCTGCTGGTAGCCGGTAGCGGCTTGTGTTCGAATTTTAACTGGTGCAAGAATAGGTTAGCTTCTACAACTTATTTTTTAATATACTACTTTAACCTGTATACCACGCGTTGATTATGAAAAATGTGCAATTGATAACAGCCCAATGGGAAGTTTCAAACAATAAAAATTCCACTGTATTAGTAAAAACATAATACCCTTTAGTTCTTGAAGCGACTATTTAAATATAAAGAGGAAGTGAGGAAGGTTAGTTTTAGATTAAATAAGGTTAGATTAGATTATAGAGTGCTCGTGAAAACAATATACAGGACTAGGGATTAAAGAGAAATAAAGAAGATAAAGAAACTTACGTTTTCGGTGTAGCTGACACGCGCTGTCGATTTCTCGGTTGAAACTTTAATATTTTTTTTGTGGCGTTTTAGATTTTTTCGGCGAAAATACAAAATACGAGTCTAATATTTTCATTAACATATTAAAAAAAAATCTGATGTGACTAGCACATTACCTTCCGTCAATCCTATGTATTATGTACAAATTCCAAAGGGCGCGAGCAGTCACGTGACTTTGCTGACATTGGCAATCATATAAGAATCACAGCTATTAATTATTCCCATAACTGACAAATGTAATATGTTTTCATTCAAAATTTCATTTTTTGCTGTTGTATAATTTTTTCTAGGCAACTGAATTCCATACTCCTGATAACAAAGAAACCACATGAAATAAGAAAATCATGAAATTTTGAATGAAAAATTATGACATTTGTCAGTTATGGATGTAGTTAATAGCCCCCATATCTGTTTACCAAGGTCAGAAATGTCACGTGACTGCTCTCGCCCTGTAGAGAAATTTTCTTGCAAAAGATCCTATATTTCCAGTAAAATTATTTCATAAACAAACTATGCAAATTGCACTTGACACTGATATCTTCTTGTTCTTTAGCTTTTCCCATTCGTTAGGGGTCGCTATTTTTTATTTTCTTCTTCCACTCATTTCTGTTTTACGTGTCGTCCGCAATCAGTTCCTTTTCTCTCAAGTTTCCCGCAGTACAGTCCTTCCATCTTATCTTTGGTCTTCCTCTGTTTCTTTTACCTTCTACAATTAAGCTATTCATTCGTTAGGGTTCGCTATTTTTTATTTTCTTCTTCCACTCATTTCTGTTTTACGTGTTGTCCTCATTCAGTTCCTTTTCTCTCAAGTTTCCCGCAGTACAGTCCTTCCATCTTATCTTTGGTCTTCCTCTGTTTCTTCTACCGTCTATAACTAAGCTATTCATTCTTCTTCCAATATATTCTTCATCTCTCCTCATGACATGTTCAAACCAATGTAATCGTCTCTCTTGTAACTTTCTAGAAAATTCTATCACCCGAGCCATTTCCCTTATCTTTTAATTTCTTACCCTATATTTCCGTGTCTTCCGCAACATCTATCTCAACATCCTTATCTCTGCCACATTAATTTTAATTTCATTGATACTGACATCTGTCAATTTGAATAATCTGAATATATAAGCAGTTTCCATGGTTAGTATAGCTGGCTGATTTATGAAATTTAATATCTTTATAATTCTTTAATTATCTATTGAATACGAAGTATAAAATGCAATCAAATAGTATAGAGAGAATAATATATTCTTTAAAATTTATATAACATTAAATGTCAATAAATGATATGTAACTGTTAAAAGTTGCAAATGAGGGTACTTCCGGAGGACCAATTATAACCAAAATCTAATCACGTCTGCATATGGATCTAAGCTTGAGGAATACGAAAAAAAAATATAATTTTTGGAATCGTGGTATTGGAGTTATGCGAACATCACACACACACACACACACTCACACACTCACACACACACGCACGCGCTCGCACACACAAACACACACACACGCACGCACACACAAACACACACGCACGCACACACACACACATCATGGTAAAAGTAGTAAATTCATATTCTAGGGACCCCAAAACGTGCTTGTCATTAGAAACTCACTATCTAATTTTTTGTCCAAAGACAATACTTTCCTTCCCTAAACGCAACGGAAGGTAAAAATGAAACATTTCTAAGTAATGACTGTGTATTTTATTTTACTATAAGTTTTCCATTTATAGTTTTTGGACTTTGATTGATTGATTTTATTGACAAGGATAGAAATGGGTTATTTCGCGGATTTTGTAAGCTTTGAGCTATTCGCAATCTTAGAGTGGGGCATATAGGTACTACGGAAAGCCTTCATTTGAATAATTTTTTAAAACTCGGTATCCACACAGTCTACGAAACAAAAAACATGTGAACTGTCCTATGTCAAACCAATCATATAGCGGTCATCTTGTTTTAAAAATCAGCGCCACCAACGTTAATTTTGATAGATATTTCGTCACATGCTGATTTATTAATTATTATCAATTAACATATTTCTCTCTTTTCAGACCATGTGAACCGCCGCAACAAACCATGCCCGACACCCGGTCCCCATTGGGCCAGTGGCCCCACGGGCTGAGCTCAATGCTCGCTTGTTTGGGCTGCACCATCGGACTTTTCAACATATCTCGTTTTGCCGTTTTATCGGTACAATTCGGCGCCAACTTCATCGTACAGTTCCTGATCTTATCCATCGTCTTTGGGATTCCCCTGTTTACGCTGCAGTTATGCCTTGGACAACAACTCAGTGCAGGCGTAGTGGATATGTGGAGGATCAGTCCATTATTCCAAGGAGTGGGAATAGCATTGCTGACAGCACAAGCGTTGATTGGACTATACAGTATAGTGGGAGTGTCGTGGATGTTTATATATTTCAGGGATTCCTTTATAACGAAACAGGATCAGTATAAATGGGCTGAGCCATTTGAACCCTACAGAACAGGTAAGGGAAAAAACATTGCATTATGGACCACGGGCATACACGTGACAGTTTGCCAATCGTGGTTTGGTGTTTAAATGCCAGATTGAAGGTCAAAGACGTCAAATAGTTCATTAATATGTTTTTTTTCTATTTTGCGTCTGTAACAAAGCTATTACGGCACCCAAAAGACTTCGTTAATAGCTCATTTGAGTGCTGTAATAGAATAGTACAATTAATTTTTTTAAGGTTGGCAGCTATCAGTCCAAAAGTATCAAATGTCAAATCTCGCTTAATAAACGAACAAAAACATTTATTAAGAATATTATTTTTACATAATTATGAATTTAAAAGTAGTAATAATAAGAAGGGAAGAAATAAAGTAGTAAAGTTAGAAAGAAATAGAATATATCGACAGTTGATGTTACAAAAATAAGGTTACGTTGATAAACGTCAAACGCAGCGTTGCCAGGTCTGGGGATTTTTCCCCAGTTCTGGGGAAATTTCATATTATTTGGGGATTGGGGAAAAACTTTTTAAAACAACGAAAATCTGGGGAAAATTGGAAATAAGAAATGTAAAGTAAAATATGTTTGATTAATTATACATTTAATAAAAATCAAAACTATAAAAGCACAATGCAAATATAAAGTAAAAGTATGGAGGTATTGTGCTAATATTGAATAAGTATATGATATGGAACCAACAATACAAATTAAAGTTCGCGGCGGTCGGTGGTATAAGCTAGATTTTGGCTAATGAGATGGACACGATCGGGGCAACTACTGTGCACGGGTTTCCCCTGAATAATAAAGTGTGCTGTACTTTACGATTTTAACACAAATGAGCAATATTTATAAAATTTCAAATTTGATTTTACAGGTTACCAAACATGCAAAATTAAATGTATTCCATGATTTACGTGTAGAATTGAATTATCTACAACTTTGATTTGAAATATTTTTGTCTAAAATTAATTGGGAACTTTTGCGCAAGGAAAAACTCATTTCCCATACGCCTATGGTCCGATTTTTAATTAACAGCCTGAGTATGTATCAGTTATTATTTTTTATTTAAAAAATCTGGGAATCTGGGGAATTTTGTTCTCAGTCTGGCAACTTTATAAAAAAAATCTGGGGAAAATAGTTTTAAGGACCTGGCAACACTGGTCAAACGTAACATTAGTATCACGAACTTACTCAAAATTCCTTAGATTTTGAAACTACGATTTTTTTTCTGGAAAATATAAAGAATTCATCTCATAATTGTCGATTATTTTGATTTTTAATATACTATTGTCGCTTGTATTAATTTGTTAATTATTATTAACAAATATACAAAAATTTGAAAATTAAACATCATTGTTCATTCCGATATTTAAATAATCTTTATTTTAAAAATTGATTTCAACTAAAATAACGTGGCGCTCTTCGACCAGGTTACTCTCCGGCCCGGTTAATTTAATTAATTAATAGCTACATCAAGATAAATTTAGATCAATTCCATTGTGATCAGATTTATACGATAAACGTAATGATAAAAAATAATTAAATATTTTTTTTCTGCGTAATTCATATTGTAAATGGTGTTGCGTCCTCCATGATAATAACAAATTACAAATTTGGTCGTTTATTTGATAACTAAACCACTAGAACTTAAAACCGTATGTCTCACTCACATGTCTACTGTATTCCAAATTCTTATTACTTTCAAGCATTCTGCTATCGTCTTTTTGAATTCCAGAATCCATTTTCAAAGTAAATGAATGCAGAAAATAACGAAACACCCAAAATAAACCAAACAGGGTGTGATTTAGGAAAAGGGTTGTGTGGTGGTGTGCAAGTGCAACCTTGACAACTGCCTAAAGCGGCAAATTTCTGAGTTGGCAAAATTGATGGAGAGAGTAAATTAAATTCAATAAAAACCATTAAAAAAAAACTCGTTGAAAATGGGGTAAAAATCCTCGTACATGTTTGAATTTGGTATCAGACTAAAGTTACAAATTCCTCAAAAATTGTAAAAGTTATAAACAAATCAAGATGCCAAAAATACGGGTTCAGATTCTTGCGTATATCTAGAAAACAATAATAACTAGCGAATTTCAAAAAAACTTTTAAAAAATAGGAAATTTCCAAAAAAATATGTTGACAATAAGTTTCGGAGTGGTCGATATGGTAAAAGTGCGTCACCGCGGAAGCGGTCAAATTACTATTATAAACTATTGAGATTTTTTGTTTGTGGGATAGGGAAACTTGATATGGCTAGATATAGCCTTATCTTTTTCAAATTTTTAAAGTAATAATAAAAAGTGATTTTTTTATGTAATCAAAATAATTAAACATAGAGAGTGGCAAAATCTATTTTACCTATAGAACCACGGAAGGTCAGGATCGGGTTCTGAAACTACATATATCATATATAACGCTTGTTTGAATTTATGGATGCCACGCAAGGCAACAACCATGTGCGTTTTATGGAAATGAAAGATATGTTCAACTACATATATAGGCAGCAACATCGTGCCAGTAGCAATCAAAATTTGGGTATAATAAGTTCTTTTATTAATTATTTTATTAATTTGCTCACTATCCATACAAATTTCCAATATTTAACATGTCCTAAAAGTTTTGGTACAAATTTCAACATTTTTTTTTTTGTAATATAAAATGCATTTATTTAAAGTTTTGTAATACTTAATAATTAACTGTTTCATAAGCAACAAAATTATGAACTTAAATAAAGTGTTCTATAGTAGTGATCCAACGAAAATTCGTAAGTAAAGGTGTGTGGTAAATAGGATCAGTAGTTACTAATTTTTTTTTAATATTTAATTTTTTTTATTAGGACGGACGTTTCGTTGCTAGTCCAGCATCATCTTCAGCTTGTACAATGAGTTTTTAATAATAAAAATATAACAAATAATGTGAATATCTTACCATATAATATAATTATAAATTTTAAAAAGTTGAAAAACAATAAGTTTGATAATATTAAACATTATAAAACAATTTTTTTCATCTAACATGGTAGTGACTGAGTAAAAATAGTAAAATATTACTTTATAGATATTGTAAAAAAATAATTTTTCAGGTTTTTTAAATTTATAATTATACGTATTATATGGTAAGATATTCACATTATTTGATATATTTTTATTATTAAAAACACATTGTAGACGCTGAAGATGATGCCTGGACCAGCATCGGAACGTCCGTCCTAATAAAAAAAAAATTTAAATGTTAAAAAAAAAATTATTAACTACTGATCCTATTTGCCGCACACCTTTACTTACGAACTTAAATAAAGAGGCGCAAATTTTCTGCGAACACCTAGCAAATTTTCTACGGACACCTAGCATTGGGATTTGGACAACATTTGCATCGATTTCTCGGACTTCACATTGACCAACTGTCAGATATGAACAAAAGGCCAAATTCGCAGATTAAAGTGTAGATATGGTGCGTTATTTCCACAAGAGGTGTATCCAGGCCTTATGTTGGCCGAGTGAGGTGAACCCGTGGATAGTCATATTGGTCATTTTTATTGAAAAAGTACACGCTGGGGAATTTTATCTTCTGGCCAGACTTTACGTCCGCTCACTATGCAACACAAACTCAAAATTGGCCAACAAACCAAAATGTACCATTTGTTCCGCAAAACAACAATCCCATAACCTGCCTCAGGTTCCTCCCATATAAGGTTTTTGGGCTCTTTCACGATGGAGGTTAGTAAGCCCAAAATGAGGACAAACTTGAACAACGCAGAATATACAGGAATTCAGGAGTGTCCGAATATCGATGTAAATGTAGTCCAAAACCCAACGCTAGGTGTCCGTAGAAAGTTACGTCTTTTGGAAGTTCATAATTTTGTTGCTTATGAAACGGTTAATTATTAAGTATTACAAAATTTTAAGAAAATGCGTTTTTTTTTACAAAATATATATATATATATATATATATATATATATATATATATATATATATATTGAAATTTGTGCCAAAACTTTTAGGTCATACGTTATTCATATAAATAAATTTATATGACCAGAGTTATCTTTACATAAGAATATGTAGATTCACAAAGTTAAAGTTATCCCATTGACAACGACCCCGTTTGAATTCCTAGTTTGCGTTTAGCATAAGAAACGGAATTTCAGTATACATACGGTGTATATGAATTAAATATTTGTTTTTCTTTCAGAGAGCACAACTGGCTTCAACGATACGTACAAAATGTCCGAAACCGTTCCTGACTATTTCAACGGTATCGTTCTCCAACGTCATAAGTTAATCGACGGCCACTTTTCTGGAGGCATTAAGTTTCAAGTTGCTTTCAATTTAGCCGTTGTTTGGATGATCGTCTTCGTGTCTTTAAGCAAAGGCCTGCGCTCGTACGCTAAAGTAGTCTACGTTTTCTCACTCCTTCCTATATTTGGAACATTCGTACTTTGTGCGAAACTTTTGGGAATGTCTCCCAATGATACGTTCCATGAAATATTTCCAGCAACAGTGTGGGGAGAGTTCTTCCTCAATACGAAGGTACTGCCTTCAGCAAAGCAGCATTACTATACAGAAGTCTGTGAGAAGAAAGATTCCAAATGTTCTATACTGATTTTTATCTTTTGCAGAGTTGGATAGCAGCCAGTCAAGAGGCATTCCTAACTTGGGGAATGTTGGGAGCAGCTATTATGCAACTATCGAGTCATAATAAACATAAACACTTATTACAACGAGATTCTAGTCTAGTTATTATTCTAACGATTACTATATTGATGCTGATAGCATTTTTGGCGAATACATGTATAGAGATTATACATGCAAATGGGTATACCTATATACCTAATTCTTTTGGTAAGTGGAAAAATTATTTTATATCATGGCTGAAAATACACATTAGTAAATAATTCGTAAACCTTATTCCAATGACAGTAACCAGAAGACTGATTCACTTCACCTCGTAGAAAGCGTAAATTGTAGTTCTAAAATTAAGCGCTAAATTTGAATATAGTGATATTTAATTTTGAATGGAGAAATACAGTGTAACACTAAAACCGACCACCGCCATTACTTTCTTTATTTCATTTATTACAGTTACAAAAAAATATTATAGAATAAAGTTTTAAGAGCCCAAGGGGGACATCCCATTAAAGAAGAAAACATTTTTTTTAAACCAGTGGTTCTCAAGTTGCAACACAAAGTTATATTTTTTCAAATGGGATTATACATATGTCTTACACCTATTCGATAGCGTATTTTTTTTTCTGAATTCAACCATGTATTACATAATAAAAATATTGAAAAAAATGCAATTAAAATTTATATAAATTTGATTTTTATAGTAATTTTTCAGTAGGCTATGTGTAATAACCAAAACCTGCTATTTGTCAATTTGAATGATAGGATAGAAATCAAATAGAACACTGTTTATAACGTTGTTAACAAATATTTGTTTCATTTTAACTTAAGCTCAATTGTTTTTCATTCATAGCCTACTGAAAAATAACTAAAAATAAAATTTATTTAAATTTCAATTGCATATTTCTCAATATTTTTGTTATGTAATGATATAAAAAAATCACATAGTTGAATTCAGAAAAGAATACCCTATCGAATAGGCGAAAAATATATAAATCATCTTATTTAAAAAAGTTAATTTTGTGTTGTAACTTGAGAACCACTGGTTTAAAAAAATATTTTCTTCTCTAATGGGATGTCCTCCTTGGTCTCCTATAACTTTATTCTATAGTATTTTTTTGTAACTATAATAATATATATACTACCAAAGGTAGTGGAAGGTAAAAAATGTACAAAAATAGTTATTAATAAAAAAAATTGAAATTTGAAAATAGCAGTTTTAAGAATTAGATTATTTTCAAAAACTACATTTTAATTTAAATAAGACTATATATCGTTACAGTAATGTCGTTTGCAGAGGCTAATACAAAGTATGAATTTACCTCCAAATGACTAATATAGTTAACACAAAATGTAAGCCTGAAGATGATCATTGTATGATCGAAACGTTGGTTTTAAATCAAAATAAACATCTTTAGACTGCGTTCCGACTAAATTATTCTTCTCTCACAAAATATAAGGTTATCACGAAACTGGCAGATGAATATCTCTTGTATATAAGCGTACGAACAAAAAATTAGTCTAAGGTGATGAATTTATACTTTCAAATTTTGCTTAATCACAAATAAATATTTGCTGTATCTAGTAGTTTTCACTATAGTACTGTTTACATATATTATTATGTAGTATTGTTATTAAAAATTGTAAATTTTCATTATCTTATACTATAAATTTGTACGCCTATGCAATTCTGGAGAAAGTGATGAACAGATAGACAAGCAAAAATAGTTATGTGTAAACTTTGTCGCGATTTCGACTAATCAGAGCCCAAGTTTTAGAAGCCCTATGCTAGCCCAAACTGTCTTCTTAACTAAAAGTTTAATACTTTATATCCTCCTATGAAGGTATATCAAAACTTATATATTCTTTAAACAATTACAAGCAATATATATATTCCCGATCATATCTTCGTTTGAAATAGCTCTCAATTTTAAAGAAACGAGGTATACTCGGTGACTTTAGATAAAATGCACCTTTTTCGAGATAATTTAATTCAAACAAATTATTTGATCATATTATCGATTTTTTATTAACTGGTATTTCTACAAATCGGAATAACTAATTATAAAGAGTTTATTTCAAAGTACAAGTACATTACATTTTTGTAGAAATATTCAATGATGCATTAATAGTACAATGTATTATCAAAAATTACTGATTATAATAAATTTTGTATTTAAAAACTCGCTAATATCGAAAACTTTTAAATGAAGTAAAAAAAAAAATCATTAAACCCTAAGAATAAAAAGTTCTGATATTTCTGATAAAACTACAAAATAATGTAATTTTATCAAATCATCATCATTTGTAAATTTTCTCGTCAGCTCCTCGTAATTCCCTTCGTCCTTGATATCTGTTAAAATATTTCAAATTTTTTTTCTTCCTTTCCCCATCAGCCTTGTATTTTCCATTCACTTATAATTATCTGTAACCTTTTCAAATTAGAGATCAAAATATATACCTTTAGGGTCGTCTTCATGACGTTGGTGGTATATTATTCTCATGTATGCATCTTTATTAGAACTTTTTACCCAGCAATGGGTAATGTGCCGTGATATTTATAATTATTTAAAGAATATGTTGTTTAACTACTGACATTGTTTTGTGGAGCACTTACTTATTTAAGCGTAAATATATGAATTTCAGTAAATATGCAAAATACACATCAGCATCGACGTGTATACAAATAACCACATTCAAAATATATAAGAAGGATATTAATATGTTGACTACACTGAAATATAATAATGACTGGAACTTGCATGCTCTACCTATCAGCACACGCTAAAATGAAGCCCCATTAAATAACAATTGCTGTCCCTGTTCCAACCGAACATAGCCGAATAGTCGTATACACTATTCCCACTGTTCACATTTAAAACTTGCGCCATGGTCACTAAACGGAGCGCACTAGATGAAGTAATGGACCTTTTACATTTTTATTGCACCGTGACTAATTTTTCAATACACCACGTAGTGAAATTTTTATGAACTAGAGATCAGTAGGCACCAAGTTGTCAAGTAAAATGATTAAAAGGACAAGCATTTATTTTTGATAAAAAATATTTAACAACACAAAAACTGAAATTATTTTGACTTTGATTGTAAAGAAATTATTAATAAAGACAAAACAATTTATTTAAAAATAATAACAATAGTTTTATTCTTGTTTGTAACTTTCTTAATAACAAACTGGCAACTACGCAATTATCTGTCACTTTATGTGGTGTTTATTTCGCGTCTTTAGAACATATAACCACGTTTCTGATTCCCATTAACCCGTCCTCTCGTCTTGAAATATTTATCATCACAAACGCTTTGTGTGAATTTTTTTAATGTAGTTACATTCTTATTTCCGCCATTTCAAATTTTGTTTGAAATATATCTGGCCTCTCTATGCGCAAACAAACTACTGCGCAATACATATATGCCATTTTTTCTCTATCTCTCTCTATTCATGTAAAAGGTCCATTGTCGTGATGTTTGCCGATTCCTCCAGCAGCCGGCATTTAATAGGCCTTCACTGTCATAGTAGGTATGCGCATTCCAGTCAATAATATATTTCAGTGTTGACTACTTTTCAAACTATATACATATATGAAATAACGCACCAAATGTGTATAAAATATTATTTATTATAAAATTCAATTTATATTGAGCTGTTTTTCTTTTCAGAACGAATATCAACATACGCTTTTCTCCGGTCAAACAAAGACCCATTACCCCCTAGTTTATCGTCAACCCCTGTAAGATATATGACCCACTCTAGTTTTATAATAGGCGAACGGGTCGTTCGCCCAGGTATGGACAAAACAATAGAAAGTGGCTACCAGGTATATAACATAAATACTTTTTTACTAACCTATTCTAACAGTAATTTGTGTTCTAGGTTTTAAGGTTTGCCACAGAACTCGTCCCAGCAACTCTGGCCCTTTTGGGTCCGAACCATATATCCCCATTTTGGGCGGTATTGTTCTATTTTATTTTAATATTATTTGGAATAGCTCAGCAGTTAGCTATCTGGCACTGTGTTATTACAGGAATCATGGCTATTAAAGCTAAAGTATTAAAACAATGGGAAACAACAATTACGTTTTTTACGTGTACGTTTGGATTTATATTAGGACTTCCAATGGCAACAGAAGTAAGTAATAAGCATTGTTTTTAATGTTGCATATCATCTTAAAAAGAGCAACGAATTATATTTATCTTTGATAATTAAACTTGTCTTTCATGGTAGTTTTTGCAATGGAACTATAGTTTATAGTTCTTCCCTAAATAGGCATATGCAGGAATATAGTTTTGTTTATAACACCACAACTTCCGAATTTTTCTGAAGTACTATAAGATGTAAGAAGCAGGTATAGTCCATTTTAAATGTGGTAATACTTACGTTATTAATAAAAAGGGTCTGGATTAAATTTTATGAGGTGGGGCCAGATATCTAGTGACGTGCCCGTGACGACATGAAATATCTGCGGTTCACACAAATATAATGAACAAAAAATATAAGATACATTAAAGTTAATTTTATTTAAAACAAATTAAATAGTTAAACTGTATCATTTTATCATAAATTACATTGAAATTTATTCTTACTGAATGTCTTATTTTAGAATGAGGACCATTATTTTAGAATCACTGATAATAGCCGTGTTCCTTCGGACTTTGATTCACAATCTAAATCATCAAAGTGATCATGATTAAGAAGAAGTATGTTTTTTCGTTTTTTATTCGTTGTCCGCACTTTCTCATTTTGTGATCACTAGACAACCTTTCCCTTCTGAATCATCTTTTTTGAGTGATTACACAGTTTCATTTCAGAGCAAATTTAAAAATGGTTAACGACAATAAGTTTTTGAGCGTAGACATTTATCAATGTGGGGTTTGTTGCATCAAAGGAAATATGATTTTCCTACAAAAGCATGTAATGACCCACCATACTTTTGAAAACAAAGAAAATGTTACATGAAAGATGTTTTTTCATGTTAGCAAGAACTTTTTTTTTACTTCTATATGATCCATTTTTAATGTGCTGACTATAACACTCGACAGTAGATTATTTATAAAATAAAATAAATTGGTTTGCATTGGTCTGCATATGATATTTGGCGCTAGATGGTGTTTATATTATTCAAGTTGTTTTCTTGATATAATTTTTAAATTATGATTCAAAAGAATCACGATTAAACTAATCAGGATTCATAAAATCAAAATCACAGCCCGAAGGAACACGGATGGCATTGATAAGTATCATATTTAGAAAAGTGAGGTTATGTTATATTTAATCGTTGTAAGTGTTTATGAATTTGTTACGTAGACTAATTTGATTCATTGAAATCTATCGTAAAATAAAATATCAGTGTTCAATAACTATTGTAATCTGACTACTACGTTCTTGGCGTTATAACCTACAATATCTCTTTCTCTTTTTTTCCAAGTAGATAGAAAGAGATGAACATATAAGACACGTTACATCAACAATAACGAAACAAGAATGTGAGTGACAAAGACAAAACATGATTGCTCATTTTTAGTTCAGAAACTGATGACGTAAGGATCACCACATTTAAAACAGAGAGTATCTTGTTATAGTCTACCAATAACCTGCATTTTTATGTTAGATTATATGAAAAGTGAAACGATTTTCTACATATGATATTGTATCTTAAATAAAAAAATTCAAAATAATCTGTATTTAGTATACCTACTTCTATAAAACGTTTGATAATTTAAGAGTAAAGATTTCAAATTTGTTGTTTGGGTAATATGCTATTTATATTTTTTAAAAAAACTAAATTTACTATATAATATTTAATAACTTTTTTTAAAAAAAATTCTCGGCTATTAATTTGTTGAAGAAAATAAAAAAGTTTTTTTTATTAAATAATCAAAAATCTTGGAAACCCTCATTGTATTACATAGATCGCGATACCTTTTAGGGAATAAAACTGTGCTGCGCAAATTTAATATAGCGTTGTTATAGCTATAGCCTCTATAGAGGACTCACAGTTTTAAATGAGTTTTGTATCACTAGACATAATCATATATTTTAGTTCGAGTAGCTGTTGCATTATCATATTTGTATGTATTGTCTTTCTAGTTTGGCATATTCGTTGTCTATTTCTTGGACTATTGCGTGGGTGGAGCGTGGTGGCTCCTATTCATCTACCTTTTGCAAATCGTGGCAGTATTCATGATACGTGGACGACCATATAGTGGAGATACAGTTGTGACTGCATTGTTCACGCCTAACAGTGGGTCATGTATGCAAGCCTGGTTAGCGCCCTTGCTGTCGTTTGTATGGAATGTAATTCTACCTGTAGCCCTAATGGTAAGAAAAAGAATATATAAATAACTATCTTAGTAGGTGTTTTTTTTCGGCACAATATAGTTTTATGTCAAACTGCATCAAATTCCTTAGTAACAGCATAGGCAGTTTACTGGCTTATTTTCATAAGTAGACAAATACTTCCTCCCAATTGTTATGTGCCTACGTGTCCCATGATTTGTCAAAAACTTGCAGTATTTAATGGCGTACTTTCTTTCATATTGCTGAAGATGATAATATGATTTATTATGACATTGGATTCTAAAAAGCCTACAATGGTGAACCATGTTCGCACAAAATTTTGAAGTCTTATAGAATTTGAGAAATCGTACCTCCAACATCCAGACACACACACACACACATACACACACACACACACACACACATACACACACACACACACACACACACACACATACATACATACATGCACAGACATCATCGTAAAAATGTTATAATCGGATTCTAGGGACCTTAAAACGTGCTTATTCACTAAAGTCTGGATATGCGATTTTTAGCATGAAACCAATACCTCTCTTAGCGAGAGGTAACAAAAATAACGATTACACACATTTCAACGATTCAACTCACTCTAGCGCACAAAATTTAAATTACGTTTGTTTATATTTTCAAATCTACATGTATGTATTTAGAAGTACTAGAATAGTTTATTTGTAGAGCAATTTTTATAATTAACTATGGAATCAGGGTTTTAAAGGCAAACTCTAATTATATGCCAATAGCCGATGTTGCTATGGTTAATGCCTAGGTTAGAATACTTTGACGCTTGAGCTTTAGATTGCCGTTTACGACATATATAGGTGTTACATCAAAAGCGGACCACATGCGTTTAATATGAGAAAACACTTTTTCCTTGCGCAAAAGTGGCTTATTAATTTTATAAATGTTGTAAGGAATTAAATTCTGCATCCAATTCAAAAATCATATTTTATTTTTCCCGTAACCTAATAAACGTATATTGTTATAATAGTATATTATGTTATTAGGAGTAGAAAGCGGTATTTTTGTGTTGAACCCAGCTATTGCGGTCGAGGCGTTAGCCGAGACTAGGCAAGCTGGGTAAAACACAAAAAGGGCGTTCTGCTCCGAATAACATATACTATTTTTTCTTCAAGTGTTTCAAAGAAAACTGGGGATTTTTTAAATATTTTGTTTGAATTGTTTTGATTGTAGAATTTGCAATTTCAGCCAAAGTTGGCTGTGTACACTACAAAACACAAATGATATAACTGTCAAATAACAATATTCAATATGGTCTGTGTTCCTGTGACGATTGCTGCCGCCAGCGGTGAACTAAGAAACTAACATTTTTTTACTAGTACAATAATGTACAACATTGTTGTACTAGTAAGACAATGAATATCTTCTACAGTGTGTGTACAGTAGCATAATATGAATATTATAATACACTTGAAGAAAAAAGCTATTTTTACCTCCCGCTATCCTTGGTAAGGGAGGTATAGGGATCGTGCTAAAAATCGCATATCGAGATTTTGGTAAATGACCACGTTTTAAGGTCCCTAGAATCCATTTTTAACATTTTCACGATGATTTATGTATGTATGTATGTATGTATGTATGTGTGTGTGTGTGTGTGTGTGTGTGGATCCTGTATACGCTCTAACGCAAATACTATCATTCAGAAAGTTTTGAAACCATGTATTTCTACCTTATTCTAATATGGAAATATCTGATTAGATTTTGGTGGCAATCGGATAACCGGAAATGGCAGTTTACTTGAAGCTCAAGATAGTTTTTCTTCAAAAAATACCTTTAAATGTAATTTTTTCTCAATTTGTTATTATAAAAATTAAAGATTATTCCATTTTCTACAAGTTTGCTTTAATACTTTTTCTATATATTGTATGGATAAATTTATAAAGTAATATAAAAATTATATACATAGGTAAATGGCGGGAGGTACTATGTTGGTCACATCAGATTTTTTTATAACATTAGACATGAAAGTAAAACAAAGTTACAAGCAAATGTAATATTGTTTTACTTGTCAGAAATGCTATATTAAATTCATGATCATTGAAAATGGAGAATTTATTTAAATGAGGAAAAGTTACAAATTAAGTAGAGGCAGTATATTTTGATGCAACTTATATTTTATAATTTGGATTTTTTTTCGGACAGGTAAAATGTAATTGCATTTGTTTTTGTTTCATTTCAACACTATAAAGTAGTAATTTTTATAAAAAAAATTAATTCGATTTTGTCGATTAGAAACAAGCAAAATAAAACGTGATAATTGAGTTGCATACGGAGTTTAATTCTAACATATATTTGATGTATGTACTTATTTTTGTCTAAAATTAATAGTAATAGGCCATTTTTGCGCAAGAAAAAAACTTTTCTATGATATGACTCGCTTTTCATGTTATATTCATGTGAGTAATATGTGGATAGGGAATGAGTGACATCACATAAAAAATCCAAACAGAAAGATCTTCTCAGAAAATTATTATAAATGAAAAGTATTATACTTTTAGATGTTTAATATTGCAGTTATATATTACATATTGTATGTGTATATACATATTTTCATATTTCTATTTTTTCTAGGTGGTGTGTATAACCCAATTTAAGGCCGGCAACTTCAAAGAACTCTTCGTTTGGCATCATGCTCCTAGTGTAGAATACTGGCCAACATGGGCTCGGCAAGTCGGCAGTCTTATACAACTTATGCCTATTCTTTGCATACCTATTGTGGCTATAGTACAAAGCTATAGATATTTGAATAACGGACCACCTGATATATTAGACGTAAGTAAATAAGATTATTTGTCTAGCTACAATAAATATGTCACATCAGTATTTTTAATACCATAAAATGGTACACAGTTCATTTTTGAATAAATATAATTACATCGAAATAAACTGTCATAAAAATTATGTAAAATGGTCTTTAGTTTTGGTTAATTTTTATAAAATATTAATATAAAAATTAAATGAAAAATATACATATGAAAAATATATATATAAAGCGCTATATGAACTAATTATTATTCATTTTTAATGCTGCAAAAAGGAATCATCGCCATACGTTAGTATATTTTATATTATTTCAAGGAATGTTATTATTTACACCCCATTTTTGCCTCGTCTTCATTCGTATTAGAATTTATATAATCAAAACATTTTTATGCTGTATGTTATATAATGATTTCAATTAAGAAATGCAGACGAAGTGAAAATCCATGAATAAAAAACTAGATGATATATTTATTTACCTATTCCAGCGCATACAACTTCTATACCGGCCACCACTGGATTCAGAACACCTTAGCGATTTGTCCATCCAACAAGCAGCTAGTGCAGCCACCACACCAGCCACAAATCCTCCAGCTGAAGATCCACCGCCGAAGTACACGCCACCACCGTCGTATACGACGGCTACTGGTGCTCGTATCGCCAAAATGTTAAGACAGAGCATTCGAAGAAGTGTGAGAAGAATACAAAGTGTTCTAGGAGAGGGAAGTAGAACAACAGATAGGCCTCAATTGCAGGTAAGACAAGAATAGATAAAAACTCTTTGGTTTATTAAAAGCTCAAAATATGCTTCAATGGTGTATAGTTTTTTTAGAATCCAAGTAAATAATAATTGTTAATGTTTTATACTAACATCTACCAGGGCCGTAATGTAATTTTTTAATAGGGATAAGATACCTGAATCGTTTAGGTACTGGAGTACTTATTCCTGTAATTATTTTTTTAACAGTTGTTTGACACCTTTGTTAATTTGCAAGTTTTCATAAGAGAAACTGAATAACTGATCCTTCATAATGCTTCGAAAATCTGTTGTACACATTCAACACGATTTGTTGTCTATGTTCGCTCAAAAAGGGTTTCACTTGTAGAGGCATTACATTGTTACAGGCATTTTCTAAATGTTCTTTTCTTTCCTTTCCTACGACGTTGAATTTAATACAATCGCAAAAATACTTTTAGCATTTTCTGCGCTAGTGACGACACAAAAGACAAGCATCAAGTAAAAGTAATAAAATACCCTAAATTTATATAGTAGTCATAAATAACAGTTTTATAATTCAAATGTAAGTCATAAAATAATGAATAATTTCTTATTAATGGTTACAAAGCTTTCCCATGTTAAGCGTTTATGGCCCGCTTTTCGTGTTACACCCGGTATTCAGTTTCGACCGTATACTTGATTATTTTTACCATTATCTAACAAAACTGGATCGTTTATTGTACATTTACAAAATTCTTCACAGATGTTAATATTAACTAATCATTGCTTAATATAGTATTTATAATTTTACCATTGCATTAAAATACGGGACAACCGTAATCTAGCCTACTAGTAATTATATATTATCTTAAAGTCATGATTCATTTTCACCGACTAGATAGTAAAAATGATTAGGTGAGGCAATCAAATATTGTGAATTAATGTGGTAATATGCCATGGTCAAATTTTAACTATCTTAGATAATGCGAAAATATACGTAAATTAATGAGTATTAGTGAAAAAAAAATTGTTTATATATTAATTAGTTCTCAAACTACAAGCGATTAAATTCAATTAATAATTAGTATGACGTGTCATGTTCTAAGCAATTTGATTGGTTGCCTGATTTTAAAAGGGAGACTCGCGCGTCCTTTGCGCTCGCCCGCGTTCAACAAAAAATGGACAAAAACTAAAGCCACCCGTCGACATGGTTTGTGTCACAAAATTGTCAGACAATGGTGACACTGTTTCAATGTTCTATAATTTATTAGAAAGAAAATGCATTTTATTTATGTTATTTATGCTTAATAATAATTTATTAATGAATATAAAAATATTTGAGCTATACGAACATGAAAAATTTGTACCAATGGTATGGACATGCTACGTGACATGCCAAATCTTGAACTTTAAAATTCATATTTCGCTTATTACGTAAATTTATTAAGTCGCGTTTGCACAAAAATTCTTGATTGATCTTGTTCTTCCAGATATGGAACGCCATTACATAAAATTATTAGTGGTCTAGACCTTTTAATGCCCCGTACATTTACTCAATATAGAAACATAATATAGATCGAACTGGCTTCAGTACTGAGATGAGACAGGAAATCGACTATACATATATTAATAGAATTTCAATTTTTGGCTTCCAGAAATAGTATATTGAAAGACAAGTATAACAATAATCCTCGTACTTTGCGTAACTCGCCTACGGCTCGATTACGCAAACTGTACTCGTATTACAAATGGACATTGCAATACGTGTTTTTGATACTATTTTTCCTATTTCGCATTAATTTACTTTTATTTTAAAATTATTATTGAAAAAAATATTAACATATCAAGGTTGGTAACACTACCTACAAATAAATACTTTCAATTTTAATTTAAAAAAGTGCTTTACTGTTTGATGTAAATATTTTACTACTATTTACTAGCGAGACCGTAAATGCAGCTACCGGTCGTGTGTCGTATATTATTTTTCTGTATACTCAACAACTATTTTGAAAGCAAATTATTTAGAAATTATTATTTAATCAAAAGCGTCGTGTTTGTTTTGAACAAGTTTGCTGTTGTGCGTTGCTAAAGTAGAATTTATTAAACACATTTTTATCTAATTTACAATTTACAAATTATATAATAGTCAATTTTGAAATACCTACCGGACGTCGTCAAGGTCGTTGCTATGTACTACCGGCCTAGAACGTAAAAACGTAGCTACCGGATTCGTTTCTAAGAAGGTAGATAGTTGTTTACAGTTGAGTATACAGAAAAAAAATCTAATTTTTGTTTAATTAACGGACCATCAAAATGAACAAATTCGAATCATTTTCCTTGTTCTTATGACATTTAAATCATTGCTGTCAAAAAATCGCATTGCATTTGTTCGTTTTGCTGATCCGTTAATTAAACAAAGTGTTGATGAATGTGTCTGCAACCGGGCATTAGATTAAGTTACCAACTTAACAATTTAAAAAACCAAAAATCTTTGTACAGTATGTCCATTGTAAGCGGGTCACCATCGCTAACTTTCTTATTTGAAGAGATAGAAAGACGATTAAATGGACAAAGTTGGGCGATATTATACGACAAATTTAACGGTGGAAAATACAAAACAATTGAACATCAAATACGCGACTTATTCAACAAAATACCTTTTTTTTAAATGGAATGCCATATTGAAAATGGTACCATTTAAAATATTTTTATTATCTGAATATAAAAGTTCATTATCACTATGCCTCTAAAATTAAAAACAAAAGAGTTATTTCAAGTTGAAATTTAAATATTTTATTTCATATTTTAATACACATATATCATTGTTGCTATGGAAACAACAGAAACTAACATTAAACAAGGAACAATTGACATTTTATTGATAGATGCTGTCAACAAAATGGAAAAATATACTAATTAGTTGATATGCTTTTTGTTTATGCAAAGTGCAATAAAAATTCTGTAGCCAGTGCGCAAAAGTATTTAGAACTATATCCCAATAGACCTCAACCCAATAGAACATATTTTTTAAGTTTACTAGTTAATAATTAATTTCATTATTTGTTTTTGTTTTTTCCATAGCAACAATATTGTATTTGTATCAAAATATGAAATCAAATATTTAAATTTCAACTTGAAATAACTCTTTTGTTTTTAATTTTAGAGGCATAGTGACAATGAACTTTTATATTCAGATAATAAAAATCTTTTAAATGGTACCATTTTCAATATGGCATTCCATTTAAAAAAATGTTAATTTGGTGAATAAGTTGTGAATTTGATGTTCAATTGTTTTGTATTTTCACCGTTAAATTTGTCGTATAATATCGCCTAACTTTGTCCATTTAATCGTCTTTCTATCTCTTCAAATAAGAAAGTTAGCAATGGTGGCCCGCTTACAGTGGACACACTGTACAAAATTTTTCATTGTATCACTGTTTTTGATAATAACAATTCAATTTGTAAACGCGAAATAGAAAGTCTTTTTACCACTAAAAAACTATTTCAAAGATATTACAATCAATTTTGTTTCGGTATTCTCTATATTTTATTTTGTAGGTCCCGCCGCCAGACTATTCAGCTGTTCTGGTCGAGATGAACCAAACACCTCCTTCGGTTTCTATCGACATCACTGATTCTTCTCTCCCGAGCCAAGCAGATCGCATTTCTCGAGAACTGAGTTCCTTGCAAAGTTCTCCCCTGACTGCAGCAGATGTTGCTAGTATATTGCGTAGTAGTTTTAGGCGTAGCACTATACGAACGCACAGAATAAGGAACGAGGAGGTTCCGAGTGGATCCTTGAGTGCAGAATGCCTCGTGGATACTGTAGCCCCCATTGGGGAAGATTCCTTAGTGTTAGAGACGATTAGAAGTGAGAAAGATAACCGATCTTCTGTGATATAGAATAGGATAGTATTAAGTGTATTTATTGTAAGTAAGATGTTAATTTTTTACTTATACGAATATATTTATTAAACAATTAAAATTTAATTTGTTACCATTTATTACTAAAATTTATTGACTGTGTACTCTTTATTTCCTTATTTGTATACTTACAAGGGATGTTGATAAATAGTTGGCGTAAGTGTAGGTTTCTTTAACTCTGTTCTCGTAACAACTTAGTCTATATGTTTAAACAATAGTAAGTTTAGGGTGACTAGACGGCTACGTTATAAAAGGAGGACACTGGAGACAAAAGGATTATTTTTAGTAAAAAAATCTGTTGTGGCCAGCACAATACCTTTCGCCATTTCATTTTCTGTTGCATAGGGCGCGAGCAGTTATGTGACTTTGTTAGCCTTGGCAAGCAGATATGGGGGCCCGTGTTAAAATGACAGCTAATAATAATGTACATAGGTGTCAGTATCATAAGTTTTCATTCAAAACATTATGATTTTCCAAATCCATGTGGATTATTTTCCTCGCCAAGTATATTCCATACTATTGATAACATATAAACAACATGATATCAGAATATTTTGAATTTTTTAATAAAAAATTATGACATTTGTGACATCTATGTAAATAACTACTAGCTGTCATTCTGACACGGACCCACAAATTGCTTGCCAAGGCCAACAAAGTCACATGTCTGCTCGCGCCCTATAAGTAACGAATTTAACATTTCTTGTTCACAAATAATTGTAATTGTATATCTTCTTCCGTTCTATGAGTAATTTTGGCCTACTCTTCTAATATGTTCAAAATTCTTCAAATTCATAGACGGTATTTCTTATATACCTATAGGTATATAAGAAATATATATAGGATATATGTAATATTAACATATCTATAATTTAAATACATATTTAATTAATAATACAATAATATATATTAAATGTACCCGTACTTCCAAGAAAAATCTGATTTTTGATACTGACGTTTTGCATTTATCTGTCAATTATAAACATTTAAATATCTCAACTGTTTTCTAGGCAACGAGTTTTATTACAACAGATTATTCTATATTATCATATACAATATCTACAAACCTATACGAGATATAATAAAAAAAATTAAATGTGTCAGATAGACCATTTAATTTTCTTTAATATTACCAAGAATTTTTTTCAAAAAATAGTATTTAGATTTTTTACCTCTCGCTATTGGATTCATGCTAAAAATCACATATCCAGCTTTTATTGAATAAGCACGATTTAAGGTCCCTACAATCCGATTTTAACATTTTTACGAAGATGTCTGTGTGTGTGTGTGTGTGTGTGTGTGTGTGTGTGTGTGTGTGTATGTGTGTGTGTGTGTGTGTATGTGGGATGTTGGAAGGTCGATTACTCAAAAACTATAAGACTTTATATTTGTTTAACTACGTAATTCCCAATCGGACATTCATGGGAAGATCTGAAAAGGTTTTGGTAACAATTGGACAACCGGAAGTAGAAGATTCTTGAAATAAAATCTTCTAAAAATTATTTTTTGAAAATTTTTCTTGGTAATATTAAAGAAAATTAAATTCTCTATCTGATACATTTAAATATTTTATTATATATTCTATAGATTTAGAGATAAAAGAAATATAACATATAAAATAATCTGTTGTAATAAATTTTACAACCGAAAGAATGCCATGGAAAATAGTCGAAAATTTAAATTGTTTGTAACTGACAGATAAATGTCAGTGTCAGAAATCCGGAGACATTACTGAAGACTTTTTCTGGGAAGTACATACATTATAATTATTTCTTAATGTGTTAATTGTTAAATATTTAATATTATAGGTAGATTACACATAGCCTTCAGAAATACTGTTACTCCCGACAATGAATTGGAAACATCTCGAAAAATTAGAATTTTTTTTTCATAGAATGAATTTAAATTTAAAAAATCTAAATATAAGGAATAGATATAAGTAGAATTTTTGGTGTAGAGTGTAGATATACAAGAAATGTTAAATACATTAGGGCGCGAGTAGTCATGTGACGTTGTTGGCCTTGGCAAGCAGATATGAGGGCCCATGTCAGAATTTCATAATTTCTCATTCTAAATTTAGTGATTTTCCAATTCTATGTGGTTTATTTTCCTCGACAAGTAAATTCCACACTCCTAGTAACAAATTAACTACGTGAATTTAGAAAATCTTGAAATTTTTAATGAAAAATTCTGACATTTGACATCTATGTATATAATTACTAATTTTCATTCTGAACGGGCCCCCACATCTGTTTGTCAAGGCCAACAATGTAACATGACTGTTCGCGCCCTATACTTATGTAAACAAAAAAGGAAGTAGCGAGAGGTATTGTGCTGGCCATAACAGATTTTTTTTCAAGAATCTGCTACTTCCGGTTGTCCAATTGTTACCAAAACCTTTTCAGATCTTCCCATGAATGTCCGATTGGGAAATACGTAGTTAAACAAATATAAAGTCTTATAGTTTTTGAGTAATCGTCCTTCCAACGTCCCACACACATACACGCACACACACACACACACACACAGACACCATCGTAAAAATGTTATAATCGTATTGTAGGGACCTTAAAACGTTTTTAATCATTAAAATCTGGATAAGCGATTTTTAGCATGAATCCAATACCTCTCTTAGCGAGAGGTAAAAAGGATGACAAATTCAAAAAAATCTGATGTGGCCAGAACATAACCTCTCGCCATATATTTTACCTGGCTGTATGCATAAAGCAAAGAATATTTTTAGAAATACAAATAATATATTCATATAAGTCTATGACGTATAAACTTCTTTATTATTCAATAAGAGCATGTCTCAACATAAAACAATTTTCACATATATTTACAAAATCTATAGGATATTTTACCATAAATTATGTACAATAATTTTCAAAGTAGAGTTTACCATATATAAATTTTAGGCTGGTAACAGGGATTTTCAATTCGAACAACGTTCTTGTTTACTTTCTCTTCATATTCTTCTAGTAAAAACATTAATTATGGGCGGCGGTCTAAAATGTATGTCTGGATTGTGCATTTATTCTTACATATATTCTTTAACATTTTATTTTTTCATACATGTATCTAAATAACACATTAATCCCCTTTAATAAAGTGATCGATAGATTGCACTCCGATTATTCTTATAACGATGTGTAATTTTGTCCATATTTACAACATACTTGAGAAGAATTTGATAGCTTTTTTGCAGTGCAATTTTACTCTAGTCTACAGTGTTGGTGTACATTGTCCCATAATGTTAGGCAGGTTACGTGGGCAGTTTGGGTGGGCATGTTGCGTGGGCAGTTTGGATGGGCAGGTTGCGTGGGCATGTTGCGTGGGCAGTTTGGGTGGGCAGGTTGGGTGGGCTGTTTGGGTGGGCATGTTGCGTGGGCAGTTTGGGTGGGCAATTTAGGTGGGCATTTTGCGTGGGCGGTTTGGGTGGGCAGGTTGCGTGGGCAGTTTGGGTGGGCAATTTGGGTGGGCATTTTGCGTGGGCAGTTTGGGTGGGCAGTTTGGGTGGGCAGTTTGGGTGTGCAATTTGGGTGGGCAGGTTGCGTGGGCAGGTTGCGTGGGCAATTTGGGTGGGCAGGTTGCGTGGGCAGTTTGGGTGGGCAGGTTGGGTGGGCAGGTTGCGTGGGCAATTTGGGTGGGCAGTTTGGGTGGGCAATTTGGGTGGGCATTTTGCGTGGGCAGTTTGGGTGGGCAGGTTGCGTGGGCAATTTGGGTGGGCATGTTGCGTGGGCATGTTGCGTGGGCAGTTTGGGTGGGCAGTTTGGGTGGGCATGTTGCGTGGGCAGTTTGGGTAGGCAATTTGGGTGGGCATTTTGCGTGGGCAGTTTGGGTGGGCAGGTTGCGTGGGCATGTTGCGTGGGCAGTTTGGGTGGGCAATTTGGGTGGGCAGGTTGCGTGGGCAATTTGGGTGGGCATGTTGCGTGGGCAGTTTGGGTGGGCAATTTGGGTGGGCATTTTGCGTGGGCAGTTTGGGTGGGCATTTTGGGTGGGCAATTTGGGTGGGCATGTTGCGTGGGCAGTTTGGGTGGGCAATTTGGGTGGGCATTTTGCGTGGGCAGTTTGGGTGGGCAGGTTGCGTGGGCAATTTGCGTGGGCAGTTTGGGTGGGCAATTTGGGTGGGCAGGTTGCGTGGGCAGTTTGGGTGGGCAGGTTGCGTGGGCAATTTGGGTGGGCATTTTGCGTGGGCAGTTTGGGTGGGCAGTTTGGGTGGGCAATTTGGGTGGGCAGGTTGCGTGGGCAGTTTGGGTGAGCAGGTTGCGTGGGCAATTTGGGTGGGTAGGTTGCGTGAGCAGTTTGGGTGGGCAGGTTGCGTGGGCAATTTGGGTGGGCAGGTTGCGTGGGCAATTTGGGTGGGTAAAACACTATCGGCGGAGCCCTAGGAGGAGCTCGGCCGGTTCTGCTAGTCCTAATACTAAAAGGCATAAGGATCTATACTTTCATCACGACGATCGCCCTCATTTGAACAAGGCTACAGCTTTAACCGTAAGAGCAATTTCCGTACAAGTTTTACAAAGTGGTAGAAAATTCTTGTCTCGAGTGCCCTAGCCTTATGTGTTTTTCTGTAGGATGCATAGTTTTTGTGGAAAAAATTATTTAATGTGAATTTTTGGATTTTTGTTTTTTCACTGCAGCAAAGCTCAAGTACTCTTTGAAAATTTTAAGATGAATATCGCCGAGAAAATATTATGACACATTTGATGACATTGTCAATCTTCTAAACATGATAATATTTTTGGAATAAAAACAACACATTTAAATGATGATCTAAATGCAATCAAATGAAATGAAATGCTGGTGGTATTCAAACAAGTATGTATTATTTAAAATGTTATTTTTATTATGAAATCTTTATAATCACTTTTTCAGGTTGTCATTTTAAATGCAAAATATCTATAAATCATCACAAGTGGAGTTAGGAAAGGTTCTTATATGTCCAGGATTCAAACAGAATTATTGTAGGCATGTGCGTGAAATGAATACAAAGCATTCAACGTATATATTTGGTTTGAAGCATGAAACAGACTGAAGAATCATTAGAAAATTTTGTAAAACACTATCGGCGGAGCATGTTGCGTGGGCAGTTTGGGTGGGCAGGTTGGGTGGGCAGGTTGCGTGGGCAATTTGGGTGGGCATGTTGCGTGGGCAGTTTGGGTGGGCAATTTGGGTGGGCATTTTGCGTGGGCAGTTTGGGTGGGCAGGTTGCGTGGGCAATTTGGGTGGGCATGTTGCGTGGGCAGTTTGGGTGGGCAATTTGGGTGGGCATTTTGCGTGGGTAATTTGGGTGGGCAGTTTGGGTGGGCAGGTTGCGTGGGCAGTTCGGGTGGGCATGTTGCGTGGGCAGTTTGGATGGGCAATTTGGATGGGCTACAGCATCGGCGGAGCCCTAGGAGGAGCTCGGCCGAAGGCCGAGCTTCTGCTAGTATATAAAATAATCTGTTATAATAAATTTTACAGCCGAAAGATTGGCCATGGAAAATAGTTGAAAATTTAAATTGTTTGTAACTGACAGATAAATGTCAGTGTCAGAAATCCGGAGACATTACTGAAGACTTTTACTGGGAAGTACATTCATTATATTATTTCTTAATGTATTAATAGTTAAATATTTAAAATTATAGGTATATTACATATATCCTTCAAAAATACTGTTGTTGAATATTTTATTAACAATTCTTTATTAACAATTATATACACTTGTCATCATTTCACTAGAACAAAATTTATTAAATATATTATTCACAATTCTTAATTAACAATTCTTGCACACACGAAAACTGACGGATGACAACAGACAAAAGATTCAGCACACAAAGTGTTTTAATCGCCAACTCAATTTTATTGACAAATAGTTAATCCTTAACACTCCTCCTTCACTATTTGACAACGAAGTTTTAAAAATGTTTTACGGCTTAATGGCTTGGTCAAGATATCCGCCAGTTGGTCTGAGCTGGCTACATGATAAATTGAAACAGTCCGACCGACGTGCTCTTGTATAAATTTGCGAGGTATCTCGATGTGTTTTTTGCCTTTAACCGTCTTGCCCTCGTGTGCATTATGCAGCATTTGAATTGCCGACTGATTGTCCACAAATAGAGGGATAGGTTGATCTGATCTTAGACATTTGACTTGTCTACCGAATTGATTTTCCACCGTTTTCAGGTAGAGCTCTAGTTTACTTGGTGCCTCGTCCTTGGTCTTTAAAAAGTAAACAGTACGGTAGTGCGTATAGTCGTCCTTGAATAATAGAAAATACTTCGCTCCTCCCAATGATGTGACGTTCATTTCGCACATATCTACGTGTACCAGGTCCAGCTGCTGTCTGGCGATCTCATCGTTCCGTGGATGAGAGACGCGGTGTTGCTTCCCATACGTACACCCTTCGCACACGTGATTGTGCCAGTCGTCTTTGTATTTGATTTGTTTTCTGTCCAGGACATCGCGTACTTGTTTGACGTTCTGGTGCGCCATTCGTTCATGCCAGGTTCTGATAGACTCGGTGATCAGGCACTTACTGGTGTCTTCTCGTGGCAGCATCATTTTAAATAGGTTTCCTTCTCGTTCTGCCATGGCCACTATTTCCTTGTGATCTGCGGTCTTGAAAATCGACTTGTCCTTGTCCGCTGATTGCACATAGCTCCTGTCTAGGGTTTGGCTTACAGAAAATAGGTTAAAATTCAATTTGGGCACATATAGAACATCTTTAAGAATGACTTGGTACCATCGCTTACCGTTGTAGGCTTCAAGTTCTACATCTCCCTTACCAGTTGCTTTCAGGCGGGTAAAGTCGCCGATGGTTATGTCGTGAGTGGCTTCCAATTCAACGAAGTTGGAGAACCAATGTTTGTTTGACGTCATATGCTGAGTCGCGGCGCAGTCCTGATACCAATGATTTCTGACATCCTGTCGTGCGTTGAGGTCATTCAGGCTTGCTGTCGAGAGTCCTATGGTGATCAGAGCCCTCCTATTGGTCTGTCTGGAGTCACTCCTTTCACCCCCGTCATTGCTGCGCCGATCGTCTGGTCTCCTGGTGCAGTCCTTGGCAAAGTGGCCCTTTGCTCCACATGTGTTGCAGTTGTAGTGCTCCTTACAGTAGGCAATATACTTGGCACAGGGTTTATTTCGGCAGTGCCTTTTCACATGCCCCTTTTGTCCACACTTGAAACAGCTGACAATCGACTGTTCCTGTTTTGGCGTGCTGTGATGTCCTGAGGTATGTTGACGTCTATGGTTGTTGGCATTCCTGGTGATCAGAGCGTTGTTGGTGGATGGTCCACTGGTCCTGTCGCTGTCGTTAAGCCTGTCTTCTTCTACTCGGAGGCGTTCCACCATGATGTCCAGGGTCTTGTCTGCTGCACTCACATTGTCCCAGGCTGTTCTAAAATGGTGCAACTTTGGTGGCAGTATCCCCAAGATGCGCGTCATGATCCAGCTAGGAGGTGTAGGTTCCCCTGCTACTGACAGAAGATCAGTGATTTGCATAATTTCTAAGCAATTCTCGACCGCGGACTTGTTCTGATCGTACACATAGCCAAAGAATTTTCGCTGCAGACCCTCTGTCGTAATATCAGACCTTTTGCCGTACAAATTTGTTAACTTATCTAGCATCGATTTCGCATTTAAACATGTTGATATTTTTCGCGCAATGTTACTGTTTACATTGAGCCCTATCAGCGCTTGAGCTTCTAAGTCCTTTTTGACCCAAGCTTTTACCTGCTCATCATCGGCCTGGCCCTCTGGCTTAACCTTGCAACCGGTTGCTACATCGAAAATATCTTTAGTTTTCAAGGTTAAATCTAATTTGAAACGCCATGAATCGTAGTTCACTTTGCCGTGCGCATCTTCGGACAATAATTCAAGATGCGACTTTATAGTATCCATCGCTCGTATTTACTTTCGCGATTGCTAAACAAAAAAGTTACAAACACTCGCGGTTTCTCACTGACTAGTACTTGCGGTTTGTTTGACACGTGAGTTTTTCCGTCGCTGCGTGGACTGCTCGTTCGATGGTGGGCTGCTCGTTCGATGACAGGCGTGACGAAGGGCAGCTTCTGACTTGAACTTGACTGGGGGCAGCTTCTGACTTGAACTTGACTGGGGGCAGCTTCTGACTTGAACTTGACTGGCAGTCGGCCGTTCTCGGGGCTGGGTCGGTTGACGGTCGATTTGTGTGTTGTCTGACGTGGTCAACGTGCCTGACGTGACAGACTTTTCAGACGTGTCTGACGAATATTTGCCTCAATTTTGGTCCAAGGTCCACGGCATGACTGGGTCCCATAACCTGTTGAATATTTTATTAACAATTCTTTATTAACAATTATATACACTTGTCATCATTTCACTAGAACAAAATTTATTAAATATATTATTCGCAATTCTTAATTAACAATTCTTGCACACACGAAAACTGACGGATGACAACAGACAAAAGATTCAGCACACAAAGTGTTTTAATCGCCAACTCAATTTTATTGACAAATAGTTAATCCCTAACAACTGTCAATCCTGACAATGAAGTGGAAACATTTCGAAAAATTAGAAGAGGACAAAATTTCTTCATAAAATGAATTTAAAATTAAACAATCTAAATATAAGGAATAAGTATATGTAAGTAGAATTTTTGGTATAGAGTGTAGGTATACAAGAAAAGCAGATATGGGGGCCCAGGTCAGAATGATAGCTAGTAATTTTGTATATAGATGTCAAGTATCAAAATTTCTCATTCTAAATTTAGTGATTTTCCAATTCCATGTGGTTTATTTTCCTCGACAAGTAAATTCCACACTCCTTGAGACAAATTAAATACGTGTATTTAGAAAATCTTGAAATTCTGAATGAAAAATTGATAATTGACATCCATGTACATAATTACTAATTATCATCCTGAAACAGGCCCCCACAATTGCTTGTCAAGGCCAACAATGTAACATGACTGTTCGCGCCCTATACTTATGTAACCAAAAAAGGAAGTGGCGAGAGGTATTGTGCTGGCCACAACAGATTTTTTATATATAAATTCATTCTATGAAGAAATTTTGTCCTACTCTTCTAATTTTTCGAGATGATTCCAATACATTGTTGGCATTAACAGTATTTCTGAAGGGTATATGTAATATATCTATAATTTTAAATATTTAACTATTAATACAATAAGAAATAATATAATTACTATTTTCCATGGCATTCTTTCGGCTGTAAAATTTATTACCACAGATTATTTTATATATTATATTTCTTTTATCTCTAAATCTATAAAATACATATATAATAAAATATTTAAATGTATCAGATAGAGAATTTAATTTTCTTTAATATTACTAAGACAAATTTTCAAAAAATAATATTTAGAATTTTTTTTTTCAAGAATCTTCTACTTCCGGTTGTCCAATTGTTACCAAAACCTTTTCAGATCTTCCCATGAATGTCCGATTGGGAAATACGTGGTTAAACAAATATAAAGTCTTATAGTTTTTGAGTAACCGTCCTTCCAACATCCCACACACATACATGAACACATACATACACACACACACACACACACACACACACACACACACACACACACACACAGACGTCATCGTTAAAATGTTAAAATCGGATTGTAGGGACTCTAAAACGTGCTTATTCAATAAAATTTAGATATGCGATTTTTAGCATGAATCCAATACCTCTCTTAGCGAGAGGTAAAAATCTGATGTAGCTAACACAATACCTTACGCCATTTAATTTTTATTTATTTAAATACATACCTATATATTAACTAAAGCTGCAAACTATATTGTTCCTTTGCATATAACTATTGTTCTATTTTCTTTTTAAAACTTCACTATTATTAATTTGAAATCCTTTTTTTGACGGTGACATTTATCTGTCCAGTTACATACATTTGAAATCTGAACGGTGTATCTCGGAATTGTGTATAATTTTAAAACATAGACTCCGGGATTTATAAAATAGATTATTTTTTAAATTTATCTGTAAAATGTATAGAAAAAGTACTAATGCATACCTGTAGAAAAATTCAATAATATTTAATTTTTATAATAAGATAAATTGCGAAAAAATGAAATTTAATGGTATTTTTCGAAGAAAAGTTATTTTGAGTTTCAAGTAAAGTGCCATTTCCGGTTATCTGATTTACATCAAAATCTAATGGCTTCTTTCCATATTATAGTAGGGCCGAAATACAAGGTTTCAAAATTTTCCGAATGACAGTATTTGAGTTGAGCGTTCAGAGATTCTACATACACACACACACCCACAGACATCATTGTGAAACTGTTAAAATCGGATTCTAGAGACCTTAAAACGTGGTCATTTACCAATATCTCGATATGCGATTTTTTAGCACGATCCCTATATCTCCCTTACCTAGGGTAGCGAGAGGTAAAAAAGTGCATACATACCGGTGTCTACTTTTTTCAGGATTATAGGAAATAAAACTATCATGTAGTTGTAATTTCTGCCCTGTTTTTTTTTTCAAGAGTAAATCCAAAAACGTTCAGAATTAAAAACTGCCTCAAATAAGTCTAAAATAATTTACATGCGTTTCGTTCACGAGAGTGGTGTAAAATAAAAGTTGTAATTGTTAGTTATTTACAGACTGCTATGAGAAATATAACATAGATGTTAGATGCATATTGTTTGAGATCTTTCATAAAGTTTAATAATGATGGATTTCATTAAATAATTTATCAGTAATCATGGATACATGTACCATCTCACAAAAATATAATTAATTAAATCAAATCAATAGCTATTAAGGCTTTTTGACATTATGTTAAACGCAAACATTACATAGGTTAACATTTTTGTTCTATTTATCATGGCAATCGTAAATAGCCAAAAATTAAAACATTTATTTTGATTCTCTCTCGCGAACAAACGCATGTAAACAATAACTTTGGAATTGTTCGATGAAGTTTTTAATTCTGAACATTTTCTGTATTTACACTGTAGTCCTAAAATAAATAGGGCAGAAATTCGAGCCATATGACAATTTACCGTTGTATTTTCTAATGTCCGAAAAAAAGTAGACACCGCTATGATATTATAGCGGCAATTAACACTTCATTTTCCTAACAACCGTGGAAGCTGTTGGGAAAATGAAGGTGAAATATAAGGGCTATTTTTTGATAACGTTGTCTTGGGATCCCACTCCTGGTATTTTTGAAAATTGAAAACGAAAAAAATTACATAAACATATTTATGCCAACTTAGAAATTATTTCTATATATTTATATTTAAAACTTAAAAATTGTTCATGAAAAAGCCGGACGCAAATAAAAGCTGGTCGGACATTTACATTTTTTGTCAAAGAGCCGGACAGTTCAGCTTTATCCGGACGTCTGGGCCCCCTTTTTTAAAAAAGTCATGTCGGCTGAATAGTAATGTTCAATAATTAAAAGTAATTATTTTTGAAGAGAATGTATGGTAAAGACATATTTCATGATATTATGATGACATTAGGGTATCGTGTTCTTCCTATTCCACTACAAAAAACCGGGTTGTAGCGTGGTTGTAGTCTTAAATCACATCCAAGTTATAGTGGGTGCTTTCCAATTATACGACACAGAATGACACTGTGTAACACACTCAGACACTGCACATCAAATGGAACACATTTTAATTCGTTAAAAGTACACCAGATTGCGTCTGTATCAATATTTTTCTCTTTTTCACAACAGCCTTCTGTTCATGGCCTAACAGCCGATATCGGGATTAAGAATAAAATAATTTTGGTTGTAAAACTTAGCCAGTGTCATTTATTTATTTGTAATAAAATATTTTAGAACATATTTTTAGAGATAGATTACGATAAAAGTAATTATTATCAGTATGATTTAAATTATCTATGTACTTACCAGACATTTTCAGAAAATACGTATGTAGATTTCGATTTGGTACTTTACTTAAATAAATTTACAGGTTAACAAAATAAACATCACACCACAACACGCTGTAACTCAACATTTTCTTGTGTCAGGCAGTGTTCGTTTGTGTAGTTAATGGAACACTCTGTGTCGTACACTGTGTTACACAGTGTCTCTCTGTGTCTAATTGGAAAGCACCCAGTGTATTCCGAAATTGAACTACGCTAACCGCGGTTATTTTTTCAGTAACCGGTTGTATTTTCGGAACGCGGTTCCTGAAAGATCTGGTAACTTTTCCGTAACCAAGCTAACCGCGTTAGATCGGCGGTTATATTTTGGCCCATGACAGATGAGCACATATAAAATATAGAATATACTAATTACTAACATATGAGCCAAGGAGGTGTTACGGTTTAAAATTGACATTGTGACATTTTGCTCCAGAATAATATTGCCCTATATTTATACGTACCTTCCGATCGTCTAAACCTAGTTTCCCTTGTCGTATTGTTACTATTACTCTGTTCAGCATTCGTTTATCTTTGTATTTTTATAGTGTTTCATCCAATGAATTCTTTCTGCTGCTTCTTGTATGAGCACTTGCGTTTAGCTTGTCTTCAAAAATTTCAACTAATCTTAAATTTTACAAGTTAAAGTTAGCTGTTAACTGATTTACCAAATTTTAAAAGAAAAGCGTTCCGTTTTTCCCATATACGTATTTTCTAATACGTAATGGTTTTTCCAGCCTGGTGCCGATAACATAGTAACCGCGATTAAATCGTAAATATTTTCAGTGGTTACCGTGGTTCAATTTCGGAATACACTAATTTTAATTTCACCAATTGTTAGATTTTGTTGTTATCTATTTTGGCCTGCATAATATCTCTTGCCAATTTCATTTTATTTTACACAGGATGCTCGTTCATCGAGGCTCAGCAGACCAACATATAATGATTTATGGGTGTCTTGATTCAAGTTACTCGATTATGCAGTCCAATTTATTCTGCTGATCTAAATATAGACCAGAAAAGTGTAACGGTCAAATACAGGCGTCAAATGTTTGGTCTCCTTTAAAGACCAAGAAATCTTATAAAATTAAATCTCTTAAGCAAATCATTATATGTAGCACCTAGATCGATTCTATGTTTCTAGATTCATGTAATAATATTCACATGAACTGTGCACAGTTTATAATTATTTAAAAAAAATACAACAGTACAAAATTCAATGAACGTATGTCGTGATTTGATCCTACAACTTCGGTACGCTATTATACCTATATACAGAATGTAACACCACAACCGACCACCGCCATTATTTTCTTTATTATTATAGTTACAAAAAAATACTATAGAACAAAATTGTTGAAGACCAAGGGGGACATGTCATTTAAGAAGAAAATATTTTTTTAAACCAATGGTTCTCAATTTGCAACACAAAGTTATATTTTTTTAAATGGGATACATATTTTTTATGTCTATTCGATAAAGTATTTTATTCTGAATTCAACCTTGTATCAGTTTTATCCTTACATAATAAAAATACTGAAAAAAATGCGATTGAAATTTAAGTAAATTTGATTTTTCTAGTCATTTTTCAGTAGGCTATGTATCAAAAACAAGAACTACTATTTGTCAATTTGAATTATTTAGATTAGAAATCAAATAGACCACTGTTTAGAACGTTTTTAACAAATATCTATTTCATTTTAATTTAATCATTCATAGCCTACTGAAAAATAATTATAAAAATTAAATTTATTTAAATTTCAATTGAATTTTTCTCAATATTTTTCTTATGTAAGGATATAAAATGAACTCATGGTTGAATTCATAAAATAATACTCTATCGAGTAGGCATAAAAATATGTATAATCCTATTTGGAAAAATATAACTTTATGTTGTAACTTGAGAACCACTGGTTTAAAAAAATATGCTCTTCTCTAATGAGGTGTCCCCCTTGGTCTCCTACAACTTTGTTCTATAGTATTTTTTTGTAACTATAATAATAAAGAAAATAATGGCGGTGGCCGGTTTTGGTGTTACACTCTGCATACTATATACCGCTAAGGCATACAAGCAGTGAGTATAGAACCTCATTGCATACAAGAAATGTCCGCAACATCTCACTCTTCAAGCGTTAACACGGCGCACTGCACTTTGATATTTACAAGCTCTCAGATAAATGTCAGTGTGTCTCAAAGCTACCATAGTAACAGTGGGCTCTGTATTGCGCTGGGGATTGTTTAATGAGAGTATGGAATCATCTCCGTCAAAGTCCTGAGCGCTTCAAAACATCGCCCATTTTCCACTAGTGGAATGGCTTTACGCATACTATTCACCATAATGTATATTACTTTGTAATAGGACAGAATAAATTTAACTTCATTTATTTGAATTAACTAATTCGAATCAATTTTATGACATGTATAACATTATCGTCAAAAGTTCGACTCTTATTTGAAGTAATAAAGTTTATTCACTTTGGAAGTAAATTTATCTATCGTTTATAAAACCGACCATAAAACATAAAAAGCTGTAATAATATATTCATTTAGAAATAAAATAATACAACAAAAATATTTGCAACATATATTTTCCATAATTTCACTGAGATCACAGTATGTACAATTACTTCCTACGATTACATTTCAAAGCTATGTTGATTAAATCGTTTCCTAGAAAATAATCTGACGCTACTATATTAGCGTTGCATTGGTTATATCTGTACCAGATATTCAAGTTTCTGTTTACGAGGTCTGCCATGTGCGCCAAGCTCTTAAAGCTGCCGTTAAAATTCAGTAAACTTCCAAAGATAATGGCAGGAGTTGCTGTAAGCTCTGCCATGGACGCCCAAAGTTTATTAGAATTTTTAGTTTCATGATTAATCCGAATTTCATCCAGATAAGATTTCAAATCGAGGAGCCTCTGTTTGTTGCCCCATTTTTGTGTCAGTGGATCCCACAGGTACTCCGAATCTGAAATGAAAAATGATTATTAAATACGTATTCAGTGCTTTTCTACCTATTGTTAGTTGTTGGACGCCCATATTAACAAATCCCTAGTGACAAAGTATAATGTAAAAAAATCTGATGTGGGTAGTGGTAGTACAATATACTTAATTTTTATTTTGTAAACATATTTGACAACATTGATAAATATATTTAAGTCTCTTTTCACTTAATTATACGCGTATTCTATTTTAATACCAAAATGTTATTCTCAAAATTAAATCATTATTAATTTAAATTTATTTATTTTCTGACAGTAACTTATATTTGTCAATCATCTCACCCGTGGCTCAAAAGCCTTTGTAGAGTCAGGGTCTCAAGTACCGTAGTTACTCGCTTCGTAACCGATTAATATTAGTGTAATTCGAGCTTAGAGCCTTTAACCTGTGCGACGCGGAGAACCATTGATTACAAATTACCATATAATAACACTTCTTTTTAATATGGAGATGTAAGGAAAATTTCAGGACAAAAAAATCAGAAACAAGCAAACTTTATACATGCTGTTAACAAAAGGGTAACATTTTTTAAAGGCATACTAACCAAATAGAGTAAAAAAAGCTTAATCAACAAAGTTTCCGAGATATAAAGAAGTGAAAAATGAGTTTTACGGGGTTTATCTCTATAAGAGTTAAGACTTCGATTAAATGAGACTTTTTGTTTACCTTTCAGAAGTCATCTTACATGAACTTTTGTTATCCTTCGTCACTTCTAGGTAAGGAAGGTATTGTCTTTGGTCAAAAAAATCGGTGGTGAGTTTTCAATGAAAAAGTACGCTTTAGGGTCCCTACAATACGATTTTACTATTTTTACGATGATGTCTGTATGTGTGTGTGCGTGTATGTGTAACTATAATTTCGGCCGCGATATCTGCAATACTAGAATTCCAAAAATTACAATTTTTACGTATTCATCTTCCTTACATCCATAAATGAATATGAAAAAAATCGAGAAAAAATATTATAATTGAGAAATATCAAAATTTTATTCAAATGTTCTAGGGGGCTATGCGAAATTAATGACAATAAAGCAGATATTTATTTGTTACCTGTTTCACGTGCTTTGTAAAATAATTTTTGAAATGTTTGCAAAGGATGAATTGATTGATTTTAATAATCGGAGAATCAACTGGGATTCTAAGAAGAGCAAAGAGAATGTACCTTGAGCGTTTTCCTATAGGCGTCGACAACCAAGTTTACAAACACATTTATTTTAGCTGGCTGCAAAACTTCTTGACTGGAAAGGTGATGGAAGGAAGAAAAATTACTGGAGTTCAGTCAAAATAAATAAATTTTGACTGAACTCCAGTAATTTTTCTTCCTTACATTTATTTTAAGTTGTTTTACCGCATTACATTTGTTAATTTAAGTTGTGAAGTTATTTTACCTGGTTACTTTTTGTTTAATTTCGCATAGCCACCTAGAACATTTGAATAAAAATAGTTTCTGATATTTCTCAATTATCTTTTTTTTTCTCGAATTTTTTCATATTCATTTATGATACTTGTCATACATCGTTGAAAAGAGAAAAAAAATGGCGGTTTTTATTTTAGTAAAACAATTTTAGGTTCCCTTTTGAAAATTAAAAGTTGTTAGTCGTATCATGTAAACCTGACTTTATAAAAAAATTCTGTACCTATCATCAAATAGTATATTTACTATGATAAAACTTCTATATGAAGAAAAATGTTCTATTCCTTATAATAAAAAAGTTCGTCTTCCCAGATACATCCTGTATATATGTGGGCGTTATAGTAGGTTATTGATAACATATGTAGGTACATTCTTTTGTTTTAAACAGCAAAAATACAATAATGCAATTCATAAGGCAATAATTCTTTTATTATTTATTCGCTTTTTATTTTTATTTTAGACATAGGATTTCTAAAATGTGTTTGAAAACAGCCCTGCGTATGCGAGTGCTATTAGTGATTGATATCAATGGCGTATTAGGCAGTGGTCACACTGGACAAGTGAGATCAACTGACGCCGATTGATTGCCATCGATTAAAAATTAAACTAACACTAGCTTATGGGAATTGTCACATTGTATGCATCCACTATGATCAAACGATGTCGAACATTGACGAATGGTTTGATATATCAAATATGTTTGATTTTCAAGTCGATCGATATTTAGTTTTCTCAAATATTTCATACCAACTTAACTGTTTTGACATTCGTGTACAGGCTAAAAAAATGTTAGAATATTACAGTGATATTATTATTAGTATCATGACGAAAAGGTGGATAGTTAATCAAATAGACCATAGTTGAAAAACTGTGTAAGAAATAATGTACAATTATATAATCAAAGCATACCAAGATACAGTAATAATTGTTATGACAATGAATAAATTATGGAAGCAAATTTCTCTAATTTTAAAATTGTCATTTATTTAAATATTTCTGAAAACATATATTTGCGGCATTTCAGTGCAAGAAAAAATTAATTTTCTTAAATTTAAGTTTAGTATAATTTCTGTGGAAATATTTACGTCGAATCATGCAGTGTGACATATCTCCTAAAATATCGGTCGATCGTTATTGATTTGCGACAGTCGACCTTAGTAGCTCGATTGCATTTTACTTAGTGTTTGGCGCCAGAAGCCCTTAAATTTCTGCGCCCCTGCGGATACGTCTGGGGTTTTTTTTAAGCTCCTTATTCTCCTAAATAATTGTGAATCCTGCGTAGGACTTTTACGCCCCTGTAAAATAGGCTTCTGTGTTAATACGCCACTGATTGATATACAGATGTATCACGAAAGAATGTCAATATTTCTATATGTTCTTTGGCAAACATATGCTCGATATCTTCTCTTTATAACAGTACCAATCTTTTGAAGATGACTCAAGACGTGTATACTTTGGTATCTAATTTGAAAACGGTAATACATATAATTATGATTTGTATTTATAATTTTTTTTTTCGCTTATTTATCAAAATTTTTATATACGGTTTTTAGCACGATTCATATACCTTACCTTCCTTATCTTGGATAGAGGGAGGTAAATTATTTATTCGTTTCTATTTTGTAATATAACATATTTTTTTAATATTTGAGAATGCGTTGCTGCGCAAAAAGTAACGAAATGACTGTCCGAACCGTTCTAGCTCTAATACATTACTGGTTCTACTACTTTATATCAGATTTCACAATTGATGATATATTTTTAACATAAAAAAACTTACTTAAGGCAGTTGCAGTATCACCATAACATATAATGAGGCGCCCTTTTTGTTCCCATAGGTCATTTAATGTAGATCCTTTTGGTGGTTTTTGATAATCTCTTGATATTGCTATATCTCCCAACTCTGAATCTATTAATGCGGTTAGCTGTTTATGCCTATCTTGACTTTTAAAACCAACTGGAAATCGATGAAGATCTAATATAACAATTTCGTCTTTTGCCCTCGTTAAAAATTTCTTCACTTCACGAAATAAATCTTTTAAAGGATTGACTTTAAACTTGTCATGATTGACCCAAAATCTAGAAAAGAAAGAAATATTTTATATGTTTTTGGTAATATGACCTATTCTAACTTTCATCAAGGTGTGCCATGAAAAACAAAGATATACAGGGTTCATTTTATTGTGTCCACTATTGCTATCTCGAGAACTATAAATAAGAGCCACGAGTTCGGTTAAATTAGCAAACAATTTCTATTTTATTACTATTTAGTGAGCGTCATTTTTTTTCAATCAGTCGTTTTCAAACCAAATTTGTTATTTTAACTGGGACTATATTTTTTTAATTCCTTATTATTAGATAGAGAATTTTATTCTGAATTCAGTGATAGAATTTGTTATTTTTTGTTACAAAGTAATTGTTTTTTACAATCATTTGTATCGTCCATAGCACACTTATTTTAGCCATATTAATATAATATTAATATAAATCTAAATATGCATTTAAAAAAAATTGTCATGTAAGGGTACGCAAAAATTCACTAAATTCAGAATAAAATGCTTTATCAAATAAGCAAATAAAAATATAGAGTTCCAGTTAAAATAACAAAGTTGATATGCAGTTTGTGAAACACTGGTTGAAAAAAATTTTTCTCATTAAAGTAGTCTCATAAAATAGAATTTTTTTGCTAATTTAACCGATCTCGTAGGTCTTATTGTAGCAATAGTGGACAAAATAATATATCATGTCTTTGTTTTTCATACCACACTTTTACAAAAAAAACCCAAACATACCAAAAAAATAATAAAGAATTCAACACTTACGAATCTCTAACGAAAGTAGTATTATAGTATCCAACTCGAATATCCAAATATCTTATTCCAAACACTAGCTGTGTCCATATATCTATGTCTTGCGTATAAACGAATTTAAATACTGGATCTTTAATATCCACATGTGGATTATCTCCATAACATCCAGAATTATGTGTTCCAGGTATCATCAATTGTGTCAGTGGAATATTTCCTATATCCACCCTAGGAAAATTAACTGAATGATATTTTCCTTTAAGAATCTTGGGGAATGAGGATACCTTTAAAATAGAAAACTGTTACCCATTATTTTTCATCCAAGTAGGCTGAATTTTAAGGCAGTTAGTTTTCGTGATGCGATTCTTTTGCACAGTTGTCAGGCAATAATCTAATATGATTGGTCCGTTTGAGAAATTAAATCCAGGTGACTCCTTCCTCCAAGTGAATGGTATATCGTCCAATATGAATGGTTCGTCGGTAAGAAAATAGCCTGATTGTTCCAAAGGTTGAATTCGAACTTTGGGTGCCACCTTCTACAAAAAAGAAAAACTGATATGATTTTTATTTATCCCGAAATATGGAGATTGTATCGTTCTAAATATTCTGATTTCAATATTTGTAAGATGATGTGTGTATATATAGGTGTAGATCCAGTCTACACTCTAACGTAAATTTTGAAATTATGTATTCGGTGTGACCGACGCTAGGCGTCGCGATGACGGTGACGGCGGCGAGCAAGCGGTAGGTACGGTGATTGTGTACGTCTGGACTAAAATATGAAGCGAAAATTAAAATAAATTGTTCCTGTACTAGAACAATTAACATTTTAAAAAATTCAACATTAGGCAAACATACTTCTAATATGAACATGCATTTTAAAAAAATAATTATAGAAATCTATTAATACTGGACTTTAATTTTAATGGTAAAACCAAAATTCAGTAGCATTTCTCATTTTCCCATTAAAATCAAAGTCAAATAATAATAGATTTCAATAATACTTTTTTTTAAATGATGGTCCATATCAGAAGTATGTTTGTCTAATGTTGATTTTTTAAAAATGTTAATAGTTCTAGTACAGGAACAATTTATTTGAATTTTGGCTTCATATTTTAGTCCAGGTGTACACAATGCTCTTAAGGATCCGTATAGAAACGTGTTCGGATGGTTTTGGCGTAATCGACGCCAGGCGTCGCGACGTTGATGTCGCGCTGGTTCGGCGGCTAACGGCAGTAATGACGGAAGAGGTGTAGCTACGCGTTTCTGCAATAATCGGCAGATCGACGCCGGGCGTCGCGACGGCGACATTCGTAACCGGATGTTCGCGGAGTACGTGGAGATCGATGGTATTGACAACTGACAAGCTGCGACATGACATCTGGTGGGAAAAATATGAACTTTCCGATTTGGTACTATATTGTGACTATGCTTGAGTTACATGTGGTTTGATCATTTGATGTATAAAAAATGGGGAAAAGTCGTACAAATTATTGTATATTCTGACGTCACTCTCAAGATCTGGTCGAGACACAGGCATTGGGTTTTATAATTTTCCGAAACATGGCCAAAATAAAGTTAAAATTACGACAAGAGCAAGTGTTGAAATGGATATGGATCGACGAAAAGCAATTCGTAGTGCAAAACAAATAACAAAACATATGAAAGTTTGTTCTCGTCATTTTAAATCGGATAATTACATATTTCGTCTTTACACGTGCATTCTGCACTAATAATTTTTAAATTTTCTCTAAATGTATTTTGATTTCATGTGGTTTTGCAGAAATTGCACTGGTTCGCAGACAAAGTGCAAATATTACCCACATTATACCGTCATTTTTTAATACTCCACATAATAATATGTGGTTAGCGTTTATAATTCGTTCACCTGCGATCATCAATTTCGATTGATTAAATATATATAAAATTATAAATACATTTTAACATATCTTCTATAATACATTTAGAAGTAGCTGTTGCTTCCAGAAATCTAAAATGTTCTGTGGTACCAAACCCCATTTTAAGTGAAAAAAATTGCTTTTGTTATTTGTTTTCATGTCACAACACTACAAGTACCAATTCAGAAGCAGCTGATCGGCCCGATGGTGCTGCCGCCATCGGACATGTCAGTTTTCAATATACGGCGCACGACGAGAAAGTCGACCCAGGCAAACGGAAAAACGCACTTGGGTAGATGCACGCTAAATAGACGACTCGGGGTAACGGGCCGTTTTACAGTAACTCTGGATAAACACGCGGACTCATCGTCTGTAACGCCCGAGTTTACACGCCGGCGGCGTCGAAACGTCAAGTCGGTAAAACTCGCAACGAGTCACTGTAAAATGGCTAGACACGCGCAACTGGTGAATTTGTCCACGGAGATGATTACGGCCGGTGTCAGTCGTAGTGTCTCTGGATGTTTTCAAATACGCCTTTCCAAGATGCTTTGGCCTACGTTTAACAAGCGTTGCGACGTCGGGCGTATAAATCTCACAACGATACACTAAGACTGACTTTTAGTAAACAACTAAACAACTCGAACGGAGAGCTCACGGTACGGGTTTCAAAGAAAACGGAAACTTTGCTCACCTGGAGGTCGGCTTCGATGTCTTGACGGATTACTCGCAATCAAGAGTCGAAGGAATACTCGCAATCGGCTTTAGGTGTTGAAAGGAATACTCGCAGTCAACAACTATCTTCTACAATCGCGGGCCCTGCTTTTATACAACCCTGCTAATTAAACCAGCTTTAGTTTGTTTACTGATAGCAAGAACTGCATAAAAGAACAGGGCAAAAAGGTTAAGAATGAAACACGATGTTGACGATCCTTTATGTGGTTTATTTCCCGATCAAATTACGCGCCTTATTCCAATTGTCAGGAAGAAAAGTTTTCACGGTTCGCGGATTTATAAGGGCTGAGCTACACGGCTTTGAACTATATAACCCGTAAAACATAGCTAAATTCATACCAAACTTGTCTTAACAAATAAATACAATTGTTAAGTAAAGTACACGAAGACCATAATAGAGCAACAGTTCGTCGGATCATAGCTCAAGAACCGACTTTTGAAGATTTCATGGAGAACTATTCCTTTGGGCGCAAGGCGTGGTACGGCGTGACAAAAGAAGAACACCGAGATCTGTTCACCGTGTCTTCAGATTATTCCCTCGGCCACTGCGTATCAGAAGACTTAAAGATGTCCCGCGGCATAGCTTCAGTCTTTAAGGCGAAATATGGACGACTACAAGAACTGGCCAACCAACGTCCATCTGTTGGGAAAACGCTACGACTGAGATAGCAATGCAGACCATCAGCGGTACATCTACTACCTTCTTACAAAATCACGCTTGTACCAGAAGCCGTCGTATCACAGCCTATGTACTCGCTGTGCGATTTGAGGGATCATCTCCACGCCATCTATGAGTGCCCGTGAGGTGACGCCTGGTAAGCGCCCACACGGTACAAATATTCCATCATTACCGAAATCTGTATACAAAGCAGATTGGTACACCCAGCAATGGGTAATATGCCGTGATGAAATATTTATTTTTATTTATCTACTGGAGAATGACATTTTGAAGCTAGCGGTACCGAAGTTAGGTTGTGGTCTAGACGGTTTGGATTGGAGGATTGTAAGGAACATGTTAGAGATCCTCTTCCGTTACCGGCGTTGAAATTCTCGTCTGCAGCTTTAACCCTAATGGACAGAAAGAAGAAGTCGAGCGGACCATCGACTGTTACTTCTTCAAGAATTCGAAATGCACCAAGGATAGTACATGCAGATTTCGTCATCACGGACTGTTCCGGGACGAAACAGTCTTAAGGAGGGGGCAGTGTAATGTCGCCGCCACCGCCGCTCCGTAGCCCTCGCCGCCGCCGCACCATAGCAGGCGCCGCTGTGTCGCGCGTGACAGACGTGTTCGAACAAGTCGCGGTGACTTGATCTATTGTGTATGCTGTTTACCTCGCGAAGTGTTCTAGTAGGTTCGAGGACAAAAGTCGCCGGGTATATAACCCGTCACCGGGGCCAGCGAAGATAGTCTTTGATATAGAACTAACGAGTAAAGAAGTCTGATATAAATAATCGTCGTGTTGGTGATATAAACAAACAGTCGACAAGAAGTGAACATAAATAAATGTAATTAGTGACATAAATAGTAGTTAATTGTTTAAATAAATAATCTTAGTGTTCAAGTGTCTTATAATATTCTTAGTCTTTAAATTAGTGTTAATATTTGTTTATCATAGTGTTAGTTAAATTTATTATCTTTTAATTATGTTTTTAATATTTATTTATCGTTTAATAAACGTATTCTTTTAATTAATAATATTTCTGTTATTTGTACACGTCAGCCATATAAATAAAACGTTACAATATGAAGATAATAGGAAAAAGAAACAAATGAATAATAAAATATATTCGTAGGCTGTTCCATTTGAAAATGACAAGTTATGGTCATTTGAAATTGAATAAATTTGATTCGCTTTATTTAACACTGTATAATGACATTTAAAAAAAATCTGTTGTGGCCTGCACAATACCTCTCGCCATTTTCATTTTATGCGAGCAGTCATGTGACTTTGCAAGCAGATATAAGGACCCGTGATAGAATGACATTTAGTAATAATGTACATAGGTGTCAAGTATCATAATTTTTCATTTAAAACATCATGATTTTTCAAATTCATGTGGATTTTTACTCACACACACACACAGACATCGTCGTAAAAATGTTAAAATCGGATTGTAAGGACCTTAAAACGTACTTATTCATCTGGATATGTGATTTTTAGCATGAATCCAATACCTCTTTTATCGAGAGGTAAATATATATATGAAAACATAGTATAGTACAAAAAAAATAATAAATTTACTATTAAAATAATTTGAGCACGCCTTTATAACGCAATGCGTGCATTAGGTTTTTATTAAGAGAAAAAAAAAACGTGTATGTTGGTGAATAAAATACAATTCAAAATATATGAAAATATATAGATGTTCCATTTAAAAAACAAGACAAACAATTCTTGCCGAGATGTAATGCAACACCTTGTATATGGGAAAATAATTTTACGTTATGCTCCTTCAGTAGACGAATAAATTCTATGAATGTATATTTTCTAACGACAAGTGAGATATCGTGAAGGCCATTTCAAAGACTCGCCCTATATAACATAACATATCCATTAACACTCGTAAAATTTCACAACGGCTCGTTACAAGTTTTGACAAATATAATCAAACTTGACAAGCTACGATTTTTATGTCAGTGTTGAATGTTTTACTGGATAAAAATTATAACGAACCGTTAAATTTTTTACGAGTGTTTACGAATATAGGCATTATTATTTAGGAATGGCTGATGTACAATATATCGAAACAAATTAAAACACTTTCCTAGTCTCCCAATCTCAACCCTAAAATGTTGACCGCCGTAATGGTAATAATTTTTGACATATATGGGGCCAAGCTTTTTTTTTATTTAAACAGTACCATATGTCATAAGTAAGTCATAGAATCACCTTATATGACGTTCATTATTTTTTAAGCTTTTGATTTGAGTACGAAGCAAGTGTGCATAGCATGGCCTGAAAGACAAATTTATTAAGTTGACGCCGTGCGATGCACATAGCATAAGACCAATCAAGTATGTTGATATATAACAAAAATCTGTTGTGGCCAGCACAATACCTCTCGCCATTTCCTTTTTTGGTTACATAGTATAGGGCGCGAACAGTCATGTTACATTGTTGGCCTTGACAAGCAGATGTAGGGGCCCGTTTCAGAATGATAATTAGTAATTATGTACATAGATGTCAAATGTCAGAATTTTTCATAAAAAATTTCATGATTTTCTAAATTCACGTAGTTAATTTGTAACCAAGAGTGTGGAATTTACTTGTCGAGGAAAATAAACCACATGGAATTGGAAAATCAATAAATTTAGAATGAGAAATTATGATATTTGACATCTATAAACATAATTACCAGATATCATTCTGACATGGGCCCCCATATCTGCTTGTCAAGGCCAACAAAGTCACAGGACTGCTCGCGCCTTAATGTATTTAACATTTTTTGTATACCTACACTCTACACCAAAAATTCTACTTATATCTATTCCTTATATTTAGATTTTTTAAATTTAAATTCATTCTATGAAGAAATTTTGTCCTACTCTTCTAATTTTTTGAGATGTTTCCAATTCATTGTCGGCAGTAACAGTATTTCTGAAGGGTATGTGTAATATACCTCTTATATTAAATATTTAACTATTAATACAATAAGAAACAATATTAATGTATGTACTTCCCAGAAAAAGTCTTCAGTAATGTCTCCGGATTTCTGACACTGACATTTATCTGTCAGTTACAAACAATTTAAATTTTCAACTATTTTCCATGGCATTCTTTTGGCTGTAAAATTTATTACAACAGATTATTTTATATATTATATTTCTTTTATTTCTATATCTATAGAATATATAATAAAATATTTAAATGTATCAGATAGAGAATTTAATTTTCTTTAATATTACCAAGAAAAATTTTCAAAAAATAATATTTATAAGATTTTTTTCATGAATCTTCTACTTCCGGTTGTCCATTTGTTACCAAAACCTTTTCAGATCTTCCCATGAATGTCCGATTGGGAAATACGTAGTTAAACAAATATAAAGTCTTATAGTTTTTGAGTAATCGTCCTTCCAACATCCCACACACATACATACACACACACACACACACATATCCACACACACACACACACACACACACAAACACACACACAGACATCATCGTAAAAATGTTAAAATCGGATTGTAGGGACCTTAAAACGTGCTTATTTAATAAAATCTAGATATGCGATTTTTAGCATGAATCCAATATCTCTCTTAGCAAGAGGTAAAAAATTGGATTTTTATTTGTCAAATCAATATCTGTTCGATAAATTTTATAAACAGTCGTTAAAAATTAACCACTGAGTTACAGAATAGGCCCGAATGTGTCGAATTTGTTTATTACAACTACCTAAAATAGACGAATACCTACTCTAAAAGAATGCAAATAAAAGCAAAAAAGATAATAAAAATGTATATAGCTAATACTAAATATAATACATATATTATACCTTCATTTTGAGCAGGGTCAATAAAAAAAAAGTTCATTGAGCCGTCCACTCCCATAACATATCTATTATCATATGAAGCATCTCTGAGCAGTGTGGATCCAAGTAAAATTCTACATGTGAAACACAAGTGAGCGGCGTGCCTCATACAGTTAGGGGCCATGCGAGTCACAAGTGCTTCGTATGGCGGCCAATCTGTTATGAATTTATGGTCCGAACTAGATAGGCGACTCCGCAAAATAGTTATTTATGCAATAAGTGTGTAAAGTAGTACTTTTTTTTGGTAGAATGTGAATTATAGCACGAGACAAAGAACACTATTTTATAGACGAGTTGCATACAACATTTTTCCTACAACCGAAATGTTAGCGAGTGTTGTTTCTCAAAATTCATAATACTGTACAGCCATCTTCAAATACAGTTAGTACTCTTTCAAAATGTTATTTAAACATTCTAAGGTATTTCAGAAACAGGTGGATTAATGTTCTAAATTACACAAATTGTACATTTAATATTAATATTAAAAATTAGGATAGGTTAGAACTCGTTATCTAAAAAAAAAATAATACTCTGAAGTTAGTATTCAATCTGATAATAAAAATGATTACACTTGTTTCATTTATAGTGTACATTAATATTTCTTAATAAATTTACTTACTTTCATTTTTATTTACTACCTAATTATTTAGCTGATATGTGAATTATCTGAATAAGGTATTCTCTCAAGATTACCAATATTAAAAATTTATTAAAAATATTAAAGCTGATCGGTAAATAAGAGGGAGAAAACAAAGAAACATTATAAATTAATTGTTGCAAAAGATATAAAACATTTCAATTTTGCTGATGTACTAGTTGTACTACCAATGAGAGACCAGTTAAAATCCCTACTCCATGTTCGAATGTGAGAAGAGACCGCATCTTAAGTACGTACTTGCTCGGGTCTACTTCGGATCGTTCGGGAGTGTACGTGTACAGCTGTATTAGCATGTATTGCTACGCGATATGCCATTTTGTGACAAAATAACGAACTAAATGTCAACTTGTTATTAATGTGTGTAATATTACATTTTTTTTAAAATATTACGTACAAATACGTACTTGTGTATCTAAATCGACATATGGGTAGCGTTCGAAATCCGTTAGATAGGCGTTTAACATGGGAAATTGAAATATTTTGAATATTTGCTTCCCATTTAAACTGAAGAACTTTGTACACATGCTCTTGAATACCTATTGTTATTTTAATATAACAAATTTTATCTGATTATATCACTAAATAAATATGAAGAAAAAAATATAGAAATTCGGTGGATTAGAACCCAGCACCCTTTATATAAGAAGCTGTAACGTTTTTTAATTTTATTTAATTATTCCTTATTAATTTCTGAAATTAATTATTACTGCTTACATGACTGCACATTGTCATATGAGAAATGCAATAAAATTATGTTGTCAAGCACTACCAATATAGTTTGAGAATGTCAAAATGTTTTTGTAGTACAAGAAAAATTATTTAATTAATTACTTGGAAGGTTTTTTTTATAATTTTCTTTAGCTTTTTACCTCCCGCTACCCCTGGTAAGTTATTCCATTACATTTTTTTTTTCATATGTTTTACCTCCCGCTACCCTTGGTAAGGGAGGTATAGGGATCGTGCTAAAAATCGCATACCGAGATTTTGGTAAATGACCACGTTTTAAAGTCCTTATAATCCAATTTTAACATTTTCACGATAATGTCTATGTGTATGTGTGTGTGGGTGTGGATCCTCTTTGCTGCGCTCTAACTCAAATACTATCATTCAGAAAGTTTTGAAACCATGTATTTCTACCTTATTCTAATATGGAAAGAAGCCATTAGATTTTGGTGGCAATCGGATAACCGGAAACGGCAGTTTACTTGAAGCTCAAGATAGTTTTCTTCAAAAAATAACTTTAAATGTGTTTTTTTCGCAATTTGTCATTATAAAAATTAAAGATTATTCCATTTTCTACAGGTTTGCTTTAATACTTTTTCTGTATATTCTATGGATAAATTTATAAAGTAATATAAAAATTACACCCCATAGGTAAATGGCGGGAGGTATTGTGTTGGTCACATCAGATTTTTTTAGTAATAATATGTAAGTTTATAATTAAATATATTTTTTCTATTTCGGTGTTCTTATGTTTCTATAAACGCACTGTTTTGTACTGCAAACACGACGTTTAGAAGATCTATAAGCGTACTATTTTTGGCGCCTTTCATGTTCTCGAGTTGGTAGTCATGCTTTCATAACTGACAGTTGACAGGTAACCTCAAAATGGTAAGTTGTTGATAATATTTCAACATATTACTTTTAATTATGGATTTTTATACTTTCTTTAGGTGATAGGACTAGAAAAAAATATAATATTAATTTCACAACCAGAATCAGACCTTGAATCATAAATACAATACACCTTGCAATACACTAATTAATCAATAGTTGACAAAATATGAAATTTCAATTGTTAGCGAGAAGCGTTACCAACATAAACATAACTAACAAAAGAATACCTAGTCATAATTTGACGTCGCAATTTAAATAAATTTAATCGTAAAAATACCTCAATAGAAAAAATAGTATAAAAACACGTATCATAAGGCCTGTTGACGCACTCGTCCTTTGTAAAACTCGCCTAGCGGCTCGTTTTCCAAACTTGGACTCGAACGTTAACAGATTGCCTTACGATACTTGTGTTTTAATGTACTATTATTTTCAATCTTTTTCAATACTTACTAAACACCTTCTCCAAAACCCATAAACCACTGGTACTGTATAACTAGTACGTCACTATCACGTGACACAACAAAATAAAATTTTAAAAATTAATATCTCGCTTAAAAGGAATTTTAAACTCGGGTTTTCACAGGTACTCTTAGATATACATGTTCTCTAAGAAGAAAAATTAAAAAAAAAAATATGAGAGAATACCCTATTTGTGTGTTGCCTAGCATCGCCTATTTACTTTTCACGTTCACGAACTAGTGCTTGAAAAGTGACTACACATTGTATAGAGTACCTAAAGTATGTAATTTCCGCACGGTTGAGGGAAAAAAATATTTTCTACTATAAGAAATTCCACCTTTCATAACCTGATCTAAATATTAAAATTTAGTATGTGTCGTTAAATAATCTTAGGTGTACGAATAAAATTGCGTATTAATATCTGTATATTTTTGGTTCTTATTACAGTTTAAACCATTTTTATTTTGATATTTACATGTAAAATTGATGTGTACGAATATTTTTTATAAGCCACTGTATATAGTTTGTCTCAGGAAATAGGAATATAAAAGTACTATTGTATAATTTTTATATTCCCATGCGTAAAATAGTAGCTTTTAGAGGTGTGTAAATAAAATATTTGATATCGATATACGATGTCTGTCGGAGAAGTACCCGACCTACACTAATAACTGCGTGGCGTTAATCTGCGGGTTCCGGCGGGTAGCATGGTGGTATCCTTCAAAGTAGCTCCCATTTGATTGCACAATACAGTCCCATCGGCGTATTCAAGTATACGTATTGAAAGTAGAAACATGCCTGGAAGTCTTTTGTTGGAATGATCATGAGTGCACTCGTCGCATTTTTTTATGTTTCTGGATCACAGTCATAAACCCATGATTCGTCACCTGTTTTCAGCACACTTCATCGTTTTTTACCAACTTCAAATTATCCCGAGCGATTTTCAAGCGGAGATGCTTCTGTTCTGTCGTTAGCAATTTCGGAATGAATTTAGTAGCAAAAACAAAAATTCGCCGAAATCGAAAAAACCGTTGTAAACAAATACACGCTGCTTGCGTACTAGAGAGCGCGTGGTTTATACGATTCTGGGGTTGGTTGAGGATTTCTGCTTCAGGTGTAATTAGTGACTCCTGAACACGACAGATGGATACTTATCTACAAATTTATATTGATAATATCGACATCTATTAATTGATATTTCGGTAATACAAATTATATCGATAATATCGATATTATCCTTTTATCAATATTTAGATATCATAAGAAAGTGAAATTGATGGAGAGTAATACAGGTATTTTTCCCAGCTCTAGTAGTTTTTATACATTGATTGCAGTGCATGAAGTCTGACTATAATAACAATACGTAAAATCAATGCATTTCGTATGGATTTTATTTTACGCACTATGTCCACAAGAGGTCGTATACTTTTTGACACGGATGAGTTTTTTAATAGATTGTTGTGATTGTTTTTGACATTGGAATTTGACAGTATTTTTCAATCAATCGTAGAGAAAGAATAGGTGTATGGTCTGCAGCTCGTGTTGCATAGTTTACTTTCGTGTAGAGAAATAATTTAAAAATTCGCAGCATCTAGCTATGTTTATAATAGTGTTATATTCATATATTATACAACAAGACGATTGAAAATTCTCGATTATACGAAACGTGTTGCCTGGAAACACCACGAGACCAAAGGTCGAGTGGTATTTTCAATAGGCAACTCGTTGAGTATGTCGTGAATTTTCTATTGTGGAGTTGTATACAGATAGACTATATCATGAATAAAAAATAAATTAAAAAATACATAGTAAATTTAACGTAGACCTGTGGTCTATTTTATTTTGACAGAAACGTCAAACTGTATGCTACATAACCTATCTTTTCAAATATAGTTGTAGTAGTATGTAATATTACATTGAAATGCTCGTATTTCAAAATAGATGCTTGTATTTCAAATAAACTAGCAACAGTGCAGTTTCTAGATTTGTAATCCAAATAATTATTTGTTTACTTGTCAAATGTTTACTTCAATAATGCCTTGCTGTCAAATAATATGTGCGTTCAATTATTTGTTTCCGTGCACTTGAAGCTGTCAGTGTGATTTTAAATGTCTACTTAAAGCATACAACGCTCGATTTTCCTCCTCAAATTCTAACTACAGATTCATTTATATACTCGATACTGTGTTCGAAGGAAAAAAATCATGTCCGTAAATATAATTAAAAATGAAATAGCCAGTTCTGAGTACATAGAACAAAATAACCAAACGCACTTATAAGTGAATATACGAAGGTAGGTATATTCGAATATACAAAGGTTCGTATATTCGTTCACCATGGTTACTTAATAATAATCATATATTATACAACAAGACGATTGAAAATTCTCGATTATACGAAACGTGTTGCCTGGAAACATCACGAGACCGAAGGTCGAGTGGTATTTCCAATAGGCAACTCGTTGAGTATATCGAGAATTTTCTATTGTCGAGTTGTATACAGGTAGACTATATCATGAATAAAAAAATAAACTAAAAAGTAAATAGTAAATTTAACGTAGACCTGTGGTCTATTTTATTTTGACTGAAACGTCAAACTATATGCTATATAACCTATCTTTTTAAATATAGTTGTAGTAGAATGTAATATTACAAAGAAATGCTCGTATTTCAAAATAAATACTTGTATTACAAATAAACTAGCAACAGTGCAGTTTCTAGACTTGTTATCTAAATAATTATTTGTTTATTTGTCAAATTTTTACTTCAATAATACCTTGCTGTCAAATAATAGATACGTTCAATTATTTGTTTCGGTGCACTTGAGCTGTCAACTGTGATTTTAGATGTCTACTTAAAGCATACAAAGACGATTTTCCTCGTCAAAGTCTAACTACAGATTCATTTATATACTCAATACTGTGTTTGAAGGAAAAAGATATGTCCGTAAATATAATAAAAAATGACATTGCCAGTTCTGAGTACATAGAACAAAATAATCAAACGCACCTATAAGTGAATATACGAAGGTAGGTATATTCGAATATACAAAGGTTCGTATATTCGTTCACCATGGTTACTTAATAATAATCGCTGAAATACGTGGTATCTAAGGAAAATCACGTATTCTTATTGGTTTATAACCTAATGAATGATATAGTCGATGTAATACGTGGTAACTAAGGAAAATCACGCATTCTTATTGGTTTACAACTTAATGAATGATATAGTCAAAATTAGACACCTTGATTTCGGGAATATACGGATCACACTATGCATGTAGTTTGTTAAAAAAACCCTAACTCGTAGTAGACTGTGAACAGAAAAACCTATGTCTAATCAGTAAAAAGTAAAGTTGTCAAAATTCATCTTGAAATTTAATTTTAAGGAGAAAAGATAATAAAGGATACGGTATATAGTATATTGCCATTCGCCATTTTCTAATTTATTTCCTCTTCTAAAATAAGATTTAAGTAGTAAAGCTTAGATTGTTTTAGATAACGTTTTTGACAATATCTCGTGTCAAATTGACATTTAATTAAATTCTTTTAAAATGACGCATGTTTTATTGTTCATAGCCTACCCCGAGTTAGGTTTTTTTGAACACACTGTACTATTACAAAAGCGTTACAAAGGAGCTATAATTTTTACCTTCCGTCACCTCTAGGTAAGGAAGGTATTGTCTTTTGTCAAAAAATTCGGTGGTGAGTTTCCATTGAATAAGCACGTTTTAGGGTCTTTACAATACGATGATACTATTTTTACGATGATGTCTGTGTATGTGTGTGTGTGTGTGTGTGTGTGTGTGTGTGTGTGTGTGTGTGTGTAAATTACAATTCTTGCGTATTCCTCTTCCTTACAACCATATGCAGACTTGATTAGATTTTGGTTATAATTGGTCAACCGGAAGTATCCTCATTTGAAGATTTTAACAGTTTTTCTTGAAAAACTCAGTTAAATTTTATTATAACTTAAAGAATATATTATTCTTTATACGATTTGATTGCATTTTATATTTCATATTCAGCAGATATAGAGTTAAAGACTTACAAAGATAATAAATTTCATAAATCAGCCAGCTGTGCTAACTTAACCATGGAAACTGCTAATATATTCAGGTAATTCAAATTGACAGATGTCAGTATCAATAAAAAGTAAATGAATGAAAGACTAAAGGAAATAACTCTAGTGTTGGGCGTTTCTAGAAAGATATAAGAAAGACGATTACATTGGTTTGAACATGTCATGAGGAGAGATGAGTATATTGGAAGAATGAATAGCTTATAACAGAAGGTGGAAGAAACATAGGAAGACCAAATATAAGATGAAAGTAGAGAAAAGGAACTGAATGAGGAGGACACACAAAATAAAAATTAGTGGAAGAAGAAAATAAAAAATAGCGACTCCCTAACGAATAGGAAAAACTAAAGAAGAAGATGTTAGTGTCAAGTGCAATTCGCATAGTTTGTTTATGAAATAATTTAACTGGAAATATAGGATCTTTTGCAAGAAAATTGATGTGTAGGGCGAGTGCAGTGACGTGACTTTGCTGACTTTGGCAAGCAGATATGTGGATCCGTTTCAAAATGATAGCTATTAATTACGTCCATAACTGACAAATGTCATAATTTTTCATTCAAAATATCATGATTTTCTTATATCATGTGGTTTATTTATTATCAGGGGTGTGGAATTCAGTTGCCGAGAAAAGGAATCATAAAATACCAAAAAATGAAATTTTGAATGAAAAATTTTGACGTGAGGATGACCCGCAAAACAGAAATGAATGGAAGAAGAAAATAAAAAATAGCAACCCCTTACGAATGGGAAAAGCTAAAGAAGAAGAAGATATCAGTGTCAAGTGCCATTTGCATGAAATAATATTAATCTTTAAATTAATACTAATTCTAAAGTCGTCCTTTGTAAAATTCGCCTCGGGGCTCGTTTTCCAAACTTGGAATCGTGTGTTAACAGATTACCCTATGGTACTTGTTTTTTAATGTAGGTACTATTTTATACATTTAAAATATACGTAAAATTAAGATATTCAACGGTATGATTCAAGTGAATTGTTATTGAAGAAATAAATTACAAAAACGTAAGAGAAAAGTATGAATAATAATTAATGGACTTTCAAACGAAAACAGTGTTTAGCGCCACTTTGCATTCAGAATAGAAAAATTATTACATGGTAACAAATAAGGATATTTTATTCGTGCTAGTGTAAAATTATAAAGTTAGTTATAATAATTGTCACTCATGCTGCCAGATGTTACGTGCAAGACGCTGAATGTTAAAACAAAATATTGAAATAATATTTATAAAAATCTATGGGCCATACTAAAAATCTTCTTTATTTTGTATTTGTGTCCTTTTAGCTTTATAAATTGTATTTGCAGTCAAACACAACATAAACATTTTTCTTTCGGCCATTTACGGTAGAATTAGTGGCGAAGCAGCGATGAAAGTTTGGAGTTTGAAAACTTGCATCACTACCGCTGCGTTGCTGATACCGCTACTCACGGGCGCCAACGTTTAAAAAATCCTATGGGGGCAAAAAGGACACTAACCCAGTGTCGTACGTGGGGCCATTGGCACCGGCGGTCAAGCATTCTAATGAAAAGTAAGAAAATCGCGATACAAAAATATTTTTTCCGAAAAATAGGTTTCATCAAGCAAATTTTCTTAAAAGAACATTAGTTATTAAGAACAATAAGCGGAAGCTGGCTGCTTTATAAACAATAATATAATTATAATATGTTAAATAAACAAAATTTGCCTGAAAGCAAACTACCTACTCGCTGATAGAGTGCGTAGAAGTACGATGTGAACAAAACAAGTTGAAATTGAAACGTGATAATATGCACTTATTTAATTAAGTGGTGGCTGCTACTTCATAAATGTAGCGTTGCAAGGCATATTTCGATGTTTTCGCAAAAAATCAAACTTTACTTTATTTACTACAACTCGGCTTGTCAAACCGTTGGTCAGACTAGCGGCGCGAAAAATACTTAAAAAGACTTAAGGCCAAATTCAGAGACACGACTCACACTCACCTTACACTCAACTCACACTCACCTTACACCCAATTGGTCAAAATGTCATTATTTGGAATTCAGAGACCTTAGGCCAGTCGAATTTCAGTGACAAATGAGTTGAAATTAAGTGTCAGTTGATTAAATTCTAAGTGTGGTCTATAGCTACCTTACATCTTACTCAAATCAACAGAAATATATTTTAATAAATTATTTCATTGTCGCATTGTTGTTATTTTGTAGTCTGAAACAGAAAGTATTTTGTATTAAGATATATTACATGTTTTTTTTTGGAATTTGTTCATAACGTACAAGATGAACAAACCTACCACGATAAGAGTTAAAATTACTTCTATATTATTCCATTATTTTTATGTTTCACTAATTTCTTTCGTTTCAGTTAGAGATATGAGATAATGATAATCCACTATAAAAATATGCCAAAACAGAATTGATACAGACTGACTCATACGTTTGCTTTATTGAATACGCAATTGAGTAAGGAATGAGTGTTAGCTTAACTCATATTCAAGTGAGTTACAACTAAGTGACAACTAAGTCTGCGTTGAGTGGTCATTGAGCAACGTCTATGAATTTGGGCCTTAGAGACCTACAGGATCAATATTGAAATATGTGTTTATAATGTATATTATTTCTGAAACAAAGGCAATTCAACAAAATACTTCTATAGGGGCTCGCGATCCGCTGCCCCCATGTAGTCGGCGTCCATGCTGCTGCTCCACCGTTAATTTTTACCTCTCGCTATGAGAGGTATTGGATTCATGATGAAAATCGCATATCCAGATTTTATTGAATAAGCACGATTTAAGGTCCATAGAATCCGATTTTAACATTTTTACAACGATGTCTGTGTGTGTGTATGTCAAGTATGACAAATGACGTGAATTTAGAAAATCTTGAAATTTTTGATGAAAAATTCTGATATTTGACATCTATGTACAAAAGTACTAATTATAGATCTTTTAACGACGTGTTTTCCATGCGTTTATAGACTCATAAGAAAACGGAAATAGAAAAACTATATTTTAAAATTGACATTTTAGTTAAAAAAATATATATATGTGAACACTTTTTATTGACTACTCTATAACGTGAAAAAGCTTAGAATGCCCTGTAACGTGAACATTTTAATTTTTCCGAGTTTTGGGAATCCCCTAATATTGACAAAAGTACATATTTGGTATACAGATAACATCTGTATGCGTATTCTTTCTGAGAAAGAAGGAGTTGCCAATGAAGGCCCTACTTCTATTAGACAACACACCCCTCTCATCCAAGTGAAATGGAATAAGAACGGAAGATGGGATCATAATTATTGCCATGTTTATATTACCAAATGTGACTCCTCTTATCCAACCGATGGACCAGAATGCTATTAAAATAACAAAGTTATACTACAGAAATAGTCTTTTGGCTTCAATAGTGGCGAAAGACTCTGATTTGCTTGAATCGATGAGGAATGTAAAGATAAAAGTGTCGATCAACGTGACATGAATATAGGTACTTACACGCCTGAGGGAGAAAGCAGTGTTTCAGCTATTGGAAAAGAAAAAGCAGCAGAAAAAGATAAGTGATTTCTTCAATACATAATACTAATATTCAATTTTACGTATTTCGCGTTGCACTTTAACATGTATTTATTTCAACGTATGTATGTGTTATATTTTGCAATGGATATAAAACAATACTGTGATCAACAGGTATATTTTTTAACTGCTCGTAATCATAAGAGTACGTTTTCATTTTAAAATACATAATAAATGATGGAAATAAGGATACTTTTTGCCTTGAATTTTAACAATCACAAGGTGAACACTTTCGCAAACGTGAACTTTCTTTGTTCTAATTAGTTCGCGTTATAGTGAGTGCACTATATTTACACATTTTTAATTTAGAACTACGCTGTCATTTTTAAATTATAAATAAAATAAAACAATAAAATACTTACGTCTAAAGGTGGCTGTTGTAGATACAATCGTATTTCATCACACATGTGGGTCAAGTTCCAATTAATTTCAATTTGAAACTTATGTACTGATGATAGTGTTATAAATAGGTCACCTGGATCACCTGAAATCAAAATATATTATTAGAATCAAATTAATTATAGGTACATAAAATAATTACAAAACATCTCTATTTTTATTCAGTTTTATTCGGTTTACATTTCTTTAACGTTTTATGGACATTGTGTTGAGGAAATGTATGAGAAGTTAACAATTGTTATTGCTAAAATTTGTAGTTTTCTAGAAGCTTTTTTGTTTGAAAATTTATAAGTGATGTTATATAAACTTTTCCGTTGACCGTTTATTAATAGGTTATTGACACTCTCAATAATGGTAATTTTTGGCCACAGGGATTACTCATACGCAGGTTTAAATTTTTTCGGCGACAAGAGACAAACTCTAGCTCCAGCGAATAGCAGTACTAATATTCCAGAATCAAAACCGCAGCAGTGTTGTACATCGAACACACATTCGTCGTGTTCTATGAGTATCTTACACCAAAACCTTCAATCGATACGTAACAAGGTTGAAGAGTTAGAGGTATTTTTACGTACGCATCCATACGATATTTTATGTTTCTCAGAACACTGGTTGAATGAAAACGAGACGCAGGCATATAACCTAAATGATTTTTACATAGCCAGTAGTTTCGAAAGACACTATTATAAGAATGGAGGAGTAATTATATATTGTAATAAGAAATTAAAATGTGAGGCAGTAAATTGTATCACGGAATTCAACATTGAAAAGATATTCGAATGTTGCGCTATAAAGTTTTGCAGTAATAAAACTATTAATTATGTTTTAGTTCTATACAGATCTCCGTCAATGTAACTGATTTTTTAACTCAATTAAATTTATGCTTATTAAAATTATTTTCAATCTGCAAAGAGTTTAATTTATATATTTTAGGTGATTTTAATATTGATTTTTTAGAAGAAAGCAATCAAAAGAAATTGCTTCTTGATGTAATAAGTTCATATAACGTCCACTATACTGTTAATGAACCAACCCGTATAACTAGAACAAGCAAAACATGCGTGGATAACATTTTAACAAATTTGGATTACAACTACACCTAAAAAGTTATTCACAATGGTTTGTCAGAACCATTCAGCTCAAAGTATTAGTTTCTCGTTGAAAAAACAATCTGAATAACCTAAATAATTTAAAAAATAGTCTAAATAAAGAAAATTGGTTAAATGTCTTCAATGTGATTGATACTAATGCTTGTTTTAAATTTTTTTTAGAAACTTTTAGTTACCGTTTTGAAATAACACATCCAAAACTTAAAGTATCTACTAATAAAACGGTTTGTCAAAAGTCTTGGGTAACTAATGACATTAAAATTATTTCTAATTTAATAAAAGACCAATATGAACTCTATAACCGTGGATAAATAAGTAAGGAAAATTATAGTAATTATAAAAATAAATATCGTAAAATGTTAAGAAAAGAAAAACGAGAATTTAATATTAAACAATTGGGAAAATGTAATAATAAGGTTTCAAAGGTATGGAAACTGATTAAAAATAATTTAAATCAGAATAACCATGTAAATAACTTAGAGAAAATAAAAAATGAAAATAACGTAACTTTAAATAATCCTTCAGATATTGCCAATGCATTTAATAATTATTTTGTACATATTCCACAAGCTTTAATAAAAGAGTTACCAGTAAACTCAAATTCGGAAAGACAGCCCGTTTTTTAGAACCTACGACAGAAGCCGAAGTTTCTCTAGTAATAATATCTTTAAATAATTCTCAATTTATAGGAACTGACGAAATTTCTTGTAATCTTCTGAAAAATTGTTATGAAAAAATTGTTGCACCATTAACACACTGTATTAATATGTCGTTGTCGCAAGGAATCTTTCCTGAACTATTAAAATACACAAAAGTATCTCCAATTTACAAAAAAGGCGACAAAGAATTAATATCAAATTATCGACCTATTTCGATTGTGACTATTTTTCATAAAATTTTCGAAAAAAATAATGTTAATTAGAATTTTATGTTTCCTTGAGAAAAATAAGATATTAATAGACGAACAACATGGCTTCAGGAAAGGGCGAAGTACGACATCAGCCTTAGTAAGTCTCCTAGATGAAATCTACAAACATTTAGACACTGGTACTGATGTATATGGATTTTTTTAGACTTGTCGAAAGCTTTTGACTGTGTAAGTCACGAGTTACTAATTGATATCTGTAACAGCTGTGGTTTGAGAGGAACATGTGCAAACTAGTTAAAATCTTACTTAGAAAATCGAAAACAATTAGAATGTTATAATAATTGTAAATCAGATTATCAACCTATACTATTTGGTGTGCCACAGGGATCTATTTTAGGTCCAATATTATTTTCTTTGTATATAAATAACCTTAAGAGTTTATTAAAATCAACAAAATTTTGTGCTTACGCTGATGACATTAGTATAATTATATCACAGTGCAACAAAGACGAAACCCCCTCTGCCATTTCTAATATTGTCGGTAGTTTATCCAACTGGTTTGCAAATCTAAATTTGACCCTAAATGTAGATAAGTCATTGATAATGAAATTTTCTAATGTTAAACGATCTGACAGTATACTAATTCGTTGTAATACCCGCTCATTGCAGCAAGTTACTACAACGAAAGTCCTGGGACTTCATCTGCATGAAAATCTAAATTGGGATTTCCATGTAGATAAAATATGCGGAACTTTAGCTTCATTATGCTACTTAATAAAACGTGTGCATCTATTAACAGATGTCAACACCGCTAAAACATTCTACTTTGCTAAATTTTACCCACTTTTATCTTATGGTATAATTTTTTGGGGAGGTAGGCAAACAGCTATTAGGATTTTTAAGTTACAAAAAATTGCAGTTAGGAATATTTTCCGACTTCCTTTCAGATCATCTTGCAAAGAGGTTTTTGTTAATGAAAATTTATTAACTTTACCTTGTTTTTATATCTTTAATACTGTACTTTATATCAGAGAACAATTAAGTTCTTTCCCAACCCATAGTGACCTACATCAATATAACACTCGTGGGAATATTGACATTATAGTTCCTTAAAATAAATTTAAATAAATCAAAAAATAATCCTAATTATAATGGATTAAAATTTTATAATAAACTTCCGCAGTATCTGAAGGATATAAATAATAGTAAACACACATAATATTTTTCTTTGTATTTTACCTATTTGTATTATTATGTATATGACTATTCCTATGCCAATGTATTTTTGGTCTCTAGAAATAAATTATTATTATTATGTTAATGTGTAGAACAGTATATTACAATATAAGTTATAGAAGACAATATATTCTAGTACGAGTTTGAAATTTGATAACGAGCGCGAAGCAGCGAGTGATCGAATAGCCTTCTGTAACGAGTGTTTTATACTATTGTTTCTGTTGAGGTTTTCATTTATTTTTATAAAAATATTTGACAATATCCATTAAGGGAATTTTTTGATAGAATAATTCGGTTGGTGACAGTGATTATGTTTCGTCTGTTGCCCCTGTTGCCTAGGTGTATTATTTATTATTTGAACTTGTTTAATATTGAAAAAATAAATCAAAATGTCAGATGAAGAAGATTTACAGGCTACACCCTCAGAATTACGAGAAGTGGCAGCGGGCGTAGTGAATAATTTGTTGCCGAGCAAATCAAAAAATGTGTACGAAAAGCAATATATAAAATTTATGCTTGGTGCACCGAAAAAAACGTACAAATAATTACAGAAAATGTTTTGATTGCATTTTTCGAAATAATGAGTACGAATTATAAAATTTCAGTATTAGGGAAAATTTATTCCATATATATTTAGATTAACGTTAAATATTCGACAAAACATTGACATATTTATTCATGAAGCTGTAATCTTTTTTAAAAAGAGCTTCTGTATAGGGTATGAGCTTAAAAAATCGAAGATATTAGATTACGACGATATAGAGAAATTTATTAATGAAGCCCTTGACTGAGAATAATTTGCAATAAAAGTGAGTTAATTAAATTTATATTACGTATTATAATAGTTCAACTATAACTTTGTTAGACTGGTCTAATAATGGGTTATTCAGGCGTAAAAAATTACATCGAATTTTAATGGCACAAAATTGACAATTACCGGGCGTCACCACACGGGCACTCATTGCTGGCGTGGAGAGTGCATTTCAGAGGTCACTTTTGTGCCATTTAAAATTCGAAATAATTTAGCGTCGGTCGAGATCGAACCTGGGTCACGGGCACAATTATTGCCTTATTATTATTAAGTATATAGCGAAAATATATATTTAAAGACAGGCTTACATAAATGTTGAACTAATTTACCCCAGAAGATTGTTGAATACAATACAAGACGAATTTAGGCAGTTTTAATGGCAAGGCTAAAGGTTATGTTACGCTGTGGTAATAATTGGCGGCAACTATAATTTGTTATTTTAGTTGCTATTTTTACCTTCCGTCACCTCTAGGTAAGGAAGGTATTGTCTTTGGTCAAAAAATTCGGTGGTGAGTTTTCATTGAATAAGTACGTTTTAGGGTCTTTACAATACGATTTTACTATTTTTACGATGATGTCTGTATGTGTGTGTGTGTGTGTTCGTATGTGCGTGTGTGTGTGTATGTGTGTGTGTGTGTGTGTTTGTGTATGTGACCGCTTTTTCGTGGACGATATCTCCAATACTAGAATTCCAAAAATTACAATTCTTGCGTATTCCTCTTCCTTACAACCATATGCAGACTTGATTAGATTTTGGTTATAATTGGTCAACCGGAAGTACCCTCATTTGAAGATTTTAACAGTTTTTCTTGAAAAACTCAGTTAAATGTTATTATAACTTAAAGAATATATTATTCTCTATACGATTTCATTGCATTTTATATTTCATATTCAACAGATATAGAGTTAAAGAATAATAAAGACAAAAAATTCGTATAAATTTCATAATTCAGCCAGCTATGCTAACATAACCATGGAAACTGCTAATATATTCAGGTAATTCAAATTGACAGATGTCAGTATCAATAAAAAAGCAAGTAATTGAATGAAAAAAATAAGGGAAGTAATTCTAGTGTTAGAAGTTTTTAGATATAATAGAGACGATTACATTGGTTTGAACATGTCATGAGGAGAGATGAATAAATTAATAGAAGGTGGAAGAAACATAGGAAGACCAAATATAAGATGAAAAGACTGTATTGCAGAAGACTTGAGAGAAAAGGAACTGAATGAGGACGACACGCAAAACAAAAATTAGTGGAAGAAGAAAATAATAAATAGCGACCCCCTAACGAATGGGAAAACTAAAGAAGAAGAAGATGTCAGTGTCAAGTGCAATTTGCATAGTTTGTTTATGAAATAACTTTACTGGAAATATAGGATCTTTTGCAAAAAAATTATGTATAGGGCGCGTGCAGTGACATGACTTTGTTGCCTTTGGCAAGCAGATATGGGGACCCGTATCAAAATGACAGCAATTAATTATGTCCATAACTGACAAGTGTCATAATTTTTCATTCAAAATTTCATGATTTTCTTATTTCATGTGATTTGTTTGTTATCAGGAGTATGGAATTCCGTTGCAGAGAAAGGGAATCATAAAATACCAAAAATTTAGAATCTTTTGCAAGAAAATTTATGTATGGAATTTGTACATAATACACAGGATTGACGGAAGGTATTGTGCTGGCCACATCAGATTTTTTTTAAATATTGTTAAAAATGTTAGCATTTATAATTTGTAAAAGCTATTGAAAGAGTTATTTGAAAACTCGTAAGTGGGCTAAATAACATGATTCTCTTTCTGTTCTAATTCACACATTTCAAATAGACCTTAAACAATGGTGAATACTAATCAAGTATTGTCGGGTGCATTGAGCTTAAAGAATAGATATAAAGAAAAAAATCATACAATTTCACAAATTATAAATATTTTGTATTTATTAAAGTGACCAATATTTCTAACAAAATCCAAAGACGTGTTTTTTAGTCACCCAAATAGCGGATTACCATGAAGAAAATGATTTTTATATAGCAACAATAAAACAATAAATAATAAAAATATAACTTAATTCACTTTATTAAAAAAAAGTTGGTAGTTTCCATTATGTTACAAGCATGTACAATGTACAAACAAAAAAAAATAATTTGGAAGACCATTTTCAAGGAGGACAGTACTTCAAAAAGGAGGACTATGCTCAGGAAAGAAAGACGTTTGCTCACGTCATATTTATGGCTGTCTGGGATATTTAACTTGTTTTAATGCAACAGATGTTCAATAACCTGATGCTTGATCTTGGAACTAAAGACTAAAAAAAAAAGAAAAATGAAATTGTTGTCCAATAACTGTTAACATAGACAGGGATTTACTTTATGGAATTAGTTAATGATGTTGGATATACATAAAAGTTTGTAACGTGCTTCGCGCAAGGCGATTAATTACATAACGCACCCTAGATATTCTGGTGTGCGGCCGCCAGCTTTTATACAGTGGAGACGGGCAGGGTTGAAACCGCATAAGGGTTAAAAAGGAATGAAGGGCGCCACGTAATTTTTATCCGCAAAATTACGAAAAGGACGGTACGAAAACGATAAATAAAGATAAGTTACCTACCGTGGTTGTTGCCTGAAAACGATTTAGGACTGATAAATAAAAAAAGGAAATTTAATAAAACAGAATTTAATGAAAGTAATATAATAAACGAAGCAGAAATGTAAGTAAATAAATGTAAATAAAAAAATATACTGTTATACCCGGAGTCCTATAACTCAGTTTCGGGCGCAAGCATTACATCTACGCAGCGTGAAATTGATCAACTTCGTAGCGCGGGCAGGTACATGCCAGTTGGAGCGCACGCACGTTCCAGAGTTACAAGTCCCGACAATGGGCAACAATGCAAAAAAATAAATTATCGAAAAATACAACTTTACATAAAACAAAACTTAAAATGAGCTGAAGGCTCAAATTTACATCCGCAATAATATGAAATATTGAAATTCTCGATTGACTATATAAAAAAAAAAACATGAATACAATAAATCAAAGAATTACATAAAATAATATTACTTGAACAATGAAGCGCCAAATACAGTTTTACAGCGAGGACACTGTAACAACAGTTCTCCTAAGCAACAATTAAACTTTAAGTTCTTTCCTCGCAACACAAAAATAAACTAAAAAAGAGGAAGAACGATATTAAATAAAGGTACTTATCTATACGGCGTGTTTGGGGGAATTGTAGGCGGCGATGAAGTAGGGCGATGGTGACGGCGGAGGGACAGCAACTGGGCACAATGTAGAAGGTGTCCACAACAATGGTGACGCTGACGGCAGAGTCGCAAATCCTCCGAAGAGAGATGACTTCCAGAACTCAAAAAAAAGATGCTCGTGACACCACACGAAGCACCCACCAAAATACACAACACTGGAAAGTCATTCGAGCTCCCCCGATGTCGTACAAATCCGCAACAATGGCGAAACCAAAAACTGGTCCAAAACAACAATCGGGTACTCCACTCGCGTCAAAACTAAGTCACGCCGACCATCAACCACGTGCCAAAACACTCGTAAAAAAAACACATCTACCCCATAACAGAGCTTGTACCAGAATCCACGATGCTCAAAACTTTTTCCGGAACCAAGAAGTTTTTGCCGGATGAATATGGCGCAAAAAAACAACCACAAAATAAAAAGAAGAAATACAATAAAAACAATTCACGCACGCCGCTGGCGCAATTTTACAACTAAAAACATGTCAAGCGATGTAAACAAATAACCTCGTGAGTCGCCAAAGAATAAACTATTGAATACATTTAGAAATAGGGCGAAAATAGCCAGAAAAGGGATTTAGGTAAGTTACAGATTCGAAGTGAAACATAAATTATACTTAAAAACACTATAGGAACATTTGAAATATAATTACAATAAGAAAGCAGAGAGAATTTATTGGACGAAGCACTATAAAAATATAAAGATACACGAAGGATGGACAAAATAATAATAACAATACGACGAGGGAAACCGGATTTAGACGATAGGAAGGTACGTATATCTAGGGCAATAATATTCTGGAGCAAAATGTTCTAAAGTGAATTTTAGACCGTAACAAGTTATGAGCTAAGAAATAGGCTATTACTTAGAAACTAGATTAAAAATTGCATAACTAAATAAAGTTATATTATAAATATAATAATATTTGGGTATAGTTCTGTATAGATTTTATTAGGAAACGACGTTTCGATAGCGAAGTGCTGCCTTTAACAGGTAAAATAATAACAATACTACTTCCAATTTAGCTTCAAGTTTTATAATCGTTCTTATTTTAAACAAAACGGCCGAATATTTTTCAAAATTTAAACCCTATATGAAATTATGAATTCAACCATATACAGTAAGTTAAATTTTACCACAAATTATTAAATAAATTAGATTGTTTATACAAATTTTAATGTTTATATTGGAAATAATACAAGAAGTAGAAAAAGGAAACATGTTATAATGAAATAAACTATATGTCATAGACGCTGACCAAAGATAACGTGTTTATTTAATATTATTTACTTCTTTTCAATGTTAAACGGTTTAAAATATTTAATTCATTTCTATATTTTTATCTCCCTCTACCCTTGGCAAGGGAGATATAGGGATTGTGTTAAAAATCGCATGTCGAGATTTTGGTAAATAAGCACGTTTTGCTGTCTCTAGTATCCGATTTCAACATTTTCACGTTGATGTGTGTGTGCGTGCGTGCGTGCGTGTGTGTGTGTGCGTATGTCTGTGTGTTGTTCAGAAAATTTAGAACCCATATTCTTGCTTTATTCTAATATGGAAAGACTCTATTAGATTTTGATGCAAAACAGATAACCAGAAGTGGCACTTTCCTTGAAGCTCGAAATAGTTTTTCTTAGAAAAATACCTTTAAAAATTTTTTTTCGCGATTTATGTTATTATAAAAATTAAATATAATTAAATTTTCTAGAGGTATGCATTATTACTTTTTCTATATTATATTTTATACAGTTGAGATATTCAAATGTTTATACTTGACAGATATCATAGTCAAAAAACTAATTGTTTCAAATTACAAGACATAAACGTCAGTATCAAAAAATAAATTTGAATTAATATAATGGTAAGATTTCGGAGTAGAAAATGTGAACAATAGCTATATTAGGGGCTGAATACGATGATCGACTGGTAACATAATGGAAAATAGGAAAATAAATCGGACACGCAGTCTAGTGAAAGTTATTTATTTCCTGGCCTACGTTTCGATTGTAACTACAGTCTTCTTCAGGTTTAGAAATGGTCAATTATTTAAGGTAACATAGGAGATAACAAGCTGTAATTTATTAAATACATTTGTATATATATCAAATCAATTAAATTATTTTAGCTGGAATGTAGAAAAAAACTCAACAACTTTTTTAATAATTATAAACTTTCAATATTTTTATAAAACGTGTAACTCAACGATGTAAGAAATGGAAATCTGTGTTGGGTGACTTTCAAATTATAATATTTTACGATTATAATTTGAAGTAAATAGTACGAGAAAAATAAAAAAATAATATTAACAAAATTATGATACATTTAAATAGATTCATTTTGGGGTCCCTTAAGAGATGGGGGCCTGTCCGCAATCCGGGCCCGCCCAAAAGTTTTTGGCGCCCTAGGCAGATTTCAATCTTGGCGCCCCCATAAAAAATAAAATAAAAATGATGCTATTTTTTATTTATATAATATTCAAAAACAATAACTTACTCACAAATGAAATCAAAAGGAAACAATAAATACAATTAAACTAAATTTTCTTATGTAAATTTTTATTTTACGAGCTTTTTTCTGGCGAATTCGAACCTTTCGAGACAGGCGCAATTTCATAAACAAATCTTCTTTTTTCCAGAATCTCATTGATTTTTGTCTGTAAATGCAATCCACTGCCCTAAGCCAATTTACAACTGGTTAAAAATTTCCAAAAATCATGACAGAGAACAGAGAATTGTAACAAACGCGCCACTTGGTTCGCGTACCTTCACCGCTGTGAATGAAATCAATATTGAACGTGTCGTCCGTTTAATTCGTGAAAATCGATGAATAAACGTAAGAACTATTGCTGGTATGCTTTCAATAAGTGTTGGAAGTATGGTAACTATAGTCTATAATAACTGCAGTTCAACAAAATCAGTGCTCACTAGGTTCCCAAACAACTATCTCTTGAACAGAAAGCCCGTCGAGTTCACGTCTGCACCGCTCAAGACTCCAACACTGGTAATTTTTATATCCGCCTTATTGCCCAGATTTGTTGCCATGTGATTTTTACGTGTTTGGTGCTTTGAAAAAACAACCATACAGTAAGAAATTTAAGTTAAATAACGCTGTTATCGAAGTTATGAAGTGTATGATTGCAACAACTAAAAACCTTCTATAAAGAGGGAATTAGGAAGCTAGCGAAAAGATGACAAAAATGTATTGCGAAAGAAGAGGACTATGTTAAGAAATAAGAGTTAAATTTATGACGATATTGTTTTGTTTTTCTGAACAAAATAAAAATTCCTGTTATGATCTATTGTAATTAATATAATTTATAAATATTTCCCTTTAAGTGATGCTGGCTGTGGCGCCCTAGGCAACTACTAGTGCGCCTATAGCTCGGGTTGGCCCTGCCCGCAATGCTAGCCCGCTACGGCACTGTTCGACCTATAACAACTTCCTCTTCCTCGAATGCGTATTTATATTCCTTGTAGCTTAAATAACTATTATTATCACATCTGTTTTTGTAATAACGTTGACACAAGAACAAGAAAAAATTATAAAAAGAAAGAAAAACAAGAAGCCAATATTAATGTTGATTATACGCGAACCAATAATAGAATAAGATTTTTTTTTTAAATTTCATTCTCTACTTGCAAATATCTACTCGTAGGTTTAACGTATTTTGATATAATATGAAACATTTCGTCAAACGATAAGGAGAATCATTTAAGTCGGAACATGAAGCAGTAAGTTTGTTTTCTTTTTTTTTGGATTTAAAGTAACAATGAGGTGTTGCAAAAAAAATTAACATATCTTTTTTCTTCTGAAATTCAAATAAGTACCTTCTACAGTGTTATTAAATATGATTTTCTGTTCATATTTCTCTATATATTAAGTGCAGTAGCAATTTAAAAGTATACTTTTTGAATTGGCGCCAAATTACTCTGCCTGTGAGGTTTAAAAGTTACTAACCAATGATAGAACTGATAAGATGATGAAAAAAAAAATATCAACGTCAATGATTGCTTTAATGACAACTGTGTGACATATGGTCTGACAAAGTGTTGCGTGATTTTTAGTTCTTTACCGAAGTTCTTAGTTATTTATTATTATATATTTCATAGTTTAAGGTAAGTTAACTTTAGTTTAGATAAATTAACATATTTATTAATGTTATGTTTGTTTTATGCAGTACTCTGAAGATAAATATATTAAATAATGTCAAAATATCATGGATAAACCTTTCATTCAGGCTTCTTCCGATAAGCCCAGTCCTGTTTACAATAATCATGGATAAAATTATGAAGGATTGCGATATCCGATTCAGAAAATTACATTTAGGATAGTTAGGATACAGAAACTTACAAATAACAAAAATATTAATGTGCGCATTCGCAGACGACGTAGTAATGCTGGCAAGCACTGAAGAGAAAATGCAATTTAATATAAATGTCTGGAATGAAACCTATCAAAGTACGGTTTAAAAATTAACACAAGAAAGACTAAGGTCATGACAGCCCTTAGAGCTTGAAACAATAAATTTGACGATAAATTCACAAAAATTTAGCAAGTACACAAGTTCCAATATTTAGGAGTCCAAATTGAAAATAATGGATTACTAGAGGCTAACATAAACGTCAGAATTCAGAAGACAGCGACAATGAAAAGTAAAATTAAAGCACTTGAAATGAAATATTTAAGAAGAGTACTGGGAGTACCACTACGAGATAGAATCAGAAATGAAATGATTAGAGAACTACAATATAAATCTGTACTGGACTTCATCGAGGAGAGAAGGCTAACTTGGTAGGGACACATGATCAGAATGAACGAAGATAGATCGATGAGATAAATATGGATGACGAACGTGGTACAAAAAAAGAGACCGACGAAGACCTAAAGACAACTGAGATAAGGTAATACTGAAGATCTTGAAGACGAAAAATACGACTATTCAAGACGCTAGGAAGATAGCATCGAATAAGAAGCAATGGGCGAAATTTGTACATTAAACATATGTGTAATGCTACACTTTATGATAAATGGGTTTCTGACAATATATATAAAGAATAAAAGTTTTTCACTATTCGCTTTGTAAATATTTTTTAGTTATGTAAGATTAAAAATAAAACAAAATATTTTTCAATATCTTCTTAGCGTTGTTCCTCTGGTGCAGCATCCGCTGTTTTGATATATGCACGCCATTTCACACGGCGTCATCCACAAGCAAATGCAGAAGTCTGATGTCTGTGTGCTGATGGTGTCTTGCCAACGTTGCTTAGATCTTCCACGTGGACACTACCCATCAACTTGAAAACTGAAGGCGATTTTAGGGACTGTTTGGCGTTACACGCCAAACGTGACCGTACCAACGAAGTTGCCACACCCGTAACTTCGTCTCAATCAGTATAACATTCTGACCCAGATAATTAGTTGTTCAGCGACGCTATAATCAAGAAGCGAATACCAAATCAGCTGGTCAGGCACACGATCAAAAGCCTTTTCTAGTTCCCCGGCATCATTTTTCAGCTAAAAATTAAAAAAATATTCAATAGTTCTTATTTAATTATAAAAATATTTATACTTACATCAAAATGATTTTCATAACAAAGAATTTTGAAAATATTTTTATCTTTACTTGTGACAACCATTACATTCTTCTTTCTTTGCTTTGAGGCACTACTAGAAATATATTTTCACTATTATCAGTTTTATTTGAGCACATTGGCACAAAACACTTTTTTACAACTATGTTTGATTATTTCCAAATACAAAAATCAGTTGGAATAGTTGACAGCTGTCACGACTGTCAATCGTTTAAATTCCGTTAGCGGCAAATGTAAGCCACACCCTCATTGGTTAGTGACTTAGTTTCGTCATCAGCGGAAGGAGAGCGGGAAATTTAAACATTATATTTTCATCGACATTTTTCTCATGAATAGAGAGTAATATGAACAAAATAAAAAAATACGGGTAAAATATTTTTTCTTATTCTTTCGATTAAAGCAAAGAAAAAAATTCGTGCAACACCTCATTCTAAATAAGTTAAATATCGCAGATCAAAATAAAATTAGAGAAGGCGTACAGGTTTACAATCGATTGTTATCTTATATGGAAAAATGGTTTGATTTTAGCGAAAATTCATTATTTTGCATTTATGTCATTTCAATTTGAATAAAACTATATAGCTAGAGAAAGTTTGTAAAATGGCTAGTATTGTTGGAGTGGAATTTAACGGAGACGACTAGTTTCTGAATTATGTATAATAACTTAACATATTCCTTTGTTGACGGGAACTAATACCGCTAAAAAGTGGGTAAAATACTTTAAAAAGAATTGTAATGCTCCCATACAAATAAAATTTTGTCTTTTCAATATGTACTCACAGTACCGTCAAATAATTGTAACGTTGAATGAATTTTTAGCGTAATAGCAAATATATGGACAAAGGACCGCAATCAATTTCGTACCAACATAGATAAAGCGGCATTGTTCGTACATTTCAATTACCAAACGTCATATAATGAATTCGCAAATTTTATTAGAAACAATAAAGATGCTAATAAAAATGTATTGGCAGCTGCAAAATCGTAAAAGAAATATAAATTTTAAAATGTTTTACCTTTCGTCACCTTTCGGTAAGGAAAATATTGTCTTTGGTCAAAAAAATCGATGGTGAGTTTTTAATGAATAAGCACAATTTATAGTCCCTAGAATACGATTTTACTATTTTTACGATGATGGCTGTAAAGGTGCGCGCGTGTTTGTGTATGTGAGGGTGTGCGCGCGTGTTGTTTGTGAAGATTTTTTCATGGATGATAACTTCAAAATTTCAATTCTAAAAATTATAATTCTTTCGTATTTCTTTTGTTTACATCCATACGAAGAGTTGATTAGATTTGGCTATAATTGGTCAACCGGAAATACCTTTATTTGAAGATTTTAACAGTTTTTCTTAAAAAACGCTGTAAATATCATTTTTGTGACATAATGTTATTAGAAATATTAAAGAATATTCTGTTTTCTATATGAATTGATTGCATTTTATACTTCATATTCAATGAATATAGAGTTAAAAAATTATAAAGAAATTAAATTTCATAAATCATCAATGTATATACGCTTCTGGGAAAATTCAGAGTTAGCAACCTTAGATATATCAAATTTAAGTTCTACAAATCTAACAACCGAGTTATTATATCCAGATACACAAAAAACAATGCAAAAGTCAAGTACAACTACATGCATATACTTCAAAATGAATGAAAGAAAAGTAATACGTAAGTGTGAGAAATGAAATTTAATATCATTATGAAAAACATGTGCGAATTCCTGGTTATACAGGATGTTCATTTTTAAGTGGCTACCATTGAAATCTCGAGGACTATAAGAGATACAACGTGGGCTAAATTAGTAAATAATCTCTATTTTACATGGGTGGTTCTCAAAATATGGATACCAACTTTTTTTTTATTTTATATAGAGACATATACTTTTTATTTGCTCATTGAATAGAGCTCTTTTGAAAATTTTGTTATGTAAGGATATGAAAATTGTTAATGTTTGGATTCAGAATAAAGGGCTCTATTGAAAGAGCAAATAAAAAGTATATTTAAAATAAAAAAGTTGGTATTAATATTTTGAGAACCATTGTTTGAATTTTTTTCCAGTATATCATTGAAATACCCAAGTAAAATAGAGATTTTTTGCTACCACCTAAAAATGAACACTCTGTATATATATTTTATAGATGTTGTGTATTATGGTAATATAAATACATACATATGAATACTATTACAAGGAAATGTCTTTGCCGTATCATATTGTGTAATATGAATATCTACGTTTTTTGCATTGTAAGCTGATTTATATTCTTATGATGTTTACAAAGACATGTACGCAGATCCTGTATTGAAAATGCTGAGTAATATAATTACTATAATTACAGCGTTATTTTTAAAATCTCAAAAGTATTTCTTTATTTAAAGTAAAAGAAACATAAAAATTTATACATATGTATATTTTTTTTATTCTCTGAGTTTTCTGAAGTACCTACCTATACGAGTCCCGTTCTACATCAGTTTGCCCACCCGAATTAATTTCATTTTATTTAGTTAATTTATGATACAAATAATAACTATCGCCAATTTTTTTTAATATTACGTACATTTTGTCGTTCTAATGACACATAGCAAGATATGTTTTCTAAAATATTTTATTGTATTAATGTAAAATGAAATAATAATTAGTTTTGCCAACAATTCAAAAAAAAGACTGAAAAAAATCTAAACGAATTTAAATCAGTTAAGGTTTTATTAAATAAAATGTTTAAAAGAATTATAGTAGTAATTTACAGTAAAAAAATGACTGCTACCACAAACCTTGTTTTGAAAACGCTGTTTTGAAAATGCCAAATTTCAATATTTAATTTCACCCTTATGTTTAAAGAACGATTTTTTTTCAATACAAACTGTATTTTGCTTTAAATTAATATTTTTAAAACAATTCTTCTTTAAACAAAGTTGAAATTAAATATTGAAATTCGATATTTTCAAAACAAGGCTTGTGGTACCAGTCATTGTTTTTACTGTAAATTACTACTGTAATTCTTTTAGATATTTTATTTAATAACACCTAACATCCTTACAATTTAAATTCGTATAATTTTGTTTCAGTTTTTCTTGAATTGTTGGCAAAACTAAATATTATTTCATTTTACAATAAAATATTTTAAAAAACATCTTGCTTTGTGTTATTATAACGATAAAATGTCCGCAATTCCTAATAAAAATTGGCAATAATTTGTGTTAGTTATTATTTGTATCATAAATTAACTAAATAAAATGAAATTAAAGCGGGTGGGCCAACTGATGTGGGACGGGGTTTCATACTAACAATAATTATATTGTTTTGTATTATAATGCAGTTTCCGCAATTAACCTAATAGTACCTAATATTTCTTCTCAAAAATGATCCTTATAGCTATATAAAAAAAATATGGAAAGAAAGTGTAATGGAATATCTCACTTCAGCACTGAAATATATCACCTAAAAGAAGAACTATATGGGCCCCGGGGCTAAATAATTGGCCCAACTCTAAAATTTGAGTTCTGTACATAAAATAGAAACAATTTCGGCTCTAAAATTAAATGAAAAGGAAAAATAACAAATGAATAATCTCAACCAATTTTTTTCTTCAAAAAATTTCAATAATGTATTTTAATATGTAGGCTTCCGGAGCCTCATCACTTTCGAAATCTCGAGCTTACTTTGTATGATTTGTAAAAGAAAATAATACATAAACAATAACATATTTTTGTAAAGCTTGTAGTCTTACATTAATGTAAGTTCATCTAAATTGAAAGCGATCTATACGTAAGCCGTAATATTTTTTAAATATTGTCTGTGCTTAAACAATATGCATTTTAATAAAATAAATAATAGAAAACTACAAATATGAATATTAGAGTGTAAGTTTTTATTGCCACTGTTACGATGCTGCTGCCTACATATTATGTCATTCAACATATTTTCATACAAACGCACGTGTTTTTTTGCCTGGGGTAGGATCCCAAGACAACGCTATGACAACAGCGAAAAATACCCCTTACATTTCACCTTCATTTCCCTATCAACTTCCACGGTTATTACGGAAACGAAGTGTTATTTGTCGTTACGCTATCATAGCGTTTCCTTGGGATCTCTACACTGGCGAGGCATCATAAATTTAAACAAGTGATATTTGGTTTATTTTCGTTGTTCCGTTATTTTTTATATTCATTTACTTGAAAATGAATTCCTGATTTCAGAAAGGAGATAGCAGAAGGCTTGAATGTAGTAAAAATTTAGAGTATTGGTTAGAGGGAAGAGAGGTGAAGAGAGATAGCAATGCGACGTAAGGAGCTAAGGAGATTAAAAACTCGAATATTATAAAAACTAATAACGTTTTTAAAACTGATAGCACCTATTATATTGTTTTAAAATAAATGACCAATTTACTAATTTGTTGTTAGTATTTAGTAGTGAAAGTGAAGGACCCCATTATGATATTATTAGTAATTATTCAATTTTAAAATGTAATTAAATTTTAATATAATGAAATACCTATATGAAAGAGTAAATAATACAAAAAGAAGTATTAAATGATTTTTTTTAATTAGTTAATTTTCAAAATTCGTTACATAGGTACGTATTTGAATTAATTTCCAGTTAATTTCAAAAGTAAATGTTATGTAAATTAAATAAACTTTTACAGGAAGTGGTGGTTCATTGATTACACACGCTTCTTTGTAGTTATATGTGTACTAAGCGAGAGATTGCGATTCGATTCTTATAATCGAGTGATCAAAACTCACTATAAGTTGTAGATCCCTTAAATTCGCAGGAAGGCGTAGGTTGACACAATCAAAATGGAACTTAAAATTATTAAAAGAAAATGAAAAAATAGTAAATTTAAAATAAACCATTCAAATATCAATCACCTTTCAGAGGCCTCTTGCACCTGAGCATAACTATGGTCCTTTTGTCATATCCATATGTATATAAATGGAAGGTATGACAATATATTTATTTAATATATTTGGGATATTTACTATTACTACTACTTTTGATAATTGTATAAGGGTAGTATGTTCTATACATTTGTTCATTAGTATCGTCTAAACATTGTCTTGTATTACTTCAATTTATAAAATATATTTTTGAATAGAACTACGACCATATTTAAACACATTATATTTTTGATATACTTATTTCATAATCATTTTTTACTTACCTTCTTTTTCGTGGCAATACATTTCTCTGGTTAAGACACAAAGCAAGAGCACTAGTACTTCCTTCATCGTGTCCTTTATAATGAAGTGTTGTTGTTGAAGGCCCGATCACAACTAAACTATGAATGGTATGGAAGTGGCTGATTAGTGCCAACTAACTCTTTCTGTTCCCATTTCCTCTACACTATGTACTCAGCATTGTGCGTACGTCACTGTGATTTGTCAGTTGATGACAGCTCTGACAGCTTGATGTGATGTTGTTTAATACTGACGCACTTGACGCACTGAAGTATGAGGATAAGGGATTTTAATTTTATGAAAATGTATGCGAAGCGTGAGGCATGAATTACAACTGTTTTAATTAACTAAATGAATAAAGTCACTTATTATCATAGTCAACTTATGTGAAAATTCGTCTAGAGACGGAACTAGTAACTAATTGTTGGACAGTTTGGAGTACTTTCTAATGAGGTCATGCAAAAAAATAATTGTTACTTTTTTTGTTTAAATCGAACAAGCATGGTCTAATTTATCATTCTGTATGATTAAATTATTTTTGTGTCGGTTCAGCTGCAAGTTCAGACTCATTTCATACAGACTTATCTTATGAACACAGAATTTCTAAATGAAAAAAAAAAAACTGTGCTTTTTTCTAAAGATTTAAGATAGCTATAGAAACGCGCATGAAACTTTGAATATACTGCAGAATATTATTTTATTATTCATTTTGGCACAGAACAACGTTTCACCAATATGTTTACTTTCGTAAATTTCAGGTTATTTTTAAATGTCATTTTGATGTTTAGAATCTAGTGTGAAAATCAAAATGGCCGTTAATGAACTGCATACGTCATACGTCACTGGGCGAGAGACGAGACGAGGAAAATCGGCTGCGTTTTAAACAATGTCATTTTTAATTACAATTTTTCATTATTAAAGATCGATGAGGAAAAATAAAAAAATACGGGTTTATTATTTTTCATTCTTCTATCGATTAAATTTAAAAATGAAAAATCGTAAATGACCTCATTCCAAATTTAAGGATGTTCCCCATAAGGGATTTTTTGTGATTATTTGTAGTGACCTTAAAAAATATTCCCATGGAAATTAGCTATCTAACAATTATTAGTTCCATCTATAATCCTAATATGACTACTACGTACACAGTGTGTCCCATTTGAAATTGCACTATTGGGATCTCGAGAATTGTAAAAGACACAACGCCGGTTAAATGGAACTTATTGTGCACCAATAGGGGGCTATCTCAGATGTGCTTTTGTTTTTCCAAAAATTCTCATATGGCACTAGATAATGAGGAAAAACTTTTGTTGATTTGTACCTCTCGCTAAGAGAGGTATTGGATTCATGCTAAAAATCTTATATCCAGATTTTATAGAATAAGCACGTTTTAAGGTCCCTACAATCCGACTTTAACATTTTTAGGATGATGTCTGTCTGTGTGTGTGTGTGTGTGGATGTATGTGTGGGTGTGTGTGGATGTATGTGTGTGTGTGTGTGTATTTGTGTTTTTGATAACAATTGGAAAACCGGAAGTAGAAGATTCTTGAAGAAAAATCTTCTAAATATTATTTTTTGAATTTTTTTCTTGGTAATAGAAAATTAAATTCTCTATCTGATACATTTAAATATTTTATTATATATTTTATTTAGAGATAAAAGAAATATAATATATAAAATAATCTGTTGCAATAAATTTTACAGCCGAAAGAATGCCATGGAAAATAGTTGAAAATTTTAAATGTTTGTAACTGACAGATAAATGTGAGTGTCAGAAATCCGGAGACATTACTGAAGACTTTTTCTGGGAAGTACATACATTATATTATTTCTTAATGTATTAATAGTTAAATATTTAAAATTATAGGTATATTGCACATACCCTTCATAAATACTGTTACTCCCGACAATGAATTGGAAACATTTCGAAAAATTAGAAGAGGACAAAGTTTCTTCATAAAATGAATTTAAAATTAAACAATCTAAATATAAGGAATAGATATAAGTACAATTTTTGGTGTACAGTGTAGGCATACAAGAACTGTTAAATACAATAGGGCGCGAGCAGTCATGTGACTTTGTAGGCCTTGACAAGCAGATATGGGGGCCCATGTCAGAATGATAGCTAGTAATTATTTATATAGACGTCAAATATCATAATTTCTCATTCTAAATTTAGTGATTTTCCAATTCCATGTGGTTTATTTTCCTTGACAAGTAAATTCCACACTCCTGGGCCCTGTTTCATAAAAATTACTAGTCGACAAGTTACAAGTTATAAGTGACAAGTGTACAAGTGACAAGTTATAGTAATTTCTGTTTCAAGAATAATTTTTGACTACTTGTCAGTTTTCCAATATTACTAGTGAATTTTTACAAGTTGACAAGTTTGAAACCATAGTTTCATAGTGAATGTAATATGGCAAAAAAATCTATTAAATTGGCGTTTCTTCGAGAAATTAAGGAACATAAAGACATCCTATTTGGCGCTTTTTCCACAAATTTAACAAAAAATATGAAATGTGAAAAATGGAAATTAATCCATGAATTTGCTGTTTCGCACGCATTAATTTCAAATGAGAAGGACTGGCAATATTGCCGGGATACATTATGGCTAAATTTAAGAAAAAGGACACTGGTAAATGCTTTTGTTACAGTCTCACTTTGCAGTATAATAAACCATTTTTTGGGAAGACAATCTAAATCGTTCGTTAAATTCATACGATTGTTCCATATGTTCATAGGGCAATCTTCTTCTGAAAATCCTAGCCCGTCGAAAATTAACATAAACCTCTTCCTCTTCTGAATCACTAGACCACATTTTTTAAATTGCAAAAGAAAATTGCTATAATTAATTGTCATAAAAAAATTCAATTGTCAACTTGTAATTTTCAAATGACCAATCTTTCATTCGTGGTTACTGTGTAGAATGCGAGCAGTAATGTGACTTTGTTCGCGTTGACAAGCAGATATGGGGATTGTAATTCCGTGAATTTTCAAATTTTATTTCTGCTGTTATAAAGTAGCAAAAAGGTTTTTTTTTATTGATTCGGTTGTAGAATTTTTTGCTTTACAACATTCATTTGAAACTTTTTGTCAAAAATAATCAGGGTAGCAATGCGCACGGAAAAACTGATATTATAGTGTATCACGGAAAGTGAAGCATGGGAAAATCGTTTTTCGCAGGCTGTTGCTCGCCGTTTCAACTGACAACAATGTTTGTTCTGCATCAATTGATACAAATACATGTAAATTTGTAATATTATAGACTCATAAATTAATTATTAAATTTATTCAATTTTTTATTAATATCGATAGACATAGGATGTAGGGATGCTTTATGGGTGATAGTATAATCACATCAATTACCGAAGTAAGCCTGTGCAATATGAACTTGGTAGCATTAATTAAAATACTGAATTTAATGCAAAATTTTAATTAGTCACACAAGTAAAGTTTATCTGTCACAGGTTTGTGGCCGGTAGCATAAACTCATGTATTTATGTAGGCTGTATATTCAATATAAAGATGGTAGTACACCATTTAACAGCACATTTTTTTTTTTGGTCAGCAAATTATACAGACCCTGACACAAGCTACTATTTCGTCATCCTCCATTGCGCACATCATGATGGCTTTTGTTTCCGCATCAGCTTTTTTCCATGCTTAGTAGTCAATTTTCGCTTGCTGAGTTGCGCCATTTCCTGATGGATCTTGCGGTTGCTCTTCTATGTGGGATTCATTACCACTGGCTTCTATAACTTTCTGAATTCTAATTGACCAACTTAAATAATTATTCTTATTTATTCTTGTCATATTAATTTTATATAACCAAAAAAAGAAGTAGCGAGAGGTATTGTGCTGGCCACAACAGATTTTTTATATTTTGTAACTTAGTAGTAATCTGTTATTTTAATTTACATATGTAAGCGAAAATCTGCTCATAATTACACTCTAAAGATGAAGATACATTTCGTACTTGACATTGTCGTGTTCTTTTTTTTTTTAATGTAATAAATAAATAATTATTATTTTCTATGATCAATGGAGTCAAATGCACGGGAGAAGTCCGTGTAGATTACATCCACTTGGCCACGTATGTCAAGCGACTGTGTGAAACAGGTAAGATTAGTGACTGTTGAGCGGTTTTTTATAAAACCATGTTGTTCTGGAGATATGCGAGAGCGGATGTTTGTATAAATCGAATTATAAATTAGCGTTTCCATAACCTTACTGAAGTTATTTAATATGGAGATAGGACGATAATTGTTTATGCTGGTTTTATCATTTTTCTTAAATAGTGAAGTTATACGAGTCCTTTTCCATCGATTAGGAAAGATAGAGTTTTTAATAGTCAAATTTATTAATATGTATTGACAAAGGTCTAGCAAAAATAAACTTACAATCTTTCAACAGAAAACTTGGCAATTGATCTTCACCAGAAGTCAATTTGTTTGGGAAAGAAGATAATAAAGGGACAATATCTTCTTCGACCACCGGACTAAGTATAAAGAACGGATTGTTTCCTGAAGTGTCAGAGATGTCAACATTAAGGTCTAACAGGCGTTGAGTAACTTTTAAAGGGTTAGGGGAGTCACAATAAAATAAATAGAGTATTATTAAGATTCAGTACTATTATTATTATTTGCACGAGCTAGCTAGAAGTAAGCTCGCCATTATTTTATATTCAATAACTTTTTAAGGGTTGGGGGAGATCACTGTTTTCTACATCATAGAAACACAAATAGAGTACTAAAAAATAGTACTATTGTTATTATTTATTTATTATTGACATTGATAATCAAATGGAGTTAAACTAAAAAAGCAATTAAGAGTTTTTAATACTACGAATTACTTCAAAATTAAACGAACTCAATGGGCTACTTGCATACAAGAGGATTTTGAAAACTATTATATTTTTCAAGTTTAGTTTACTCAACTACATTATTTACATTATAAATTTTTCAAATACATTGTGTTATTATTTAATAAATTTAACATAAATATATATATATATATATATATATATATATATATATATATATATATATATATATATATATATATATATATATATATATATATATTGTATCCCCCCAATCTTGATGACGGCACAATCACTAGCATTTGATTCGTTAATGTGAATGGGAGAGGTGAAGGGAAAGTAGCCTATACCAACCAAATCTCTAAAGTTTACTTTATTTTAATAATTTTATTTAAAAATATATTTACATTATTTTTTCATTGCTATTATACTGCTAATTGTAAATATATATTTTTTTCTTTTTTATTTATTAAGTTATATTTTAAATCATAAAATAAAAATGTGATGTAGGTAATTTTATTACGCGACTTTTTTATATTAGCACTATACAATAACATAACCTGTTGTATCAGTTGCGTTCACAATTTTGAAATTTTGTTGTTTGTTGTATTTGTTGGGAAAATTTGAAGTGTTTTAATTATTTTGCCTTTCATAGTTAGTGTTGCGGCGCAGGTCACTATTCCAATCTCGAAGTTGAAATAATTGTGAAATAGAGCGCCAAGATTGCGTTGTGTTTTATGGATGTGAGTGGCTGTATTGGCGAGTTGACTGAACGTCCTGGCAGGACAATTTGACGCAGTAGAAAGGGGAAGATGCGCTGTGACGTAATCATAAATATTCCACGAAATAGAAAATATACAACAGGAATGGTCTGGTTAGACACGCTTCACCTGCAGGAGCTCTCTACAGGACTTCACAAGAAGGGTGCTCTAGGAGTGAAAGGATCAAAGGGTGGCCCACAAATAGTGTGTAGGGAATCGAAGCTAGTACCCTTGAACCTAACAACAGCAAAGATAGGAGTAAATACACATAAAGCGAATGCGCGAGAATTCAAAAGAATGATAAAATATAATTTAAGTAATATGATGCGAATGTGTATACAAGTGTAAATTAAGGTCGAATAAATGTGTGTAAAGTGAGTGGATGAATATGGGAGATTCATGCACAGGTGTAACGAATGATATCAATTAAATAAACAATAAATATAATATGCATTTACGTATTCAAAAATCACAGAATTCTCATAAAACAAAATAATGAAACAGATCACCATTAAATAAGTATAAATCTAGATTACATACTAAATATCTGGTGTAAACTATACTTAAATGAACAAAATATCCATGAATGAAATCATTGAAACTGACTGTACAAAGTGACACCAATAGTAATAAAAATGTAACACATGGGTTGTCAAATTCTAGGTTAAATGTTATACGAACAAGTGTGGAGCTGTGGAGTACTGGTAGCAAATAAATGTAACACAAATTGTACTCACTGCGTTCAGGAAGCGTGGGAAATACTTAAAAGCTACCTGTGGCGTGCAAGCAAAGCAATAAAGTCGATGTAAGCAGGAATTGGGTCCTCGTGCATCAATGTGGTACATGTATGTGTTGTGAATGGTGAATGCGTAATCCTGGTCCACTGTGGTATCAAGTGTAAATGTGTTCCGTGTTCCAGAGTGTAGCTTAAGAGCATTGTGTACATCTGCCGTGAACGTTGAAAACATGGTAAACGCGTCCCCATTTTACACAAAAACTATAATAAATAAAATAATAAAACAAAACATAATTAAAAGATAAAGGTTGGCTCTATGTTATCTCAATAATATAATTTTGAATTATTAATTTTTTGCAATATTATAATCAATACAATTTGTGCATATTTAACGTGCATTTCTGCTGAATGTGTGAACTTTTTTACAAAAATAATAAAATACCAACGTAAAATGAATCTTCGTCAATCTGTACATGTATTTGGAAAATTGATTAATGCTTTTAGTTTAAAAAATTTAATGGTACAACGAATGTGCTGCACGGCGTAAATTGGAAAGATTTTTGTCTCATGCACTACTGCCCCTAGCGGAGTGTTTGAGAAACTTTCAGCTGTCCTTGTGATTTACAGTGGGCCAAATAAATAGGTGTGTATCAAAAATACATGTGTTGTGAATTCTCGACAGTGTTAATTTCTCGCAGTCGCAACCATGGGTAAACGTTTTGGAAATAAAAAGCGTATGTATTTAACTGCAAAACGCAAAAAATCTAAAAATTTGGAAAATTACCTCAGGTAATTTATATATATCTAGATATTTATTAAAGTTAATTTTATAATGTATAATCATTTTTTTTTCTTAGATGTAGAAAACTGAATTTACCATATATGAGTAAAAGCTCTTGGAATAATATTTTATCTTCAGATATTCCTCAAGAAATATCATTTCAGGATACGAATATAGGGTAAATTGAAATATAAATAAAAATTTATATAAGTAATGCATTAATTTAAAAACTAGTTATGGCGATTAATTCAGCAATTAAATTAAATAAGATTAGAGGAAAAACAAGTTAAATTAAATTCCAGGAGGAAATTTTTTGTTATAATTTTTTTTTGTTTATATTTTTTCAACACCAAAAGCTAAAATATTATTTTTTAATAGAAATGAAACAGTTGAGGGCATGGTTGAGGGAAGTACTGCAGAAGGCGAAGGCAGCAAAGCATACGTAGATAATGAACTGGTAGGTATATATTTGTCGACATATTTCTTTTTATTAATTTCTTGAGCCATATATTTGGCAGTACATACATACTTAATTTTTCAGGAAAATGTAGTCGAAGTTAATATGCAAAAATCAAATAGTGATTTTAAATTTGAAATTAGCGGTAGAAGAATTGTAAATTTAAGTTGTGTTACAAAAACTATGTGAAATATCTAATCATGCTCCACAATTCGGTTGTTCGTTAACAAACATTAAAGCAATTGCCGAAAAACGAAATGGATTAATTTCAATTATTACATTTAAATGTAATATGTGCAATCAGATTTTTAGAATACCAACTGATGCACCCAGTTCTAGTCAAATGGATGTAAATTCTGCTGCAGTATCTGGTATAATGAGCATTGGTTGTGAGCAATCTAATTTGGAAGAATTTTTGAGTGTTTTAAATATACCATCTATGTCATCAAAAACATATCAAGAATATCACAGAAATGTATGCGAGGGGTGGCAGAAAACAGCTGTGCAGAATATGAAGGAGGCTGCAATGAGAGAGGCTGAATATGCACGGGAACAAAATTTAGTAGATTCCAATGGGATACCGCTGATAACAGTGATTGCGGACGGTTGTTGGTCCAAGCATCATACAGAAAAAACTATAACGCCCTTTCTGGTGTTGCAGCTATAGTTGGTCAAAAATATGGCGAAGTATTATATATTGGAGTAAAAAATAAATTTTGTTGTATTTGTACTAGAGCTGCAACAAAAAATGAAAAACCCCAAGAACATATATGTTTTAAAAATTATGAAGGAAGCTCATCTAGTATGGAAAGTTCAATATTATCACAAGGATTCAAAATGAGCATTGACATGTACGGTTTTATATATGCTAAAATGATAGCTGATGGGGACAGTAGTACGTATAAAAAAATTCTAGAAACGAGACCGTATAAAAATTTGACCGTCGAAAAGATTGAGTGTTCCAATCATCTCTTACGAAATTTTTGTAATAAATTAACAAATTTAACAATAGATACAAGACATAACATAGCGATACGAAAACAGCTTGCAAGTAGAATATTAAAATTTAGAAACGCGATTGTAGGAGCTGTAAACTTCCGCAAAACTGAAATTAACAGGGATCAGGCAATTAATAACTTAAAAAATGACATTAACAATTCTATACGTCACGTTTTTGGGGAACATTCCAATTGTGCAGATTATTTCTGCAAGAAAAAATTAGGACCCAACATTTACAATAAAATTCAACAAGAGCACAAAGATATTTACATAAGATTAGAGCAAATTGTTAAACAATTATCCATGAATTCTAGAAGTTTAATATGTAACTTTAACAGTAATACAGTTGAACAATTGAATGCAATAATTACAAAGTTTGTAGGAGGCAAAAGAATTAATTACAGTAGTCGAGGATCTTATGAATCTCATTGTTACGCAGCTGTAGTGTCATTTAATTCGAAACGTCCACACTATCAGTTACATAAAACTATGTAAAATAATAGTCCTGATAAATTTACTAAACGATTAGAGACGAGACGAAAATTACAAATTGATAAAAACCGATTGTCTAATAAATTTAAAAATAGCAAAAGAAGGGGAAAAGTCTCTAGTTCACATAAGGACCCTGATTATGGAGATTACTGTCAAAAGCCCGATATGACAGAAGATGAACTTGATGAAGAAATGAAAATGTTTTTAATTAACATAAAACGAAATAAAGAGGAAATTATTAAATTAGAAAGAGATACATTATTACAATCTGATTCGGGAATATGGATGGAAGAAAGGAGGAAGATTTTAACGGCATCTAATTTTGGAACCGTATGTAAGCGTCGGGCAAATACTAAATGTTCCAACTTAGTTATACAATTATTGTACAAAACCGATCTATCTAATATCCCATCCTTGAGCCATGGAAAAAAATATGAAAGTCAAGCAATACAACAGTTTGAAAAACAAGAGAATATAAAAATTAATCCCTGTGGTTTGTTTATCGATGAAGAATTATGTTTTTTAGGGGCTACACCTGATGGAATCGTAAACGATGAGACGATTGTAGACGTAAAATGTCCTTTCTCAGCGTTCGGTATGCATCCAAACGAAGCATTAGAGCAAAATAAAGTAAAATTTTGGACATATGACAAAAATATACAATAAACAAGAATCACAACTGGTTTTACCAGATTCAGGGCCAATTGCATGTTGCTCGAAAAAGTAATTGCATATTCGATGTATGGACCGGATCAAATTATCCATTGAAAGTAGAATATATTCAGAAAGAAGATGATTTCTGGAATAAAATAGTTCCAAAACTAGAATTTTTTTATATGAATTGTTTACTTCCTGAATTAGTTGACCCAAGACATACAAGATCTTTGCCTACGTGAACCGAAATATATATTAGATGAAAATTATGTTTTAAATAACTATTTCCTTATTGTTTGTAAAAGATTTGTTAAATAAAAAAATTCTAGTGTTTTATTTTTTTCATTAAACTTTCCTCAAAATGACTTTCCTTTTAACTTTCTCGCTGAAAAAAATGGGGTTAATAATGCATTTTTTGGTGTTTTCATTCTTGATTAATTTTTTTTTTCATATTTCGATGTAGCAGAAATTTTTCAATTTATTATGCTAATTTCTAGCCTTTAGTGTCATTTTCCCAACCTCGAGGATATTTCGACGACTTTCGAGCGCTTCTCTCTGATTCTAAACGGGCACTCATGCTGTGCGCACTCTATTGTGCGTACAAAGTTTTTAATTTTAGTTCAGCGCTCAGCTGCAAAGCGCTGCGGATGCTGTAGTTGTGCGCTGTGCCGCATTGTCGCCACTATAGTAATCGCAGAAATTTCAAAAGAAAATGGAGTAGAAAACATTCGAGCCGAGCATTCACTTTTGTTTCCGCTCTTGTAGTGTTAGCAGTTAGTTTTCCTATTTTGCGATCCCGAGTGATATTTTGTGTTTGTGCTATTTGTTTTTTCTTTGTGAGATAGTTAGTTTGATTGTTTAATTTGTTTGCTTGGAGAGTGATTGTATTTTGTTTTGTTATTGTCGTTGTTAGTTTTGTTGTTATTGTTATTTGTTTGATTGGTTTTCATTGTTCCATCCATCGTTATACCTGTTCACCTTTATATTTTTCACTTTTTTTAACCATGTCATTCCTTCACAATTTAACTGTCGCTAAAAAGAGCAAATGTTGTGTTCCGAATTGTGATCGGCTAGAGTTGAGAACACACCGTTTTCCTAAATATTATGAGGAAGTTTATAATATTTGGTTGGAGCGCATTGGATATGCTAAATTAATTAATATGGATCCGGTAAAAGTGCATAGGAACTATGTTATATGTGATAAACACTTTAGTGAAGAATGCAGAGTTCCGAACTCAAACAAATTGAAGGTGTATTCATTACCAACGTTACATTTGCCAGGTAAAGTTAACGTACAATTCTATGTTTAATGATTTTTTATAATGTTTTATTTTTGTTTATGTAGAACCATGTGCCCATGGCGAATATACGAAGTTTGCTCTTCCGGCACCTGTTCCACAGGTTTGTGGTGATTTAAATGTTGTTGCTGTAGAAGCTGAACCGGAAACTTCAACACCATGTGCTCCTTCTGAAGAACTTCTCTTGTCTCCTTGTAAAAAGAAACAACGGAAATTATCACCAACATACACAGATGGTGAGTTATTTTTTTCCTTGTGACAAAATGCGATTGTATAGTAGAAAATAAAAAAATATATATACGAACCCCGTGCTGGTTCAGTTGGCCCAATTTTAAAAAATTCATTTATCATGACTTAACTAATAGAATTTGTATTAATAATTTAATAAATCTTTACTTTTTCTTTAAAATGAATATTTTCAACATAACAGTTTTTACCTAAAGATGAAAAGTTTATCATGTCCAGTAGCATGGCTTAATTTTCTGCTGTACACTTTACAAAAAAATGTTTTCCCATGTTAACGCCGAAGTCAAGGATTGATTGGGACATCGGTATATATATTTATGTTCTAAATCGATTTTAAACTGTTAGTTTATAATTTATTTATTTTCTAGTTTCACTAGTACCAGATGCAGAAGATACTCCTGTTTCCAGTACTTCAATTCTGGATGCTCCCGAAACTCCCCGTATAAAGCAGAAACGAAAGTCTTCCGCTACTAGTAGTATTGGTAAGTTTCATTATTTCTTTTATTTATTACCCATACTAAAAGATTATCCCTAATTTTTAAAAGTTTCTCATACAGATTTCATGCGTTCATAAAATATGTAGGTCCGATAAACTTGGTTTACCGAAAGAAGGTATGTATATGTATATATGAACTATTATTGGTTGTGGTTATACTATACATAAACGTAATTTCATATACATATGCACCGGGTTATGAATTGATTTATACAATATAGGAAATGCATTGGCAATTTTTTCATATAGCGATATATCGTTCCTTGTTCATTTTTGTGCAAAATGCGTCAAATAAATCTTTCAGATCATTGAATTCTGCATCTATCACTACTCATATCATTTTACACATTTTGTAACATGTAAAATGACTAGTGCGAACTGTTATTAAAAAATGTTTTGTACTTCTTTGTAATATTGTTTAAATTCCACTACAAATGAGCATTTTTATAAAATTTTAAACCTATTATACATGTTACAAGTGGTGGAAAATAAAATATAATTAGGGGCAGATGTAGAATTTCTACAAAGATTATTTTAATCATTTTACTCAAAAATCAACAGGCAACGACATATCGATACATAAAAAAAACATTGTATTTCATAGATTGCAAAAATTAATTAAGACATTGGTTGAATATCCGTAGTGGTTTGTTGAGTTTATTGGTGGTAGGGATATTGGATTAAATATTACTTAATTAACAATGTCTATATTTACTAATTTAATACATCGGGATTTCTCCTGTATGGATAATAATATAGTTAGATGATAGTCAAAATAAAATTGTAAAAAATTGTTATTTTAAGTTTTTATTTTACGTACTCGTATACTTGGGTATACTAACAAATTAATTTTCTGGGAAATAAGAAAATATTCCCTAACAGCTCAAATTTCCAACAATATTCCTTCTTCCAATATAATAGCAAATTTTGAAAAGGTCTATTATTACATTTCAATGTATACCCGTTAATACCAACTCTAGCTAATACTAATACTTAAAGATAATCCCAATCCAATACAGATGTACTGACTGGCCCGAACTGTCTGTAATGTTCTGGGAAATAAGTAAAGATTTTCTAACAATAAATAATTTCCAACAATAATCCTTCTTCAAATATAATAGAAAATTTTGTAAAGATCTATTGTTACATTTCAATGCCTATCCGTTAATACCAGCACTTGCTATTAACATTAAAGATAATCCCATGATACAGTTTTACTGTCTGGTTTAAACTATCTGTAATGTATAGCCAGCTTAACTGAAATTAATTTTCTGAGAAATAACAATGAATAATTACCAAGAATAATTCTTCGTCACTACAGTTCTATTACTACATTTTCTATCTCTACTATTAGCATAGATCTAAAATTAATGGTACATTAGAACCTTTGTTATAAACATTGTCTCATTATATTTCTTTGTTCTTAGGAGGGAAGAAAAGGAGGAATCTACTAAAAGAAATTAATGTGCGAAACAAGAATCAGCTTACTCCACGGAAGGCCCATTTGTATAAAGCTACAGTCCAGTTACGCAACCAACACAACAAAATGTCTAAAAGATGTTTATCATATAAACAACGCATATGTGCGGCCGAATCAATGGCTGAGTCTGATTTTTTTAAAAAATTAATTGAATCTGTGGATAAATTGACATACGGATTTATTTTATGTCAAATGAGAAATAAAAAATTAAAACCAAAAGGTCGCAGATTTACAACAGAAGACAAAATTATGGCATTGTCGTTGTATAAACAGAGTGGTTAAGGGTACAGGCTATTATCAAAAATGTTTGCCCTGCCCTCGAGGAAAACAATGATGTCGCTTCTGACAAAAATTCCGTTTAATACTGGAATAAACAATAGAATTTTTTTTAATTTGAAAAATACTGTCAAGAAACTGAAATGTAAAGAAAAATATTGTACTTTAGTATTTGATGAAATGTCCATCGCCCCTAACCTACAGTATAATGCTCACATTGATGAAATAACCGGCTTTGAAGATATGGGAAACTGTAGCAGAAAAATGGAATTTACGGACCACGCTTTAGTGTTTATGGTTCGCGGAATATATAAAAAATATAAGCAGCCAGTTGCGTACTACTTTACTCGAAGTGAAACCAACAGTATCAACTTAGTGCGTATATTTAAAGAAGTTGTTCGAGCAGTACGCACTACTGGACTACATATAGTGGCAACAGTTTCAGACCAAGCCCAAACAAATGCGGCCGCAGTTAATTATTTAAAAAGAGAAACAATAAATGAGTATAAAAAGAAAGGAGATGAATACCGAGGGTTAGGGTTTGAAATTGATGGACAAGAAATTATTCATTTATTCGATTTTTCCACACTTGCTGAAAGGTATACGGAATAATCTTCTTGTAAAAGATGCCCGATATATACAAGAAGGTGAAGAAAAAACAGCAAAGTGGAGCCATGTCGTCGAATTATACAATTACGACAAATGTGCTGTTGAAGACGATTTTCGATTGCTGCCAAAATTGACTGATTTTCATGTAGTAGAGAAGAAAATAAAAAAAATGAAAGTTGCGTACGCCGCCCAAGTTATGAGCCAGCGGGTTTCAGCAATTATGCGACGACTTGCAGAAATATCCCGTGAGTATATGTAACTATTTTACTAAATTTATTTCATTAGCTAATTAGATTAACGTTATGCAACACTCCTTGTTACGCAATAAAATAATTTGAAATTATTTAATATCTAATAAATACAGCATATGATCCCGGTCTATTTACAGAGTAATACTAATATGTTTCATATTTTTTTTTACAGAAAATGGAAATAAGATCATCGATCCAGCTGCCACGCAAACTGCCGACTTTCTTCTTTTGGTGGATAGGCTGTTTGACAGTGTCAATGGAAGTTCCATCACAGTACGAAACGGGAAGAACTTCCGGTGTGCGATGACTAGGAATTCAAGGCATGTCCAACTTTGGGATGAGGCAATAAAAGTTTTAGAGACAATAAGATTTGTATGTCCAAAATCCAAAAAACTAGTAGTAATTCCGTCTGTCAAAAATTTTATTCAAAATTTAAAATGTTTTAAATATTTGGCTGTTAAATTATTTTCATTTGGTTTTAAATTTATTAATATGCGCGCTTTCAATCAAGATCCTTTAGAAAACTTTTTTGGGCAAATGAGAAGCCATGCTGCAAGACATACAAATCCTACTGCCTCTTCTTTTAAAACCTCTTTCAAAGCTTTGCTGCTCAACAATTTCGTGTCGTCGCATTCCGTTGGTTCTAACTGTGAAGCTGATGAAACAAGTGGGGCCCTGTCAACACTCCAAAATTTTATTTTGGACAGCGAGCCAACGGAAGTCAATCCACCAGAAATTCAGCCAGTTGTGAGTTGCGGCGAAGATATTTCTTTGGAAGAAGTGGAAGATACGACAGAACCAACGAAATATGTTGCTGGCTATATTGCCAAGAAATTTTTAGCAAAAAACAAATGCGGGAAATGTAGAGAGATATTTAGAGGACAGCGTGATGAAAATTCTGTCATAGCTAATCGGGAGTATGCCATAAATAGTTTGTCACCCAAGTGAGAATTTTGTTACTTTTGTGAAAAACGTTAAATATTTATTTTATAAATTTATTAAAGTCACTGCACATAAAGGTAATATTCTATTTATTATTATGAAAAATATAATAACAAATGTTGTAAATATATTTACTTGCGAACAACATAATATGTTAGAGGATGTGTTGAAATTTATATGTAAATTTTTGTTACATACATATGTAAATGAAACAAATAGATTGTTAAGTGGGAAACTATGTAATATTAATACAAAAGATCCAGTAAAAAAAAAAGCTATATTGTATTATGAACGTAGACAAGCATATATGTCGAAAATAAAGAAATGAATTTCATAACACTTGTTTTTAAATTATTTTATTCCATCTAAATTTAAATTGTAAGTAGGAACGGCGCGAATTTTTTTGGCTGTAGTAATTCAGCGCTCTCCCACTTTAGCGCTACAATCGCATTACCAATCGCCTAGCTTATGCACGCAGACTTCGCATTCTATAATACGTTAGTTTGTGTTTTCTATGCGGGCACTGAACGGAACGCGAACGCGTTGAACCATATGGAATATTTGGCTGTGCTGTTTGTTTGATTTCCATAATAGGCCACGCCTATTGAGTCCACGCGGTCTACCCCTCTCGTACCACACCGATGAGCGCAGTACTAGAGCAAAGTATACACAATGCTCTTAAAAACGAAATGAGTGTCAAACACTGTGTTTTACAATGTGCTGAGCACATGTGCGCGTTGTATTAATATAATTAACGTTTAACTGAATTTATGTAAGTTTAAATAATGTAAACTTCACTGTGAAAGATTTGATATATAAGAAAACCACTAAACTAGTTATGTACTGGCTCAGAAAAAATACAAAACTTATAAAAAGAACAGCTGGCAAAAATGCCGAGAGCTGTGTGTACAAGACGTGCGAACTCAAACACTGTTGTACGAGAATAACACAGAAAAATACTTATGTCCGGTTCGGCCGATGAGCGATGAAACCAACTCAGCTACATAGATGGCTATAGGGGTCCCAACAGTTAGCATAACATCAATATACTTGATAAATTGGAATTTTTCAACAATCGAATATTTAAGTAAGTATTAAAAATATACATTTTATCGTGGACTTTGTTTTATAAAGTTGCTAAAAATATTTTTACATTTCAGTATGGTTATAAAATATTGTTTTATACCGGATTGTTCGAATAATTCATCAAATACAACAAAAATACTTTTCATAACCTTATAATGTTTTTTATCTTTGAACTTTTAATTTTTTTACTTCGGCACTTGTAAAAGCAGCATTTGTAGAATAAAACTCATGTATCATTCCTGAATTTACCACAGGCAGATACCTAGAATCAACCTTTTCAAAGCCATGTTCCATCTTTCGAATATAAAATACACGCAATATTACAAGCAACAAACGTCAAATGAACAACCAGTAGTGGCAGCACGCACTTTAGAATTCTAACATAGAAAACAGGCGAATGTGATTTTACTTTTACGAATCTTGGTAGCATGCACTTTAGAATTCTATATTAGCTTTTCGTTTTAGGAATTTTAAAGTTACTATTAACATAGAACATATTATGACAATTGTATATAATACATTTATAAATTATTTATAAATTGTCTTTGAAATGTATTGGGACGTTAGTTTAATACTTTCGCCTCGAGTCGTACGCTTGCAGGCGAATATTTTGAGACACGCATGCTACCAAATTTTCGCTTCGCCGCGAAAAGCGAAAACAAATGTATCATTTGATAGAATAGGGCACGTGCAACCCATAACCTAACTTTTAGTTTGGAGGACAAGCAAACACCAAGCAAACCAATCGCATCATTGACGTCTGGTATATTTTTGCTCCATTGATCATAAAAATGCCAAGTTTTTGTGCAGTTTATGGTTGTTCTAACAGAGGGGATAGAAATTACAATAAATCATTTTATAGATTTCCTTCTGTTAGGGATACCAGAGGAAATACTATACAAAAATTAATTAATAAGAGAGATTTGTGGTTACGGGCAATAAAACGAGATGATTTGAATGAAAACAAATTAAAAAAGCTACAATTTGCTCGGATCATTTTATAAATGGTTATGTATTAAATATATTATAATCCTAAATAAGCAGTATATTTATTTACATAGGAAAACCAGCAAATGAAGAGGATGATGAAGACTATGTCCCGAATCAAAATTTGGGGTATACGAAGAAAATAGAATCCGAAGGAGTAATTTCTAGAAGAAATAGATCGAAGAGGAAAAGATTAGTCGATCAAGTTAGTAAAATGTCAAAAGCAGGGAGATATTATTTGACATAAACTGAAAATCTATATTTTATTCTTTACTTGTCATACTTTTCAGGATGATTTTTTTTGTCTACATGACGGTATTTATAGTGTATTTGGGATAATCAGAATCCATATATTACTTATATTTATGTTAAATGTGTTATTGTTGATCTGTCGATCTGTGCGGACGTGTTTATTTCTCTCTCGCATGTGCGTGGCTTAATTTAAAATTTTATTTAAATCTGAGTAAAATGACCCGTGGCAGTGCTAGTAAAATTATCGATCTCGATGAATTAACTAACATCGTGAAAAGTGCAGTAGACGAGGCTGTAAATAAAACAATTAAATCTTTTGAGGTAATCATACACGATTTAAAAAACGAGATTCACTCTCTAAAAAACGTGATTTTAAAAAGTCAAAATCCGGATAATACCGCTAACATTGAAATCGTGGATAAACCAACAAGTGATTCACTGAATGGTGGTTCCAAAAACAACTTAAAACCTGGGGCTAAAAAGTCACAAAATAAAGGGAAGGTGTCAAAATCAGCTGTTCCTGGAGGTGAACGCACTCAGACACTGTCTCAGCAGACTGAAGCCGACAACACAGCTGATGCTGAAGCACCTATCCGAGAACGCATGCGCAGCGCCACCCGAGCGCGCTACACGCTGGGTGTTGCCCAGGCCAGTACTGGCGGTAAATTGGTGGGCGCTCCTAAACGAACTTGGCTTCATATTAGCCGGGTGGCTAATAAGGAGGTTACCGATAACGACATCATGGAACACCTAAAAACCTATGATCTTGATGCCAAATGTGTGTGCCATAAAATCGAACACGCGGGGGATTATAGTTCCTTCAAACTTGGAGTACCTGCTGAACTTCTTCAAAAGTACCTAGAATCGACATTGTGGCCAGAAGGAATTGTCGTTCGAAAGTTCTGGTTTCCGAAGAAGAACAGTGGCAATAATTTTTTAGGCAGTCAAGCGACAGTCGCGCGAACTACTTTGCTACTACCAAAACGTCCGTAGCCTGAACAATAAAATTAACGACATTTACACATCAGCTTATGACTGCGAATACCAAGTTATTGGCTTGACAGAAACTTGGTTACGCTCTGATGTCAGCAATTCCGAAATATTTCCAACTGAATGCTACACTGTGCTTCGACAAGACAGAGACCTCGCAGCGCTCAGTGTCTCACGTGGTGGGGGTGTACTTCTGGCCTTCAGAAATCATTTCTCATACGAGCTAATTGATGTTAAAAATATAGAAACTTCATTGCCATTCATTGATATTGTTGGTTGTCGTCTTTTGTTGCAGAACTGTAACTTAATTGTTTTTGTAATTTATATACCTGTAACACCTGATATTTTTACTCTTCATGTACTTACAAACTTTCTTGAAACAGTATGTATCTCCGAACAAAACGTCCTTATAATGGGAGATTTTAATATTCCTAATTTCTGTTTTGTTAATTCATCTGACAATTTAACTGAGCACTTATTAAATTTTGCTGCATTTTTACATTTGTCGCAATGCAATAATATATTAAATTGTAACGAACGCCTGTTAGATTTAATTTTTTCAAGCGCTAACTGCACTGTTACACATGATGAGATGCCGTTAGTTAAGGAAGACAGTTTTCATCCTGGTTTACATATTAAATTATTTGTTTTGAATTTCAATAATGTTAACTTTTCGAGTAACAATGTTGTTAAGAGTTATAATTTCAGAAAAGTAAATTTTCATATGTTGTATGACATGATATTGAACTGTAATTGGTCGGTTGTTTGTGAGTGTACAGATGCTGATATAGCTTGTAAAGAATTTTACGATTTGCTTTATAACATACTTGATCAATGTGTTCCAATTCGCTCTAATAAAGCACGTAGGAAAAATTATCCTCCATGGTTCACTCATGAAATAATTCATAATTTAAAATTAAAATCGAAGCTATATGGCAAATACAAAAAATCGAATTTGTGCGTTCACCTATCTGAATATAAAAAGATTCGCTCTGTATCCAAGCGATTGATTAAATTATCTTATATTGAATATATTCATAAAATAGAAAATAATGTTGCCTCTGATCCAAAGAGTTTTTGGAGTTACGTTCATAGTAAAAAGGGTAATTCTAGAATTCCTGGTATTGTACGTTACAATGGCGAAACCGGTGATGACCCGGAATCAATTCTTAATTTATTTTGTGAACATTTTTCTAGCGTTTTCAACGACGGTCAGGTATCGAATCTGAATATAAATTTTCCTAATGATTCCGCTAATCATTCTGTGAATATTACTATTGGTAATATATCAGAAAATGACATTCTTCTAGCAGCACGTAATCTCAAAAGCTCAATGACGGCTGGCCTTGATCAGATTCCGAGCTTTTTTGTTAAGGACTGTGTCTGCATTAACGGTTCCATTAATGTTCATTTACAGATTATGTATCTCGACCGGAACTTTCCCATCACTTTGGAAAGAAACGAAAGTGTGTCCCATACTAAAATCGGGTGACCCATCGTTGGTAAGCAATTACAGACCAATTAGTATAATATCAAACTTTGCCAAACTACTTGAAATTATAATCTACAATAAATTGTTTCCACAAAGCCATAGATATATCTCTATACACCAACACGGATTTATGCCGATGCGGTCTACTGTATCTAATTTATGCACGTTTACGCAGCAAGTATCTGAAATCTTGGATAAAAACGGCCAACTTGATGTTATCTATACTGACTTCTCTAAGGCCTTTGATAGGATCAATCATGACATTTTACTTTTAAAAATGCAACATTTCGGTTTTAACATAATACTCATCGAATTTTTTCAATCGTACTTAACGAATCGGCTACTATACATAGTCTATAATGGACACAAAAGTAATGGTAACACTGCTATATCCGGTGTCCCACAGGGTTCGAACCTAGGGCCCTTCCTGTTTCTATTATATATAAACGATATTTGCAAACATGTTGAATGTGATATTTTATTATATGCAGACGATATTAAAATATATAAGGAAATTCGATGCATACAGGACTGTAATGAATTACAAAATAATTTAAATTGTATTCACTTATGGTGTGTAAGATATAATCTACCTCTAAACATAGAAAAATGTTCATTTATGACTTTTACTCGTAAAAAAAATCCTATTTCATTTATTTATGAAATCGAGACTGTACCTTTAAATAAATGTGTATCTAAAAAAGATTTGGGCGTAACTTTTGAACCCAGTCTAATTTTTACTACGCACGTAACTGAAACGGTGTTAGCATGTAATAGAACTCTTGGTTTTATTATTCGTAACTCAAGGAATTTTTTCAATATGCAAACCTTAAAGATTTTGTATTATGCTTTTGTTCGCTCAAAGTTAGAATACGCCATTTTGATTTGGTATTCACCATATAGCATCTATAAGACTAGTATTGAGCAAGTTCAGCGTCGGTTTCTTAAATATCTTTGGTTGAAAAGATTTTCTGTTTACCCTGAAAGGGGATGTGACCAACGCATCCTATTAGATACGTTCTCTGTAGAGTCAATTGATAACAGACATACTAGTATTGCTTTATCAACCTTAAACAATATTATTGAAAATAAGATAGATTGTCCGTACTTGTTAAGTAAACTGTCGTTCCACGTCCCCAGATCAACATCTCGTACACACAAAACCTTTCGTTTGCCAATATGTCGCTCTAATATTTTAGTTAAGTCTCCTGTTTATGTAATGTGTTTCTTGTACAACAACATGTAATTTATGAATATTTATCTTCTTATGTATCTTGTTCATTTGCTTGTATTGGGTTCTTCCTGTTAAGCAATAAATTATTATTATTATATAGTTTATCTATTTTATATGAAATTTCTGAAGCTTGCTGCATTTTATATTTTACGAATGCTTTTTGTATTGGATTTTACTATTAGTTGCACGAGTGTTTAGCTGTTTTATATGAATTTTATAGAACTTGTCGAATTTTATATTTCACTAATGCTTGGCTAAGTTGGATTGTACCTACTGAATGTACGCTGCATGTTTGAGATATTTTAACTTGGTACTAGTTGCATGTTGTTTACTGCATGTTATACAAAAAATTTGGGACATATTATATATTATACTTTTGACTGACTTTAGGCAGCAAACAACGTAGAAATCATCCATGAAAATCTCTCTGAAAATGTCTCCACGAGTACTTCTTCATCAACTATATCTTTAGATGAAGCTTTAAAGGAAATAGAAAAATTGAAAGTTGATCTTAGAAGCTCTCAGATGGAAATATGCAAGCTCAATAAAAAGATAGAAAGTATGAGTTTTACTGAATCTAGCTTTAGAGATAACGACCAGAAAGTATTATTTTTTACTGGTTTAAAATCGTACACAACTTTGAACGCACTATTTAAAAAATTCAGCCTTTCCTAGCACCTCAAGCATCTCTCAATTTTTTCCAACAATTTATTTTAACTCTGATGAGATTACATTTAAACTTATCATTTACTTATTTAGGATACCAATTTAATGTGTCTCGGTTCACTGCCTCCAGATGCTTTTATTACTGCTTAGAAATTGTGTACGCAAGAATGCAGTCTATCATAATATGGCCGACAAGAAATATTCTCAAACAAACAATGCCTCAATGTTTCAAATTGAATTTTGACGATAAAGTTTCAGTCGTCATAGATTGCTTCGAAATCTTTATTGAAAAATCATCCAATTTACTGGTTCAGGCGAATACATGGTCAAATTATAAACACCACAATACTATTAAATTTCTCATAGGAATTACCCCACAGGGTACGATTTGCTTCATATCTAAAGCATATGGAGGACGCTGTAGCGACAAATTCATAACAGAAGACTGTGGAATTCTAACTAAATTAGAACCAGGTGATTTAGTTTTAGCTGATCGAGGTTTTTTAATTTATGAAGCCGTTAAATCAAAACAGGCTGAGTTAAATATTCCAAGTTTTTTGAAAGGACGCAAACAACTAGACCCCAAAGAAGTTGAAAATACGCGACAATTAGCAAACGTTAGAATACATGTAGAAAGAATAATAGGTCTTTTACGCCAAAAATATTTAATTTTACATAATGATTTAAGTTTAAAACTTATCAAACAAAAATATGAAAACGAAGATTATGCTTGTATAGATAAAATAGTTACTGTGTGTTGCGCATTAATCAATTTATGTCCAAGTATTATTTCAGAATAATTGTATATACATACCTTTATATTTATGATTTTGTATTATTGAAACACGTTTAATTCCAGTTTATTTTTTTGTAGGAATATATTTCATTTAAATGATTATATTGTGTTATCTTACCTCTCGCCTTTGAAACTATATTTCTTATAATACTTTTCCTAAAATTTATGTTCACAAAAGATTGTTTATAGATAACATTCACTAAACTAACTGATTATACTTGGTTGTTTTTCTATTAAAATAAATATTTTTATAAAAATATAAAAATTTATTCTTGAAATATATACTATAAAAAATAAATAGTTATTTATTTCTCGTTTCCAAACCATATAAATTAAACATATAATAATTAAAAATTCACAAGATATAAATATATAATACATAACTAACCATACAACAAATATTTATCACTTCTTACATACTAAAGTGACCAATTTTCGGTAGCGAAATACCGCATCCAGACTACATGAAGTGAGTCAGCTGAGCTCTTGTTTTTATTTTTAATTTCTCGTATATGTTAGTTATGTATGCATAATATAAAAAAACGTATATTAAATAACATTATTTATCACTTTTCTGGGTAAAAAAGCGAGAAACTAATTCAGGTAAAATTACTTTTTTAAAAAATGATTTAGCTTTTTCACTTTCGCACAACCAGAAAGGTTTAGAAAATTTGATTCTTTGAATTATCACATTTTTCTTTCCCCAAACAACAAAATCTGTGTAAGAAGTTCCGGTAAGAGCCATTTGCACTTGATAGAAATACGTATGGTTCTCATCGAGTTCTTTAGTTCCCGGTACAAAACATAATTTATTTCCAGGTACTTCTTCTAAGGAACTGTCGCGCAGACAATAAGGACACTTTATTTCTACACATCCCTTTCCGCAGCACGTACATGAAATTATTTTATCTGGAGATGCTCCGAAATATGGATGAATTGCATTAATTATTAATCCACTATCCTCTATTTTTAAGTTCTCATGGCTATCTTTATGCTGTGTAAAATAATAATTAGCTGCTTCGTTTTCTTGTTCACAGCCATATTTTGTTGCTGCTGTCTGAAAGGTATATTTTAATGGATAGCAATTTTTTTTTATTAATGATAATGCTGGTTTTGTAATGCTTGTTCGGCAGACTGCTTTAAAATTAGAAGCAGTTATTCTCCCACTTCTTTGTTCAAACCATTCTTTAGATTTGGACTGCTTTTTGGTTGCATTTTCAATCAATTTGCACTCTTCTTCTGTTGTTTTAATATCTATAGTGTTACAATAATCAAGTATTTCCGTTAAACTTTTAGAATAATACTCTTCTACGAAAAGAGTGTTTAATGGCTTAGGTAATTTAACGTTTGCGTACGCATCGCAGAATGGAGATACAACTTTCATTAATGCAGCTTCTTCGTTATTTTCCTTTATTTCAGTCAGCATACTTGAAATATCATCAGTCGACATAGGAGGCGCGCGAACATCTATATTTTTTAAATTTACAGTTTTATTATCTAAAATATTTTGTGGAGTTCTCCAGTCCATAGCTTCGACAGTTTTATATTGTTCATTTTTAGAACTTTCTGATGGCTTTGTCCAATAGGCCAGCACGTCAGTCACAGATTTATTTTCTGTTATTAAAGCAAATAAAATTGCTGCTACATGGGAACAAGTTTCTCCCAGCCCTGCTATACATGTGCAATGAACAAATATTACATTCTCGTTTTGTAGTATCACCCATGGTCGAAGAGGTGATTCATTTAACCGTTGAGAATGTAATACCTGAAAATTATACAATAAAATCATTTTACTTCGACAATATACTAAAATTTATGTTTTACCTTTCCAATAATAAGCACACATGAGTCGTCAAAATATTTAAAATGCACATTTTTCACCCATCCACAAGCCACTTTTATAAAAGCATCCAAGCTTTTGTAAGCTCTCATTTCCTTCTGGGTGAAAGCAGGGCCGCGCCAAGCGTTTCGGGCGCCCTCGGCAAGTGATTCTTATGCGCCCCGCCATAACCCCCCCCCTGTCCTATGTAATTTAAATTTAAAACATTATTATTTTGTAGAGAAGCTATAAATATTGTATAAATTTTACACGGATTTTATTACTAAGAAATAAACACTGGACATTTTAAGAAACATTTTTTATGGAGTAGGTACATATTTTAAAGAGCACTGACAATTACAAAAAATGTAGATACAATAAAATATACATTCCAAACATAATAAAAATGCGCACATATAAAGGTAAAAAATGTATTAATCACTAAGAGTAACTTTGCGCGCCTTATTTCTACCAAATTGGCTTATTAACTCTATCATATCTAAGGTATTTAATAAATCTGATTCAATAGAAATGATAGCCAAATTTTGAAGACGTTCTTGAGACATTGACGATCTTAGATAGTTTTTAATAATTTTTAGTTTTGAGAAAGATCATTCGGCAGTAGGAAACAGGTATAGTTAACAAAATACGCGGTGCTGTAGTAGTGTTTGGAAATGCTTGAATTAATTGTTTTTACTAATATAATTTAATGTTTCGTTTGGAAATGTAATCTCTGGGCCAAAATTTTGTAAAAACTGTAATTCATGCAATAATTCGTGACCATTTATATCACGTTCATTTTTTTCATTGTCTGTTGAAATATTTTCAAGTTCGCTACATAATTTCAACTGCTTTCTGAGTACTGAGAAAATTTTGAAATGCCATACAAAAAATTAAAATTATTTGAATAAGTTGATAATAATTGAAACCCTTCTTGTACGGATTGTGTGGTCGCATCTAATACACAATTAAAGCAGTTAACTTTAAATTTTAGTTCTTCGGTCGCAATTGTTTCGTCGACATGTTCATAACTGAGTGCTTTTTTTTATTTTTCTTAGTCTTAAAGAACCACTATGTTCCAACTTTGCTTCAACATCTAACAGAGAAGCGACTTCCTTAACAACGACTAGTAAATCAAAGAAACCTCTATTTGATCTATAGTTTTTTTCAAATTCGCGCATGCTTCTGAAATATTTAAATTTTTACATTGTAACATTTTGCTTGTAATATTTACTTTACTTAAAACATTGTACCACAAAAGCAATGCGCAAATAAACCCAAATTGTTTAATTTTTTCCCCTAAAGCAGTAGCTAATTTTTTTAAATAAAAAATTGAATGAAATACTGAAAAATTGTAATGTTTACTTTAAAATGTACTTTTATGTATATTGAGTAACTAATGTAATCCTAAAAATCAGTATTAAACGCTGTTTATTTTATCTTTGATTTATACAGAGTATTTTAAAAGGTACGAGTTTTGTTTAATCGGCATATTTTTAAGCGGAAGTTATAATTTATAAATTATTATTCCTATGTCCCTGTCATTCTTGGTTTATTTGATACATTATAATAAACAAATAACAGGTAACCGAAATAAAATGTTATTTTATAGTAAAATTATTGGGGGAAAGCAATTTGCGAGAAAGCAGTCGCTGCACTTTACATCGAACAAGTTCTTTTTATATTCAAAAAAGTAAAAAAAAAAAACTTAAAGGCCGTACGGCGCCCTTGGCAACGTTGCGCCGTTGGGCCCTGCCCGACCTCGCCCTTATGGGCGGCGCGGCCCTGGGTGAAAGGGCTTATTTGCATAAGCAGATATTGTGTAATGTCATCTTTAAATAACACCGGTAACTTGCTTTTATCTTTTAATAAATCACAAGTTTTCAGAGTATAGGGATCGACTCCTCCTAGAGGTATAATTTTTTCCAAATAACGAAGTTGATTTTCGTTACTTAAGGTAGTTATATCGTGAAATCATTTTCAACAGAATTAATTGAAATTTTAAGTACATCTCAACTGAAGTATAATCTACCTGCTCTCCAAGTTTTAAAACAATTGACCAAGCGGTACCTGAGATATTTGCAATTAAATTTGGCCTTTTTAACACGTGAAGAATAGGAAATGGCAAAATAAACACAACATTTTAAATTATAACTTTTATGTCAATTACGACATTTAATCGAAAAACTAGTATTGTTATAGATAACCAATTAACGGATTTTATGTAAAAATTTGAAAATTATTTACCACACAGATTTAATTTTATTGCCTCTAGAAAATTATAATCTGAAAATACGATAAATAAGTAGAATTATACTTGACAACCATGTACAAGTCTCCGATGGAGTGTCAGTTAACAACGCCCACTGTGGTATTAGCGAATAAGAGGTGTTCTGTGGTTAAAGGAATTTCAAACGTACATTCGAAGGAAATATTTTTAATTTGGGTATTTTACGTGAAAAGCATGAAAAAGTTCAAACAGTATAATACTACTTTCGTAATTTTAAGAAAGAAATATATTAATTTATTTTGCAGTTCCGATTTGTAGTTTAAAACTAGTATTATATCTCAAAACATCTGATTACTTTTATACCTGAATGTACCAATAAATGTGGGAAAACTTCAACTTTGAGTTTATATTAAATTGAATTTCAGACAAAATTGTTGATTTTTTAAGTAAAAATCATGAATGGAAATAATAAAGATATATACCTATATAAATATTTATTTAATGTATTTTTTTAGCACAAAGATAAAATATAAAACAAATATAACATTAAAAAAAATATATTTATTTAGTTTGAGTTTATATTAAATTGAATTTCAGACAAAATTATTGATTTTTACTTAAAAAATCAACAATTTTGTCTAAAATTCTTTTGTTTTTGGTTATACGTGGTTTCGTGTTGCCGGTTACAATTTCTGATAAAAATTGAATTACACCTTTTCTTCCATTTTCTGTATATATTCTACATAGTGTTTCAAAATTAATTCCACTATTTGCAATTTTTTTAATCATGTTTTTTGATATTATACCTCTGAAAAGTACACGGTTCGACATTTTCACATATGTCAAAATTAAAATTCAAGCTCTGACTGAAAACAAACCAAATATTTCTGTCCTTGTCTAAGTGCGACAGTGAGTAAATTGGAATACGACACTTTTGTATGTGTTAGTGCGAGTGGTACAGTTAAAAAAAAAACTTTTCTACGGAAAAATAAAGTAAATTCTTCTGTTACAGTCTTTGATATAAGCTTTTAACAATTTTTACACAATCTATGTATATAATATAATGTTAAAAAATATTGATTATTGCAAATATAAACTGCATTAGCTTAATTTTTATTTTGAACATAGAACAAGTTTTTGATAGGTACACTCGAGTGACAACTATCTTAACTTATAAAAGTAATCACTAAGTTTAGGCATCTGAAAATAAATAGAATTTCATTATACATATATTCTAACAGCAATATTACAGTAAATTTAAACTATAACCTCACATGTATTATTCTTTTTAGACTTTTTTAGTAAAAGTATTGTATTTTCAAGTTTCATATCAACAAATAAACAATAAAAACTTACCGTGAGCACTTTTCAAGTATTCAAAATAATAATTAGTCGTAAGTCACTATAAATAACACTAAGCTTTCGATTGAACAGGCGGTTTGCTTGTCCTCCAAACGAATTTGAGGTTATGTTCGTGCTCGTTCCCTATTCTAAAGTGCGTGCTGTCGCTACTGTGCTGCCAGCTGGGAAGATCACGTGATCCACGGATCGAGGTATCGAGATCGAGAATCAGACAACATTCACTATCTCCGTCTCTGTCGTCCCAAACTACAGAACTAGGACGTACGTCATCCGTGATTGTGACGTCATAAAAAGAAAATATTTATTTTTAGCCGTGACAAAATTTTGAAAAAAGAAAAAATAGGGGGTCTTTTATTTTATATATATTTTCCAAAAAAAATTTTTCTTAATATCATGCAAGTGGCCCATTAAAATAATAAAAAAATCAGAGTGGAGGATTCCATTAGTACTATTGTTATTATTTGTACTTGCAAAAGGTGAGTTAGGTATGTAGTAATAAAAAATGATGACACAGAAGATTGGAAGTCGGACCAGTATCGTTGGCGTCATAAGGGCACTAAATATTTACCTCCATCTGAACCGAGATTAACATGTTACTACTATAATACTTATGAAGGACATGGGTTTCAAAGACGTGGTTATATGTTATATAAACGAAAGAGAAAATATGCAGATACAACATTAGAGCATTATGTCGGTTCACTTAAAAAATGTTGTACATGATTGTCAAAAAATAGAAAATATAACACGGATGTAAAGCACATAATGAGAGCAAAACCTCAGCGTAAACATCAGAAAAATCAATTATCTGAACAGCAGCAAGAAGTATATAAAAAATTTAGTTGTGAAAATGTTCATCCAAGTCATATTTTGGTGTTACTTTCACGGGATAGAACGCAAGTAACGCAATTATAAAAGAAAGGGAAAGAAAACTTCTTTCCCAAGATGATATAAATGGATTATACATGCTGAATTAAGAACTCGGAACATACGAGTATATTGCAAAAATGGAATTATTACCTGAATTTTATTCTATTTATACTAAGTGTCAAAGTCAAGACTGTATTTATATTACGACACGACATTTAATCTTGGTGACTTTATCTTTCTGTCGTAATATAGTCGTATAATTTTTAATCAGGAACTTGTTATTCCATTAATTTATTTAATGTCCAACTAGTTTATTATTATGTTAATAATAACTCCGTTCCTATGGAAATTACATAACAAATAACGCCCTAGGGCATTATTTTTCAAAAATAACGCCCTAGGGCAATATAAATTTGATGTAATTAAAGTTCCTAGATTTTCAAATTTCGCGGTTTTTATTGGTGGACGTTCGCGCTATAGTAATCTAGGGACTTTAGATGTTATGAAAAAGACACAAAATAGTTCACTGTTTAAGAAGAATAATCTTTATTTTCAATATAATCATACAGAAAGAATACTTATTTAAAATGAAAAACACAATTGTCAAATTTACCCGACAACACAATGCTTTCGTGTTCTTTTGTACTCAAAGTTTCTGAGGTATTTATGTTAGACATAACCTGAATCGTAGATTCTTTTACTATTGTGTTAGTGGTACTTGCTTTTATTCCAGCTACTAAGCAAGAATTTGTCTGTTTGGAACATTCGCTATTATCTACGTAGCTTCGGGCTACCGATGTACTTTTCCATCCACCTAGTCTCATTAGGCTTTCTGTATTGCCACCAGCATCAGAATGAAAAGTTGCTGATGTGCGTCTCAGGCAGTGCCCTGTGTATAATTTTGCATCTGCCAAACCTAAATATGTTGCTATTGAACATGGGATGTTTCCAAAAGTATTTTTACCGACAGGTATTGTACTCACTTCGTTTTCTGTCATCCATTTTTCAAATCGGCTGTATTCCTTTTCATAAACTTCTCGAGTTTTTTGAGGAACAAGAGTTTCAATCGCTTTTTCAACAATACCTTTTCGGGTAATTCTTCGGTAATTTTGACAAAGGTGTTATGCAGTGTAGCGTCGTTTTGATAAATAAACAAACTGTATTTATTGAGAAAAAGTACATCGCGTTACGTACGCCAAGTAACACTGACCGACGGTCGACCAAAAAGTGACGTCGATTTCAGGTCGAATTTAAGTCATATTCTGCCGTCTAATCCGACGTCTATACGACGACATTGTGACGTTGATTTTTGGTCTGAAATAGGACTATTTAGACGTCAGATTTGTGGTCGCTATGACGTCTATATGACGACTTTATATGGTCATAATTAGGTCTATTTAAACCTTTTTTCCACGTCTAATTTGACGTCTTTATGACGATTATTTTTACTTTATTATTAATATTATTAAAAATTCATATTTTAAATTTATTTAATTTGGCAATTAATAACACACGAAGGGATATATTATTTTTATTTATATATCAATTCATTATGCAAAAATATATAACAATATATTGTTTATTATAATGATTTTTAATATTGGAATAAATGTAATATAAAACTTAGTTTATATTTACATATATGTATAATATATATATATATATATATATATATATATATATATATATATATATATATATATATATATATATATATATATATATATATATTTAATTATTGTCATTACCAAAATCTACGAATAGAAGCAGATTGGCACACCCAAATATAGGTATGTCGTGGTGATATTTATATTTTATTTATTTAAAACATATTAAATGTTTACATAATTATTAATGCGAAACGGAAACAATTTATATCTGTTATATTTTTTGGTATAAAAATCATGGACATATTAATTTTCAACAATTTAAACAAAACCTAGTTGCTAATACAAAAGCAAATGTATAAATAAAAGGAAATATATAATATAAAAACAAAGATTTATCTATATAGTTTTACGGTTTTACCTGAGCATTTCCTATAGCTCCAAAAATCCCACTTTCCTAAGTTTTCCAAGAATCTTTACATCTTCCCTTTCAAGCTATTCTAGAACGATTGGATTTAAGTAAACCATCGACAAAGAGACATCATAGTGATTTTTAATACATATTTCGATCTGCTGATCTTGACCAAGTTGCATTTTTTTTTTTTTAATGGAACCTTAATTTCTAATTTCTCTTTTGTATAGTTTGGCAGTTGCTGTAATATAATTTGTTGGTACAAATTCTATTCAAACTGCCGAAATGTTGGCTGCGTAATAAAAATAAAATTTATTGCGCTTGGTCCGAAAATTTGAAATATAAAAAAAAATTGGTTCGGGCAATTAACAATTATTACCAGCAGGCCAATTCTGAATATAAATTATACGAAGTGGAGATTTTAGAATAATTTGGTAAGTCGAAAGAATTATACTTTCATTTTTGTATTTACAACTCTTTTGTATTGACATATGCTCAGACTACTGTATATGTATGAACGCACCCTCCGCCATTTTTGTGTTGTGTCATGCCAGCCAGAGATATTTACTGTATAAACATCTCTGTTTCCAGCATTTTAATTACCACGGGAGAATACTGAAAATAACATTTCTTAATGCGAACATTGAAAATTCAATATATTGTAAGTAGATAAAATTGTGCTTATATTGCTTATGACAATTTTTTTTTATAGATATGGTAAAGACACGAAGCGAAGTGCCATTATGAAGAATATAAACAAGCAATGGTGAACTAGTTGAAATATGCACCACACAACAACGTGCAAATAAATATGTACATAATTTTTTGTAGATATAAGATGCATTTATTTATTTAATTTGTATTTTTCGTAATATTTTTTTTTAAATACTTTTTATGTTTAATATTTATTGTTGGTATATTGTTTTGCATTAATATTTTTTATATTATATAGTATAAATAAAACTAGAATTACATTATTTATTTTTCCTACCACCATTTATGTTTATACCATAAAATTTACGTCGAAACAATGCCCTAAAATGACGTCGAAACAACGTCTTATAATGACGTCGATACAACGTCTTACAATGACGTCGAAACAACGTCTTATAATGACGTCTAAACAACGTCTTAAAATGACGTCGATACAACGTCTTATAATGACGTCGATACAACGTCTGAAAATGACGTCGATACAACGTCTGAAAATGACGTCTAAACAACGTCTTAAAATGACGTCGTACAGCTCCACGCTGAGACGTCTACAGGACGTCTATGTGACGTGAATTAGGACGTCACAGCGACGTCGATTTTAGGTCATTTGTGTTACTTGGGTAGTTACAGTGTTCAAAACAATTATATTGTTGTCGAACAATCTGATAAGCAACAAAAAAATGCAAAATACATTAAAAAATTGTGAAAAAACAATAAATTAGTTGGACATTAAACGTTGAAGGCACCTCTGGAGTTAAAGGAACAATAACGCCCACGGTCGACGAACAACCCTCGGGCCAGAGGCCCTCGGGAAGTTCACTGTCGACCTTAAGCGTTATTGTTCTTATAACACCCTTGGTACCTTAATAACTATAATACATCACCGAAAAATCAAAGAGATTCATGATGGCTTCTTTCAATTTACTAAGAAATCATGCCCTTGTACAATTGATAAATGTATAATGACAGAAGCGGCAATAATGTTTGGAATTAAATGTCAGTTTCCCAATAATCTTCACTTTTATTGTTGGAATCATATACATCAGGATGTGAAACATTGGCTCATGAAACAAAAAAATTCTGAGATCAATGATACTAGCACTTACATGAGTCATATCTGGGATTTATTGGACAGTGATACAGAAGAAATTTGTTTCCAAAAATATGAATATATAAAAATACACTAGAGCAATAATTTTAAACATTATTTCGACAATAATATTAAAGATGCAGTATTTTCTAGTGGTAAATGGAAATTACAAGAAATTGGTATCCATAAAGAGAGAAGATGAATTATCATAAATCCAGTAGAAAGTTTTAATGCTGTTTTGATAAGAACGTTAAAACAAAATGAAGTAAAAACTCAGGTTTTTGCAGTTTCGTAAAACCAATTAGATTTATATTATCGAAAAGAAATACTAAGATGATTTTGTAATACTGGAAATTACAAATTAAAGAATAAACATAAATATTTACAAAAGAATTGTCAGGAGATATTTTTTTCAAAAAACCACTTATCATTAGAAAATTTGCCATATATTTTCGAAAATAAAGACTATAAGGGATATAATACCTATAATGAGGTTCCTTTTAGAAATTTTAGTATAGCTAAACTACTTGTAATGCAAGAATGTGTAAGACTTATACCTGATGAACAAGTTTTTATAATAACATCAAATAATGGTGAAAAATACTACTATGTCAAAAACGTACCGGGAATTGGTCAATAAAACACAAAATATACATTATTCATCCAAATTTATTTTATCGCCTTCAAAGTAGGCCCCTTTCGAAATAATACACTTATGCCAACGAATAATTCATTCATCAAAACATTTTTTAAACGCATTTTCACGAATCGACTTCAGTACTCGCCTCTAATTCTCTTTTATGTCTTTTATCGACTGAAAATAGGTCCCTCGAAGTGGTAATTTGAGTTTTGGAAAGAGGAAAAAGTCGGCCGGAGCCATATCAGGGGAATACGGTGGTTGTTCGATAAGAGTTGTAAAGTTTTTGGCCAGAAATTCGTTCACAATGATAGCCTCGTGAGATGGTGCGTTATCGTAGTACAAAATCCATGAGTTTTCTTTCCATAAATCTGGTCTTTTTCGACAAATTTGCTCTCACCGTATAACGCTCAGATAATATTCTTTAGTTACTGTCTCACCTTCTGGCAAGAATTCCGAGTGCACAACACCCCGATAACCGAAAAAAAAAACCTGTTAACATCACCTTCACATCTCGACCGCTTTTGAATGCCACTCATACGCAAGTGTTTTTGGTAAAGTCGATTCACCGTAAGCCTTATGTAACATTTTAATTCCAAAAAGCTTTTGGAGTGAAGCACTGAAAAGTGGAATTTACATTAAGAAATAGAACGCCAGCAAAAATAAATAAATACAAAACGCCATACGAACTGTTTATAGGAAAGAAACCGAATGTGAAGAACATGGAATCATTCGGATGTTTAGCTCATTCCATGAATTATAACAATCAGCGAGACAAGTTAGATGCAAAGACTCAGCCTGGAATATTTGTTGGGTAGTTCGATAATAGAAAAGCATACAGGATGATATATGATCCGAAAACAAAAAGGATAATTGAAACAGGGGATTGCAATTTTTTTGAAAAAGAACTTGGAGTATCTCTTATGCATAACAATGAGAATTCAGAATAAGATCGATCAGAAAATTATTATTCATTTGATTATTCTGAAATATTTCTTGAGATGTGATCAGAAAAACTAAAGATAACGAACAAGAAAATAAAAATATCGAAATTGATATAAATAACGAAAATGAAGAAACAAATCCTGATCCACCAGAACCAAGAACAATAAGACAATCATCGCGATTGTAAGAAAAATATGAAAGTACAGAACCACCAGATTATCGAACAATGCATTGAGGTTACTTAGCGCATATTGATATCGACACCTCTGATTATGGAGGGGTTTTAGAAGCACAAAAAGTAAATCATGATTCTCCAAATACTTACAAGCAAGCGATGGAAGGGCCATATAAAAATAACTGGGAGCTGGCCATGCAAGAAGAAATAGAAACTATAAAGAAGTACAAAGTATGGGAAATAGTCGATGAAACTGAACAAATGAAACCGATTAGATGTAAATGGGTATTTACGACAAAATATAATGCGGATGGTTCAGTCAAAAGGCGAAAAGCTAGGCTAGTTGCAGCTGGATGTGGACAAAAATATGGATTTGATTATTTTCAAACATACTCACCGGTAATGAAACCTAAAAGTTTGAGACTTCTATTGATAAAAGGTGCGGAATCAGCTTATGAATTGAAATATATTGATGCAGTGACAGCATTCTTAAACGCAAAATTTTATGAAAATATTTACATGCAACAGGCAGAAGGATTCACAGATCGTAAGAATCCAACTAAGGTTTGCCATTTACTTCAAGCGATATACGAGCTAAAACAAGCAGCATTAGAATGGTATTCCACAATATTAGATCATTTAAAGAAGAATGGATTAAAGCAATTACCATCTGATAAATGCGTATTTGTTAAGGAACAAGGAAATAAGAAGGTTTATGTAGGGTTACACCCCAAGTAACACTGATCGACGGTCGACCAAAAAGTGACGTCGATTTTAGGTTGAATTTAAGTCATATACTGCCGTCTAATTTGACGACTATGCGACATCTTTGCGACGTTGATTTTTGGTCTGAAATAGGACTTTTTAGACGTCTAATTTGACGACTATGCGACGTCTTTGCGACGTTGATTTTTGGTCTGAAATAGGACTTTTTAGACGTCTAATCTAACGGTTATACGACATCTTTGCAACGTTGATTTTTGGTCAGAAATAGGTCTATTTAGACGTCGAATAAGCATATATTAATCTACGTGTATTCGTAGATTTTGGCACACCCAGATATGGATAAGCCGTGGTAATATTTATATTTTATTTATTTAAAACATATTACATGTTTACATAATTATTAATGCGAAACAGAAACAAATATATCTGTTATATTTTTTGATATAAAAATCATGGACATTTTAATTTTCGACAATTTAAACAAAACCTAGTAGTGTTTAAAAAAATGTTTTTTAAGAAATGTTGATAATACAAAAGCAAATGTATAAATAAAGGGAAATATATAATATAAAAACAAAGAGATTTATCTACAGTTTTACGATTTTACCTGAGCATTTCCCATATGTCCAAAAATCCCACTTTCCTAAATTTTCCAAGAATCTTTACATCTTCCCTATTGTTTCCCTTTCAAGGTATTCTAGAGCAATTGGTTTTGTAGTTTCAAGTAAACCATTGATATAGTCAAATTTTTTGACTCTGTCGGGTACAGTAATAAAACTATAAATGAACTATAAATATCGCAATTATGATAAAGCGGCATATCCTTTACTTTCTGCAGGCCCATATATTTGAGCCGCTCTATTCATGCATTGAATCAAACGTCTACCAGGTATGTATATGAAAATAGCGTTACAGTCCTTTAACATAAATGAATAAAGCGGCTCAAAAATATGGGCCGATGCCAAACAGTATTATACTGCCGAAAGTAAAGGATATGCCGCTTTATCATAATTGCGATATTTATAGTTTTATTACTGTACCCGACAGAGTCAAAAAATTTGACTATAGCGAAACATCACAGTGATTATTAAAAATTTATTTCGATTCTGGTGATCTTGACCAAGTAAGTTGCATTTTTTTTTAAATGAAAACTTAATTTCTAATTTCTCTTTTGTATAGAATGGCATTTGCTGTCATTGAATTTATTGATACAAATTCGATCCAAACTGTGCCGCAATGTTGGTTGCGAAATAAAAACAATAAAATTTATTGCACTTGGCCGGAAAATTTAAAGTACAAGAAAAACAAATTAGTACAGGCAATTAATAATTCACAGCAGCCCAATTCAGAGTATAAATTGTATGAGGTGGAGATATTAAAATCATTTGGTAAGTCCTATAAGAATTATATTTTCATTTTTGTATTTACAATAACTCTTCTCTAAAATGAAAAGTAATTACAGCAAAATAAATAGAATGTATTTCTCATACTCTCTACTTGAAAGTTTTGTGTAATGTAAATAATTTATAATGCATAGTTTTGTAATTATTGTAGGCACTGTGGAAGAAGCAAATAAATATTGTATGAAAGTGGAAAAAGAAATGTCCACATCATGCAGTACTTCATCGCAAAATAATATTTGTGGGAAAAGAAAAATTATTAAAAATAAAAAATATATTATGGAAATAGATTCACAGATCACGTGTGACGTAACATAGAAATAACCAAGCCCTTCATATTTAATTTCCTTCTTTTTTATGACAATATTTCCTTTTAATCTAATAATAAATCAATTATAATACTTTTCCGAAATCGCTGAAATTATTTATAAACTACTCGTAAATTCTCAAATTATGTCATTTTGTCAATTGTATTTAAAAAAAAATCAAAAAAGTCAGACATTGTATCCATGGTGAAATTTTTCATTACAGTACTCAAAAAAGTCAGGTAAAATTTTATATGACTATTATAGTACTGCAAATATGAACTTTCAAGACTTAAGATAGCCATGAAATTTTTTGACGGTTTCAGAAAATATACACATGTGTATATGTATGAACGCACAATATTGAACGCACCTTCCGCCATTTTGTGTCATGTCTTGGCTATGGTGATGGTGTCATGTCTGATGTAAGTTAAAAAGCTACACACTGCAAAGAGATAGTAGCAGATAGTAAAACATTGATGGTGTTTTTTGAAAGAACGAATATTGGAAAATAAACAAAAAATATTATTATTGTAGACTGTGATCAAATAAAATTATACAGTTGAAATTGCCAGCAATTTTAATTATTACGAGAGAACACTGAATTGTAAGTATATAAATAAAAATGTGCTTATATTGCACATTATAATTATTTTTTTATAGGTATGGAAACTCGAAGCGAAGTGCCATTATGACGAATATAAACAAGCAATGGTGAACTATCTGAAATATGCACCTTAACGAGCAAATAAATAAAAAAATATATTTTTTCTTATAGAAATAGGATGTATTATTTAATTAATTTGTATTTTTCGTAAATATAACTTTGTTTCACATTTTATTGTAGATATATTGTGCTTTTATAATTTGTAATTAATTTTTTATATTATACAGAATAATAAAAATATAAATAAACTATTTATTTTTCCTATAATTATTTACGTTTTATACCATAAAAATTAGGTCGGAACAAAGTCTTTAAATGACGTCGATACGACGTCTTAATATCACGTCGATACAACGTCTTAATATGACGTCGAAACAACGTCTGAAAATGACGTCGTACAACGTCTTCATATAACGTCGAAACAACGTCTTAAAAAGACGTCGATACAACGTCTTACAATGACGTCTAAACAACGTCTTAAAATGACGTCTAAACAACGTCTTAAAATGACTTCGCAGAGCTCCACGCAGAGACGTCTACAGGACGTCAATGTGACGTAAATTAGGACGTCACAGTGACGTCGATTTTAGGTCATTTGTGTTACTTGGGACGTTAATGATTAGCTAATGACTATGAAAATTCACAGAAGATAGAGAGAACCAATTTATTTATAAAACTATAGGGGTTTTTGAGCCACTTTGCCGCTTAGAGGGTATCATGCTGGGATTGTTAGTACTAATATTACACAAAAATAATCCCAAAAAATCTGGGTGTATGAAGGCAAAAAATGCTTGCAAAGGGTCGCATCCGACCCGCGGACTGCATGTTTGACATGCCTGGCCTACATTATATGCTCGTTACATAATATACTATTATTTATTTTATAATTCATATTTTTGATTTATTCGAGATTAAAGAACTATAACTATTTTGAATGTTTGATAGGCAAATTAGTGATAAGTGTGCTACAATGTTATACCATAAAATATATTTTACTTAGTAAAATATAGAGATTATTTAAAGATAATGTTAATGAATTGATAAATTTTAATTATATTTTTTTAAATTTTATAACTCCATTACGATAAAATTTTGAACATTTTGTATTTTGAAAACACTAATTTCATAAGAAGCTAAAAAAAGGTTTTGAAATTCTGAGGTAAGCAAGCTGAACATATTATTTATGCTACGACCACTATTGTTATATTTAATATTGGAAGAAATAGAAAAAATAGTTAAATGACGACAAACTTGGTAGTTTTGTAAAAAAATGGTGTAAAATAAAAAAGGCCAATGAATATTATATAAGAGAAGGGTAAAAAAGTAATAAAAAAATTGTGTATTCGTGAAACACATCACATCGGTCGCAATTTTTTTTACACTAAACAAAAATGTTCCGGGAAGTGATAAATAACATATCATTTGTAATATTATTGATAAAAAATCTGATGCGGCCAGCACAATACCTTCCATCAATCCGGTGTATAAATAAATAAATAAATATATATTTACACGGCATATTACCCATTGCTGGGTGTGCCAATCTGCTTCGTACACAGATATCGGTAACGATGGAATATTTGTACCCTGCGGGCGCTTACCAGGCGACACCTCACGGGCACTCATTGCTGGCGTGGAGAGTGTGCCACAGAGGTTAATTTTGTGCCACTAAATTCGATGTAATTTTTGGTGTCGGTTGGGATCGAACCCGGGTCCCCCCGATTCGCGACCAGACACTCAGGCACACGGTCTGTGTATTATGTATAAATTCCATACATAAATTTTCTTGCAAAAGATTCAAAATTTCCAGTAAAATTATTTCATAAACTAACTATGCAAATTGTAATTGACACTGACATCTTCTTCTTCTCTAGCTTTTCCCATTCGTTAGGGGTCGCTATTTTTTATTTTCTTCTTCCACTCATTTCTGTTTTGCGTGTCGTTCTCATTCAGTTCATTTTCTGTCAAGTCTTCCGCAATACAGTCCTTCCATCTTATCTTTGGTCTTCCTCTCTTTCTTTAACCTTCTATTACTAAGTTATTCATTATTCTTCCAATATATTATTCATCTCTCCTACTGACATGTTCAAACCAATTTAATCGTCTCTCTTGTATCTTTCTAGAAACTTGTAACACTAGAGTTATTTCCTTACCCTATCTTTCCGTGTCTTCCCCAACATCTACTTTAACATCCTCATCTTTGCCACATTCATTTACTTTTCATTGATACTGACATGTGTTTGAATTATCTGAATATATTAGCAGTTTCCATGATTAGCATAGCTGGCTGATTTATAAAATTTAATATCTTTATAATTCTTTAACTCTATATCTATTGAATATGAAGTATAAAATGCAATCAATTCGTATAGAGATAGAGAATAATATATTCTTTAAGTTATAATAACGTTAAATGTCAGTAAATCATATTTAACTGTTAAAATCTTAAAATGAGGGTACTTCCGGTTGACCAATTATAACCAAAATCTCTGCTTAATCATTTCCACCATAGTACTATTTTTTAAAAGTGTGTAGTGCACAACGTGAAGTGTTATCTTCGATTTTTTGTGACGATTTTAACCAAAAATTGTTATGCAATTTTTCACTTCAAGTTTCTAATTTTTTTAACTTTTATTAATCAACGTATGTTATCGCGCATGTCCAATATTTGCAACTCACTATTACACGAAGTTAGATAACCAACATCTCAGCAGTGTTCTCATCTCTTTAAATGGAATTAACAAATGAAGACCTGTTAAAACAAATGCAAACTTTTATTGGAATAACAGTACAGTACAGAAGAAAAACTTTCTGACAGAATAAATAAATTAGAAAGCACTATATCCGACACTATTGGAAAAACGAATGCCGTGCTTAATGATTTAAAAGCTGAAAACGAGCTTCTATCCCTTAAGCTCGACAATCTTGAAAAGCAAAGCAAAGTGAATAATTTAATTTTAAAAGGTCTACCAGAAGAAGACAACGAAGACACTTACAATCTAGTTTACAACTTTTTACGAAATACATTACAAGTTAATCTAAATGAATGGGATATAAATCTAATACGAAGGATTGGTAAAAAACAAGATAATTATAACAGGCCTATTTTGATAAAACTCAATAACTAACACGCCAGGGGAAGCATTATAAAAAACTCTTACAAACTCAAAGGTAGAAACATCTACATTAACCCTGATTTAACAATGAAAGGGCATGAAAAGCAAAAATATCTGAACAATTTTAAACGCGATGCTCGTAAAAAAGGTTACCAGGTTGCTCAATTTAAAACCAGTTTAAAAATTGACAATATTATATATTCCATAGATGACCTCCCTACTCTACTCCCTAAACAAATAAATCTTAATGAAACATTACGTAGCACTCAGAATCCAACTATTATTGAGCCGGCAAGACACATCCCTTAGACCACCATCATTTCCAGCTCAGAGACTCCAAACGAAATAATATCTGGAACCTCAAATCCTATTAGCAAAAATAATAACACCAAAGTTAAAGGCAATACCTCAGGACGATCCACAGACAATATTCCTGCAAATAAACCATCTCCCCTGAAATCATATCGTAATTATAACTTTCGGAGCAACTGCTAATAATAATCTAACATTATTTTATCAAAACATTCAAGGATTGCGAAATAAAAACTTGGAACTAGAGGCATCGTTAAACTCTTATGGCATTTCTCCGGATATTATTCTCATAGTCCATAGTAAATGATTTTGCATGCTACTTCTCCAGTGTTTACCAACAATACGCATCAGCTGACATCTCAGAAGGAAACAGTGGATCTGATATCATATCCTTACCGGCAGTCACACCTGATGAAGTATTCGACAACATACGTAAAATGAAAAACAAAATGACTGCGGGTATAGATCAGGTTCCAGCTTTCATTATAAAGGACTGTGCGTATCCGTTATCTGAACCACTTTGTTATATATACAACTTAATTCTTGCCAACAGTGAGTTTCCAGATATGTGGAAAATTTCTAAAGTGTGCCCTATTTTTAAAGCAGGTGATGCTGCTAATATTACTAATTATATCGATTTTGTGTAACTTCGCCAAAGTTTTTGAAATGTTACTGTATTCATGTTTATATAAAAGTGTTAAACATAAACTTTCAGACTCTCAGCATGCCTTCCGAGAACAAAGGTCTACGGCAACCAATCTAATGGTCCTTACACAACATTTATGTGAAATTGTGGATAAAGGAGGACAGGCAGATGTCATTTATATGGATATCCAAAAAGCGTTTGATCAAATTGATCATAGTATTTTATTACAGAAACTAAACAACTTTGGCCTAAATAATTCTTTGATGTCATTATATAAATCGTATCTGAAGCAAAGACAACAGTATAATTCAGTACAATGTATATAAATCACATATGTTTATTGTGATGTCTGGTGTCCCACAAGGCTCCAATTTAGGTCATTTACTTTTCAGTTTATATATATATATAAATGACATATGTGAAGAACTGGAATGTATGAATTTATTATTTGCTGATGACCTTAAAGTATATTCTGCTATAGCTAACTTAAATGATTGTAATACATTACAATTATCTATTAATAAAATCAATAACTGGTGTACAAATAATAATTTAAAATTAAATTCAGCCAAATATAAAGTAGTTTCATACCACCGTAAATAAAATCCTATTATATTTCAATATTGCGTAGACAGTCATATTCTTGAGCGCACTTCTACAATAAAAGACCTAGGTGTCTACTATGGATCAAGCTTGTCATTTAATTTTCACACTGAATATGTTATAATATCTTGTAACAAACTTTCAGGATTTATCATCAGAAATACAAAATGTTTCAATGATGTTACGCTATTAAGCATATTATATTGCAGTTTTGTATTATCTAAACTCGAATATTGTGCTCTAATTTGGTACCCCATATATAACTGTCATGTTAATGATTTAGAATCAATCCAGAGACGATTTCTGAAATATATGTGTTACAGACAAGATAACCAATACCCACCCAGGGGAATAGACCACGTTATTCTGTTGCAGCGATTTAACTTTCTTTCCCTACTGAATCGTCGAAAAAATATATCTATTTTGTTTTTGTATAAATTATTAAACAATATTACAGACTGCCCCATTATCTTGAGTCTCATTAACATTTTTGTACCGAGATTGTCAACTCGTACATGTGTAGCCTTTTTAACTAAGTTTGCTAGAACTAATCTACTAACTAGATCTCCAGTAAATATTATGTGCACTAATGCAAATGGAGTCTGTAACATTGTTGACTTTTTCAATGTGACATATAATAGTTTAAGGCATTTGTTAATCACAATAAATACCTAATATTATTAATATATATATATATATATATATATATATATATATATATATATATATATATATATATATATATTAATAGCTTATATTCTGTTATTTACTTTCGTTATTAGTTTGAATTTATAACTTGAATTAATGTAAATTATGAAACACGTAATATTTCATATATTTTGTCCTGTTAATGGTGTATAACTGTTGGGCAAATAAACTATTATTATAAGTGAGCATTGGCTAAAACCAGACGAACTGAGTACAGTAAATCTTTCTACCTACTCTATAGCAGCGGCCTTCGGCCGGACTACTTACGAAAAAGGCGGTACCATTATAATACTGAAAAATTATGTACAATTTGAATCAATTACTTCATGAAACATGAACATATCAGAACCCACCCGTGAAACAGAAACATCTTCCACATGTATACATAATATAATAACATTCTCAGATGTACGTGCTTATTGTGAAGTTTTGAAAAACGGAATCTCAGACCATCATGCAATATGGTGTGTAGCTGAAGAACTTGGCAAAAAATAAGTCTCTACGTTCAGAAGAACCTATACTTTTCAAAACCATAACAACTTCTTAGCTCTACTTGAACAGCTTTCATGGGATGACGTAACTAGTGACAACAATGTAAATAGTAGTTTAAATACTTTCCTAAATAAGTTCGGAACTGCATTTAATTTAACGTACCCATGTAAATACGTCAGCCCTAAAACAAATCCAGGCAACTCATGGATCACCAATGGAATTCGTATTTCGTGTCGCACGAAAGCTAAAATCCGTCATCGTCTTCGCCAACATGATTCACCTATTTTAAAACTTCATTTTCAAAAATACTGCAAGGTTCTTAAGTCAGTAATCAAACTAGTAAAAAAGAGATACTTAACAAATTATATAGCCACTTCCCAAAACGTTGTTAAGTCCACATGGAATGTTGTAAAAAAATTAACGGGGCGCGATACCAAATCCCCCAGTTTTCCTGAAAAATCAGTTGTCGCAGCTAATGACTTCAACAACTTCTTTTTACAACATGAAAGCTCTTCAAAGGTTAACAATGTAAATCATTCTACCTCTCAACGGTCATCTAAATCATTTTTCCTCTCTCCCATAACAGAAGATGAAAAAATGTCAATGATAATTTCCTTGAAGAACAGCTACTCCTGCGGATATGACCAGATACCCAACATCGTAGTAAAAACTTGTAGACATGTATTTGCAAGCCGTTAACTCATATTTTCAATCTATCATTCTCTGCAGGAGAATTTCCTAGTGCTTTCAAACATGCCGTAGTTACTCCTATATACAAAAAAGGAAACATAAATTTAATTGAAAATTTTAGACCAATATCGCTACTCACTAATTTTTCCAAAGTGCTTGAAAAATTGATGCTTAAGAGACTAATGGCATTCTTTCAAGAAAATAATTTCATATCCAAATCCCAGCATGGCTACCTCAATGGAAAATCAACAATATCTGCAGTTAATTGCGTCGTTAACAACATTATGGGCAATCTTGACAACAACCACATTGTTTTCGGTATCTTAAGTGACCTCTCAAAGGCATTCGATCTGGTTTGCCATAAATTATTACTACTTAAATTACAGTGTTTTGCTGTACGTGGTCTTGCACTATCGTGGTTCAGTTCTTATTTATTTGAAAGAACTCAATGTGTTAAACTACAAACAGATGATAATCACGCTCCGATACTATCTGAAAAAGGTTTTATCCTCCGTGGTGTACAGCAGGGCACCGTCCACGGCCCTTTATTGTTTTTGGTGTATATAAAATAAACGACTTACCAACTTCAGTGCAACATACTTTGTGTGTTCTATACGCGGACGATGCTTTCTTCACTGTGTCGTAAAAGAGCTGACCTTTCCCCTGAAATTATTAATAATGTTGTTATTCTCCGGTGGTGTGACAATAACAAACTGACACTAAATCTCGAAAAAACATCCTTTACCCAGTTTGTATTGAATTCCTCCAGTAGGGTTAGTGTTGAACCATCAGACGTGTGTATTTCCAGGGTAGCTTCAACAAAATACCTAGGACTTTTTCTAAACGAAGACACTAAGTGTCACACACAAATCAGACAGGTGATTAATAAATTAAACAAGTGCTGTTACTGTTTTCGTACGCTTACTACAATATTTGATACCGACAGTTTATTAATGACGTATTATGGCTATTTTTACCCCACGGTTATTTATAGTATCATCATATGGGGATCTTCTTCGTCATTATAAGAAGTTTTTGTTGCTCAAAAAAGAATAATCCGCATAATATTAAAACAACAACCTTCATGTTCCTGTAAAGGTCTGTTTCGTAAACTCGGAATTTTAACGGTACCATCCATATATATACTAGAAATAAAAAAATTGTTTTAAAAAATATAAATAACTTTCCGTGTCCCCCAACATAGAACAAAAGCAATTGAATACACTTGCGAATATGTTGGTGTAAAAATTTTCAATGCCCTACCTTCTACTTTAAAAAATGGATCACACAATTCAATTATAAATACCATAAAAATAATACTACTTCAAAAAGAATATTACAGTATCGCTGAATTCTATTCAGATTGTGCAAATAACCTGTTTCACCTTCTAATTTAAATACATTAACAAACAGCAATATAAACACGATTGAAGCTGCTCAGTTCGATTTATACTACGTTTTTTTTTGTGAATTCTTATTTATTCAACACATTTCTTTTAAATTTCTTGTATTTGTACATTTGTAAATTGTATAGATCTGTATATTATGTATTGTGCACTGAAATGAAAAATTGTAATTTTAAAATATCTAAATCACGAGCATTATGTTTTTAATTGTATTTTTTTTAGTCTATAAGATAAGTACGTGTGTATATGTCTATTTAAACTGCAATTTTATCATGTATGTACTTATGTCTATTTATGTGATGTTAATATTTTAATTTGTTTAAATTATTTGTATTTTTATAGGTTGAAAATCACTTCGGTGAACCTTACCCTATGTACTTTCGTACATAAATAAATTATTATTATTATTAATCACTTGTTCTTCTGGATGTAAACTTGAGGAATATGAAAAAAATATAATTTTTGGAATTGTAGTATTGAAGTTATGCGATCCGAAACTTTCATCATACACACACACACACACGCACATACACACAGACACACACACACACACATACAAACATACAGACATCATCGTAAAAATGGTAAAATCGTATTATAGGGACCCTAAAACATGCTTATTCACTCATCATTGAATTTTTTGACCAGACAATAATATCTTCTTTACCTAAAGGTGATGGAAGGTAAAAAAAAAAATTATTAATAAAATGTTCAAGGTATGAATTCTAAGTTACATATAATTCAAGTCCTTACTCCTATAGTTGATTATGGTAGATTTCACATAAAATTGACTCACAGTATATTAAACTCAGCATTACGTACTAATTGTTTTTCAATTCAACGCAACGACAGAAAATTCAAATTGTGCAATCTTAACCGTGGTGGAGGAGTATTACTAATAATAATAAATTTTCATCATGTTCTGTTGATCTACAAACATTCTTCTTGTCAATGTTGATATTAAATTATGTTAACTAATACCGCTTATATATTCGTTGCGAACATTCCACCTGCTTTATACATTTCATCTTATAATGCAATTTTTGAATTTTTAATTGCTTTAATTTTCTATAAGCCGAAAATTTTGTTATTTTTCGTAATTTTAATTTACCTGATTTGGTTTCCGAGACACCTTTCCAAAAAGTTGTTTCATTTGAAAGCTTGTTGATTTTTTCAACTTGTAGTATCAGACATAGCGAAGAATTTTTATTTAGTATTGAGTATGATCACCACTCCGTTTTAGTTACAGAAATCGATAAAACAACTTTTATCAACAGCTCTAGAATTTTTTTATGTAAAAAAAGATGTTTCACTTATAATGACTTTAATACATAGAAGCAATATAATAATGTTAATGATTCCTGTAATTATTTTTATAAATCTCTTTATGCTATGTTTGACGAATGTGTTCCACGCAAAGTTACCTGTACATAGTATCCACTTTGGTTTATATGCTATATAATTTTCCTAACAACCATTATTGTAACAACTATATCAAATTAAGAAATAAATTAAAGTCGGATATTAAATTAGCTTACAATAACTATATACTGGTGAATCTACAATTATTAAAGATGATCTTAGAAAATTTTGAAATTTTGTTAATTCTAAACGAAAACATCTACATAATCATAAAAAAATGAATTTTAACAGCAGTGAATTAACTTCATCTGGTGAAATAGCTTATTCGTTTGTTACATTTTTACCTTCCGTCACCTTTAGGTAAGGAAAGTATTGTCTTTGGTAAAAAAAATCAATGATGAGTTTTTAGTGAATAAACACGTTGTAGAGTTCATATAATACCATTTTTACGATGATGTGTGTGTGTGTGTGTGTGTGTGTGCGCGCTTGTGTGTGTGTGTGTGTGTGTGTGTGTGTGTGTGTGTGTGACGAAAGTTTCGGATCGCATAACTTCAATACCACGATTCCAAAAATTATAATTTTTTTGTATTCCTCACGTTTACATCCAGAAGAAGAGGTGATTCGATTTTGATTATAATTGGTCAACCGAAAGTACCTTCATTTGAAGATTTTGACAGTTTTTCTTGAAAAAACAGTTAAACATTATTTATTGCCATTTAACGTTAACTTTAACGTAACTTAAAGAATATATTATTCTCTGTATGATTTGATTGCATTTTATACTCCATATTTAATAGATATAGAGTTAAAGAATTATAAAGATATTAAGTTTCATAAATCAGCCAGCTATGCTAACCATGGAAACTGCTAATATGTTCAGATAATTCAAATTGACAGATGTCAGTAACAATGAAAAGTAAATGAATGTGGCAGAGATTAGGATGTCGAGGTAGATGTTGGGGAAGACACGGAAAGATACGGTAAGGAATGAAAGAATAAGGGAAATAACTCTAGTGTAAGAAGTTTCAAAAAAGATACAAGAGAGCCGATTACATTGGTTTGAACATGTCATGAGGAGAGATGAACAGTATATTGGAAGAAGAATGAATAGCTTAGTAACAGAAGGTTAAAGAAACAGAGGCAGACCAACGATAAGATCGCATGACTATTGCGAAAGACTTGAGAGAAAAGGAACTAAATAAGAACGACACGCTAAACAGAAATGAGTGGAAGAAGAAAAAAATAGCGACCCCTAACGAATAGGAAAAGCTACAGAAGAAGGAGAAGATATTAGTGTCAAGTACAAATTGCATAGTTTGTTTATGAAACAAATTTACTGGAAATTTAGAATCTTTTGCAAGGCAATTTATGTATAAAATTTATACATAATACATAAGATTAACGAAAGGTATTTTAACGTTTTATTTATATGGGTGAAGTGTAAAACTTAGAGAGATATTATTAGTTAAAATAATACGTTTATTAAACGACAAATAAATAGGATAAATATTAAGAACATAATAAAAGTAACTAACACTATGATTAAACAATTATAAACACTAATTTAAAACTAAGAATATTATTAACTACTTAAACACTAACATTATTTATTTAACCAATATTTATATCACTATATTTATTTATATAACTACATTTATTTATGTTAACACTCGTAGACTAATTATTTATATCACCGACTTCATTGCTCGTTGCTTCTATATCACAGACTATTTATCCGCTGTCATTCAGACGGTATTTATACAGCTCATATCCTTCTAGAACCCTCCGGCGCCACAGCGATACCGAGTATAAAAGAATTAGGTCAACGTTGCAATTAAACGTCTAGCCGGTGCGTCGCCAGGGATTGCATCATCTTGGAAGTTCCGGCGAAGGGATTATTCATCGCTCTGGTACATTCTTTCAGTAGCGGCGCTCGTATACTCTTCTCTCAGGGGTGCACGTCACAGTGCCCCCTCCTTAAGACTGTTTCGTACCGGAACAGTTCTTGATGACGAAATCTACATGTATTACCCTTGGTACATTTGGAAGTCTTGAAGAAGTGACAGTCGATGGTCCGCTGGAGTTCTTCTTTCTGTCCGTTAGGGTTAAATCTGCAGACTAGAATTTCAATACCGGTATAGCGGAAAAGGATTTCTAACACGTTCCTAACAATCCTCCAATCCAAACCATCTAATCCCCAGCCTAACTTCGGTACTGCTAGCTTCAAAATGTCATTCTCTAGCAGATGATCCTTCAAGTCACACAGCGAGCTCCATAGATTGCGATACGACGGCTTCTGGTACGAGCGTGGTTTTGTGGCCAGGTAGTACATATACCGCTGACGTTCTGTATTGTTATCCCTCAGTTGTAGCGTTTTCCCGACGGATGGACCTTGGTTGGCCAGTTCTTGTAGTCGTCCAAATTTTGTTTTAAAGACTGACGCTATGCTGCGTGACATCTTTAAGTCTTCCGATACGCAGTGGCCAAGGGAATAATCCGAAGACACGGTGAACAGGTCTTGATGTTCTTCTGTCGTCACACCATACCGCGCCTTGTGACCAAAGGAATATTGTTCCATGAAGTCTTCAAAAGTCGGTTCCTGGGCTATGATTCAATGAACTGTTACTCCATAATGGCCATCATTGTTGTCACCGGCGAACGGGGCTAGCCGATTAAAGTGTACTACTCTCGGCTTCCCGGTAGGTGCTTTCCTAATTCTGTATATCACGTCGTTTATTCTCTTAACGACCTCATATGGACCTTCCCAATTTCTTTGTAAGTTTGGTGATGAACCTCGGCGCCTTTGTGGATTGTAAAGCCACACTAAATCTCCAGGTTGGTATCCACCTTTTTCTGCCTTGATGTCATACTGGTCCTTCATTCGGTCGCTGGCAGTTGAATGTTTATGCGGACTTGTTCATGAATGTCGTCCATTCTTCTCCGTAAGTCTGTTACGTAATCTTCCCCGGCTAGATCTTCCCCAGGTTTGCTGCCGAACACCAAGTCACATGGCAGCCGCAACTCACGCCCGAATAAGATGTTCGCAGGACTTTGCCGTGTGGTTTCATGCACGGATGAACGATAAGCCATCAGGAACAGATGAAGATGTCGGTCCCAGTCTCTTTGGTGGTTGGAGACTACCTTCGACAAATATCGGTTGATCGTTCTATTCATTCGTTCAACCATGCCATCGGAACTGCGGATGTAATGCAGTTGTCCTTGTTTTATTAATTCCTAATATCTTACAGATATTTTGGAAAACGGCAGACTCGAAATTTCTTCCCTGGTCGGAGTGCAGTTCACGTGGTACACCAAACCGGCATATACACTCTTTGACTAAGGTTTCGGCGACCGTGGTGGCTTCCTGGTTGGGTAACGGATAGGCTTCAACCCATTTAGTGAAGTAGTCCATCACAACTACGATATATTTATTTCCGTCGTCGCTTTCTGGGAATGGTCCGGCCACATCAATCGCAATGCGCTCAAATAGACTGCCAACGTTGTATTGACGCATTGGAGCTTTTCGTCCACACATTTCTTGCAGCAGTCTTTAACGTCTTCCGTGCAGTTAACCCAGTAAAATCGCTGGTGCAATCTTTCTAATGTTTTGTTGACTCCAAAATGGCCTCCTCCAGATCCGTCATGGATTTCTTTCAACACGTCTGGTATTCTATTCTTAGGAATAACCAACTGAGTTCTCTTCTCAGTTCCATCGGTATTTTCCACCAAACGCTTTAACAGGCCATCCTCAATCTCCATGGAGTCCCATTGCGCCCAGTACGATTTTACACTGAGTGTGGTGCAACGTCTTCCCATATTGGTTTGCTATCTTCTGCTTTCTATTCCAGTATAATTTTCAAATTCGGGTCATTTTCTTGGTCTTCGCGTAGCCCATTGGGCTGCCAATTATCATCGACTACTGTTGTCCTGGCGATGGTAAAATGTTTCTCTTCCAGTCGACTACAATGCTTGCATTCATATTGGCATGGCCTTCTGGACAATGCGTCGGCATTACGATGGCTGGTACCCGTCCTATGATCGATTTTGAAATCGTATTCCTGTAGTCTTTCAATCCATCTAGCCACCTGACCTTCAGGATTCTTGAATGTAGCAGCCATTTTAATGCAGCATGGTCAGTTCTAATCAAAAATCTTCTTCCGTACAAATATTTGTAGAAATGTTCCACGGACTTCACGACTGCCAAGAGTTCTTTTCTGGTCACACAGTAATTCCTTTTTGGTTTTGACAAGGTCGTACTAAAGTAGGCAATAACCTTCTCATGCCCGTTTTGTATCTGGAAAAGAACGCCACCAAGTCCGACGTTGCTGGCATCTGTGTCTAGTATGAACTCTCCTTCAGGTAAAGGATAACTCAAGACGGGTGCGCTTGTCAAAGCATGTTTTAGTTCTTTAAATGCAGTTTTACAGTCCATTTCCCAGATAAATCTTCTTCCTTCTTCAGTAAGCCTTGTCAGTGGCTTGTCTATGTTGGCAAATCCAGGTACATATCGTCGATAATAGGTACACAAACCAAGAAAACTTCTAAGTTCGTGTTTGTCCCTAGGTGCTGGCCAGTCTCTCACAGCCTTTATCTTCTCCTGGTCAACTGCAATACCTTTACCGGAAACCACGTGTCCAAGGTAATGAACTTCTCTTTGAAACAGGTGACACTTCCTCGGGCTAAGTTTCAGGTTAGCCTTCCTCAATCTCTGGAAAACCTCTTCCAAATTCTTCATGTGGTCCTCTAATGTCTTACCTACCAAAATAATATCGTCGAGGTACACTAAACAGGTTTTCCAAGATAGCCCAGCCAATACTGTTTCCATGAGTCGTTCAAATGTTGCGGGAGCATTGCAGAGCCCACACGGCATTACGGTGAATTGCCGGAGTCCTGTACCAATAGTGAAGGCTGTCTTCTCCTTGTCTTTTGGATTCAAATCTACTTGCCAGTAACCGCTATTTAGATCCAAAGTGGAGACAATTTTTGAGCCAGCCAAAGTGTCTAATGTGTCGTCTATTCGAGGTAGCGGGTAGCTATCCTTCTTCGTCACGTTGTTGAGTTGACGATAATCGACGCAAAATCGTGCAGAGCCATCCTTCTTCTTCACTAACACCACTGGTGAAGCCCAAGGACTGCTTGAAGGTTCGATTACATCTTCCATCTTCATGTCCTCAATAATTCTTTCGGCTTCCTCATGCTTCGCCAATGGCAGTTTTCTTGCTGGTTGGCGGATGGGTCTTGCGTCTCCGGTGTCTATTTTATGGTGAACTATATTAGTTCTCCCTTTGGTTTTCTTGCCGAATTGGAACACAATGTCACAATGTGGAAAGCAGACGACAAATAAACGTTTCTAAATAATAGTTTCAATAATAATATTTCGAATCTGTTTATCTATTTAAGTTATAAATGTCAAAATTTAGTTTAGAAATTCTTATCATATTATGACAGCCGCGTCTGGGTTCACATTGTCATACTATATCATGGGTAATTGGTATCCAAACGTTGTCCCAGTGTTTATGCTTTTGACATTTATTTGTAGACAATTAAGTCTTAAAATTATTAAGCCTACGTGGACTAGACACAGGACAATATGGATGCCGTATATTTCCTACCCCCTCTAAAAGATACTAAGTAATTCTATCAAGTCGAAAAAAGGATTCTGTCTTGTGCTTTCGACCTGATCAGACGTGCCTTTGTTTCGAAATTTAAGTTAATTGAACTTTACGTTTATCTGTATTATCAGTCGTTATTTTATAAACTAGTAGTTTTGTTGTATTTTTCATTAGTTTTGTTTTATATTCGTAAAATCATATATTTTATCCTTTTATTTTAATATTAAATTATTTCCATTAAATTTATTTGGAACTTTACAATTATTTATTTTAAAACCCGAAACTTTGTCAAGTGAAGTGTTAGGTAGTGCGTCGATTCCACAGAACATCAGCTGTTGAACCAGGTCGACTACGGTAAGTGTTGTTTATCAATAAGTATTTCTACACGTCAACCTAATCGCCTGACTCATAAACCCGCACCCCGACGCTCGTGTTACAGTGGCGCAGTCGTGGTAAGGATATTTGGAAGTAAAATTCGAAGTTTACTTTTAATACTCCCGTACTAGAAGTTGAAAGTTGAAGTGTTCGCATTGTTTTTTTCTGCTCGGTAGATTTTACTTAATTTGATGTGGTTAAAGTTATTATATTTTTACCAACTCTTCACAAGTAATTGTAATAATAATTTCATTTGCGGTGGTGTATCGAATGTGCTGGTGAATATAAGTGAAGTGATTTTCTTTAAATAAATTCATATCTTCATCTTGTATATCGTTTACACGTGTTTTTTTATCAATTCTGCTATAATTTTTGTTGTGTTGGAACTTGTTTACTAATCCGTCACCATGCCAACGTGCAGCAAGTGCAGTCGCAATGTAAAGCCTGGTTTATAGATTGCACAGAATAGAATGGAATAGAATAGAATAAGGAATGGAATAGAGTAGGAATAGAAATTATTAAGACCATTTATAGATTGCATAGAATAGAATAGTTTGGAATAGAATGACGTCACTTTTGTGTTACTTTTACACTAAATTAACTGATTTATTGGTTATTTTTTTCTTTCACTAATTACATTTAGAATCGAGTAAATGATATCATTGTTTGTTTTGACTAAAAAAGAAAGAATTTCTGCAGAAAAACTGTTGTTCACAGTAAGTTTTTAGGTTAGGGGATGGGCCAAAAGCAGTGGCGTATATAAGGGGGGAGAGGCCGAAGAGAAATTATAATTATTTTTTCAAGGAAAAAACGAATACTACATTTTGTTATGTAATTAAATATTACCACCTATACTTAATTAATTTGATATACTTTTAGTTATATATTAAGATTATTTTGTACAATCTGAGCCCCCACCAAAATATAAATCTATATACGCCACTGGCTAAATGCAACGAAGTTACACCATTCACACGAATATTAACGAAGCAAGCCGAATGGAATAAGAATGGAATAGAATAGAATAAGATATAAAATTTGGTTATTTCCTATTCTATTCCATTCTATTCTATTCCATTCTGTGCAAGTATAAATGGTTCCATGCATTTACATTGGTTTATATTTCTATTCCCTGTGCTATTCTGTTCTATTCTATTCCATTCTATTCTATGCAATCTATAAATCAGGCTTAAACAACAAATACCCGTATGTTCGCTGCTTCAAATGTACGCGCGTGTTCCATAGTGCATGCGCTGACGGCGATAATAATCAACTTGCTGACCAACGCTGCTACGCCTGGCTGTGTCCGTCATGCAGACCTCAAGATGTCAACATGGCAGCTGTGGCCGATTCAGGTTCATCTCCTACACCCAACCGAGATTTGCACGAAATGATAAAGACATTAAAAACCGAGCTATTAACTGCTATTGATTCTAAGTTTGACACAATTATGAAATCGATTAACTTTTGTTGTGCCAAAATTACAGACTTTGAAAAAGAACTAAAAATCATAAATAATAAAGTAAAAGATATAGACACAATTCAGGCAGTAAATTCCGAATTAAAACTAAATGTAGATATATTAAATAAGAAAATAAATGATCTGGAGCAATACTCCAGAATTAATAACGTCTTGATACAGAATATTCCGGAAATGAAAAACGAAAAGTGAATGATATAGTTATGAAATTGGCAAAATCTACAAAAATTGATGTAAAACTTACTGATCTTGATGCCGTCCATCGCGTTCCACATTTAAATAGAGCAAACGTCAATCATCCGAAGAACATAATAGTAAAATTCATCTCGCGGACCATGAAGGATACGTTCATGACTGCAGTTAAATCCAGTAGTGTCACCACTAAAATTTTAGGATATGAGGATGATGTTAAAATTTATGTAAATGAACACCTCACCAAAGAAAATGCCGCTCTATTTAAATTAGCTCGTGAACAACTCCGTGCTAAAAACTTTAAATTCGTGTGGACAAAAAATTGTAAAATTCTTGCGCGTAAAACTGATACCTCAAAAACCATTACAATTTCATCTGAAACTGATGTTAACAAACTACAATAACAACATCTCTACTCCGGTATATTAATACTCGTATCTTTTACGTCTCTCATGTCTCTCAGTCTTTATTACCAAAACGTTCGCGGACTAAGAACTAAAACGCATGATATGAAAATAAATTCCACTACATGTGATGTTGACATTTTCAGCCGTATTCATAGTACATTAGAAAAACCAGGTTTAAACTGTATTTTTCTAGTTCTGGTTTAGACGTGGTTTAATTTAGCCTATTCATAGTAATATTTCAACTTGGTTTAAACCAGCTTCAAGTAATCCTGGTTTAAGCTCCATTCTAGTCGACGAATCTAGCTGATCTTGGTTTGCGCACGCGTAGTTCTCAATATTTTGACGTTTACTGAAAGCAATTGACAACTTTGTCTTAAGTTTAGACATTTTAACAACAAAAACATTTTAAAATAATATATTGGTATGTATTATTGCAATATAAGTATATGTAATATTTATTATAAATAAAATTTTCAGAAATCAATTGCGCCCACAATATTTGGCATTTGACAAATATAAAATTCTTCTTTCATTACAGATAATTATCTGTCGTTCTGTGGGAAATTGAGGTATCGTTCTATTAAAGTAGCTATAGCTCTTGTTACTCTTCCAGCAATCCGAGACATAGTGGCTTGAGAGAAGTTATGTAAATCAGCTGTAATATAATTTTTATTATATAAAAAATGCATCTGTATACTGTTTCTTATAATTACCAGTCTCACTCTGGTAATTCCCTTTCGCCAAGTATCTTATGGTACTTAAAACTTGAATTTTCGCAGAAACTTGCCTTTATTATCATCCCGTATGTGTATTGAAGGCCTGACTTCTTCAATTAAATTTTTATTTGTTTCTTTCTTGAATCTAAAACAGAATTATGTACATATTATTTTATTTATGTATATGAGAATTACCTATAGATTATTCTAAACTGTGTGTCATCATATTTTTCGAAGGGGTTGATTTGTGGAAAATATTTTTTTTGTTTTCTTTGACGTTCAACTACATCTTGAACATCATTAATGTTATCCAACATATCTTGTATGTCATCCATTACGCTCGTATTTCTTTAAATAAATTAATCAATTTACTTTTACCCCAATTATCTGTAAAATAAGTTGTAATTAAGTAGGTTATATTTAATTGTCTTGTTCAAAATTGTTTTATTTTTAACAAAACTAAGTGTAATACAAATATATAATGTAAATATGTACTTACAATTGTATACATACATAAAATGATATTCAAATTATATAACCACACGCGTTTGTACTGATGTTTCACTATCTTAGACCAGTGTAAAACTAGGGTGATGTCAGGTTTAAATACTGGACCTGGTTTAAACTGGAACTACCGTTAAACCGCTACTATGAATAGGGAAAATTGTCGGTCTACGCAGGTACAAAGATAATCCTAGTTTAAACTAGCATTCGGTCACTATGAATACGGCTGTTTTGTGTTTAACTGAAACATTCTTAAACTCGTCTGTTTACGATCAAGGAGTTATTGGTGATAATTACTCCTTAGTGCGACGTGACCGACAATCCTCTTCGTCAGTGAAATGTGATGGTGGTGGAGTACTTATTGGCGTTAAACATAATATCGACTATAAGCATAAGCCCGAATGGTCTACTAGTATTGAAGATGTTTGGATATCGATTCATTTGAAAACAGGGAAATTAAATATATGTTGTGTTTATATTCCCCCTGACTGTCCTCCACATCTATATATTTTTATGAATAATTTAATACAACTAATAGATTCAGCGCCGAATGATAAATTCATAATATGTGGAGACTTTAACTTGCCCCTTTTACAATGGCGATTATCTAAAAATGGTTATGTTGCCGACAATATCTACAACACACTATCATCCGATTTCGTAGATAATATATCTTACTGTAAATTAAAACAATTCAATGGCGTTTTAAATCACAATAACCGATGTTTAGATTTAATTTTGTCTAATATCGAATGCATAAACACTGTTGAATGTAGAACTCCTCTCACTAAAATAGACCTGCATCATCCACCGCTTGTTACTTATTATCAATGTGAACTGCAATCGACATTGAAACAAAACAACAGGGAGGTGTTATTATTTAAAAAGGCTGACTACAACGCCATAAATGATCACTTATCAAAAATAAACTGGGCTGAACAATTTTATGGTTTGAATTCAGATAATTCAGTTAATAAATTCTATGATATTTTAAATAAAACTATTGAATCATATGTCCCCAAAAAAATTATTCCCAGGAATTCATACCCTTCCTGGTTCTCCTCTGAACTCATACATTTAATCAAAAAGAAAAGCAAAGCTCATAGCAAATTTAAAAGATTCCACAATGCCTCGGATTATATAATTTTTTCTTCACTCAGGAGACAAGTTAAAGATTTATCCACAACATGCTACAATAATTATTTAAAAAATATAGAACATGAAATCCCCGGGAATATTAAAAAGTTTTGGAGTTATGTTTCCTCTGTAAAAAAACACAGTATTCCATCAAATATGTCGTATAACAATTGCAGCTTCAGTAATGGCTATGAAATAAGTAACATGTTTGCTGATTATTTTCAATCAGTCTTTTTAAATAATAATAATACGCCCTTTTGTAACTATAATGCATTGGCAAATAACAATATAAGTATTGGTCGAATTATTGCAAATGAGAATGAAGTATTTGATGTATTGTCTAACCTTGATACAAACAAAGGAGCTGGTTCAGATGGGATTCCCTCTTTATTCGTAAAATCATGCTCGTCATCTCTTTGCCATCCTCTAACATTAATCTATAATAAATCGCTAAGTGAAGGTTATTGTCCCAGTATTTGGAAAAAGGCACAAATTACACCAGTTTTTAAGTCTGGTAATAGAAACTCCGTTGAAAATTATCGACCTATTTCAAAATTATGCGTTTTCGAAAAGGTTCTAGAAAAAATAATTTATAAACATTTATTTTCATCTTTTAAACATATTATAAACTTTGAACAACATGGTTTCTTTAAAGGTCGTTCTGTAGATACTAACATGGTAGAGTATACTAACTTCATTCTGGAACACATAAATGAAAGAACACAAGTCGACGCAGTGTATACTGATTTTAGTAAAGCGTTCGATAAAATTAACCACTCCATTTTATTGTCGAAATTAGAGATGTATGGCATACATGGTAATATGCTCCAGTGGTTCACATCTTACTTGTCAGATAGGTACCAATGTGTTTCATTCAAGGGTTTTACATCTAATTATCTTCCCGTGACCTCTGGAGTACCACAGGGATCCCATCTAGGGCCACTTATTTTTATCATTTTTATCAATGATATAAATACATGTTTTGTAAACAGTATTTTCAGTATGTACGCGGATGATCTTAAGATCTATAAAGCTGTCTCGACTAATTCTGATGCCTCAGCCCTTCAGGCCGATCTTGACAGACTTAGTTCTTATTTAATAAATAATGACTTATTGTTGAATATTAGCAAATGTTCCTGCATAACCTTTACCCGTAATAGAAATGTGTTTCAATACAATTATTATATTGATCAAAATCCCGTTAATCGAGTCACGCACATCAAAGATCTTGGCGTCATTCTCGATACTAAATTATTATTTGATATCCATATTGACAAAATTGTAAAAAAGGCTTACAAAATGTTGGGATTCATCCTGCGAATTGGCAAGCTCTTTTGTAACTATAAGACTTTTATTAATCTATATTATACTTTAGTCCGATCGCAGCTTGAATTCGCATCAGTTTGTTGGTCTCCCCAATATCAAATATATGTCAGTAGAATTGAACGAGTGCAACGAAAATTTATCTCTTTCCTGAACTGGAAATTTCCTCAGGTCCACACCAGCCTCATGACGTTACAAAATAGACGTACAGTTCTAGATTTAATATTTTTGTACAAAATATTTAATAACTTTTTCGATAGCCCTTTTCTCGTTGGCAAGTTCTACTTCAAGATATCTGTTCGTTCCACTCGTTCATGTAACTTGATCTTTATAAAAAATATTAAAACCAATTCTGAAATGAACTCACCTATAATTAGGTTATCTATGTCCTATAATAATTTATTGTCTCATATTAATGAAATAGATATATTTTCCTTCAATTTAATGAAATTTAAGAGGATTGTTAATAACCATATCCTAGCAATCAATTCGTAACTTCTACATACTCATTTATGCGATAAACTGTATTATATATTTATCTTATTTCATATTCATATCATAATATTTAATTAAAATTGTTCACTACAACTTTCATATTATTTTCATTGTATCTGTAAATTAGTGCTGTACTATAATTGGGACTAGTTCCTGTTGTATGGCCTATTATAAAAAAAAAAAAAAAAAAATAAATAAATAAAATAAAGAACCATTGGTTTGTGTGTTAGAAAATAGATTATTTGTAGTTTTCTAGTCTAGTCGTCTTTTTATAATTTAATAAAAATGTCACGTCGTCAATCTAGATACTGGTTTCATGGTCAAAAGAGAATTAAAAGATTCAATTATATATTTCGGACTAATATCTGACAGAATATGCAAATTGATGTTTAGAGGTAAATTTTAGCTCTCTTAAGGTGGCATAGCCATTACAGCTCAACAAGAAAAGATATACATAATAATTTAGAGCTAATTAATTGCTAATTAATTGCGCTAATTAAAAATTTATTGCTATATTTTTTTAAAAAAATCTATGGCTGAGCTGGCAAAAATCATATGCTGGCTCAGCCAAAAAAAAATAGGGGCATATACAGTATTAATGAACATAGCCAAATTAATTGCTATTTAATTGCTCTTTGTAAAACATGTTTTTATTACAAAAATGATAACATACGCTGAACTAACAGCAATAAGATCATTATTAGGTAACAACAGAGTGCGTCTAGAAAAAAATGGGTTGTTACAATTAATTGCTCTAGCTCAACGTAATGAAAAGGGTTTCTTTAATTGGTATAACCTTTGTCCCTATTGATACGAGGAATTTTAAATAAATTGCTGCATATAAACTGAAACAGAAGCAATAATATCAATTTTAGACAAGAGCGGAGACCGCTTAGAGCTGAAAATGGGGTGTTAGAATTAATTGCTCTAGCTCAACCAAATTAAAAGGGTTGTACTACATGGTATACCCTTTGCCCTTATTGATACGAAGTATTTTTAATTAATTGCTGCAAATAAACTGAACTAAAAGCATTAAGACAACAGCTGAATGCGCTGAGAGTATAAAAAGGGTTGTTAGAATTAATTGCTCTAGCTCAACCAAATAAAAAAGGTTGTACTACATGGTATACCCTTTGCCCTTATTGATACGAAGTATTTTTAATTAATTGCTGCAAATAAACTGAACTAAAACCATTAAAACAACAACTGCATGCGCTGAGAGTATAAAAAGGGATGTTTGAATTAATTGCTCTAGCTCAACCAAATAAAAAGGGTTGTACTACATAGTATACCCTTTGCCCTTATTGATACGAGGTATTTTTAAATAATTGCAGCAAATAAACTGAACTAAAAGCATTAAAACAACAACTGCATGCGCTGAGACTATAAAAAGGGATGTTTGAATTAATTGCTCTAGCTCAACCTAATAAAAAGGGTTGTACTACATGGTATACCCTTTGCCCTTATTGATACGAGGTATTTTTAATTAATTGCTGCAAATAAACTGGACTAAAAGCATTAAAACAACTACATGCGCTGAGACTATAAAAAGGTATGTTTGAATTAATTGCTCTAGCTCAACCAAATAAAAAGGGTTGTACTACATAGTATACCCTTTGCCCTTATTGATACGAAGTATTTTTAATTAATTGCTGCAAATAAACTGAACTAAAAGCATTAAGACAACAGCTGAATGCGCTGAGAGTATAAAAAGGGTTGTTAGAATTAATTGCTCTAGCTCAACCAAATAAAAAGGGTTGTACTACATAGTATACCCTTTGACCTTATTGATACGAGGTATTTTTAATTAATTGCTGCAAATAAACTGGACTAAAAGCATTAAAACAACAACTGCATGCGCTGAGACTATAAAAAGGGTTGTACTACATGGTATACCCTTTGCCCTTATTGATACGAGGTATTTTTAATTAATTGCTGCAAATAAACTGAACTAAAAGCATTAAAACAACTGCATGCGCTGAGAGTATAAAAAGGGATGTTTGAATTAATTGGTCTAGCTCAACCAAATAAAAAGGGTTGTACTACATGGTATACCCTTTGCCCTTATTGATACGAGGTATTTTTAATTAATTGCTGCAAAAAAACTGGACTAAAAGCATTAAAACAACAACTGCATGCGCTGAGACTATAAAAAGGGATGTTTGAATTAATTGGTCTAGCTCAACCAAATAAAAAGGGTAGTACTACATGGTATACCCTTTGCCCTTATTGATACGAGGTATTTTTAATTAATTGCTGCAAATAAACTGGACTAAAAGCATTAAAACAACTACATGCGCTGAGACTATAAAAAGGTATGTTTGAATTAATTGCTCTAGCTCAACCAAATAAAAAGGGTTGTACTACATAGTATACCCTTTGCCCTTATTGATACGAAGTATTTTTAATTAATTGCTGCAAATAAACTGAACTAAAAGCATTAAGACAACAGCTGAATGCGCTGAGAGTATAAAAAGGGTTGTTAGAATTAATTGCTCTAGCTCAACCAAATAAAAAGGGTTGTACTACATAGTATACCCTTTGACCTTATTGATACGAGGTATTTTTAATTAATTGCTGCAAAAAACTGGACTAAAAGCATTAAAACAACAACTGCATGCGCTGAGACTATAAAAAGGGATGTTTGAATTAATTGGTCTAGCTCAACCAAATAAAAAGGGTTGTACTACATGGTATACCCTTTGCCCTTATTGATACGAGGTATTTTTAATTAAGTGCTGCAAAAAAACTGGACTAAAAGCATTAAAACAACAACTGCATGCGCTGAGAGTATAAAAACGGATGTTTGAATTAATTGGTCTAGCTCAACCAAATAAAAAGGGTTGTACTACATGGTATACCCTTTGCCCTTATTGATACGAGGTATTTTTAATTAATTGCTGCAAATAAACTGAACTAAAAGCATTAAAACAACAACTGCATGCGCTGAGACTATAAAAAGGGATGTTTGAATTAATTGCTCTAGCTCAACCAAATAAAAAGGGTTGTACTACATGGTATACCCTTTGCCCTTATTGATACGAGGTATTTTTAATTAATTGCTGCAAATAAACTGACTAAAAGCATTAAAACAACTACATGCGCTGAGACTATAAAAAGGTATGTTTGAATTAATTGCTCTAGCTCAACCAAATAAAAAGGGTTGTACTACATAGTATACCCTTTGCCCTTATTGATACGAAGTATTTTTAATTAATTGCTGCAAATAAACTGAACTAAAAGCATTAAGACAACAGCTGAATGCGCTGAGAGTATAAAAAGGGTTGTTAGAATTAATTGCTCTAGCTCAACCAAATAAAAAGGGTTGTACTACATAGTATACCCTTTGACCTTATTGATACGAGGTATTTTTAATTAATTGCTGCAAATAAACTGGACTAAAAGCATTAAAACAACAACTGCATGCGCTGAGACTATAAAAAGGGTTGTACTACATGGTATACCCTTTGCCCTTATTGATACGAGGTATTTTTAATTAATTGCTGCAAATAAACTGAACTAAAAGCATTAAAACAACTGCATGCGCTGAGAGTATAAAAAGGGATGTTTGAATTAATTGGTCTAGCTCAACCAAATAAAAAGGGTTGTACTACATGGTATACCCTTTGCCCTTATTGATACGAGGTATTTTTAATTAATTGCTGCAAAAAAACTGGACTAAAAGCATTAAAACAACAACTGCATGCGCTGAGACTATAAAAAGGGATGTTTGAATTAATTGGTCTAGCTCAACCAAATAAAAAGGGTAGTACTACATGGTATACCCTTTCCCCTTATTGATACGAAGTATTTTTAATTAATTGCTGCAAACAAACTGAACTAAAAGCATTAAGACAACAGCTGAATGCGCTGAGAGTATAAAAAGGGTTGTTAGAATTAATTGCTCTAGCTCAACCAAATAAAAAGGGTTGTTCTACATGGTATACCCTTTGCCCTTATTGATACGAGGTATTTTTAATTAATTGCTGCAAATAAACTGAACTAAAAGCATTAAAACAACAACTGCATGCGCTGATACTATAAAAAGGGATGTTTGAATTAATTGCTCTAGCTCAACCTAATAAAAAGGGTTGTACTACATGGTATACCCTTTGCCCTTATTGATACGAGGTATTTTTAATTAATTGCTGCAAATAAACTGGACTAAAAGCATTAAAACAACAACTGCATGCGCTGAGACTATAAAAAGGGTTGTACTACATGGTATACCCTTTGCCCTTATTGATACGAGGTATTTTTATTTAATTGCTGCAAATAAACTGAACTAAAAGCATTAAAACAACTGCATGCGCTGAGAGTATAAAAAGGGATGTTTGAATTAATTGGTCTAGCTCAACCAAATAAAAAGGGTTGTACTACATGGTATACCCTTTGCCCTTATTGATACGAGGTATTTTTAATTAAGTGCTGCAAAAAAACTGGACTAAAAGCATTAAAACAACAACTGCATGCGCTGAGAGTATAAAAAGGGATGTTTGAATTAATTGGTCTAGCTCAACCAAATAAAAAGGGTTGTACTACATGGTATACCCTTTGCCCTTATTGATACGAGGTATTTTTAATTAATTGCTGCAAATAAACTGAACTAAAAGCATTAAAACAACAACTGCATGCGCTGAGACTATAAAAAGGGATGTTTGAATTAATTGCTCTAGCTCAACCAAATAAAAAGGGTTGTACTACATAGTATACCCTTTGCCCTTATTGATACGAGGTATTTTTAATTAATTGCAGCAAATAAACTGAACTAAAAGCATTAAAACAACAACTGCATGCGCTGATACTATAAAAAGGGATGTTTGAATTAATTGCTCTAGCTCAACCTAATAAAAAGGGTTGTACTACATGGTATACCCTTTGCCCTTATTGATACGAGGTATTTTTAATTAATTGCTGCAAATAAACTGGACTAAAAGCATTAAAACAACAACTGCATGCGCTGAGACTATAAAAAGGGTTGTACTACATGGTATACCCTTTGCCCTTATTGATACGAGGTATTTTTAATTAATTGCTGCAAATAAACTGAACTAAAAGCATTAAAACAACTGCATGCGCTGAGAGTATAAAAAGGGATGTTTGAATTAATTGGTCTAGCTCAACCAAATAAAAAGGGTTGTACTACATGGTATACCCTTTGCCCTTATTGATACGAGGTATTTTTAATTAATTGCTGCAAAAAAACTGAACTAAAAGCATTAAAACAACAACTGCATGCGCTGAGACTATAAAAAGGGATGTTTGAATTAATTGCTCTAGCTCAACCAAATAAAAAGGGTTGTACTACATAGTATACCCTTTGCCCTTATTGATACGAGGTATTTTTAATTAATTGCAGCAAATAAACTGAACTAAAAGCATTAAAACAACAACTGCATGCGCTGATACTATAAAAAGGGATGTTTGAATTAATTGCTCTAGCTCAACCTAATAAAAAGGGTTGTACTACATGGTATACCCTTTGCCCTTATTGATACGAGGTATTTTTAATTAATTGCTGCAAATAAACTGGACTAAAAGCATTAAAACAACAACTGCATGCGCTGAGACTATAAAAAGGGTTGTACTACATGGTATACCCTTTGCCCTTATTGATACGAGGTATTTTTAATTAATTGCTGCAAATAAACTGAACTAAAAGCATTAAAACAACTGCATGCGCTGAGAGTATAAAAAGGGATGTTTGAATTAATTGGTCTAGCTCAACCAAATAAAAAGGGTTGTACTACATGGTATACCCTTTGCCCTTATTGATACGAGGTATTTTTAATTAATTGCTGCAAAAGAACTGGACTAAAAGCATTAAAACAACAACTGCATGCGCTGAGACTATAAAAAGGGATGTTTGAATTAATTGGTCTAGTTCAACCAAATAAAAAGGGTAGTACTACATGGTATACCCTTTGCCCTTATTGATACGAGGTATTTTTAATTAATTGCTGTAAATAAACTGAACTAAAAGCATTAAAACAACAACTGCATGCGCTGAGACTATAAAAAGGGATGTTTGAAGTAATTGCTCTAGCTCAACCAAATAAAAAGGGTTGTACTACATGGTATACCCTTTGCCCTTATTGATACGAGGAATTTTTAATTAATTGCTGTAAATAAACTGAACTAAAAGCATTAAAACAACAACTGCATGCGCTGAGACTATAAAAAGGGATGTTTGAATTAATTGCTCTAGCTCAACCAAATAAAAAGGGTTGTGCTACATGGTATACCCTTTCCCCTTATTGATACGAAGTATTTTTAATTCATTGCTGCAAACAAACTGAACTAAAAGCATTAAGACAACAGCTGAATGCGCTGAGATTATAAAAAGTGTTGTTAGAATTAATTGCTCTAGCTCAACCAAATAAAAAGGGTTGTTCTACATGGTATACCCTTTGCCCTTATTGATACGAGGTATTTTTAATTAATTGCTGCAAATAAACTGAACTAAAAGCATTAAAACAACAACTGCATGCGCTGATACTATAAAAAGGGATGTTAGAATTAATTTCTCCAGCTCAACCTAATAAAAAGGGTTGTACTACATGGTATACCCTTTGCCCTTATTGATACGAGGTATTTTTAATTAATTGCTGCAAATAAACTGGACTAAAAGCATTAAAACAACAACTGCATGCGCTGAGACTATAAAAAGGGTTGTACTACATGGTATACCCTTTGCCCTTATTGATACGAGGTATTTTTATTTAACTGCTGCAAATAAACTGAACTAAAAGCATTAAAACAACTGCATGCGCTGAGAGTATAAAAAGGGATGTTTGAATTAATTGGTCTAGCTCAACCAAATAAAAAGGGTTGTACTACATGGTATACCCTTTGCCCTTATTGATACGAGGTATTTTTAATTAAGTGCTGCAAAAAAACTGGACTAAAAGCATTAAAACAACAACTGCATGCGCTGAGACTATAAAAAGGGATGTTTGAATTAATTGGTCTAGCTCAACCAAATAAAAAGGGTAGTACTACATGGTATACCCTTTGCCCTTATTGATACGAGGTATTTTTAATTAATTGCTGTAAATAAACTGAACTAAAAGCATTAAAACAACAACTGCATGCGCTGAGACTATAAAAAGGGATGTTTGAAGTAATTGCTCTAGCTCAACCAAATAAAAAGGGTTGTACTACATGTTATACCCTTTGCCCTTATTGATACGAGGTATTTTTAATTAATTGCTGTAAATAAACTGAACTAAAAGCATTAAAACAACAACTGCATGCGCTGAGACTATAAAAAGGGATGTTTGAATTAATTGCTCTAGCTCAACCAAATAAAAAGGGTTGTGCTACATGGTATACCCTTTGCCCTTATTGATACGAGGTATTTTTAATTAATTGCTGCTAATAAACTGAACTAAAAGCATTAAAACAACAACTGCATGCGCTGAGACTATAAAAAGGGATGTTTGAATTAATTGCTCTAGCTCAACCAAATAAAAAGGGTTGTACTACATGGTATACCCTTTGCCCTTATTCATACGAGGTATTTTTAATTAATTGCTGTAAATAAACTGAACTAAAAGCATTAAAACAACAACTGCATGCGCTGAGAGTATAAAAAGGGATGTTTGAATTAATTGGTCTAGCTCAACCAAATAAAAAGGGTTGTACTACATGGTATACCCTTTGCCCTTATTGATACGAAGTATTTTTAATTAATTGCAGCAAATAAACTGAACTAAAAGCATTAAAACAACAACTGCATGCGCTGAGTCTATAAAAAGGGATGTTTGAATTAATTGGTCTAGCTCAACCTAATAAAAAGGGTTGTGCTACATGATATACCCTTTGCCCTTATTGATACGAGGTATTTTTAATTAATTGCTGCAAATAAACTGAACTAAAAGCATTAAAACAACAACTGCATGGGCTGAGACTATAAAAAGGGATGTTAGAATTAATTGCTCTAGCTCAACCTAATAAAAAGGGTTGTACTACATGGTATACCCTTTGCCCTTATTGATACGAGGTATTTTTAATTAATTGCTGCAAATAAACTGGACTAAAAGCATTAAAACAACAACTGCAAGCGCTGAGACTATAAAAAGGGTTGTACTACATGGTATACCCTTTGCCCTTATTGATACGAAGTATTTTTAATTAATTGCTGCAAACAAACTGAACTAAAAGCATTAAGACAACAGCTGAATGCGCTGATACTATAAAAAGGGATGTTTGAATTAATTGCTCTAGCTCAACCTAATAAAAAGGGTTGTACTACATGGTATACCCTTTGCCCTTATTGATACGAGGTATTTTTAATTAATTGCTGCAAATAAACTGAACTAAAAGCATTAAAACAACTGCATGCGCTGAGAGTATAAAAAGGGTTGTTAGAATTAATTGCTCTAGCTCAACCAAATAAAAAGGGTTGTACTATATGGTATACCCTTTGCCCTTATTGATACGAGGTATTTTTAATTAATTGCTGCAAATAAACTGAACTAAAAGCATTAAAACAACTGCATGCGCTGAGAGTATAAAAAGGGTTGTTAGAATTAATTGTTCTAGCTCAACCAAATAAAAAGGGTTGTACTATATGGTATACCCTTTGCCCTTATTGATACGAGGTATTTTTAATTAATTGCTGCAAATAAACTGAACTAAAAGCATTAAAACAACTGCATGCGCTGAGAGTATAAAAAGGGTTGTTAGAATTAATTGCTCTAGCTCAACCAAATAAAAAGGGTTGTACTACATAGTATACCCTTTGACCTTATTGATACGAGGTATTTTGAATTAATTGCTGCAAAAAAACTGGACTAAAAGCATTAAAACAACAACTGCATGCGCTGAGACTATAAAAAGGGATGTTTGAATTAATTGGTCTAGCTCAACCAAATAAAAAGGGTTGTACTACATGGTATACCCTTTCCCCTTATTGATACGAAGTATTTTTAATTAATTGCTGCAAACAAACTGAACTAAAAGCATTAAGACAACAGCTGAATGCGCTGATACTATAAAAAGGGATGTTTGAATTAATTGCTCTAGCTCAACCTAATAAAAAGGGTTGTACTACATGGTATACCCTTTGCCCTTATTGATACGAGGTATTTTTAATTAACTGCTGCAAATAAACTGGACTAAAAGCATTAAAACAACAACTGCATGCGCTGAGACTATAAAAAGGGTTGTACTACATGGTATACCCTTTGCCCTTATTGATACGAGGTATTTTTAATTAATTGCTGCAAATAAACTGAACTAAAAGCATTAAAACAACTGCATGCGCTGAGAGTATAAAAAGGGATGTTTGAATTAATTGGTCTAGCTCAACCAAATAAAAAGGGTTGTACTACATGGTATACCCTTTGCCCTTATTGATACGAGGTATTTTTAATTAATTGCTGCAAAAAAACTGGACTAAAAGCATTAAAACAACAACTGCATGCGCTGAGACTATAAAAAGGGATGTTTGAATTAATTGGTCTAGCCCAACCAAATAAAAAGGGTTATACTACATGGTATACCCTTTGCCCTTATTGATACGAGGTATTTTTAATTAATTGCTGTAAATAAACTGAACTAAAAGCATTAAAACAACAACTGCATGCGCTGAGACTATAAAAAGGGATGTTTGAATTAATTGCTCTAGCTCAACCAAATAAAAAGGGTTGTGCTACATGGTATACCCTTTCCCCTTATTGATACGAAGTATTTTTAATTAATTGCTGCAAACAAACTGAACTAAAAGCATTAAGACAACAACTGCATGCGCTGAGACTATAAAAAGGGATGTTTGAATTAATTGCTCTAGCTCAACCAAATAAAAAGGGTTGTTCTACATGGTATACCCTTTGCCCTTATTGATACGAGGTATTTTTAATTAATTGCTGCAAATAAACTGAACTAAAAGCATTAAACCAACAACTGCATGCGCTGATACTATAAAAAGGGATGTTTGAATTAATTGCTCTAGCTCAACCTAATAAAAAGGGTTGTACTACATGGTATACCCTTTGCCCTTATTGATACGAGGTATTTTTAATTAATTGCTGCAAATAAACTGGACTAAAAGCATTAAAACAACAACTGCATGCGCTGAGACTATAAAAAGGGATGTTTGAAGTAATTGCTCTAGCTCAACCAAATAAAAAGGGTTGTACTACATGGTATACCCTTTGCCCTTATTGATACGAAGTATTTTTAATTAATTGCTGCAAATAAACTGAACTAAAAGCATTAAAACAACAACTGCATGCGCTGAGACTATAAAAAGGGATGTTTGAATTAATTGGTCTAGCTCAACCTAATAAAAAGGGTTGTGCTACATGATATACCCTTTGCCCTTATTGATACGAGGTATTTTTAATTAATTGCTGCAAATAAACTGAACTAAAAGCATTAAAACAACAACTGCATGCGCTGAGACTACAGGGTGGGGCAGAAAAACCTATCCGATTTCAAATCCCGTTTTCTCAAAAGAGGGAGCAGGTAGAGTAGTGGGGTAAAAACCGTTAGAAAGCCGGTTTTATGCCATTTGTCAGTAGTCAACATGCCTTGGTCTGGTGAACATCGTGCTTTTGTTATTGAGCGGTTTATCGAATGCGGCGGTTCGATAATTGCTACACAACGTGCTTTTCGAATTCATTTCGGACTCGGGCGTCATGATCCTGTTCCACATCACGCTACGATTAAAGTGTGGGTGTCAAATTTTAGACAGACGAGTTCAGCATTGAAAAAGAAGTCGCCTGGACGTCCCAGGACAGCAACAGGACCTGAAAACGTGGCCAATGTGAGAGCCGCGATTGAACGTTCCCCGCGTCGTTCGGCGCGAAAACATTCGCTCGCTTTGGCGATTTCCAACCGCAGTACTCGGCGCATTTTGCACCGGGACCTCAAAATGCATCCCTACAAAATGGTTGTTGCACAGGAATTAAGTGAAAGGGATTTTGAAACCCGTACGAACCTGTGTCGCGATCTCCGAGAACTCCCAAACGACGATGTTGTGCTCTTCACGGACGAAGCCCATTTTCACCTTTGTGGTGCCGTTAACAGGCAGAATTTTCGATATTGGAGTGACGAAAATCCTCGAGAAATCCATCAGGAACCCCTCCATAGCCCAAAAGTGACTGTGTGGTGTGCTCTTTCCCGCCTAGGCGTCTGGGGGCCTTACTTTTTTGAAGAAAATGGGCAAACCGGAACGGTCAACAGCGAGCGCTATTGTTTCATGCTGGAAAATTTTCTTAGACCCAAAATGGAAGAAAATGGCGTGGAAAATGTGTGGTTTCAACAGGATGGGGCAACCGCCCACACATCGCGACGATCAATGGACATTCTCAGGGAACTGTTTCCCGGTCGCCTCATTTCCCTGAGAGGTGATCTTGGCTGGCCGCCGCGCTCACCGGATCTCACTCCATGTGACTTCTTCCTTTGGGGTTACCTCAAATCGAAGGTTTACCAGCATCGACCAAGGACCCTTCTTGCTTTACGAAGGGAAATTGCTCGGGCAATTGAAGAAATTCCTGTGGAAATGACGGTGAAAGTCATGGAAAGCTACCGCGAGCGCCTAAATCAGTGTATCCGCTCCCAAAGACGACATTTGAGTGATGTGCTTTTCAAAACTTAAATTTAAAAATGGCATAAAATTTGCGATATGTTAATAAAATTTTTTTTTGACAAGTTGAGTGGTTTTAATTTTATAACGTTTTGAAATCGGATAGGTTTTTCTGCCCCACCCTGTATAAAAAGGGATGTTTGAATTAATTGCTCTAGCTCAACCAAATAAAAAGGGCTGTACTACATGGTATACCCTTTGCCCTTATTGATACGAGGTATTTTTAATTAATTGCTGTAAATAAAGTGAACTAAAAGCATTAAAACAACAACTGCATGCGCTGAGACTATAAAAAGGGATGTTTGAATTAATTTGCAGCAATTAATTAAAAATACCTCGTATCAATAAGGGCAAAGGGTATAACATGTAGTACAACCCTTTTTATTTGGTTGAGCTGGAACAATTATTTCAAACATCCCTTTTTATACTCTCAGCGCATGCAGTTGTTGTTTTAATGCTTTTATTTCAGTTTATTTACAGCAATTAATTAAAAATACTTCGTATCAATAAGGGAAAAGGGTATACCATGTATTACACCCCTTTTTATTTGGTTGAGCTAGAGCAATTAATTCAAACATCCCTTTTTATACTCTCAGCGCATGCAGTTGTTGTTTTAATGCTTTTAGTTCAGTTTATTTGCAGCAATTAATTAAAAATACATCGTATCAATAAGGGGAAAGGGTATACCATGTAGTACAACCCTTTTTATTTGGTTGAGCTAGAGCAATTAATTCAAACATCCCTTTTTATACTCTCAGCGCATGCAGTTGTTGTTTTAATGCTTTTAGTTCAGTTTATTTGCAGCAATTAATTAAAAATACTTCGTATCAATAAGGGCAAAGGGTATACCATGTATTACACCCGTTTTTATTTGGTTGAGTTAGAGCAATTAATTCAAACGTCCCTTTTTATACTCTCAGCGCATTCAGCTGTTGTCTTAATGCTTTTAGTTCAGTTTATTTGCAGCAATTAATTAAAAATACCTCGTATCAATAAGGGCAAAGGGTATACAATATAGTACAACCCATTTTATTTGGTTGAGCTAGAGCAATTAATTCAAACATCCCTTTTTATACTCTCAGCGCATGCAGTTGTTGTTTTAATGGTTTTAGTTCAGTTTATTTGCAGCAATTAATTAAAAATACTTCGTATCAATAAGGGCAAAGGGTATACCATGTATTACACCCGTTTTTATTTGGTTGAGTTAGAGCAATTAATTCAAACGTCCCTTTTTATACTCTCAGCGCATTCAGCTGTTGTCTTAACGCTTTTAGTTCAGTTTATTTGCAGCAATTAATTAAAAATACCTCGTATCAATAAGGGCAAAGGGTATACAATATAGTACAACCCATTTTATTTGGTTGAGCTAGAGCAATTAATTCAAACATCCCTTTTTATACTCTCAGCGCATGCAGTTGTTGTTTTAATGCTTTTAGTTCAGTTTATTTGCAGCAATTAATTAAAAATACCTCGTATCAATAAGGGCAAAGGGTATACAATATAGTACAACCCTATTTATTTGGTTGAGCTAGAGCAATTAATTATAACAACCCTTTTTATACTCTCATTGCATTCAGCTGTTGTCTCAATGCTTTTAGTTCAGTTTATTTGCAGCAATTAATTAAAAATACTTCGTATCAATAAGGGCAAAGGGTATACCATGTATTACACTCCTTTTTATTTGGTTGAGCTAGAGCAATTAATTCAAACATCCCTTTTTATACTCTCAGCGCATTCAGCTGTTGTCTTAATGCTTTTAGTTCAGTTTATTTGCAGCACTTAATTAAAAATACCTCGTATCAATAAGGGCAAAGGGTATACCATATAGTACAACCCTTTTTATTTGGTTGAGCTAGAGCAATTAATTCAAACATCCCTTTTTATACTCTCAGCGCATGCAGTTGTTGTTTTAATGGTTTTAGTTCAGTTTATTTGCAGCAATTAATTAAAAATACTTCGTATCAATAAGGGCAAAGGGTATACCATGTATTACACCCGTTTTTATTTGGTTGAGTTAGAGCAATTAATTCAAACGTCCCTTTTTATACTCTCAGCGCATTCAGCTGTTGTCTTAATGCTTTTAGTTCAGTTTATTTGCAGCAATTAATTAAAAATACCTCGTATCAATAAGGGCAAAGGGTATACAATATAGTACAACCCATTTTATTTGGTTGAGCTAGAGCAATTAATTCAAACATCCCTTTTTATACTCTCAGCGCATGCAGTTGTTGTTTTAATGCTTTTAGTTCAGTTTATTTGCAGCAATTAATTAAAAATACCTCGTATCAATAAGGGCAAAGGGTATACAATATAGTACAACCCTATTTATTTGGTTGAGCTAGAGCAATTAATTATAACAACCCTTTTTATACTCTCATTGCATTCAGCTGTTGTCTCAATGCTTTTAGTTCAGTTTATTTGCAGCAATTAATTAAAAATACTTCGTATCAATAAGGGCAAAGGGTATACCATGTATTACACTCCTTTTTATTTGGTTGAGCTAGAGCAATTAATTCAAACATCCCTTTTTATACTCTCAGCGCATTCAGCTGTTGTCTTAATGCTTTTAGTTCAGTTTATTTGCAGCAATTAATTAAAAATACCTCGTATCAATAAGGGCAAAGGGTATACCATATAGTACAACCCTTTTTATTTGGTTGAGCTAGAGCAATTAATTCAAACATCCCTTTTTATACTCTCAGCGCATTCAGCTGTTGTCTTAATGCTTTTAGTTCAGTTTTTTTGCAGCAATTAATTAAAAATACCTCGTATCAATAAGGGCAAAGGGTATACCATATAGTACAACCCTTTTTATTTGGTTGAGCTAGAGCAATTAATTCAAACATCCCGTTTTATACTCTCAGCGCATGCAGTTGTTGTTTTAATGCTTTTAGTTCAATTTATTTGCAGCAATTAATTAAAAATACTTCGTATCAATAAGGGCAAAGGGTATACCATGTAATACACCCCTTTTTATTTGGTTGAGCTAGAGCAATTAATTCAAACATCCCTTTTTATACTCTCAGCGCATGCAGTTGTTGTTTTAATGCTTTTAGTTCAGTTTATTTGCAGCAATTAATTAAAAATACTTCGTATCAATAAGGGCAAAGGGTATGCCATGTATTACACTCGTTTTTATTTGGTTCAGCTAGAGCAACTAATTCAAACATCCCTTTTTATACTCTCAGCGCATGCAGTTGTTGTTTTAATGCTTTTAGTTCAATTTATTTGCAGCAATTAATTAAAAATACTTCGTATCAATAAGGGCAAAGGGTATACCATGTAATACACCCCTTTTTATTTGGTTGAGCTAGAGCAATTAATTCAAACATCCCTTTTTATACTCTCAGCGCATTCAGCTGTTGTCTTAATGCTTTTAGTTCAGTTTATTTGCAGCAATTAATTAAAAATACCTCGTATCAATAAGGGCAAAGGGTATACCATATAGTACAACCCTTTTATTTGGTTGAGCTACAGCAATTAATTCAAACATCCCTTTTTATACTCTCAGCGCATGCAGTTGTTGTTTTAATGCTTTTAGTTCAGTTTATTTGCAGCAATTAATTAAAAATACTTCGTATCAATAAGGGCAAAGGGTATGCCATGTATTACACTCGTTTTTATTTGGTTCAGCTAGAGCAACTAATTCAAACATCCCTTTTTATACTCTCAGCGCATGCAGTTGTTGTTTTAATGCTTTTAGTTCAGTTTATTTGCAGAAATTAATTAAAAATAGCTCGTATCAATAAGGGCAAAGGGTATACCATATAGTACAACCCTTTTTATTTGGTTGAGCTAGAGCAATTAATTCAAACATCCCTTTTTATACTCTCAGCGCATTCAGCTGTTGTCTTAATGCTTTTAGTTCAGTTTATTTGTAGCAATTAATTAAAAATACCTCGTATCAATAAGGGCAAAGGGTATACCATATAGTACAACCCTTTTTATTTGGTTGAGCTAGAGCAATTAATTCAAACATCCCTTTTTATACTCTCAGCGCATGCAGTTGTTGTTTTAATGCTTTTAGTTCAATTTATTTGCAGCAATTAATTAAAAATACTTCGTATCAATAAGGGCAAAGGGTATACCATGTAATACACCCCTTTTTATTTGGTTGAGCTAGAGCAATTAATTCAAACATCCCTTTTTATACTCTCAGCGCATTCAGCTGTTGTCTTAATGCTTTTAGTTCAGTTTATTTGCAGCAATTAATTAAAAATACCTCGTATCAATAAGGGCAAAGGGTATACCATATAGTACAACCCTTTTTATTTGGTTGAGCTAGAGCAATTAATTCAAACATCCCTTTTTATACTCTCAGCGCATGCAGTTGTTGTTTTAATGCTTTTAGTTCAGTTTATTTGCAGCAATTAATTAAAAATACTTCGTATCAATAAGGGCAAAGGGTATGCCATGTATTACACTCGTTTTTATTTGGTTCAGCTAGAGCAACTAATTCAAACATCCCTTTTTATACTCTCAGCGCATGCAGTTGTTGTTTTAATGCTTTTAGTTCAGTTTATTTGCAGCAATTAATTAAAAATAGCTCGTATCAATAAGGGCAAAGGGTATACCATATAGTACAACCCTTTTTATTTGGTTGAGCTAGAGCAATTAATTCAAACATCCCTTTTTATACTCTCAGCGCATTCAGCTGTTGTCTTAATGCTTTTAGTTCAGTTTATTTGTAGCAATTAATTAAAAATACCTCGTATCAATAAGGGCAAAGGGTATACCATATAGTACAACCCTTTTTATTTGGTTGAGCTAGAGCAATTAATTCAAACATCCCTTTTTATTCTCTCAGCGCATTCAGCTGTTGTCTCAATGCTTTTAGTTCAATTTATTTGCAGCAATTAATTAAAAATACTTCGTATCAATAAGGGCAAAGGGTATACCATGTATTACACCCCTTTTATTTGGTTGAGCTAGAGCAATTAATTCAAACATCCTTTTTTATACTCTCAGCGCATTCAGCTGTTGTCTTAATGCTTTTAGTTCAGTTTTTTTGCAGCAATTAATTAAAAATACCTCGTATCAATAAGGGCAAAGGGTATACCATATAGTACAACCCTTTTTATTTGGTTGAGCTAGAGCAATTAATTCAAACATCCCTTTTTATACTCTCAGCGCATGCAGTTGTTGTTCTAATGCTTTTAGTTCAGTTTATTTGCAGCAATTAATTAAAAATACTTCGTATCAATAAGGGCAAAGGGTATGCCATGTATTACACCCGTTTTTATTTGGTTCAGCTAGAGCAACTAATTCAAACATCCCTTTTTATACTCTCAGCGCATGCAGTTGTTGTTTTAATGCTTTTAGTTCAGTTTATTTGCAGCAATTAATTAAAAATAGCTCGTATCAATAAGGGCAAAGGGTATACCATATAGTACAACCCTTTTTATTTGGTTGAGCTAGAGCAATTAATTCAAACATCCCTTTTTATACTCTCAGCGCATTCAGCTGTTGTCTTAATGCTTTTAGTTCAGTTTATTTGTAGCAATTAATTAAAAATACCTCGTATCAATAAGGGCAAAGGGTATACCATATAGTACAACCCTTTTTATTTGGTTGAGCTAGAGCAATTAATTCAAACATCCCTTTTTATACTCTAAGCGCATTCAGCTGTTGTCTCAATGCTTTTAGTTCAATTTATTTGCAGCAATTAATTAAAAATACTTCGTATCAATAAGGGCAAAGGGTATACCATGTATTACACCCCTTTTATTTGGTTGAGCTAGAGCAATTAATTCAAACATCCTTTTTTATACTCTCAGCGCATTCAGCTGTTGTCTTAATGCTTTTAGTTCAGTTTTTTTGCAGCAATTAATTAAAAATACCTCGTATCAATAAGGGCAAAGGGTATACCATATAGTACAACCCATTTTATTTGGTTGAGCTAGAGCAATTAATTCAAACATCCGTTTTTATACTCTCAGCGCATGCAGTTGTTGTTTTAATGCTTTTAGTTCAGTTTATTTGCAGCAATTAATTAAAAATACTTCGTATCAATAAGGGAAAATGGTATACCATGTATTACACCCCTTTTTACCTCTTGCTAAGAGAGGTATTGCATTCATGTTAAAAATCGCATATCCAGATTTTATTGAATAAGCACGTTTTAAGGTCCCTACAATCCGATTTTAACATTTTTACGGTGATGTCTGTGTGTGTGTGTGTGTGTGTGTGTGTGTGTGGATGTGTGTGTGTATGTGTGTGTGTGTGTGTGGGATGTTGGAAGGACGATTACTCAAAAACTATAAGACTTTATATTTGTTTAACTACGTATTTCCCAATCGGACATTCATGGGAAGATCTGAAAAGGTTTTGGTAACAATTGGATAACCGGAAGTAGAAGATTCTTGAAAAATAATTTTCTAAATAATATTTTTTGAAATTTTTTTTTGGTAATATTAAATAAAATTAAATTCTCTATCTGATACATTTAATTATTTTATTATATATTCTATAGATTTAGAGATAAAAGAAATATAATATATAAAATAATCTGTTTTAATAAATTTTACAGCCGAAAGAATGCCATGGAAAATATTTGAAAATTTGAATGTTTGTAACTGACAGATAAATGTCAGTGTCAGAAATCCGGAGACATTACTGAAGATTTTTTCTGGGAAGTACATACATTATATTATTTCTTATTGTATTTATACTTAAATATTTAAAATTATAGGTATATTACACATACCCTTAAATGGAAAGAATAGATATAAGCGAGAATACAGGTCGAAGGAAGACGATATTGAAATGTTATAAACGCAAGATGAAAGTGAAGATGGTCTCCACTCTGCAACGTAAAATACAGAAAAATTGTATCTCATCGAAATAATGAGTAATGAAAGAAAAATGTACTTGGAGAATCTCTTAATTCTTGATCTGTGACTATTATGGAGGTGACAAGTCTAAGTTGAAGGACTTAAATTTGTTTTAAACATTATGGGACAATGTACATCAGCACTGTAGCTAGAGTAACATTGAACTGCGAAAAAGCTACCAAACTTCTTCTCAAGTAAGTTGTAAATATTGACAAAATTACACATCAATATAAGAAAATAATCGGAGTGCAATCTATCCATCACTTTATTAATGGGAATTAGTGTTATTTAGATACAACATGTATGAAAAAATAAAATGTAAAAGAAGATATGTAAAAATAGATGCACAATTCAGATTATACATTTTAGCCGCCCAAAATTAATGTTCTTACTAGAAGAATATGAAGAGAAAGTAAACAAGAACATTGTTCGAATTGAAAATCCCTGTTACCAGCAAAAAATTTATATATAGTAAACTCTACTAATTTATTGTACATAATTTATGGTAAAATATCCTATACATTTTGTAAATATATGTGAAAATTGTTTTATGTTGAGTCATGCTCTTATTGAATAATAAAGAAGTTTATACGTCATAGACTTATATGAATATTTCTAAAAATATTCTTTGCTTACGGCGAGAGGTAATGTGCTGGCCACATCAGATTTTTATTTGGTTGAGCTAGAGCAATTAATTCAAACATCCCTTTTTATACTCTCAGCGCATGCAGTTGTTGTTTTAATGCTTTTAGTTCAATTTATTTGCAGCAATTAATTAAAAATACCTCGTATCAATAAGGGCAAAGGGTATACCATATAGTACAACCCTTTTTATTTGGTTGAGCTAGAGCAATTAATTCAAACATCCCTTTTTATAGTCTCAGCGCATGCAGTTGTTGTTTTAATGCTTTTAGTTCAGTTTATTTGCAGCAATTAATTAAAAATACTTCGTATCAATAAGGGCAAAGGGTATACCATGTATTACACCCGTTTTTATTTGGTTGAGCTAGAGCAATTAATTCAAACATCCCTTTTTATACTCTCAGCGCATGCAGTTGTTGTTTTAATGCTTTTAGTTCAGTTTATTTGCAGCAATTAAGTAAAAATACTTCGTATCAATAAGGGCAAAGGGCATACCATGTAGTACAACCCTTTTTCTTTGGTTGAGCTAGAGCAATTAATTCTAACAACCCTTTTTATACTCTCAGCGCATTCAGCTGTTGTCTTAATGCTTTTAGTTCAGTTTATTTGCAGCAATTAATTAAAAATAATAATAATAATAATAATTTATTGCCCAACAGTAAACCGATTACAGGACAAAGTATACAAAATAATCAGAAACAATACATATATTGAGAAAATACAAAAATAATATTTTAAATAATATTTTAAATAAAAATATCTGGGTACAGATGATTAGCTGCATGGGAAGCTACATAAATTGGTGATCGTTTCAGTATATCTGTGCGTGACGTTGGTAGATGTAAGGACCTGGGATATCTGGACTGCAGTCGTGGTACGTGAATTGACACCCGGGACAGGAGATATGAGGCATCAACTTTGTTGGTAAGCAAACGATTAAGAAATCGAGCACAAGATTGTTCTCTCCTCTCAGCCAGGGACTGCATGGAATGACGTTGTAATAGGGAATCCTGGTCTATACCTCTCACTGGATAGAACCTATCTAGTTTAAATGAAAGAAATTTTAAAAATCTACGATGGATTTGATCAAGAGCTAGACTTTGATAACGATAAAATGGATACCAAATTAAGCAAGCATACTCAAATTTACTCATTATAAATGCCAAATATAACGATTTTAAAACATTGATATCCGTAAACATAACAGAAATTCTCATAATAAAATCTAGTGTCTTGCTTGCCGATTTGCAAGTATTATTTATATGATCTATGAACATAAAATTACTACAGAATGTAACGCCAAGATCATTTATTGAATGTTGTCTTGATAAAATATTATTCTGCATATGGTATTCAACTATCAAAGGGTTCTTTTTACGTGTATACGTAACTATGCAGCATTTATCAATATTTAATTTTAATTTATTTTCGATACACCAATTGATCATTAAATTTATGTTGGTTTGCAATTGTATTGTAGCAGCTGGGGTATCAATATTTAAATATAATTTGATGTCATCAGCATAGGCAAGAACATTACAGTTGAATGACGAAATTAGTTCATTTATGAACAAAATAAATAAAAGCGGTCCTAGATTGGAACCTTGCGGTACGCCTGAATAAGCAACAAATATGAAAGATTCAAAACCATTATAGACGACACAACATGTGCGATTATGTAGATAAGATCTTAATAATTGAATTAAAGAGGGAGCAGCACCAAAGTTACTTATTTTAGATAATAAGAGATTGTGGTCAATAGAATCAAAGGCGCGGGATAAATCAGTGTAAATTGTGTCTACTTGACCTGTTTCATCCAACACCTCACAAACGTATTGTGAAAAAGATGCAAGATTAGTGATAGTTGATCTGCCAACCATGAAACCATGTTGATCTGGAGAAACTAAGCAACGAGTATTAGTATAAATATTTTTATACATTACCATCTCTAGAAGTTTAGCAAAATTATTCAAAATGGAAATTGGTCTATAATTATTAATACAAGATTTATCACCTTTTTTAAAAACTGGTGTAATTCTGGTTTTTTTCCAGCGTTCAGGAAAAGTGCAAGTGTTAATTGCTAGATTTATAATTGTGCAGAGTGGTTTCGCAACTATAAGTCGACAGTCTTTAATAAAGAAACTGGGAATTTGATCTTCTCCAGCAGTACATTTAGTAGAAAAAGATGACATTAAATCTCGGATTTCATCTTCACTAGCATTAAGAAATTTAAAAGGCTGCGAATTATTAAATTCTTCTGTAAAATTATCAAATGAACTTCGTGAGAAGAAACTAGAAAAGAAAGAAGCAAATGCATTGACTATATCCTGTGGAGAATCATATTCACAGCTGTCATCATGAAGAATACCTGGTATACGAGTGGTACCTTGTTTTAAATTAACATATTTCCATAGCTCATTAGGGTTGGATATTACATTTTGTTCTATATTACGAACATAACAATAGTAAGCATTCTTAATTTGAGATTTTACTAAAACCCTCAGTCTTTTAAATTCAGTAAAATAAAACATATTTTTTGTTTTCAACCATTTACGTCTATAATATTCTTTAGTGGAAACGTTATATTTAATTTCAGATGTGAACCAGGGGGGGTATTTAGATATTTTAAATTTATGCTTAGGTACTGAATCATCGAATATAGCATACAACATAGAATAAAATTTATCCAGAGCTTCTTCAACACATTCATAATTATTCAAGCATGACCAGTCTATATTACAAATATCATCATATAATTTAATGAAGTTGGCTTTTCTGAAATTATAACGTTCATTACCAGCAGATGAAAAATTTACTATTTTTAAACGATTTGGAAGATTAAATTGAAAAGATAAGGCAGGATGATGTGAATCTTCACCAACCATTGGAAAATCAGACCTATTAATATTTATATAGTCACAAAAATTTGATAATATTAAATCTAATATCTTAATATCAAGAAGACTACAGAAATTTCTGAAGGACACTGATTTGATACAGTTTATAGACAAATTATATAGATTAGTTAGATTGAAATCGCCTACAAGTATAAACTTTTCATGTAAAAGAATCGGTATTAATGCATCTAAGAATACAACAATTTCATTATTATTTAAATCAGGGGGAATATATATTGCACTTATTAAAAAAGACAAATTATTGAAATACAATCTACAAATACAAATATCAATTAGTGGTGAAATATTTGAAAAGTTGGATGTATCTAAAACTTTAAAGGAAATATGATCCCTTAATCCAATTAGTACTCCACCGCCTTTTGTGCGACCTACATTTGTAAAATTTCTGTCAAATCGAACAACATTGTAATTTGATGAAAATAATTCAGAATTATAAACAGAACAATTGAGCCATGTTTCAGAAATGAATATAATGTCATAATAGATCGAACAACACTTAATATAAAATTCATGACATTTTGTATTAAGTCCATTTGTATTTTGATAATAACAGTTAAATATGATCGGATTACTATCGGGCTTATTTAGTTTTCCGACTTTGTAATTGTCGGTATTCCGTTTATGTATTTTATCTTCAGGTTGGTTTCGCCATTCGACAAACAGTTTTGCAGGTCACGTTTCACTATGTTATAGAAATCTAACTGTTTTCGCGTTCTGTCTCGAGACACCGATATATTTTTCCATTTGTTTGATAATTTTAATTTTTTAACATTTTTGAATATTTTTACTAGATCATCACTTGTAGATAATTTTACCTTAATCGGGCGTGGACGGGAGGCCGATGAATCATAGCGACCTATTCTTATTGGTTTTTCAAACTGGGAATCAACACCTAAGTCGGTTAACATATTTTTAATTACATTTGTATCAGTTACTGATTTTACTTGTTCATCAGCAGAAGTATTTTCAGTCAAACCATAAATCATAATATTGTTTTTACGTTTTTCACGCTCATATATTTCATGAATAATTTCTTCAGTGACTATAAAGTTAGATATTTCAGTATCATTAGTTCTACTATTTTTTAACTCTGTAATATCATTTTGAAGACCAATAATCATTGACCTTAGATCATCAAGAACATCAGAAATAGGAATACAGGTGGTACAAGTAAATTTTAATCCAGCAGTTCCAGATCTAATTTTTCTAGCTTCTGATGTAGTTAGATCAACACAAGCATAACTGAATTTTTTTTTGCAAAGTGAGCAACGTACAAGACGGTGCTCCTCCGTTTTTTGGTTACAACAAGAGCAAACTATATTATCACCCATATTCAACAAGAAAAGGAGAAAAGTAGATAAACGAAAAACAAAACACCCAGTATATAAAATATAACCAAACACTCAGTATATAAGGAAGAGATTAATGAATGAATGAATGACAACTAGCAAATTAAACCATACAAGTATAAACCAAGAACGAGATAGCGACAAAAGTCAGCAGTAAAAAAACTACTTAAAAATTAAAAAAATAAAGAATAACTCACCCCAGGATGTACAAATAACAAAAGTAAGAGCACCGATAGGTAGACGAACATTTGACGAATCCACAGATACCAAACACCAATTCAGAGTTATGAAAAAAACCAACGAAAAATACAACTAATCGAAGAGCAGAAAAAAACATGTGCAGCAAATCTCAATATCAATACAACATAATGTTGATACTTCGTATCAATAAGGGCAAAGGGTATACCATGTAGTACAACCCTTTTTATTTGGTTGAGCTAGAGCAATTAATTCTAACACCCCATTTTCAGCTCTAAGCGGTCTCCGCTCTTGTCTAAAATTGATATTATTGCTTCTGTTTCAGTTTATATGCCGCAATTTATTTAAAATTCCTCGTATCAATAGGGACAAAGGTTATACCAATTAAAGAAACCCTTTTCATTACGTTGAGCTAGAGCAATTAATTGTAACAACCCATTTTTTATCTAGACGCACTCTGTTGTTACCTAATAATGATCTTATTGCTGTTAGTTCAGCGTATGTTATCATTTTTGTAATAAAAACATGTTTTACAAAGAGCAATAAAATAGCAATTAATTTGGCTATGTTCATTAATACTGTATATGCCCCTATTTTTTTTTGGCTGAGCCAGCATATGATTTTTGCCAGCTCAGCCATAGATTTTTTTAAAAAAATATAGCAATAAATTTTTAATTAGCGCAATTAATTAGCAATTAATTAGCTCTAAATTATTATGTATATCTTTTCTTGTTGAGCTGTAATGGCTATGCCACTTTAAGAGAGCTGTACATTTAGAAAGATTAGTATAGTAAATATCCACTCACCCACAAATTAAAAAGACGAAGAACAAAAAGATGAACTTTATAAGCAAGTTGCAGATATACTAATAGGCCTATTCTGTAAAATCGAATCGTTACCATAACGAAATCGTTATTATGAAAATCGTTATAACTACTTAACGATAATCGTTATCTTTGTATCCGTATTATGTAACACATTTTGAAAAATAATAACCTTGGGATCAAGTTAAGAACTTTATTTCCTAAAATCAAATTATAATTTTAATTGAAATATCTAAAATAATTCAATATAACTCACAAAACTTCTAGGTTAGATTAATTCTGCTGTCAACCTGTCAGCTGTCGGACCATTATTTTTCTTTTTGTAGGTTATGCTAGAGCAACTACTACCATCTGTAGACAAATTGAGAAGCTTGCGCTAGGCGCTATGAATAAAAACTTATTAAATTATTTTGATATTACCTTGCAGAAAACTGTAATATGACTGGTTTTTGAGATCACTATTCAACATAATAGCAATTTTATTTTGACATGAATTAAAATACTGAATTATTGACAAAACGTTTAGATAACGAATGATTTTTCCAATCGTTAAGAAATAACGATATCGGTATCTTTTTTCGTTATGTAGACTTAAATTATTGTTTACAGAATACCACTTTACCGATTATCGTTATGATAACGATTTAACAATGAAAAATGTCGTAACGATCGTTTACAGAATAAGCCTATTAAACGATTTTCGTTATTACCATGACGATATAACGTTTTACCGATTCGTTATATCATAACGATCTTACAGAATAGCCCTATTAGTGTAGTATGCTTTGATTATACAATAAAAAACAGCAAGCTATGTAAAAAGTAATAACAAGATTTATGACATGTAAAAATTGTATTCAATAAATAAATATAAAACTGTTGTACTATATAAAGTAATTATATTATATTGGCGACGAGGATTAGTATAACAGTGGAAGATGAATGCAGATATAGAAAATAAATCTGAAATAGAAAGGAAAATGGAGCGTTGTATTTTTGATCCATTTGACAAGGATCGAACTTCTTTAAATACTTATCTATTACAATTTGAAATGATTTGTAGGGGAAAAGGTTTAGGTGGAGATGGATCTCTGACATCTGATGCTCGAAAAACTTTATTAATAGCATATATAGGTTTAGAGCATTTAACAGCTGTAAAAAATTGTGTTTACCCAAAAGAAGTTTTTGACTGCACGTATGAAGAAACTAAAATGCATTGAAACAATTATATAGTCCTACATTAACTGTATTTGCTGCAAGAATAGAATTTGTACAAACTACAAGAAATGAAAGCGAAACATTGACTAATTTTGCAAGTCGCCTGAAAAAACTAAGTAGTGAATGTGATCTAGGTTCGTCACTGGATGAACGCTTACGAGATCATTTTGTCGGTGGTATCAAACATGAAAAGTTAGGTATTGAAGTAAGGACAAGACGGCCCGAGGCAAAAGAAAACGGTAAGCCAGTAACATTTCAACAAGTTTTCGATTTAGCAGTGACACTAGAACGAGCAGAAAATGAAATGTCTTCAAAATTAGTTAAAAAAAATTGTAAAAATTTCAATGTTGAAAAATTAAATAAACCTCAGAAAATTACCAATATATCAAAATCATACAATGATTCAAAAAAAATGTTACAGATGTGGAAAATCTTGGCATAAAACATTGTCGGAATGTCGTGCATTAAAAGCAAAATGTAATAATTATTCTAAACTTGGTAATTTTGCAGCATATTGTAAAACAAAAGGGTAAGATAAAGTAATTAAGAAGATTGTTACTATAAATGGAATAAACTGTGCTACCGTCAAAGTAAAAATCAATGACATAAACTGTGTTATGGAATATGATTCGGGAGCACATATATCAACAATAACAGAGAAAGTATTGAGGAAAAGAACCGTTGATGACAAAAGGGGTGACAGAAGTAAAAGTACAAATGCCAAATAAAACATTAACTTTATCAGTGGTGGTCATTCCTACAGATGATGTTTGTTTATTCGGATTACCCTGGATAGTAGCATTTGAGTTGAAATTACAAAAAGAAGTTAAAATACAGTCTCTCACAAACAAGCATGATACTAATTTTACTAACACTACAACAGAAATCAAAAATTTGCTACAGAAATATAAAAATGTATTTAATGAAGAGACAGGTGCAATAAAAGGATATAAAGCAGAAATTATGTTAAAACCTGATGCCAAACCAATTTCAATTCCTGCTAGAAGAGTACCATTTCCATTACGAAAGCCAGTAGAAGCAGAAATTGAAAGACTTCTCAATGAAAATATTATAGAACGAGTAGATCCAGTAAAGATACCAATTATTTGGTCAACTCCCACGGTTAATGTAGTTAAACCAAATGGAAGTATAAGAATATGTGGTGATTTCAGGTCACACTAAATCCAAATTTAGTAACAAATTCTCATTTAATGCCAACATTTGAAGATTTGACTTCAAAGTTAGCAAATGGAGAAAAATATACAGTTATCGATCTACGAGACGCTTATTTACAAATGATGGTATCGGAAGAATCAAAACACTTATTAGTTATTTCGACACATGTGAGAGATTATAGAAAATACTGGAGTCTTGTTAGATGATATAATTATCATTGGAAAAAATGATGCAGAACATATAAAAACTCTTGAATTAGAACTACAAAGAATGCAAGAAACTAGTCTGAAAGCAAAATTAAATAAAGAAAAATTATTACAAGATTCAGTGAAATAATTAGGACAGAATAGATAAATATGGTATACATCCCAATGAAGATAAAATAAATGAAATTAAGGAAGCTCCGTCACCTAAAAACTTAAAAGAATTAAGGTCATTTTTAGGACTTGTGAATTACTATGAAAGATTTGTTCCACATTTGCATGGTATTTGCGCAGATCTTCATAGTTTAACAGGGAATAAGAAGAAATGGCGTTGGATGAGAAACGAGGCAGAAACTTTTAGAAAAGTTAAAGAATTACTCTCAGAAGAAAGCACAGTAGTACCATATAATGAAAAATTACCAATATTAATAGCATGCGATGCATCAGAAGTTGGTCTTGGAACTGTTTTACTACATAAATATGAAAATGGCGAAGAAAAACCTGTAGCATTTGCCTCAAGAACTTTATTAGACGCAGAAAAGAAATACGCACCAATTGATAGAGAAGCTAGAGCTTTAGTATTTGGAGTTGAAAAGTTTCATCAATTTATTTATGATAAGAAATTTACTTTAATTACTGACCATAAACCACTAGAAAGGATTTCTGGAATTAAAAGAGATTTGCCTAAAGTTGCAAATAATAGACTAGTTCGATGTGCATGGCGTTTAACAGGATATAATTACGGTATAGAGTACAGAAAGGGTGAAAATAATACTATTGCAGATGCATTATCAAGATTACCCATAAAAGAAAAAGGAATTATTTTAGACAACAAAGTGGTACGACTATTAACACACGAAATGATAGAAGATATAAGTTTAACAGAAGAAAAATTAAAGAAGATGACGAGATATGATCCAGTACTTCAAGAAGTAAGAAAATATTGTAACGTTTTTATTTATATGGGTGAAGTGTAAAACATAGACAAAAATTATAAACACTAAGAATATTATTAAATGCTTAAACACTACGATTATTTATCTAACTAACATTTATATCACTGCACTTATTTATATAACTACATTTATTTATGTAAACTGTTAAACTGTTTATTTATATCACCGAGTTCATATCTGGTTACTGGTATATATGAGACTGAGCGTCCGCCTTCTCCCGGCCAGTATTTATATAGCGCGTAACAGTCTAGAAGCCACTCGAAGCCTTCCACGCGATAATGACCGGCACACAAAGGAACGAGGTCACGGCGCAATTAAGAGTCCAGCCGCTGCGGCACCAGGGATCGCGTGATCGCTTTTGTTCAGTGGCGGCGTTGTATATTCTTCTCTCGGGGGCGCACGTCACACTGCCCCCTCCTTAAGACTGTTTCGTCCCGGAACAGTTCTTGATGACGAAATCTACATGCATTGCCCTTGGTACACTTTGAAGTCTTGAAGAAGTGACAGTCGATGGTCCGCTGGAGTTCTCCTTTCTGTCTGTTAGGGTTAAAGCTGCAGACGAGAATTTCGATACCGGTATAGCGGAAGAGGATCTCTAACATGTTCCTAATAACTCTCCAATCCAAGCCATCTAGTCCACAGCCTAACTTCGGTACTGCCAACTTCAAAATGTCATTTTCTAGCAGATGATCCTTCAAGTCACACAGCGAGCTCCATAGGTTGCGATATGACGGCTTTTGGTACGAGCGTGGTTTTGTGACCAGGTAGTAGATATACCGCTGCTGTTCTGTATTGTTATCCCTCAGTCGTAGCGTCTTCCCGACGGATGGACCTTGGTTGGCCAGTTCTTGTAGTCGTCCAAATTTTGTCTTAAAGACTGACGCTATGCCGCGTGACATCTTTAAGTCTTCCGATACGCAGTGGCCGAGGGAATAATCTGAGGACACGGTGAACAGATCTCTATATTCTTCTGTCGTCACGCCATACCGCGCCTTGTGACCAAAGGAATACTGTTCCATGAAGTCTTCAAAAGTCGGTTCCTGAGCTATGATCCGACGAACCGTTGCTCCATGCTGGTCTTCATTGTTGTCACCGGCGAACGGGGCTAGCCGATTAAAGTGTACTACTCTCGGCTTCCCGGTAGGTGTTTTTCTAATTCTGTATATCACGTCGTTTATTCTCTTAACGACCTCATATGGACCTTCCCAATTTCTTTGTAGCTTTGGTGATAAACCTCGGCGCCTTTGAGGATTGTAAAGCCACACTAAATCCCCGGGTTGGTATCCACCTTTTTCTGCCTTGATGTCATACTGGTCCTTCATTCGGTCGCTGGCAGCTTGAGTGTTTATGCGGACTTGTTCATGAATGTCGTTCATTCTTCTCCGTAAGTCCGTTACGTAATCTTCCCCGGCCAGATCTTCCCCAGGTTTACTGCCGAACACCAAGTCACATGGCAGGCGCAACTCACGCCCAAATAAGATGTTCGCAGGACTTTGCCCTGTGGTTTCATGCACGGATGAACGATAAGCCATTAAGAACAGATGAAGATGTCGGTCCCAGTCTCTTTGGTGGTTGGAGACTACCTTCGACAAATATCGGTTGATCGTTCTGTTCATGCGTTCAACCATGCCATCGGACTGCGGATGTAATGCAGTTGTCCTCGTTTTATTAATCCCTAATATCTTACAGATATTTTGGAAAACGGCAGACTCAAAATTTCTCCCCTGGTCGGAGTGAAGTTCACGTGGAACTCCGAATCGGCATATACACTCCTTGACTAAGGTTTCGGCGACCGTAGTAGCTTCCTGGTTGGGTAATGGATAGGCCTCAACCCATTTGGTGAAGTAGTCCATGACAACCACGATGTATTTATTTCTGTCTTCGCTTTCTGGAAATGGTCCGGCCACGTCAATCGCAATGCGCTCAAATGGACTGCCAACGTTGTATTGACGCATTGGAGCTTTCCGTCGTCTATGAGGGCCGTTGCTTCCAGCGCAAACTACACATTTCTTGCACCAGTCTTTAACGTCTTCCTTGCAGTTAACCCAGTAAAATCGCTGGCGCAATCTTTCTAATGTTTTGTTGACTCCAAAATGGCCACCTCCAGATCCGTCATGGATCTCTTTCAGCACGTCTGGAATTCTATTCTTAGGAATAACCAACTGAGTTCTCTTCTCAGTTCCATCGGTATTTTCCACCAAACGCTTTAACAGGCCATCTTCAATCATCATCGAGTCCCATTGCGCCCAGTATGATTTTACACTCTGTGAGTGTGGTGCAACTTCTTCCCATCTTGGTTTTCTCTCTTCTGCTTTCCACTCCAGCAGTATTTTCAACGTCGGGTCATTCTCTTGGTCTTCGCGTAGTCCATCGGGCTGCCAATTATCGTCGACTACTGTTGTCCTGGCGACAGTAAAATGTTTCTCTTCCAGTCGACTACAATGCTTACACTCATCTTGGCATGGCCTTCTGGACAATGCGTCGGCATTACGATGGCTGGTACCCGCCCTATGATCGATTTTGAAATCGTATTCCTGTAGTCTTTCAATCCATCTAGCCACCTGAACTTCAGGATTCTTGAATTGTAGCAGCCATTTTAATGCAGCATGATCAGTCCTAATCAAAAATCGTCTTCCGTACAAATATTTGTAGAAATGTTCCACGGATTTCACGACTGCCAAGAGTTCTTTTCTAGTCACACAGTAATTCCTTTCTGGTTTTGACAAGGTCTTACTAAAGTAGGCAATAACTTTCTCATGCCCATCTTGTATCTGGGAAAGAACGCTACCAATTCCAACGTTGCTGGCATCTGTGTCTAGAATGAATTCTCCTTCAGGTAAAGGATAACTCAAGACAGGTGCGCTTGTCAAAGCATGTTTTAGTTCTTTAAATGCAACTGTACAGTCCATTTCCCAGATAAATCTTCTTCCTTCTTCAGTAAGCCTTGTCAGTGGCTTGGCTATGTTGGCAAATCCAGGTACATATCGCCGATAATAGGTACACAAACCAAGGAAACTTCTGAGTTCGTGTTTGTCCCTAGGTGCTGGCCAGTCTCTCACAGCCTTTATCTTCTCCTGGTCGACTGCAATACCCTTACCGGAAACCACGTGTCCCAGGTAATGAACTTCTCTTCGAAACAGGTGACACTTCTTCGGGCTAAGTTTCAGGTTAGCCTTCCTCAATCTCTGGAGAACCTCTTCCAAATTCTTCATGTGGTCATTGAATGTCTTACCAACCACAATAATATCGTCGAGGTACACTAAACAGGTTTTCCAAGATAGCCCGGCCAATACTGTTTCCATGAGTCGTTCAAACGTTGCAGGAGCATTGCAGAGCCCGAACGGCATTACGGTGAATTGCCAAAGTCCTGTACCAATGGTGAATGCTGTCTTCTCTTTGTCTTTTGGATCCAAATCCACTTGCCAGTATCCGCTCTTTAGGTCCAAAGTGGAGAAAATCTTTGAGCCAGCTAAGGTGTCTAATGTGTCGTCTATTCGAGGTAGCGGATAGCTATCCTTCTTCGTCACGTTGTTAAGTTGACGATAATCGACGCAAAATCGTGTAGAGCCATCCTTCTTCTTCACTAACACCACTGGTGAAGCCCATGGACTGCTTGAAGGTTCAATCACACCTTCCATTTTCATGTCCTCGATTATTCTTTCCGCTTCCTCACGCTTTGCCAGTGGTAGTCTTCTTGCTGGTTGACGGATGGGTCTTGCGTCTCCGGTGTCTATTTTATGATGAACTACATTAGTTCTTCCGTTGGCTTTCTTGTCATATTGGAACACATCTTGAAACCTCCCAATTAAATCCTTCGCCTTGGTTCTCTGGTCGGCGGTCAATTCTTCAAACGATGTCAATTGATTGATTAACGTGTCCGAAACTTTCTGAGATGTGTTCCATGTGGCCTTTACAGTTCGAATAATCGAGGATACTGCAGAGCATTCTCCTACAATTGTTCCTCTCTTTAGGACAACAGGATAAAAATTTACGTTCATTATTCGAACAGGTATTACCCGGCTGGCTTTGACCAGTGATTTTCCGACAACAACTCCAGTGCCAGTTTTGGCATCATCATTCTTGGGCTCCAGCATAACGATACTTCCCTCACAGAAACTACCATCTAAATGTGCTTCCAGGATAGTTTCACTTCGTTCTGGGAGGGTAACGTCTTCTGCCATTAGTACGCGCACAGCTTTATTATCTCGTGGATTTAATACGAGTTCTTCTTCATTGACCATCATCACGCCCTTCTTCAGGTCAAGTTTAAAACCATGCTTTGTCATTGCGTCCATTCCGAGTATTAATTCATCTTCAACTTCAGCTACTAGCGCACGATGTTTAAAGGAGGTGTTTCCAATAGAGATGGTGACATCTACTTCTCCTAATGCGATAGCTTGTTCTCCCGTTGCTGTGCGTAACCGCCACTTAGTTGGTTGAAGATGCGTCTTGCCAGTTTTCCTTATGAAGTCGGGTCTAATTATAGTTTTTGTCGCACCCGTATCCAGTAGCATTTTCATTGGCCTTCCGTTAATAGAGCCATCCACATAGATGCTATTGGCTTTATGATGAAGAGATGCGACATAACTGATGGATTGTGGAGCTACTAGATTACGGGTCGACAGTTGCTCCTTCGCATCAACCCGATTTAGTTTTCCGACTCCTTTTCTTCCTTTGCAAATTCCGTCTTCTTTTGCATCTTTCTGCAAAGTCTTTGCGGATGACCCAGTTCACCGCAATTCCAACAGCGAAGTTTCTTTCTTCCGGTGAACACTTCACTTGCAATTCGTCGCATTGTTTCTTCTAGATCTTCAGTGTTTTATTTTCTCTCAGCATCCATATTTCGCACTCGCGATTGGTTACGTGAAGCTTGTTTGGCAGCTTCATGCTCCAATGCATATGAGAGTGCGTCAATTAGAGTTTTTGGACGGGCCAATCGCAATGCTTGCTGAGTTTCGCTGTCTCGAACTCCGTAGATAAATGATTGAGTGGCCAGGCACTCCAAAACGCTGTCGGGAGCCGTAGGATGTGCGAGATGAACCAAACGAGCTATGTCAACTTCAAATTCTTGAAGGCTTTCTTTTGAGCTCTGATACCGGTTCCTTAGTTGCGTCTGGTACACCTGCTCCAGATGAGCATTTCCATACCGCATATCCAATCGCTTGACTAGTTGGTCGTAGTCTTCTTGTTCGTCTTCTTTCAGCGTTTGCAGGATGTCGATAGCTTCTCCGCGCAACGAGACAGTCAACGCCGTAGCCTTCTCCTCGGACGTCCAATTATTCGCTTTTGCGGCCGCTTCAAATTGTTTTAAATAATTCGGCCATGAAGACTTCCCATCAAATTCCGGTGTCTTTATGTGCAATTTTGTAGTAGTTTCAGATTTTACTACTTTCCTTTCTTCTAGTACACCCACCCTTGCTACATCGGAATTCGACATTGACGTCGATGTAATTTTAGTGAATTTTTCCTGTATTTCTTCAATCTTCTTGTCATACTCATCTTTTAAATTCTTTAGGTCTTCTTCGGTTTTTCTAGAATTCTCCTCTAATTTTTCTTCTAAACTTCTAGAATTTCCTTCTAATTTTTCTTCGAAACTTCTAGAATTTTCTTCTAATTTTTGTTCTAATGCTCTAGAGTTTTCATCTAATTTTTGTTGTAATGTTCCTGTCAATTCTTCTTTCAATGTTCTAGAATTTTCTTCTGCTTTTCTCGAACTTTCTATTAATTTTTCTTCTAATGTTCTAGAATTTTCTTCGGCTTTTCTAGAACTTTCTATCAATTTTTGTCCTAAGATTCTAGAACTTTCTTCAGATTTTCTAGAACTTTCTACTAATTTTTGTTCTAGTGTTTCGGTCAATTCTTCTTTTAGTGTTCTAGAATTTTCATCTGCTTTTCTAGAATTTTCCTCTAATTTTTGTGCTAATTTTTCTATCTGTTTATCAATGTCGGATAGGTCAAATAAGTAATCGTCAGCATTTTCACCAGCAGCGATTAATGCTTGCCGCAGACGAGATTGTAGAACGCCTTTCAGTCCTGTCGTATCTAATTCTCGTTCTTCCAGTTCTCTCTTGAGATCACCTACTTTTAATTCACTTAATTTTAATTGTTTAGTCGCCATTTTATTTATTTTATTTACACTTCACAGTTATGAACAACCCCACACCTGACACCAATTGTAACGTTTTTATTTATATGGGTGAAGTGTAAAACATAGACAAATATTATTAACAAAAAGAATACGTTTATTAAACGATAATTAATTAAGGATTAAATATTAAAAGAATAAAAACAACTAACACTATGATTAAATAATTATAAACACTAAGAATATTATTAAATGCTTAAACACTACGATTATTTATCTAACTAACATTTATATCACTGCACTTATTTATATAACTACATTTATTTATGTAAACTGTTAAACTGTTTATTTATATCACCGAGTTCATATCTGGTTACTGGTATATATGAGACTGAGCGTCCGCCTTCTCCCGGCCAGTATTTATATAGCGCGTAACAGTCTAGAAGCCACTCGAAGCCTTCCACGCGATAATGACCGGCACACAAAGGAACGAGGTCACGGCGCAATTAAGAATCCAGCCGCTGCGGCACCAGGGATCGCGTGATCGCTTTTGTTCAGTGGCGGCGTTGTATATTCTTCTCTCGGGGGCGCACGTCACAATATATTGAAATTGGTTGGCCATTAAAAAGTCAGAATATTGTGAATACGGAATTATCATGTGGAATAGACTTATAGTTATTCCCAAAAATTTACAGAAAAATATACTAAAAATTATGCATGAAGGACATCCAGGTATAGAAGCGATGAGATCAATTTCGAGATACTATGTTTGGTGGCCGAAATTAGATCAACATGTAGAAGAGTTTGTACAGAAATGTGAAGCATGTCAAATGAATAGAGGTAATGAAGCTGAAGTACCATTATTTTCATGGAATATACCAGGAAATCCATGGGAAAGATTACATATAGATTTAGCGGGACCAGTAGATGGGCAAATGTGGTTATTAATTGTTGATGCATATACAAAATGGATTGAAGTTGTAACAATTAAGTGAACAACGAATCAGGTATTATCAAAATACTTAGAATATGTTTTGCAAGATTTGGATTGCCAAAACAAATTGTATCAGATAATGGTACTCAATTTGTATCTGAAGAATTTGAAACATTTTGCAAAGTAAATGGAATTGTTCACATCAAGACTACGCCATACCATCCAAAGACAAACGGATTAGCAGAACGTTGCGTTAAAACAATTAAAATACGATATTTTGCAGCCCGATATTATGAAAAAGATCCAGAATTGGCTTTTCAACAAGTATTGATGGCGTATAGAAATAGTCCACAAAAAACGACATCAAAAACACCAGCGAACATAATGTTTAAAAGAGAACTTAATACCAGATTGACTTTATTAAAACCGGATATTAGAAAACTGTCACAATGTGGAATGCAGATGACAAATTTTAAGACTAGGTCACCACACAATTGAGGTCATTACACTCAGTAGTAGTAATCACTAATATTGCAGAATAAGCAATATGGAGCAATTATAATATTGTTTAAATTATTATAAAATCTTTCAGAACTCATATTTCAATAGAATAATACAACCTTTTTAGTTAAATTCTGTTTGTATTTATTTAAATTACAACGTTTCGACAATATAGACTATTGCCTTCTTCAGGTAAAAACATGAACTACAAAACAACAAATACAAATTTGTATTTGTTGTTTTGTAGTTCATGTTTTTACCTGAAGAAGGCAATAGTCTATATTGTCGAAACGTTGTAATTTAAATAAATACAAACAGAATTTAACTAAAAAGGTTGTATTATTCTATAATATTGTTTCTTTATTTGGTAATTAGGTGACACCTCAATTATTTGTTGACTTAGCATAACAGTAATATAAAAGACTGTATGGACGATGGGAAGACGGAGTCCGGTGAGAAGTCCATCGAGAGGTCCATTAAGAGAGAGACCAGAAGAAGACCATTCATCCATACAGTCGGGTCCATCATTTGTAAATATATCAACTCATCTTTATACTAGTCAATAAACTTAGTTATAATAAATCGTTATTATTATTTCGAACCTTTACTCTTCTACGAGCAACGTCACAACGGTAAGAACATTTATTATTACTTATTATATTTTTGGCGATTACTAAATTGTACCTCCAGTCTGGCAAGAACCCATCTTAAATATTATTTTCTAATTCGCCTCATAAAAGCGGGTTACAAAATAAACGTTTCTAATTAATAGTTTCAATAATAATATTTCAAATCTGTTTATCTATTTAAGTTATAAATGTCAAAATTTAGTTTAGAAATTCTTATCATATTATGACAGCTGCATCTGGGTTCACATTGTCATACTATATCATGGGTAATTGGTATCCAAACGTTGTCTTTGTGTTTATGCTTTGACATTTATTGGTAGACAATTAAGTCTTAAAATTATTAAGCCTACGTGCACTAGACACAGGACAATATGGATGCCGTATTTTTCCTACCCCCTCTAAAAGATACTAAGTATTTCCATCAAATCGAAAGAGGATTCTGTCTTGTGCTTTCGACCTGATCAGACGTGCCTTTGTTTCGAAATTTAAGTTAATTAAACTTTACGTTTTTACTGTATTATCAGTCGTTTATTTTATAAACTAGTAATTTTATTTTATTTTTCATTAGTTTTATTTTATATTCGTAAATTTATATATTTTTATCCTTTATTTTTATATTAAATTCTTTTCATTAAATTTATTTGGAACTTTACAATAATAATTTATTTTGGAACCCGATAACTTTGTCAAGTGGAGTGTTAGATAGTGCGTCGATTCCGCAGAACATCTGCTGTTGAGCCAGGCCGACTACGGTAAGAGTTGTTTATCAATAAGTATTTCCACACGTCAACCTAACCGCCTGACACATAAACCTCGCACCCCGAAGCTCGTGTTACAGTGGCGCAGTCTTGGTAAGGATATTTGAAAGTAAAATTCGAAGTTTACTTCTAATACTTCCATAAAGAACCGTTGGTTTGTGTGTTAGAAAATAGATTATTTGTAGTTTTCTGGTCTAGTCGTCTTTGTATAATTTAATAAAAATGTCACGTCCTGAATCTCCTACTACTACAACCGTTACATACACTACTTCCACGGTACCAGTAACCGTTACAAGTCCTGTGGTGACTACATCTGTGTTTAGTACACATGGAGTAATACGAGATAACCCTGTAGCCAGTACAGCGGGTTATAATTACCGTGAACCACAGTATAATCCGTATCGTCTCCCGACATATCCCTTTCCTACGCATATGCCCAGCTATGTTCCAAGCTATGTTCTTCCGGGTTTACCAGCACCTGCATTAACCCCCGCTGTTCCAAACCCACTTTACCAATATCCCAATATTCCACCTAACGCAACTGCACCTCCACCCTTTCTAAGAACCCAAGTTCAAGCCCCTGCAAGCCCAATCATCCCGGAAGTAGTGTCGGATTTTCAAAACGAAATGCCAGTATTTACGGATCCTAGCGCATTGACAGCCATTAATTCAATTATGGCATACGCCGGAGGATCAGATTTACAGCCATTTTTAACAACCGTAAATGTTGTAGCGGGTGCCTGTAAATGGAACGATAGACAGAAAACTGTAGCAATCTCTATGAAACTCATTGGAAAAGCTCGAGACTTATACTATGCACTTCCGACTCATAAACGACCTGAAAATTTTGAAAAAATGACAAAATGGTTAAATTTAATGTTTGGTAAACGACAAACAACAACCGGAGACGAATCTAATTTCAAAAAACTGATTAAACAAAAAGATGAATCTCTGGCGAGATTATTTGGTAATTAATCAATTTTTGAATGGAATTAGCACTCGTCTCGCGAATGAAATCTGTCGTTACAAACAATTTGATACATTGGACGAAGCTTTGCCATACGCAGGGTTGTGCGACCAAACACTCGCACGCATGGTGAAACAAACGTTAGCGGACTCATTACGAAACCCCGTACGTACTTTAGAAATAACAGCGACGAAAGACAGACAGACAGAATCACGGAAGACGGGTACTCAACCAACAAAATATCAGAAAACAATTAGTGAGTACCCAAAGATGAAAGGTAGATGTTTTAATTGTGGTGAAAAGTCGCACGGTTACCTAAAATGTCCGAAAGAAAAGCAAGCATTTTATTTTTCTTGCTTAACAACAGGACATCGGGCAAAGACAAGCGCATGTCCTTTAAACGCGAACACTGCCTCAGAGACGACCCAAAGGGAGGTAGTATAAGTAAAATTCGTGTAGTTCCGTGGGTCGCTGAGTTCGAGAACGATACAGCAAAATTTATAATTCTGGAAATAAATAACCGACCATATAAATTTCTTTTAGATTCTGGTTCAGCTGTTTCGCTTATTAAAAGTAAATTAAATTCAGAACTTAAAGTCAAAATTTCAGAGACCGATGAACAATTGGTGGATATTTCAGGTAATATTTTGTTATGTGAAGGACTCGTAAACTTAAAATTATTAGCTGGAAATTTGACACTGGATCACTCTTTTTTTGTATGCTCCGAAGGTTTATTTTATGAGGCCGACGGGCTCATAGGCGTAGACTTCTTAGATAAATACGGGGCGTTAATGGATTTTAAAAATAAAAACATAGTTATACAAAATTGCAAAATTCCGTTTATTGTAAATAAGAATGATGAAAATTTAGTTGCATTTATTAATAATTTTAACAATGAAGACACAGTTGGAACTTGTGTAAACGATCTCGAACTCATAAGAATAAAGGACATAGCATTGGAAAAGGTAAACGATGTGAATATTCAAGCCGATAAAATTAAGACAGACTACAATGAAACAACAATGTGTGGTAGTGTCCGTAGATCTTACGTAAGACTATGTGAAGACCTAAAGATACCTCCACGTCATGCAGTGTTATGTTCAGGAAAATTAGGAAAATCTTTACCGAGGGGTGTCTTTGTTCTTGAGCCTAACGATATTGGTGTTCATGGCTTATTAGTAGCCAGAACAATATTTGAACGAGAGAATGATGTGTCAAATGTTCAGTTGAATTTGGTAAATGTCAGTTCACAGGAAATTGAGTTGAGTGTGCACATGCCTTTAGCTACGGCACTTTTAGCTTGTGAGTTACCAAATTCAGATTTAGGAGCCAAATTGCTCAAGTTTCAGTGACAGATCATTCGATTGTTAACAGTGGTGATTTAAGTCATTTAGAAGGCTCAGAACAAGACAAATTTAAAACATTTTTAAAGTCGTATAGCGACATATTTGCGAGTAAAGATAAAAAACTTAGTGTAACACCCTTAGTAAAACACTGCATTGACACGGGCGATGCCGCACCAGTGGCGCGCGCTCCGTACAGAGTACCATTCGCGAAGCGGGAGGTAATTAGGGAACACATTGATGAGATGATGAAAGATGGGATCATCTCACCATCGGTGTCACCGTGGTCCGCACCTGTAGTTTTAGTGGAAAAGAAAGCTGCAGAAGGTGAAAGAAAATAAGATTTTGCATTGACTATCGCGGACTTAACAGTGTGACCAAACGTGATTTCTTTCCATTACCGAACTTACAGGAAACTTTGGCTCAATTAGGTAATGCGAAGAGATTTACGACGTTGGATTTGACAAAGGGGTACTGGCAGATGGAAGTTGAACCGCGCGACCGCGAAAAAACAGTTTTTTCAGTACCTTGGGGTCATTATGAATGTAATCGGATGCCGTTTGGATTAGCAAACAGCCCGAGTACTTGGCAAAGGTTAATGTACACAGTTTTAATGGGATTAACGGAGACCGATTGTTTTGTGTATTTAGATGATATTATTTGTTTTAGTTCAGACGATTACAGTGAACACATTTCAAAATTAACAAAGATTTTTAATAGACTTCGCAGCGCGAATTTAACTTTAAACCCTACAAAATGTAAATTCATGGTCAAAGAAACCACATATTTAGGCCATATTGTATCAGGTGAAGGTGTTAAGCCGGAACCTGAAAAAATTTCAATTATTCAAAATTTAACACCCCCGACAAATATAACTGAAATTCGATCTTATCTTGGATTAATTGGTTTCTATAGACGATTTATTCCAAATTTTTCCAAATTATCTACTCCGTTAACTGTTTTAACTAAGAAGGGTGTGCCTTTTGTTTGGACACAAGAGACACAAGCAGCATTTGATACTTTGAGAAATGCCTTATGTAAAGAACCGCTACTAAAATATCCGGATTTTTCTAAGAAATTTATTTTATGTACAGACGCATCAAATTTTGCAATTAGCGCAGTTCTTAGTCAAGAATATGACGGTTATGAAATGCCGATAGCTTATGCTAGTCGACAATTATCAAATACCGAGCAAAGATACAGTACAACAGACCGAGAAACTCTTGCTTTGGTTTGGGGTGTGAAACATTTTCATTGCTATTTATATGGAAAACCTTTTGCCGCGTATGTAGATCATCAGCCACTTAAATGGCAACTGACTAACAATGACCCAACTAACAGACGAACAAGATGGTCCATTACTCTAGCTAAGTACGATTTTGTAATAAATTATAGACCTGGAAAAAAACATGGAAATGCGGATGCACTTTCCAGACTAAAACCTATTCGAACACTTGGCAAAAATAACTACGAACCTATTATTTGGGACAGACATAATATTTTTAAAGAACAAAGGAAAAATGCGGAAATTAACACTGTAATTAATTCAATACTTGACGGTGAAAAAAATTTATTTATAAATAAATAAATAAATAAATAAAAGACGTTAAGAACTACGTTAAGTCGGGTGTCTCTTGTGCTCAGAGAAAGACATCGCCGCACATGAAACCGGCGCCGTTAAAGAAATTCGACCCCGTAAAAAGACCTTTTGACCGTATTGCTATGGACATAGTCGGACCACTAGTTAAGACAGACAATGGAAACGTTTACGTATTGACGGTACAAGACTCCTGTACTAGGTACCTGGAGGCTTTTCCAATGAAAGATTGTACAGCGGCTACGGTAGCAAAACATTTTATAACGGGTATTGTATTGAGATATGGAGTGCCTATGCAGTTGTTGACGGATTTGGGTACGAATTTTGTCTCCCGCCTTATGCAAGAAGTGTGCAAAGCACTAGAATGCGAGCATTTGAAAACTACGGCTTTCCGACCGCAAACAAATGGCATGTTAGAGCGCACACATCGGACATTGAAAGATTTACTGTCACAATATATTAATACAGAACATCATCTTGACTGGGACGAATGGCTCCCGTATGCGGTTTCAGCATATTGTTCAATGACTCATTCATCCACGAACGAAAGTCCGTACTTCTTGCTATTTGGTAGAGACATAGAATTGCCGTATGATGAGATTTTCAAGCCTTTGCGTGTTCGCTATGACACTGACGTAAATTACGCCAGCGAATTCATGCAAAGGATGAAAATTGCGCATCAGAAAGCAAGAGAGCATATGGAAAAAACTACGGAACGAGTTCATAGAAATTTTAATAAAAAAACCGCTATTCCAAATTTCAAAATTGGCGAATTCAATCCAACAATAAAACCCGGTTTATCTTCAAAATTAACCAAGAAATGGACAGGCCCTTTTAGAATTATTGAAATTATTGATGTTAATGCAACTATAAAAGAAATATTTGGCAGAAAAAAAACAGAAAATTCATGTTAATCGTTTAAAGCCTTGTTTTAGTAATTATAATAAACCACTTGAACTCGATACTGATAATGACGATTTAGATGAGGATATGCTTTTCCCTATACTACCGCCAACAACTGCACAAAAAATAAGTGTGCCGCAATCGCAGCCACTTGAAAAGGTTTTAACTCAGACTGTTAATGTCTTATCTGAAGACGTCTCAGCTGACACACAGCCACATGCCGACTGTGTCATTGAACCCATGACGACAACACCCTCAGAATTCCCAATCATAGCCCAAGATAAACAAACAACCACTACACCCATTATCCCAACACAATCTGTAAATTCAAATAATCACCGCTACCACACTAGGAGTAGAGGCCCCGCCCCTGACCTCCCGTGGATTCGGAAAGGCAGAGTTTGATTTTTTGTTTCAGAAAAGGCGTTATGGAGGGGAAGCTGTTCATAATAGGCATAGCATTGCTTATCATGAGCAATCTAGTAACATGGGCAGAAATAATAGCCTATGATTGTACAGATAGAGATACCGAAATTACACGGCTATCTCTATTAAATGTAAAACCATGCTTAGACCCAAGGAACGCGTCCAAAACCGAGCAAAGGAAAATTCAGCTGGTGCAAGAAAGACGGTATTCAGAAGTGCACGTGTACACCTGCATGATCACGGTACAGCAACTTATAACCCACTGTGGTATGCACTCGCACGCTAGTATCGTAGCGGGCGGGGTAGGTAAATATATATTGTTTATGTAAAACCTGCTGCTTGTCGTGATGCACACAGGTTCCACCAACTGAATTTGTCTGGACTGGGTGCAGGCAGCATCTCGAACATCCAGATGAATGGGACAACAGAAGTGTCAGTCACCATTGCCGGTAACCTGGACGCAGCGGGCAGATGTCACGGTGTTAAATATACCACAAACGAAATTACGTATGACGACGCTGTCGTGAGCGCGGCCATCACAATCCGCATGCACGATTACAGCGCCGTAGCTGATGTCGAGAGCAACCGACTCAACCTACGCACGGGCACTGTATGCATTTATAGTGCAGGGTACTGCTTCGACGACTTAGCTGGAGAAGTGATTTGGGAGTCCAAGATTTATGAAGAGTGTTCAGCGACCGGCATCGACGTATTGTATGAAGGCGTTGCGTCAATACTCGCCATGAAGAATGGCGACTCCACCAACCCGCAGCTGTACGTTGTGGTGGAGGCGTACGACACCGTTTTCGCTCTCAAGCTAGTGAAGCCACAAACTATCTGTCATCAGCAAGCATGGAGGACAGAACAAAACCGCCTGCTAGTGATTTTCGATTCGTCCCTTGGGTTTTACTATCGGAAGTCTCCAAGATTAGTACAAAATACAGATATGATGACTCAAGTATTGAGTAAGCTGCTATTCTTGGAGATTGCCGTAAAACGACACATGGGAGAGTTAATTTATGATTCCATTTTAAAACGGTGTCGTCTGCGAGAGAAAATCTTACAAAATCGCCTCGCCCTTGCCTTGCAGTCACCAGACGTCGTCAGCGGCCTCGTACGTGATGCTCCCGGTCACATTGGCAGTGTCGTCGGAGAGGTGCTCTACATCGCCCGGTGCAGTGCCAAGGTCGTCGAGTACAGACGGTCAGAATATTGCTACCAAGAGCTCCCTATTTATTATAAGAATGAGTCCAAGTTTATGACTCCCATTACACATATTATAAAAGACCACGGTTCTCAGGTGGATTGTAGTGACAAACTACCAGCTATGTTCCACCTGGAGAACAAATGGCTGGAACTATATCCAGACATGCACCATGCTCGACCTGACCCTCTTGTACTTGATGCCAATGAAGAAGACCCTATACTCCACATGACGAAAATATCACCCATTAGCTCGCATGGAGTATACACGCAGCAGGAAATGGAACAATTTCAGAAAGCGTTGCTGTTCCCTACAGAAAAACAAGCCATCACCAGTCTTGTAACACGTCGCGTCATTGGCGGTGTCACGGATCATCAAGGCTACCATTTACCTAATGTGTTCAGCACCAAAGAATTCGCACACATGGCTGCTACTTCAGCTGAACAAGTGTGGGGATTTCTGTTGCGAATGGGCAACTACTTTTCTGTAATAGCGCTGCTGTATACTCTATTCTGTGTCTGTGGATACATTGGCGGCGTGATCCTTAACTACCTTGCCCTGAAGAAGGCCACCAGGTTACACCAGCGTCCTAAGATGTTTTTGTGGGCTAGCTTATGGCATGCGCTTGCTAACCGCTACCTGCACCACTTTCATCAGAAGCAGCAGCAGCGGCAGCAGCAGGAAGAAACCCATGAATCGGCTGTGCCTCTCGAGACAGTTTGTGTAGTGTAAAAATGCCAGTGATTTCGGTATAAAACCCTTAACTTAGTGCCAGTGACATTTGGGTGAAATATGAAACAATTCCCTTGCCCCATGTTCGTGACATCTGCCCAGATACCGTTAGAGACTTTAATATTTGTGAATTTAAGTTTATTGTGTATTTTTATTATGTTTGAATTTTTCAGATGGTTTATCCATGTATCGCTGTATTTTAGTATATTTAGTTAGAATTAGACGTTTTTAGGAAGTATTTAGTATAACTTAAGAATAAATATATAAATTTCGCGATATATTTATGTCTTAAGGAGGGGATAGTGTCACAATGTGGAATGCAGATGACAAATAAACGTTTCTAATTAATAGTTTCAATAATTATATTTCAAATCTGTTTATCTATTTAAGTTATAAATGTCAAAATTTAGTTTAGAAATTCTTATCATATTATGACAACTGCATCTGGGTTCACATTGTCATACTATATCATGGGTAATTGGTATCCAAACGTTGTCTTTGTGTTTATGCTTTGACATTTATTGGTAGACAATTAAGTCTTAAAATTATTAAGCCTACGTGCACTAGACACAGGACAATATGGATGCCGTATTTTTCCTACCCCCTCTAAAAGATACTAAGTATTTCCATCAAATCGAAAGAGGATTCTGTCTTGTGCTTTCGACCTGATCAGACGTGCCTTTGTTTCGAAATTTAAGTTAATTAAACTTTACGTTTTTACTGTATTATCAGTCGTTTATTTTATAAACTAGTAATTTTGTTTTATTTTTCATTAGTTTTATTTTATATTCGTAAATTTATATATTTTTATCCTTTATTTTTATATTAAATTCTTTTCATTAAATTTATTTGGAACTTTACAATAATTATTTATTTTGGAACCCAATAACTTTGTCAAGTGGAGTGTTAGATAGTGCGTCGATTCCGCAGAACATCTGCTGTTGAGCCAGGCCGACTACGGTAAGAGTTGTTTATCAATAAGTATTTCCACACGTCAACCTAACCGCCTGACACATAAACCTCGCACCCCGAAGCTCGTGTTACAAAACAGATGGAGAGAAAATTAAGGCGACAAAAAGATTATTATGATAAAAATACAAAATGGAGAGAATTTGAATCAGGAGATCATGTTTGGATAAAAAATGAAATGAATAAAGGTTGGAAACCAGGAGTAATTGAAGAAAGAAATGGGGAGGTATCATACGAAGTAATAACGGAACAAAAGGTAAAGAAAAAACACGCTGATCAACTCAGAAAGAGATATTTAGACTATTCTTCAGAAAGAAAAGAAGATGGGAATAATAATAATACTATTTCAAATAATTCTTCTTTATTTTGCAGTGATGCAAATGCGGAAGCAGAAATGTTTCACAAAGAAACATCGTTTGAACCCCGCAGGTCTTCTCGACCATCCAGACCACCTATTAGATACCCAAATCATGAATAATGACACATCAGCAGCAGAGAGAAATGTAGTATGCTTTGATTATACAATAAAAAACAGCAAGCTATGTAAAAAATAATAAGATTTATGACATGTAAAAATTATATTCAACAAATAAATATAAAACTGTTGTACTATATAAAGTAATTATATTATACTAAGTAACATACCAAAATATGATATTAAACTAATAATAGGGGATATGAATGCAAAAATTGGGAGAGAAAATTGTTTTAAAGATATTACTGGCGGATTTAGCAAACATAAAGAATCAAACAATAACGGTATTAAACTAGTTGAAGTTTGCATAAGAAATGAATATGAAAATTAGTAGTACCTCCTCACAGACGAAGGACATTCACAAAGTTACTTGGATCTCCCCAGACGGCACTTACTCCAATCAAATTGATCACGTCTTGATAGAGAGGAGCCATGGTAAACTAATTAAAGCAGAAGAGGAGCAAATACGGAAACTGATCACCATATGGTCGTGGTAAAACTTCTACAAAACAACAACGAAGAAAATAAATGTTTCTACAATACACTTCAAAATAAATATGAAAATCTATGTAGAAGAAAAGAAGGGAAGGTATAAACGACAAACTAAGAGAAGTACAAAATAAATTCAAAGATAAAGTCATAAGAAACTTTTATCAAGAGATAAAGAAACAAAAAAGTAGGATACAAACCAAAAGATATCTATTGTATAGACAAAGAGGGAGAATTAATTACTGGCGAAAAGAAACTGATAAGGTGGAGACAGTATTTCAATGAATTATTCAATGAAGAAGTAGAATCAGATCCTGAAATGATACTAAGAAGAGAAATAAGAAATGAAGAACATATAGAACCACCACAAAGTAGCCACATCATCAAAATCATAAATTATTTGAAAAACAATAAAAGCCCAGGATAAAATGGCATTCCGGCTGAAATCTATAAACATGGAGGAGAAGAACTACAAGAAGAACTATGGAAAATTATTCAGGAGGTTTGGAAAACAGAAACTATGCCTGACAGATGGAAGGAAGCAGTGATTTTTCCCATTTATAAGAAAGGAGACCGTACCATCTGTGGAAACTATAGAGGTATTGCCTTGTTACAAAATGTTCTCAACTTGTATTAGAGATACACTAAAAGAAAGAGTAAAGCCACTATTAGGAGAATATCAAGCTGACTTCAGGAGTGGCAGATCTACAACAGATCAAACCTTTTCATTAAAGTCAATTATGGCAAATGGTTTTGAACACAACCTACCGCTACATTTGTTATTCATAGATTTTAAGCAGGCATATGATTTTATTAAGAAAGAGAAATTGTTTGAAATAATGAAAGAACTAGGAATACCGGAAAAATTAATAAGACTTGTACGATTGACTCAGACAAGCAACAGGTGCAAGGTAACCATCAATGGAGCTACATCAGAAAGCTTCAGTGTAGAAAGAGGTCTGAGACAGGGGGCCCGATATCAGCTCTGTTATTTAATCTGGTGTTAGAATGGGTTATAAGAAAATCAAACATATATACATGTGGTGTCTTATATCGCAAGAAACATCAAATTCTAGTGTATGCCGATGACGTAGTCATTATGACAAGAACAAAGGAAGAAATGACAGAAGTTTTCAAAAGACTAGAAGCTACAGCTTTAAAAGTGGGACTACGGGTAAACGATGAGAAAACCAAATATATGAACCTAAGACAAAATCTCCAAACTGAAAACGACACAACCTTGAAAATAAAAAGTGAAAATGATAAAATGTACATGTTCGACAACGTCAGCTATTTCACTCATTTGCGAGTGCTAATAACGGATAAAAAAGAAGTTGAATTGGAAGAAAGATTGGCTAAAGGAAGTAAAACAGTAGGAGCACTTCATGGGTTCATCAAATCTAAAGAAATATCCTGGACAACTAAAGTGAGAGTATACAAATCGATAATAAGGCCAACGGTTCACTACGGTTGTGAAGTCTGGATTTTGAAAAATGGACAACTCTTTTAAATATAATTATATAATTTATTACAAATAATACACTATATTAACACAATTGTAAAAGAACATTTATTTTGTGACAAATAACATTTATATCAATTATAACAAGTGATATTTCATACAACTTGATCTGGCAAGGTGAACATTACAAAATAACTTGATCAGTTATTTCAACACCCTCCCTCAAGAATAAATTTACAATTTAAAATTATTATTGCCATATCACAATTTTTTAACATTTAACAATTCTCTAAATTTAGAATGTTTTACAAACGATAAGGATTTAGTAAATATGTCGGCTACGTTTTCATTGGTAGAAACATACTTAATCTTTATTATATTTTTGGCAACGAGATCTTTAATAAAATGAAAACGTATGTCGATATGTTTACTACGTTTACTATTTTGAAAACTTTGTGATAAGTCAATAGCACCTTGATTGACAGTAACTCGGTGGCGGTGTTTGCAGCGGCGATATATTCTGCTTCTGTGGACGATAGCGCGACGGTCTTTTGCTTTCGTGCTAACCACGAAACAACATTTCCTTCGTAGAAGATTACGCAGCCGGTCATACTCTTCCGATCTGTAGTATCACCTGCCCAATCAGCATCGGAGTAAGCGACGATTTCATTCTTCGTTGAATTTCTAAAATAAGTTAAAGACAGATTCTTCGTTTCTTGAAGATATCGAAGCACTCTTTTCCCAGCTTTCCATATTTGGGCTGTAGGTTTATCTAAAAATTGGCTTAAATATGAAATTGCATAAGTAATATCAGGACGACTTGCTGTAGAAAGATACATAATGCTACCTATTAGTTCACGAAATGGTACCTGTATTATTTCTTCTTCTGAGTTGACTTTGAAATTTACTTCTAGAGGTGTTTTCGCACCTTTACATTCTTTCATATTAAATTTTTTAAGAATTTTATCTATCATTTTTACTTGTGTTATTTTCAGATAATCATTACTTCTTTCTATTTCTAATCCCAAGTAATTCTTCAGTTCTCCAAGATCTTTTGCTTGAAATTTATCTTTTAACGATTTCACTGTTTCCTCTATTTCATAATGGTGGAGAATTTTCTTTAATTTCTTCCCATGTTTCCATTTTCCTGAGTGCATCTATTTCTTTTTGTATCGCATCTTTCCACTCTTTTGTTTTACAAGCTTCTTTGTAAGTATGCGGATCTTCATCTCCTGTCAATAAACAGTATGCTGTGTAGACTTCGTATTCATTAAGATAATTTGGTACTTTTACAATTCTTCCAGACCTTGTTTTCACTTCTTTATTTTCTTCTTGTCTATTTATTTGACTATCATTATTTATTTCAGTATCTTCATTTTCAATATTTTCTGTACTTTCCATTATTTTAATATTTTCTTTTTCATATTTAACATTGTCTTCGTCAAATGTTACATCTCGAGCACAAATAACATTATTTTCTCTAAAATTCCATAATCTGTAGCCTGAACTTGAATAACCTACCATTATGTAAGATTCTGCACGAGCATTCAATTTATTATCTTTTGGAAGAATAACAGCCCATGTGCGGCTTCCAAAAACTCTTAATTTGTTCAAATTATTATTTCCGTGCCATCTAACAGCCGGTGGTATTCCTTGATTGGCTCTTGTTGGACATCTATTCAATTCGTATGTCGAACATTGTATTGCTTCGCCCCATAATTCCTTCGGAATTTCAGTTTCGGCTAATTTTGTTCTAACTTTATCCAATAAAGTTCTATTCATTCGTTCTGCAGTGCCATTCTGCTGTGGACTATATGGCGTTGTATACTGCATTTCTATTCCTTTATTGTTACAGAAATTTTGTAAATATTTTGAAGAAAATTCTCCACCATTGTCCATTCTAATTTTCTTTGTTTTCTTTCCATGTTGCGTTTTTATAAGTTTTATAAAGTCTATTAAATTATCTTCAGCTTCATTTTTTGTTCTCAGTAACTTTACTATAACAAAATGGGAATAATCATCTATTAATACTTGAAAATACCTGTGTCCTTCTGATGTTGGTGGTTTAATTGGTCCGGATATATCTGTGTGAATTAAATCCCCTATTTGTTTAGATTTCTTCTTTACTTCATGGAATGGTTTTCTTGTTGCTTTTCCTTCAATGCATTTTGCACATATCTTCTCACTACATGGTAAACCTAAAATCTTTAATCCTGCGCGATTTAAATGTCCCAATCTGCGGTGCCAAATATTTTCATTTTCATTTATCGCTTTATAACATTTCTCTTCCTTATTATCCTTAATATTGTCAGTTATTAACACAAATAGATTATTTATATTTTGACATTCAAAAGTAAAATTCTTTCCAATTATTTTTGCTTTATCCTTTTCGAAAATTACTTTTATGCCCTTATTTAATAGTTGTGAAACAGAAATTAAATTATGTTGCATACCTTCAAGTATCATTGCTGGAATAGACAGTTTTCTTCCTTGACAGTAAGTACGTAAAATACCTTTATTTTTGGCCTCCATATTTTCTCCATTTGCTACTTTTATTATTACTTTTCTTTCTAATGGTACAATATCTGTCATGTATTCTTCAATTTCCTTTGTTAATAAATGTTGTGTTGCACCTGAATCTAAAATAAACATACTTTTATTATTTAATTTTGGTATGCAATTTAAAGCAATAAGTGTTGTATCATCTTCATTAACTTCATTTGCTTTTTCATAATATTTGTTTCTTTGATTCGATCTTGTATTTATTTTTCCTTTTTCATGTTTAAAGTTTCTTCCCTTATATCGGTCTTGATTTTGGTAATTTTCATAACAATTAATAGCTTTATGTCCTTCTTTTCCACATTTAAAACACGTAAATTTTGCAGCTTTGAATGCCATTTCTTCATTATTAGGTCTTCTTCCAATTTTACTTGACAGTTTTATTTCTTCGTCGAGAAGTCTAGATTTAACAAAATCCATTGTAACTTCTGTGTTTAGAGTTTCTATAGCAGTAATGACAGAGTCAAAATCTTCATTTAACGATAATAATAAATGACATATTTTATCTGACTCATCAATTTTTGACCCAATATTTTCTAATTCTCGAACAATAGTATCAAAATTCAAAAAATGGTCTTCTAATTTTTCTCCTCTCTTTAATTTTAAAGTTATTAGTTTCTTTTTTAAAGTTAATTTCGTGAAGACACTCTTCCTTTCAAATACATCTTCCAAAGCTTTCATCATTTGTTTGACTGTTTTTGAATCTTTCACCAAATCTAAGTGTTTATCTGTAATACATTGAATTATTGTAGATTTAGCTCTCGCATCTTTTACTTTAAATGCGTTCCTTTCTTCTTCATTTGTGAAATCATTTTCTTCTTTTTCTAGAGTTACCTTTACCTGTTTTTCTTCTAAAAGAGCTGTCACTCTAAATTTCCAGTTGTTAAAATTTCCGGAGTTTAACTGTGGCAATTGCATATATCCAGCATGCATTTTTATATATTCTGTAAATCTATTACCTTTTCTATCTTACCTTTCTTTATATCTATTATATCTTTATGTTTGAGCTATCAGAACACTATGTCTGGGCCCATAACCTTTTGAAAAATGGACAACTGTTGATATTAAAGTTTATTTCTGGATCAAGTTGATACAGATTGTCAACTTTATAAAAAACAAAAAGAAAATGTCAATAAAATTGTCAAATTATATTTACAAAAAAAATTACGTTTGCATTAAAAAAGTTTTGTCTATTCTTTCTTATTTCTTGTGTTTTATTTGATATTCTGAACAGGTTATGGGCCCAGAACATGCTGTAACTGAATTGTTTCCAAAGAATATCTGTTAATGTTATAGTGGTTCAGATGGCAGACGCTGAAAATTTTGCTTTAGTGCCTTTACGGGGCAAGCAAAATTGGGCAACTTGGAAACATGGTATGAAATTGCTTTTCAAGATGCATAATAGTTTGGACGTAGTATTAGGTCTCCAAACTATGCCGGATGCGCCTGAGGACGTAGCGAACCAGGAAACTATACTGTCATACGAAAATAAGAAAAAGTTATTTGAGGCTTTAGATGGTAAAGCAAGTTTTTTGATTTTTAGAAATATAGCAGAAGATCAAAAGGATTTTGTAATGGATTGTGACACCGCAAAAGCTGCATGGGATGCTTTGCATGTTATTTATGAGCAAAGTTCATGTGCCAGGTTGGGTCGTTTGTTTAATGCTTTCTTTAATAAACGCCAAAAAGATCCTGCTGATACAGTTGCCAAGCATGCAGCAAAGATGATTCAGGCTTGGAATGCGATGCAGGAAGAATTGCAGAAACGTCATACATCAAAACTTCCCGAAGAATTACTGATGAATCGGTTGGGTGAGTCTTTACCGGATGAATTTTTTGAAATAATTGCAGTATGGGATGCAATGGAAGACAAAGAAAAATCAGCTACAAAAATGGTAGAATTTCTAACACGTCATGAACAAAGGATGTTAGAGCGTAATGAAAAGGAACTGCCTGAAAAATCAGCCTTTATAGTAAAACATGGTAACAAATACGAACGCAAAAATTTTGCTGAAAAATTTAATTCTGATAAAAAAGGAGATATTAAAATAAATAAAGTATATAAATGTTATCTATGTGGAGAACAAGGACATTTTAAGAGAAATTGTCCAAAACAGAAAAGAAATCAAAAAGATCATAAATCTGATAAGGAAAATTTAGTATCAAAAGATATTAGAAAAGGTGCGTTTGTAGCTGAATTTGCTGAAAAAAAGGAAGCAGATGCATGGATACTGGATAGTGGAGCAACTGTTCACATGACAGCAGATAAGAATAGCTTTATAAGTTACAAAGAATTTATTAGGCCAGAAATGATATCTGTTGGTGATCTTCATCAAATTCGAGGTTTAGGAAAAGGAAATGTTGCAATAAAGGTATGGAAAAATGGAATTTGGTACAATCATATCATGGAAAATGTCTGGTATGCTCCCAAAATTGGAAGAAATTTATTTTCAGCGAGAGCTGTTCTTAAAAACGGATATGAGTTACACATGAAAGAAAATGATTGTCATCTTTTAGTTAACAATGAAATTATAGCTATTGGAAGAAAACTTCCAAGTAGTGAACTATATGGCATGTTAATAAAAGTTGTTTCACAGCAAAATCAAACTCTGTTACTTGCTGAGAAAATTGGATCATTGCAGGTGTGGCACGAGAGATTAGCACACCAAAATAAAGTTCATGTGCGACGATTTCTTCAACAAGAAGGTATTCCGTTTACAGATACGAATAACTTCTGTGAGGGATGCATGTATGGAAAACATCAGCGTTTTAGTTTTGGAAATAGAAGCGACAGAGCCAAGACTCCTGGTGAATTGGTACATGCTGATGTATGTGGACCAATGGAGGAAGTTTCTCTTGGTAAGGCTAGATATTTTGTCGTTTTCAAGGATGATTATACTAAATTCAGGATGGTGTACTTCATGAAGAAGAAATCCGAAGTTCCGGAAAAATTAAAATGTTTCATTACTGAAGGAAAAGCAGCAGGTCATGATCTCAGGCAACTTTTGAGTGACTGCGGAAAAGAATTTACTGGTAAAGACACACAGGATCAATTACTCAATGCAGGTATGACTCATCGCACTAGTATGCCCTATACACCTCAGCAAAATGGTGCTGCTGAGAGGGAAAATAGAATTCTTGTAGAGAGTGCTAGGTCAATGCTTTTAGCTGCTAATTTACCAAAAAAACTGTGGGCTGAAGCCGTAAATATGGCTGCTTATGTTTTAAACAGGTCTGGACCAACATTTTCAAAATCAACACCGTATGAATTATGGTATGGTCGCAAAGCACGAATTTCGCATCTTCGAGTCTTTGGTACAGTTTGTTTTGTACACAAACCGGAAGTAATAAGAAAGAAGCTAGATTCAAAGTCATACAAAGGATATCTTGTTGGTTATTGCATGGACGATGGTTTTCGAGTTTGGATTCCTGAAATCGACAATGTGTTTTTAAGCAGAAATGTAATTTTTAAAAAGGAAAATGTAGCAGTTAATTTTGAAGAAATCTCTGATGAACACGTTGAGCAAAACCTTTTTGACTTTAATTATACAGATATTTTGTTTCAGAAAGGTCAACAAGTTAATGAAAATGAAAATTCTGCTCATTCTGTTGTATACGAAGAGGAAGAAATAGTTCCTGTTGTCGATGAAGAGAAGGAAACAGTTGAGAATTTAATAGAAACAGCCCCTATTACACATGAAGAGGATGAAGAGGAAACCAATATTGTGCAATAGCTTCGAAATAGAAATGATATTCGAAAACCAGATAGATATGGTGAGTGGATACTTTTGGCAGAAAATATAAATCCTAAGACATATCAGGAAGCATTAAAGTCAACTGAGAGTATTCAGTGGATTAAAGCAATGCAAGAAGAAGTGAAATCGTTAAAAAAGAACGATACCTGGAAATTAGTAAATCGTCAAGCAGACTTTTCAATTATGAAAGGTCGTTGGGTTTACAGAAAGAAATATGGCACAAATGGTGAAGTTAAAAAGTTTAAGGCACGATACGTTGTAAAAGGATATCAACAAAGATATGGCATTGAATATGATGAGACTTTTAGTCCTGTGGTTCGTTTTACAACAATTCGAACAATGTTAGCTGTGGCTGCAGGAAGAGGTTTGGTAAGAAAACAATTTGACGTTGTGACTGCATTTTTAAATGGAGATGTTAAAGAAGACATCTACATGGAGCAACCCCGAGGGTTTCAGTGATGGCACTGACAGAGTTTGTAAGCTACGCAAAAGCTTGTATGGGTTGAAGCAAGCACCTCGTTGCTGGAACATCAAATTTACCACAGTATTAGAGAAATATGGATTGAAACAAAGTATATCGGATCCATGTCTTTTCATAAAAATATCGAAAGAAAATATTTTGACCATATATGTTGATGACGGTCTAGTAGTTGGATCAAATGAATCAGAAGTAAATCATTTGCTTGATGATCTTGCAAAAGATTTTGAGATCACAATAGAAACAACGCACAACTACTTAGGAATGGAAATCAGAGATGAAGCAGATGGTTCAGTTTTCATCACACAAAATACTTATACGGAAAAGATATTACAACGCTTTAATATGACCGATGCTAATCCAGTATCAACGCCTATTGTTCAATGCACCGAAGTGGAAGAAAAAGGACAACCAGTAGAGACAGAAATACCATACAGAGAAGCAGTAGGAAGTTTAATATATTTGGCCACAGTCACAAGACCAGATATAGCCTACGCTGTAAGTATTGTATCACAGACTTTAGAAAAACCTACTTTACAAGATTGGAATCGTGTTAAAAGAATATTCAGATATTTGCGTGGCACAAGTGGCCTAGGTATAAAATATTCTTACGATTTTAAACCAGGAATTTTGGAAGCCTTTTGTGATGCTGATTATGCTGGTGATCCTATAACAAGAAAATCTAGAACTGGAATGGTTTGTCTTTTCAGTGGAGGAGCAATAAGTTGGTGTAGTCAAAAACAACAATCTATTGCCTTGTCAACCACGGAAGCTGAATTTATTTCAGCTAGTGAAGCTGCGAAGGAGTTGGTTTGGCTAAAAAGATTGCTGTCCGAAATGAGTCAACTTCGAAAAACTCCTATATTAAAAATTGATAATGCCAGTGCAATTAAACTGGTGAAAAACCCAGAATTTCACAATCGTACGAAACATATTGAAGTCAGATTTTTGTATGTTCGAGAACAATATTTAAAAGGTAATTTTCAGATAAATCATATTCAGGGTACAAAGCAGCCTGCAGACATCTTTACGAAAGCGTTACCGAAGCCAGCATTCCAGAAAAATCGATCTCGTTTTGGAATAAACTTTAAGAGAGGATGTTGATATTAAAGTTTATTTCTGGATCAAGTTGATACAGATTGTCAACTTTATAAAAAAAAAAAAGAAAATGTCAATAAAATTGTCAAATTATATTTACAAAAAAAATTACGTTTGCATTAAAAAAGTTTTGTCTATTCTTTCTTATTTCTTGTGTTTTATTTGATATTCTGAACAACAACTCTTTTAAATATAATTATATAATTTATTACAAATAATACACTATATTAACACAATTCTAAAAGAACATTTATTTTGTGACAAATAACATTTATATCAATTATAACAAGTGATATTTCATACAACTTGATCTGGCAAGGTGAACATTACAAAATAACGATCAGTTATTTCAACACTGGACACTCAAAAAAAGTGATAAAAATAAGTTAGAAATCTGGGAAAGAATTTTTTTAAGGAAAATGTATGGTGGAATAAAAGAAGGAACTATAATAAGGCGAAGGACAAACATGGCAGTAACGAACTTATATAATGACAGTACAATAACGGAAGTGATCAGTGCGTAAAGACTAAGATGGTTAGGGCACATAATGCGGATGCCGGAAACTAGAACGGTAAAAATAGGGTACAAAGGTGGAGTAATAGGAACAAAGAGGAGGGGGCGTCCAAGAGATCTAAGACTTAGAACTATTAAATGTGAGAAACTGGGAAACGAAAGCGTTGAACAGAAAACTGTGGGAGAAAATGCAACCAAGCCATGAGCCTGTAAAGCTTATATATATATATATATATATATATATATATATATATATATATATATATATATATATATATATATATACAGGGTGTATCAGGACCGTTGTTATGAATGTCAGCTGCAGCGTTTCTTATTCTTTCTAACAATTGGTTGCGTGTGTTTATTTTAACACTATACACCAGGGGTTCTTAAACTTATTTCATTCACGAACCCATTTTATGAGTTTTTTGCCGACTCCATATAAATATAAAAAAAGATATATAAATATTTTGTGATGATTTATTGATTAGATAACAATATATATACATATGAAAAAATATACTTTTAGAATTTGTTTAAAAACATACAAAAATATAAAATTAAAAATTACACAAAATGTAAAATTGTATTTATTATAGTTACAAAAATGATATGCCCTATTTTTTGATAAAAAATGAATTGTCTGTAATAACATAAATAAAAAAGAATATTGAACAAATAAAAATATCGTTGCTGGTATATTCAAGCCCGGGTATTTTGGCCGTCTTAGTAGTCGTTGAGTGGTTATAGTGGGATTTAATATGTGATAAAGCTGCGTGTGTGTAAATTGTGATTACCATCACAAATACATATCTAGATTTTACAAATTCGTGTATTTAAATATTTTGCATTATAATCTCGCGACCCCAGGATTTTGCTAAGCGACCCCATTTGGGATCGCGACCCATAGTTTAAGAAGTCCTGCTATACACCATTTGCTTCATTTTGCATTGTTTTCCATTGTATATTACTCTGTATTGAAGGTATCTTGATTAGAAAATTTTAAAAATTGCTGCTATTTATAAAATTTTGAACTCTTGTATTTTGGTAACCAAAAGGAATAAGACCTATATTCATATAACATTTTTTACTCAAAATGATGTCAGGAATATGCTATTAATTTTTTTTACACTAGTCCTGATACATCCTATATATATATATATATATATATATATATATATATATATATATATACAGTGTGTTAATTAAAAACCTGGCCATAGGCGTTTAACATGGGAAATCAGTTTTTCCTCGCGCAAACGTTCCCAAATTATTTTAGACAAAAATACTTCATATAAATGTTGTAGAGAATTAAATTCTGCACCAGAATTAGTAATAAGATTTTATTTTTGACATTTAATAATCGAGGAAATCAATTTTAAAGTTTTTTGAAGATTGCTGAGTTATAGCGATAGCCATGCAACTCAAACAAAAAAATTCCACCATTTTATAATCTGAAGCTTTTTTCATGAGAAAACTGTTCCATACTTTCAAAGAAATATGTTATTGAACGAAAATCACAAAACACAAACTTTTTTGACAGTTAAGATGGCATACAATTGTTCGTAATTTTGTTTGAGATCCATGGCTACCGGTATAAATCAGCAATCTCCGGAATAATTTAAAATTGATTTTCTCGATTATTAAATGTAAAAAATAAACTCTTATTACTAATTCTGGTGCAGAATTTAATTCTCTACAACATTTATTTGAAGTATTTTTGTCTAAAATAATTTGGGAACTTTTGCGCAAGGAAAAACTGATTTCCCATGTTAAACGCCTATGGCCAGGTTTTTAATTAACACACTGTATATATATATATATATATATATATATATATATATATATATATATATATATATATATATATATATATATATATATATATATATATAGTTATCTTTAAGAATATACTAGGGATTCATTTTTCAAAATGCTGAATCTCGAGTACTTAATAAAGCAAGATTACTATCTCATAATAATTGTCATATTTATTACCTATACCTATTTTATCCCACAAGAGTTGTCACATTTGTAGACTAACATATTGATACGAGCATCGTATGTAGCCATGCATTTAGGGGAGTCACGACAGTTGATAGAGGACTGATTGACGTCTGACATTTTATGCTAGATAATAAATATTTTGTATTTTCTTATTGTGTATGTTTCAATAAATAAATCGTTAAGATTTGCTAAACCCACGTACGTTACAACTGGTGTCAGGTGTGGGGTACGTAAAAAATGGCTTTGAGAAAGATAGATGATTTGAAAGTGGCCGATTTGAAGCGCGAATTGGAGGATCGCGAGCTAGATACGTCTGGAACTAAATCTGTATTACAGTCTCGACTTCGAGCAGCACTAGAGGCGGAAGGTCAAGATCCAGAAAATATCTTGTTTGAAGTAGCGGGCGGTGTTAAAGATATAATGCAGTCGCTGGAAGAGAAATTCGCAGCAAATTTTAAATTATTGAGAGAACAGATTGAAGAATGCTCTAATAATCAGGCCGAAAACACTAGGACACTGGGGGAAAACATAAATTCAAATTCAAAAATTTTAGAAGAGAAATTGTCTGCCAACTGTAGGACCCTCGCCGCAGAGATTAAATCTCAGTTGGATAAAAAAATAACTGAAGTGAAAGAAGAACTAAAAAATGACATTGACAGTGTAAAACAGGAATTAAATAAAGTAGAAATAGAGGTTGAAGGTAAAATATTAGCGATTGAAGAGCGATTTGAATCGCTGAAGAAAGAATTCAACCCAGATTTAGAGCTTATCACAAGGGCTGCGCGCGTAAAACCACCCACTTTCGATGGAAAAATTCCGTGGTCTACTTATCGAAAGCAGTTTGAGGCTGCAGCAATCGCTAACGGATGGACCAAAAATGACAAAGCTACTGGCTTAGTGGTTTCTCTTAGAGGATACGCTTTAAATATCCTTCAGACGATTCCGGATTGTGACCAAAATAATTATGATTCTTTGATGGCTAGAATGGAGATGAGGTACGGCGATAAGCATCTCCAACAAGTTTACCACAGCCAGCTTCGCTGCAGACGACAGAAACGAGGAGAAACGCTTCAAGAATTCGAGGCAGACATCTCTCGTCTTGTTCGGATGGCATACTCGTCAGCCCCAACAGATTTCATTGAGCGGTTATCTGTGGAATCCTTTGTGGTAGGGATAACCGACTCAGAATTGCAAAGAGCTCTTCGCTTAGCACATCCAAAGACTCTTGATGATGCGTTAGCTCGTGCACTAGAATTCGAAGCGGCCACCCAGACTTCACAAATGCACGTCGGACTTCGACGCTTGGAAGAGGAGGAGTCTCTAGATGAAAAGGTAGAAAGAATCATCTCAAAATTTCTACCCAACAAAAATGAATTATCTCGAAAACGAGATATATATTGTTGGGACTGTGGTAAGCCTGGGCATATCAGGAGACATTGCAATAAAAATTCCAAAACGCAGGAAAACTAGAAAGGCCCGGTGCTCAGGGGCGAGCATCGTGGAGTGGCCCTAGTGCCCCGATGAATATTGTTCGAGTTAGTTCGTCCAAAAGAACGTCGGACAGTCTCTTTGTAGATGGGTCCATAAATCAGAAAATTCTTGTCATGCTTCTGGACACTGGGGCTACGACCACTGTTGTCAATAAAGGTGCCGTGGCAGGAGATTTGCAACGTACACGGCTTTTACTAAAAACTGCAACAGGCGAACCGGTAAACATTTATGGTGAAATAATTGTTAACATTGGTTTAGGGAGCAAGAAAATTAAACACCGAGTAATAGTAGCAGATATCATGGAGGATGTTATTCTTGGAATGGATGTAATGATTAAATTTGGGTTCACTATAGACCTGAAGCGGAAATGTTTGATATTCGAAAACGAAGAAATCATCCTTCGTGGACGAAGCAATGATGCAGTTAGAATAGTTTTAAATACCGATGAAGTTCTTCCTCCCAGAAGCGACAATTTTCTGGTAGCGCGATTAGTTAACATGGATCGAGAAGAAACTGGGATTGTCGAACCAGCAGCCAACGTAGAAATTAGTCGAGGAGTGATAGTAGGCAGAGCTGCCGTAACTGGTAATGGATCCACACCTGTAAGAATGATGAATTTGAATGACTTCCCAGTAACCTTAAAGAAAGGAACGCAGGTGGCCTGGTTTAATTCAGTTTCAACAATTGTTTGCGGGGAGACTACGAAGAATATTCCCAAGGACTCTAGTGATATTTCGAAATTAACTGAAACATTACAGCTTGCAAAAACTAATCTGACTCCTAGACAGAAAACTAAGGTCGAAACATTGTTAGCTAAATATCAAAATATCTTCGCAACTGAGACTTCTTCTTATGGAAGGACAAGTGCAGTAAAACATAAAATAAATTCTGGAAACACACAACCAATTCGACAACGTCCTCGACGATTGCCGTTAGCTAAAAGAGAAGAGGCTGAGAAAATGATTTATGACATGCACAAGCAGGGTGTCATCGAACCCTCAAATAGTCCCTGGACATCACCAGTCGTGTTAGTTAGGAAAAAGGACGGATCGACCAGATTTTGTGTTGATTATCGACAGCTGAACAACATGACTGTCAAGGACAGCTACCCAATTGCCTAGAATCGATGACACCTTAGATACCTTGTCTGGATCTCAAGTGTTTTCCACTTTAGATTTAAAAAATGGTTATTGGCAAGTGGAAATGGAGCCAAAAGATAAAGAGAAGACTGCATTTTCCGTTGGTACAGGACTTTGGCATTTCACAGTTATGCCTTTTGGTTTGTGCAACGCACCAGCTACGTTTGAGAGATTGATGGAGACAGTACTACGAGGACTCACATGGAAAACATGTCTTGTTTACTTAGATGATGTTATAGTAATTGGAAAGTCTTTCGATGAGCACTTGTTCAACCTAGAAGAAGTCTTCAAGAGATTACAAGGTGCAAAGTTAAAACTGAATTCGAAGAAATGTCAACTTTTTCAGGAAAAGGTCAAATACTTGGGCCACATTGTTAGCAGAGATGGTGTGGCTGTAGATACCGAAAAGACGCGTGCAGTCAAAGAATGGCCGGTCCCCAAGAACGTTCAAGAACTCCGTAGTTTCTTAGGTTTATGTACCTACTACAGACGCTTTGTACCTGGATTCGCTAATATAGCAAAACCGTTAACCAGGCTTACCGAAGGAGGACGAGATTTTTCATGGGATGACTGCACTCAATCTGCCTTTGAACGGCTAAAAACATTGTTAACCACGACTCCTATTTTGAGTTATCCCTGTGCCAATGGTATGTTCGTATTAGATACAGATGCTAGCAATGTGGAAATAGGCGGAGTTTTGTCCCAAATTCAGGATGGACAAGAGAAAGTGATAGCCTATTTCAGTAAAGTACTGTCCAAGCCGGAACAAAATTATTGTGTTACAAGAAGAGAACTTTTAGCTGCAGTTAAGGCCACTGAACATTTTTACAAGTATTTGTATGGGCGAAGGTTTTTACTTCGAACGGATCATGGGGCTCTAAAATGGCTTATGCGGTTTAAAAACCCAGAAGGACAGACAGCTCGCTGGATAGAACGTCTGCAGGAATATGATTTCCATATTGAACATCGACCAGGAACCAGCCATAAGAATGCAGACGCTCTCTCAAGAAGACCGTGCCCATTGGATTGCAGTCATTGTACTCGACTTGAGACAAAAGCTGGACAGGCAAGACGAATAACAGTAATTGACGAAGCGTGGCAGTCAAAAGAAATCCGTAAGAATCAGAACGAGGACCCAGATCTCGGCAAAATTATTCACTGGAAAGAAACAGACCATCGACCCACTTGGGAAGATATTGCTCCATTAAGTCCCAAGATTAAGTCATATTGGGTACAGTGGGACTCTTTGCAATTGGAAGATGGAGTCTTGAAACGTATCATTGAAAGTGCAGATGGGAAATCTTCTAGAATACAGACCGTTGTTCCTAATAAAAACATTCCTGAAATCCTACGCCACCTGCATGACGGAAGTTCAGGTGGACATCTTGGCATAAAGAGAACACTAGCAAAAGTTAGAGAAAGATTCTACTGGTTTAACTGTAGGGAAGATGTCAAAACTTGGTGCAGGAAATGCGCAGTTTGTGCCGCAGCAAATGGACCAAGAGGAACGAAAAAGGCACCAATGCACCAATACATTGTAGGAAGTCCATTTGAGAGAATAGGTATCGACGTAGCGGGTCCATTCGCACAAACAAAGGATGGAAATAAATATATTCTAGTCGTCGTTGATTATTTTTCTAAATGGGTCGAAGCTTACGCACTTCCTAATCAGGAAACTGTTACAAGCGCCAGTATTTTAATACAAGAACTGATTTCACGTTTTGGCGTTCCTTTAGAGATGCACTCAGACCAAGGAAGGAATTTTGAATCGAATGTTTTTCAGAGAGTTTGCGAACTTTTGGGAATACGGAAGACTAGAACGACACCACTACATCCTCAGTCAAATGGAATGGTCGAACGAGTGAATAGGACTTTAAAGAAATTCCTTACAAAAGTTATAGCAGACAACCAACGTGACTGGGACGAACATCTTCCACTATTTCTAATGGCCTATCGTTCTTCAGTCCATGAGACAACAGGGCAAACACCGGCATGCGTGCTCTTTGGAAGAGAAATACGTTTACCGTGTGACCTGAAGTTTGGTAGTAAACCACACGAAGAGAATGTAGCTGGAGATGACTATGTTACCCGCTTAAAAGAGAAAATGGATCAAATTCACAATCTCATTCGAAGAAATATAAGAAATGCCAGTAACAAAATGAAAGCAGCATACGACATGCGGGCGCAGGAAGGTAGATTCCAAGCAAAAGATCTGGTGTGGTTTTTCAATCCAAGAAAACAGCATGGAATATAACCGAAACTCCAACGATCATGGGAGGGACCGTATGAAATAATGAAGCGCATAAACGATGTTATTTACCGGATTCGCAAACTGCCTCGAGGAAAACCTAAAGTAGTCCACTCCAATCGATTAGCACCTTATGAAGGGACCAATCCGTCAAGTGAAGAAGATGAACTCGAGAAAACCTACAAAAGATGTACACGAATATATTCCAGATCGTTCCGGGACGAAACGACCTAAAGGAGGGAATAGTGATACGAGCATCGTATGTAGCCATGCATTTAGGGGAGTCACGACAGTTGATAGAGGACTGATTGACGTCTGACATTTTATGCTAGATAATAAATATTTTGTATTTTCTTATTGTGTGTGTTTCAATAAATAAATCGTTAAGATTTGCTAAACCCACGTACGTTACAATATTGTGACGTGCGCCCCTGAGTCAAGAGTATACGAGCGCCGCTACTGAAAGAATGTTCCATAATCCCTTCGCCGGAATTACCCAGATGACACAATCCTCGGCGACGGACCACCGAGACGTGTTAATTGCACCGTTGACCTAAATCTATTGTATTCGGTATCAATGTGGTGTCGGAAGGTTCCAGAAGGACACTGGGCTGTATATATACCGTTCGAATGACAGCGGAGATATAGTCTGATATATAGAAGCAACGAGCAATGAAGTTGGTGATAGAAATAAATAGTCTACGAGTTGTTAACATAAATAAATGTAGTTACATAAATAAATATAGTGATACAAATATTGTTTAAATAAATAATCTTAGTGTTTAAGCAATGAATAATATTCTTAGTTTTAAATTAGTGTTTATAATTATTTAATCATAGTGTTAGTTATTTTTATTATCTTTTTAATATTTATCCTAATTAGTTATCGTTTAAATAAACGTATTATTTTAATTAATAATATTTCTCATATTTTTACACTTCACCCATATAAATAAAACGTTACAATATTCAATGGAAATAAGAAATAATATATATATATATATATATATATATATATATATATATATATATATATATATATATATATTTGATGTATTGACAATAGCACATTTTAATATCACTATTTTAAAGCGTGATAACAACAATAATTAAAAATAGCATTTTGAAAATCATTTGTCGTTTAGGGTTTTATAATGAGAATTAAGTTGTATATGGATGTGAAACTCGGACTTTGAGAAAGAAGGAGAAAAAGTATTTGGAAAGTTTTCAGATGTGGTTGTAGTGACGAAGAGAGTTTTTTTTTATAAATAAAAAAAAAGAGGTGGACACATTTTAAAGTGGGATTATCCTTAGGAAATTATAATTGCGGAGAAGATACATGAGAGAAGAGGAAGAGTTTGAAAGATGTTTGGAATCTTAACATACATCAAGGAGGGAACGAATTAAGAGAGGATGAAGAGAGAGGTGCAGAACAGACTGTTGTGGAGGCGAAATTCCAACTGAAACTTGTCTAAAGACAGATTTTACTTCTGATGATTTTGTTAAATATCTTTATTTCGCTTTTAATTTTACATTATTAATATACATTACTTATTTAACTACATTTTTGTAAATCATTTTTTAATTTTTTTTTCTATTATTATTATTTTCGTAATGGACTCCGCCTCCAGCAAGAGATCCAAAAACAGTAGGATCAATATCACGACGATTATTTTCGTAATGGACTCCGCCTCCAGCAAGAGATCCAAACACAGTAGGATCAATATCACGACGATTATTTTCGTAATTGACTCCGCCTCCAGCAAGAGATCCAAACATAGTAGGATCAATATCACGACGATTATTTTCGTAATGGACTCCGCCTCCAGCAAGAGATCCAAAAACAGTAGGATCAATATCACGACGATTATTTTCGTAATGGACTCCGCCTCCAGCAAGAGATCCAAACACAGTAGGATCAATATCACGACGATTATTTTCGTAATTGACTCCGCCTCCAGCAAGAGATCCAAACACAGTAGGATCTATATCACGACGATTATTTTCGTAATTGACTCTGCCTCCAGCAAGAGATCCAAACACAGTAGGATCAATATCACGACGATTATTTTCGTAATTGACTCCGCCTCCAGCAAGAGATCCAAACACAGTAGAATCTATATCCCGACGATTATTTTCGTAATTGACTCCGCCTCCAGCAAGAGATCCAAACACAGTAGGATCAATATCACGACGATTATTTTCGTAATGGACTCCGCCTCCAGCAAGAGATCCAAACACAGTAGGATCAATATCACGACGATTATTTTCGTAATGGACTCCGCCTCCAGCAAGAGATCCAAACACAGTAGGATCAATATCACGACGATTATTTTCGTAATGGACTCCGCCTCCAGCAAGAGATCCAAACACAGTAGGATCAATATCACGACGATTATTTTCGTAATTGACTCCGCCTCCAGCAAGAGATCCAAACACAGTAGGATCTATATCACGACGATTATTTTCGTAATTGACTCCGCCTCCAGCAAGAGATCCAAACACAGTAGGATCAATATCACGACGGTTACTTTCGTAATGGACTCCGCCTCCAGCAAGAGATCCAAACACAGTAGGATCAATATCACGACGATTATTTTCGTAATGGACTCCGCCTCCAGCAAGAGATTCAAACACAGTAGGATCAATGTCACGACGATTATTATTATTTTCGTAATGGACTCCGCCTCCAGCAAGAGATTCAAACACAGTAGGATCAATATCACGACGATTATTATTATTTTCGTAATGGACTCCGCCTCCAGCAAGAGATTCAAACACAGTAGGATCAATATCACGACGATTATTATTATTTACGTAATGGACTCCGCCTCCAGCAAGAGATTCAAACACAGTAGGATCAATATCACGACGATTATTTTCGTAATGGACTCCGCCTCCAGCAAGAGATCCAAACACAGTAGGATCAATATCACGACGATTATATGTATATGAAAATTGAGGTTTATAGACATTTGATCTAAATCCATTCTTTAATGCGACGTAGGGCACTTCGTAAACTTTTGGGCCGTAATAGTTGCGGTAACCTCCTTTTATTGGTAATCTTTCTTCTGCAACTGTAGGGTAGAATCCAGGAGTTTCAACACTAAATAGTAAAAATAATTATAATCATTCAGTTTGATAGATGTAAAATAATTGTTAGAGCGATTAAATTATTGTTTGGATTCGCAAAGCAGAGATAGATATGCAGAAAAAAAATAGCGTGTGATCTAGGGACACGCTAATGTGTACCTAGTATGAAATGAAGATAGTACACGCTAAAACGCCATCAGCGCTTATGACGTAGGTATTTAAGCTGGATTCAGAGATTGTATAGCAAACATAGAAAAACACAGAATATGAACATGTGGAAATGCATGTACCGATTCAGAATTACATATACAGGGAATTGGTCATATTTCATTTTGAAACCACATTTATGGCAACTGCGCTGTTAGGGTTCACGTATTTCTGGTTCCTGTTCTCTTTGGTTTACTTATGTTTCGAACTGTTGAGCTGCCCTTTACTCATTGTTTTGGGTGTATTTTTTGTATAACGAGTAAATCCTATGACCAAAATATCAAATTAATCAGGCTAGTGAAGAAATCACCGATATTATATGACAAAAAGGATGGATTTTCTCTGAATCGAGAAGAAAATTAAAGTGTGGGGATTCATTGCTAAAGAAATCGATGAGAGCGGTAGTGGTAATACTCAATAATAATATTTAAGCATGTACGTGTTGCGGAATGCTTCCAAAATCTTCCTACTTTATCTGATTTGCTGTGTTTTGTACACAATCTCTGAATCGCTTATACGTATTTATGTTTATCTGTATTTTGTATCCTTATGCTATGTTTACTATGCAATCTCTGAATCCAGCTTTAACCTGTACGTTTGTAAATGCGTATAAAATTAACACCATACATATATGTTAATTTATAGGCTGAAATGGCATATTTTTCTAAATAAAACAACAACAATCTGAGGTATAAAAATCGTTTTTAACACCCAAATATAACCTTATTTATTTAACGTGCACTTTTGGGTATTTTGGGCATAGTAAATCGGTGCACTTTAAATGCCTACATCATAAGCGGTGATGAAGTTTTAGCTTGTACCTACATTTCATTAGGGGTTTATAATATTGTACAAATGAATTTAAAATGTTTTTTTTTTTGTTATATTATTAAATACTTTACTTATATAATAATTTTTTTTTTCTAAATAATTAGTTGGATTATTTATATAAATAATAGTTTAAAAAAATATTTAAAAATATTTAACGTAATTTCAATATCTATGTTATATGTTTTAATTAAGTAAATATAAAATGTTTATTAATCTTATTATTAAATATTTTATTTGTATAATTTTGTGTTTTTGTAAATGTACGTTATAAATGCCTGTCTATCTATCTACGTATGTATCTAACTATCTATTAGTATAAATGCGTTAAGTACACAAAATATCTAGCAACAGACAGAATAAAAAATACAACTAAACTATTCTGCCAAAATTTTCCTTAATGGAAAATGTCTACTATTTTTATAAAAAAAATAATATAAATGAAAGCCGAAGCAGAAAGAATAGTATAAAACACTCGTTACAGAAGACTATTCAAGCGTTCGTTCGTTCACTCGCCACTATGCATTGGTGTCCAAATTTCTAACTCGTGCTAGAATAGAAATAGTTTATTTACCTGTGAGATAAATAAGATGCGTCATTATAATAGGGAAACTCATCGTGCGGCTCATAAGAAGATGTCGAAATTGACGAAAAATATGGTACTTCGAGTACATTCGCTAATATTGTGGAACTTTCATATAATGCAATAAATATACAAATTGACAATTGTATGATCTGCAAAAGACAAAAGAATGTTAAGTACTACTTATATATCCAAATTGTAAAATGCGTCTTTTAAATTAGTCGTCTAGGCGTTTTATACACCGACGAACAGTTTACTTATCTTGTATATTTCTCTAAATAACAATAATTAACGCACAAAACTCGACTAGAATTTTTTAAGCGTGACTTTTGTGCTTTCAGTTAGGTTACGTTGAGAAAATGAAAATGCCCAAATGTGGATATTACAATGCGGCTGTAAGCTGTTCGTCATTTTATAAAACTTCTAGCAAGATTATAAAACATTGCTAAGCCAACGAAAGTTTGATAATCTAGTCGCGTTTTGCAAAACGATTATACGTTTCACAAAAAGACGGATTTGACATTTTTCATTTCTAGTTAAGAAGTTTGGAGCGATTGTCATGTAAAAATTAATTTTCAAACTTTATGGTTTCAAATTTTATAATTATCACGAAAGATATCTTATCCAACTTGTTACGTAAGCTTCGCGCAACGCGAATAAGTGATGACTGAACGCACGCTAGGGGTGTGCGACCGCCAGCTTTTAAACAGTGAAGAAGGGAGAGGGTCAAAATTAAGTGAACAACCCAAAACGGTTGAATGAAAGCCACATAATTTTTGACTCGATAGACAGTTATACGTCTTTTCAACAGGAATGATACAGTAAAAAAAATTAAGAGTATTTTTTTACGTAAACTAGGCAGATGAAGAAATTTAATCACAAATCACTTAAAAGTTAATTCAGCTCTTCTGTCTTTCGTAGGTATAAATTGAAAAATTGGGAGTAAATATTCTATTCTGGGCTTTTCTCTAACTAGTTTGTGTTAATTTAAAATCAAGCAATGGCCTACTTAATTCTTTAATTTTTAATTTATCTTCTAAAGGAAGTTTATTAAAGTTCGTTTTTAACAAAATATGCACACTATTCTCAGCCATATTAATTTATTTGTGATTTGTGCAAAGCAATACACTACAAGTAATTTATTTTAAAACAGCTGAAGCCGCAAAATAAGTGCGGCCACACATGTCATAGCAACTCAGGTCGCACTACGCTGAGCGTCCAAGGTTTCAGTGTAGTTTAAATGTTTTATATTTAACTACTAACGTTTTTGTTTTACTATATGATTAAATTATATTGATAATTTATAACATTAAATGTTTATTTTTTCTGGTAGGGGGCACGCGGCCATGTGGCATCATTAACGAGTCGCCCCTGATTGTTTACCAACCATCAACGCAGGGCCAGTTACAGCCAATTGAGGTCGGGACACGAACAAGAACAATCCGCAAAAGAATATATATATATATATATATATATATATATATATATATATATATATATATATATATATATATATATATATATATATATATAGAGGGTGTTTCTTTTAAAACAACCAGCGCTTTTTTGGGCGAACTAATGGCTTTAGAGAAAAATGTTATATACAAAAAATTACCAGGAAAAAGGGCTTAATTTATGAGGAATAATAAATAAAAAATTCAACCAGTGGTTCTCAAACGGTAGAATAAAATTATATTTTTTTAAATGGCAACCTATATAAATTTTTTGTCCAATGGATAGAGAATTTTTTTCTGATTTCAACGATATAAATATGATATGGGGTTGTATAACAATTATTTCGAGAAAAATGATATTAAAAATCAGAAATAATTCTACATATTTATATATATTTTTTTTGATTAAACACAATACTTTCCTTACCTACAGTTGACGGAAGGTAAAAATCAAAAAAAATTATGATGACTTTTTAGTGAATAATTACGTTTTAAGGTCCATATAATACGATTTTACCATTTTTACGATGATGTCTGTATGAATGCATGTGTGTGTGTATGATGTGTGTGTGTGTGTGTGATGTGTGTGTGTGTCTGATGTGTGTGATGTGTGTGTGTGTGATGTGTGTGTGATGTGTGTGTGTGTGATGTGTGTGTGATGAGTGTGTGTGACGAAAGTTTCGGATCGCGTAACTTCAATACCACGATTCCAAAGGTTATAATTTTTTCATATTTCTGAAGTTTACATCCAGAAGAACAAGTGTTTAGATTTTGGTTATGAATGGTCAACCGGAAGTACCCTCATTTGAAGATTTTAACAGTTTTCTTGAAAAAACGCAGTTAAATATCATTTATTGACATTTAAAGTTATTATAACTTGAAGAATATATTATTCTCTATACGATTTGATCGCATTTTATACTTCATATTCAATAGATATAGAGTTAAAGAATTATAAAGATATTAAATTTCATAAATTAGCCAGATATGCTAACCATGGAAACTGCTAATATATTCAGATAATACAAATTGACAGATGTCAGTATCAATAGCACCTATTGAACGCACCGTTCAATGAAGTAAGCAGTTCAAGCAAATGCTAGGTAAGCAAACGAGACTTGTTGCTTAGTATAGAAAGATTTACTAGCTATATGACGAACTGATATTCACAAATGTCATCGAGAAACTTATATAGTTGTCAAATATAGAATGTGTATCTCTCATATCCCTTTTATTGGTCTGGAAAGTTATACAAAATGAATTTATATATAGGTACAGTTATTTGCAGATGTGGCATTAATTTTGAACATTTTTTTAGGTCTATGAAAATATTTCAAATTTAACAATGTTATGAACTTTCATCACAAAACTTTGAAAGCCTTTTTGACATGTATTGATATAAACACACCATAAAATGAGATAGAAACAGTACAAATTAAATTCATGTATGTATAATTTGCATTTCCCGCCAATATATTTCATAAGCTAGCAAGACAAGCGAGAAATTTGGCGCTTGGTTTTCTTGCGAGCAAATCAAGCAAATGCTAGGCTAGCAAAGTCGTTCAACAAATTTTAGTTCCGATTGCTTGTTTTCCTGGGGCTTATTGAACGCACCTAATGAAAATTAAATGAATGTGGCAGAGATGAAGATGTTGAGATAGATGTTGGGGAAGCCACGGAAAGATAGGGTAAGGAGAAGAATAAGGGAAATAACTCGAGTGATATAAATTTTTAGAAATATACAAGAGAGACGATTATATTGGTTTGAACATGTCATGAAGAGAGATGAAGAATATATTGGAAGAAGAATGAATAGCTTAGTAAGAGAAGGTGCAAGAAACAGAGGAAGACCAAAGATAAGATGGAAGGACTGTATTGCGGAAGACTTGAGAGAAAAGAAAATGAATGAGGACGAAATGAAATTTATACATAATACACAGGATTGACGGAAGGTCACATCAGATTTTTTTATTTTGCTGTAGTTAGTTACTTATTAATTTTAGACAAAAAGGTTTCAAAGCAAGGTTGAAGATAATAAAATTCTACACCTAAATCACTAATCAGATTTGAGTATGTACGTGTAAAATCGAATTTGAAATTTTATAAATATTGCTCATTTCTAATGTTAGCCATGTAATTATTTATATAAATAAAAATGGTATATTATGTGGCAAGTGTGTGAAGCTGAAATTTTTACATGAGGGTGGAGATTGCGACACGAGCCGAAGGCGAGTGTTGCAAACCACCCGAATGTAAAATAGGCTTCACATACGTGTTACATACTATACTTTTTCTACGACCTTGCAATAATTTTTTATTTTTTTTATAAACTAATAACACATTTCTCATGAAGTTGTTATTTCTACGGACCATTTATCAACACATGATTTACGTGTATACAAAGATATTCATTGTATGTGTTAAAACTGAACTATTTACTTCACGCACACTATGCGTGAAGTGACACTTCACGCACAGTGTACAAAAAATCAAGCTTCACACATAAAAATTAATACGTGAAGTACTCACTTCACACATGGGAGTAGAAAAAAGTTATTTTGAGTGGCCCGTTTTTCAGTGTCACCCTGAATATATACAGTGTGTTAAAAAAATCCTAACTCGTAGTAGGCCATGTCAATTTAAAAGTATTTAATCAAATGTCAATTTGACACGAGATATTGTCAAAAATGTTACCAAAAGAAATCAAAGATGTTCTTCTTGAATCTTATTTTAGAAATGGATGCATTAGAAAACGGCGAATGGCAATATACTGTACCCTATTTTATTATCTTTTCTCATTAAAATTACAATTCAAAATCAATTTTGAAAATTGCTTAGACATATGTTTCTCTGTTCATAGCCTCCGAGTTCGGGTTTTTTTTTTTTGAACACACTATAAATGTATATCTTATGTACTAGGCACAACAAATAATAATTACAATGAAACCTTAAATGCCGTCCAATAATGACGACCTAATAATTATTTGAGTAAAAAAATAAATTATTATGCTCTCTAAAGAAAATACAAAATATAACTACCAAAGTTGTAAACAAAATAATGGTTTTCATGAGACAACAGAAAAGATATATGTAAAAAAGGTCTCTAAAAACTTATCCAGATCCAAGTGGCGGTTGTTAACAGGAATGGTGGGAGATGAACGTCGGAGTGCGGACAAATGGCAAATGACAGCACACCATCTGGATATGTCCACAAAAGATGATGTGGGAAATAAATATTTAGGATCCTCTGAAGAGCCGGACTCCTTCCAAAACCCGGGTGGTCCTGCCACGAAGCACGTGCACATGATATATACCACACAACGATAGCGAATCACTAGAAATCCCGGCGCTACTAATTCGCGTGAAGGGATACCACTTAGGTTAGAAGATAGCGCTCGGAAAAAATATTTATTCCATGTGTAGAGAAAAAAAATAATGAAAAGCACGCCGACAAACAACTGTCTTTCTTCAAGACCAACCCACGAATCACCGGAAAATCTAAATATTCTTCAAAAAACTCAAAAAGTTTACAGCGGAAGAAGAAAGAAATTGAATATAAAGAAGAAAGTTAATAAGTAAAGACCCATTCACGACAGTATACTTTAAATGCCGAACAATTATTAAGGTAAATACAAGAATAAAATAAATTTCAAAATATAATATAAACAAACAGTACTGCAAAAATGTTATAATTATTAAATAAAGAGATTAAAATGAACTCCGATATTATTTATTTAAACTTTTGTAAAGTGAAATGTCAAACTAGTTGCAAGTGTAAACATTCCTTTAATTTACTGACAGCTGAAAGTTAATAACGCGCCCTCCATGTTGACCAATATTATAAACAATAAAAGCACATGACAACGTATTTGTGGTACAAACTAGTAAACTACCTATAGCAATAATTAAATGAATAGTTATGTTACTAAATAATCTTCAAAAATGTACTTTATACAATTCAACTTTGCAGCTAGACTTTGAACAATAATAACCTATAAAATGTTATCAATATTGCGGTGAAGAGCTTGGAAGTAATAGAACAGAATGAATAAGAAAGTAGAACAAGACAGACGGAAATAAGAATTAAAGAAGCGGAAAGAACTAAACGCAACGACAGCCAAAAAGGTAACGTAACAAGTATAGAAAAGATAATCGGGAACAGGATGAATAGGAAAATATGCACGTAACAAACTATTCTAAAAATTAATAAAACAATTCACCTCTAGATTCTTCGAAAAACGCTTATGAAGTTAACTTTTTCAACGTTCTAGGTTCTAATATATAAGCTTTTATGGTACCGTACATACCTTTTTTGTTTTACATTGATTTTTCCAACTTTGTTGAACAAAAACCAAAAATAATAAAATTGAAAATGCGTAGTATATATTATACCGTTCAGATTAACCTGAAAATTAATGTTAAACATTTTTTTGTTCATTGGAACAAATGAAAAAAGAACTTGGCAACGTTGCACTAATTTTTCATATGATTTTAATTATTTTTTCATGTTATAAAAAACTTTGATTACTGATATTAATAGATAAATTTAATATAATTTTACAATAAGTATAACTTTCTTCGATTAAATATTTTTTTATTAATGCAAATTAATTATGTATTTATAAGTTCAATATACTTTTATTCACTATACTATCAAATTTATTGTTTGAAGTAAATTTTCACATTTTTAATAAAATAGTAGCAGGTATTTAATAAATTATTACTCTCTTTTTGTTAATGTACTCACCTTCATAGTTAAACAAGTAAATATTTAACTTGTAGAATATAATAAACAAGAGTGTAATATGTAAAATATATTTTTCCGGGTTTTATATTGAGAAGTATCAATGAAAACGAGGGGGTGGAAGTTATAATAATTTTAAAATGCAATAAAGTTTTTACGAGGTCCGTCCCGCATCAATTGATCTGTTTATTAAAAAATGATTTTATCGTGACTTAAATAATAAAATTTGTAATATTTATATTAAAATAATTTAATTTTTTTTAATTAAAATGAAGAAGGAAGAATTTGTAATAATTGTTTATAAAAAAAATCCAATAATGCGTCAATTTTTATCAAATATTAAATAAATAAAAATAAATTAAAACGAGTGGACCAACTGATATTATATACTTCAATAAAAGTTAAGATATGAATTTTATTCAATATTATCAAAAAATATGAAGAAATATTGTGTGATAAATTCATGGGCTTCAACAGTTGAATATATCGGGTGTCCCAAGCAATCTTTGACATATGCGTTTAACATGGGAAATCAGTTTTTTGTAAATAAAAGTGTCCGGCAGAAAATTAAGCCATGTATTGAACATGATAATAATACATTACCTCACGTACGTTATTTACTATTAATTACTTTATTATCGTTACATAAATTGGGACAAATTATAAAAAACTTGCAAATAATTGTTTAATTTTTTTATTACATAATAAGAACAGATCTGCAAATGTTTCGGTGCTACATTGGTTCGCATGGCTGCCTAAGGATTCGTAGGTTGGGGTTCGATTTTCCGGAATGATAGTATTTTTTTTCAATTTTTGGTTAAATAAAAATTGTAGAACTTTTAAAATTATATCTGAAGCTCTGTTCATTAGATATTTAATAGTTCCATATTTCTGATAAGGATGGTGATGTTATTAGGCATTAATACATATATTGATGGCTTCCCATATTGTACAGGCTTCCTGTAAACTGAATGTAATAGAGATCCATTATCTCTTCTTTCCAGTTATACATCCAGGAACGGAATAATGCTATTTTTTCGATTTCTACGATGAACTTAATATTTTCATGAGGGATGTTATTGAAGTGGTTCAAGAAGATCGGTAAGTTTTGAAGTCCGTTTTGGCTCCATGAACCAGCTTAAAAAATCGTTAGTTGTAGAGCATGCCCTGGAAGTCATTAACATTAAAAAAAAAAACGTGTGTGTGTGCGTGCGTGCGTGTCTGTGATGATTCTTTCGGATCCGATAACTCCAATACTATATTTCAAAAAATTACATTTTTTTCATATTGCTGACGTGATTAGATTTTGGTTATAATTGGTCATCCGGAAGTACCCTCATTTGAAGATTTTAAAACGCTGTTAAATAACATTTTTTCACAATTAATGTTAATATAAATTTGAAAGAATATTTTATTCTCTATATGATTTGATTGCGTTTGTATTATAACTTTACTGAGAATATAGAATCTTTTGCAAGAAACTTTCTCTATGGAATTTGTCACCTCACATGTTTTTAGCTATGTAAATTTTAATCTACTGTCAATGAGTTGTCACTATCATGTACCTATTTTATCTATTGTAGAGCAAGTTCTTCATTGCGTTTAAGTTATTATTAAATTATATAAACATATATTCCAGAAAAATGAAAGAACAACCTAGTACGTATTTCTCGTTTTCTATTAACTTGGTATCTTAATTGACACTAGTTACACTAGCAAGTTATAATTGAAGACGCGATTTTTTCAAGTAAGTGTAGCAAAAGGAATACTGAAATAAAAGTAAAAATAAATGAATTTATCTTATCAACATTACAGTCAATTAATAATATCACGGAATTATATTTACTGTGTTCATAGTGAGTTTGTGGTAGTACAGGTTGCAAGATTTATGAAAATTTCTTTATCATATTTTTTTTATCTGCAAATACATTAACCCTCTGGTGCGCCACCAGAGGCAAATTTTACTTCCAGCCTTACATCTTGCCTCATAATCACAAATACTGTTAAAGTTATGTGCACATGTATTCTAGTATTCATTAATCATTATCAGAGCAGTTAGTTTGGGTAATTAATTACAAATTAAATTACTTTTTCCTAAATTGTAATTTGTAATTAATTACCTTGTAAAAAAAAGTAATTGTACTCAATTAATTTTGAAAATTTGTTTTTAAAAATATTAATTACTATTTTGAACCAACAAGTAAGGGAATCCCCGGGATTCGGGCGTAGCATAGTTTATCTGCGTTGTGGGTGTAACAACAGGTTACAAATGCAACTTGACATGCGCGTTGGGACGTACGACGTATTTTGGACTTTTATTTAAGTTATAATTTATTATTTTTTCTGAATCCTAATAGTAATAATAATAATATACTTTTCAAGTAATTTGCAATGTCTTCATATAGGGTTTCATATAAACCAGTATGAAGTATTTTTAATAACCATATACACATATATACAGGGTGAGTCTGGGAAGATGCCCACACTTTGAACATTTATTATAAGTAATCTCGTTTTTTTATATTTTTGATAAACAAACTTTTACCTCGTTGAAAAGAGAAAAAATGGCGGTTTATATTTTAGTGAAATAATTATAGGTTGTTATTTAAAAATACAAGTCGATAGTTGTATGTTATAAACGTGACTTCATAAAAAATACCTACATCTGCCACCAAATAGTATATTTAAATAAAAAATAAAACTTTTATATGAGTATTTTTTTCTATTACTTATAATTAAGAAGTTAAATGGCGGGGAGGGGGGGGGTCGACATTTTCCCAGATGCAGCCTGTATATAGGTAACTTGTGTTACGGAAATTCCAAATCACTTTAAAACATTTGCATCCCACTATATGAAGGGTTATTTTCGTGTCTATCTGGGAGTGAGGCAGGTTTTCCTACCTTAAACAGATATTGGTGCATCGAGCTTTTAAAAAGGAAGAATTGTTCAACCTTCGAGTTGCATATAATTTCAATCCAAAAAGGTAGCTGCGACTACGTCAAAATTTTATAGAGTCGTCTATTCTTTATAAATTTGTTTTATTATTTTTATTATTTTTATTTATGTTGTATTTCATAAAACAGTGTAGTATTATTTTTGTTTTTTTTTATTAATGTAAGGTGAAAGATTTTTTTTTTTAGTAAAGTAATTAAAATGTCAATTATAATGCAAAAGTAATTGGTAATTTAATTATATTTCTCGAACAGTAATTATATTTAAATGTAAGTTGAGTATATTTTGGTTAAAATAATTGTAATTGGATTCAATTACTTTTTGAAAGTAATTTTGCCCAGCTCTGATCATTACATATGTCGCCACCTACTGTATGTGTCATTACAGTTCAGTTACTGTAGAGATTTCTTGAGAGAAGTGACATATTTGCGGTATATTTACCGCTCGAGCTTTACGATGTAAGTGCTATTTTTCATGAATTTTCAACTTATTTTGAGTATTTCCTTATATATTTTGTTATTTTGTTAATATTTTTGTCCAAACATGTCATATATTCATAATTATTTAGATTATAATATTTTACACTCACTACAGCAGCATAGCCTAATTAGAATATAGTGCTTATTTTTGGGACTCTTCTACGACAGAACTAAATCAAAATGTACAGAATGTAGTGGATATGTGTGTAAGAAACATAGTCACACAATAAAAAATATGTCAGGTGCGAAGTCAAGCATCAACTGGAGGAAGATTAATTTTATATGAAAGTATATACATACATAATAAATATTATTGTATTTTTTTTTACCCTTAGGTAAAGAAGGTATTGTCTTTGGTGAAAAAAATAGATAGTGAGTTTCTAATGAATAAGCACGTTTTGGGTTCCCTAGAATACGAACTTACTATGTTTAAGATGATGTATGTATGCATGTGTGTGTGTGTGTGTGTGTGTGTGTTTGTGTGTATGTGCGTCTCTGTGTGTGTATGTGACAAACGTTTCGGATCGGATGGCATAACTCCAATACCACGATCCCAAAAATTGAACAGTTTTTCTTGAAAAAACGCAGTTAAATATCATTTATTGATATATAATGTTTATAAATTTTAACACGATGTGATTGCATTTTATACTTCATATTCAATAGATATAGAGTTAAAGAATTGTAAAGATATTAAATTTCATAAATCAGCCAGCTATTCTAACTATGGAAACTGACACATGTCAGTATCAATGAAAAGAAAATGAATGTGGCAGTGATGAGGATGTTGAAATAGATGTTGGGGAAGACACGGAGAGATAGGGTAAGGAATGAAAGAATAAGGGAAATAACTCGAGTGATATAAGTTTCTAGAAAAAAATATACAAGAGAGACGATTATATTGGTTTGAACATGTCATGAAGAGAGATGAAGAATATATTGGAAGAAGAATGAATAGCTTAGTAATAGAAGGTAGAAGAAACAGAGGAAGATCAATGATAAGATGGAAGGACTGTATTGCGGAAGACTTGAGAGAAAAGGAAGTGAATGAGGACGACACGCAAAACAGAAATGAGTGGAAAAAGAAAATAAAAAATAGCGACCCCTAACGAATGAGAAAAGTTAAAGAAGAAGATGTCAGTGTTAAGTGCAATTTGCATAGTTGGTTTATGAAATAATTTTACTGGAAATTTAGATTCTTTTGCAAGAAAATTTATATATGGAATATGTACATCATACACAGGATTGACGGAAGCTAATCTGCTGGTCACATCAGATTTTTTCATTATGTAATAAAATATCTTTAAAAATCTATATGTGTATATTTTACACTTAGTATAATATTTTTTTAACTTTAGTGCAATACAAACAAAATCCCAAATGCGGTGTAAATGCCTCTGGGCATCCACTCATGTAACTTTGAATGCGCGCGCCCTTCAGAGGGATAAATATAAAGAGAAACATGATGCGATCAAATCGTTGAAAGTATTTATACATATTTTGCTAATAGTATTAAAATACAGGCTTTGCTATACTATACTACCCGTTTCCGAAAACAAAAAATCTGATGTGGACACCACACGACTTCCTTGTACGATTATTAAACTATACATATTTCTTTAATAAATAAATTACAAAATATTAATTTTAACTTCAAAACAGTAAGATATATAGCGACCATAATCTAACCCGGTTCTTTTTAAAGAGAGTTTTGATTACAACAAAGAAATATTTGATTACAACAATGAATATGACTAATTTCACAATAAAAATATAATATTTGTTATTGTACGAATCATAAAATTGCACAAATTTAACGTAATTTGACATGAACATTTTTATTATGTTTTTGTCCTAATCCATAGCAAGCTTTATTACAAAAACAAAAAAGTATATAATTTTTAAATTTACATATCTCGCTTATACAAAGGGCTAATTTAATAATACTTGATGTGCTAGAGGCATAAATTAATTCTCTAAAACTTATTTGAAGCATTTATTTCTAAAATCAAAATAAAATCATTTTATTCAAGAAAAACTGTTAACAACTTCAAGTAATGTACCACTTCCGGTTAGCCTATTTTAACCAAAATCTATTATGTTATTTCGATTGACATAAAAGTCTTGTATACCAAATTTGAAAAGTTTTGGATTATATTTTAAAACAGTTTTTCATTAAAATCTATTATAGGCTTCATGTAAAGTGCCACTTCTGGAAATTGTGTAATAACCAGAAAGGGAGGTGCACAACTAGATGTTATAGGAGTCCTAAATACAAAATTTCAACTTTCTACGGCTTACCGTTTTTGAGTTATGCGAGATACGTACATACGTACAGACGTCACGACGAAATTAGTCAAAATGGATTCAGGGATGATCAAAATGGATATTTCCGCTGAAATCTGAAAACCGAAATTTTTCGCAATTACAATACTTCCTTTACTTACGTACAAGGAAGTAAAAACACACTTTAAAACGTTTAAACCCTACTCGCTGGTCTTTGAGAAATGGTCTTTGAGAAATGGTATGCTGTCTGTGATATCATTACATCGATTTACTTTACGCACTTTTTACCTCCCGCTTCCCTTAGTAAGGGAGGTATACGGATCGCACTAAAAATCGGATATCATTGGTAAATGACCATGTTTTAATGTCCCTAACATTTACACAATGATTTTTATGGGTGTGTGTGTTTAATATGAGGGCGGTTATAACAAATAAAATTCACAGGACTACCAGGATAACAATGAAGATATATCTGTATTAACAAACGTAGGATGAATGAGGCTGCAAGTTTACAAGTGTTTTTACTTCCTTGTACGTAAGTAAAGGAAGTATTGTAATCTCGAAAAATTTCGGTTTTCAGATTTCAGCGGAAATATCCATTTTGATCATCCCTGAATCCATTTTGACTAATTTCGTCGTGACGTCTGTACGTCCGTACGTACGTATCTCGCATAACTCAAAAACGGTAAGCCGTAGAAAGTTGAAATTTTGTATTTAGGACTCCTATAACATCTAGTTGTGCACCTCCCTTTCTGGTTATTATACAATTTCCAGAAGTGGCACTTTACATGAAGCCTATAATAGATTTTAATGAAAAACTGTTTTAAAATGTAATCCAAAACTTTTCAAATTTGGTATACAAGACTTTTATGTCAATCGAAATAACATAATAGATTTTGGTTAAAATAGGCTAACCGGAAGTGGTACATTACTTGAAGTTGTTAACAGTTTTTCTTGAATAAAATGATTTTATTTTGATTTCAGAAATAAATGCTTCAAATAAAAGTTTTAGAGAATTAATTTCTGCGTCTAGCACATCAAGTATTATTTAATTAGCCCTTTGTATAAGCGAGATATGTAAATTTAAAAATTATATACTTTTTGTTTTTGTAATAAAGCTTGCTATGGATTAAAACAAAAAAAAATAAAAAAATGTTCATGTCAAATTACGTTAAATACGTGCAATTTTATGATTCGTACAATAACAAATATTATATTTTTATTGTGAAATTAGTCATATTCATTGTTGTAATCAAATATTTCTTTGTTGTAATCAAAACTCTTTAAAAAAATATGTATAGTTTAATAATCGTACAAGGAAGTCGTGTGGTGTCCACATCAGATTTTTTGTTTTTTGTTTTTGTAATAAAGCTTGCTATGGATTAGGACAAAAAAATAAAAATAAAATATTCATGTCAAATTACGTTAAATACGTGCAATTTTGTGATTCGTACAATAACAAATATTATATTTTTATTGTGAAATTAGTCATATTTATTGTTGTAATCAAATATTTCTTTGTTGTAATCAAAACTCTCTTTAAAAACTCTCTTTATGGTCGCTATATAAGTAGTAAGGAGGTGTCTACGGCCAGACTATCCAATGCATCAGACAAAGACGGACAATCTTGGATAAATGGAGTTTGTGTGAGAGCGAGAGAGATGCAAGAGTAGAAAGAAAATTGACTGCGATGGGTTATGCAGAGTCTGACGAATCAGAACTCACTGGTCAAGCAGGCGCTGATTGCAGTGGAGGGGAATCTGTGATACGTGCATTCTGGTAAAGTACTAACGTGCCGAAACTTTAAATAATAGATGGAATTATATTTTATTCTTTAATATATTTTTACTTATTTTGATTAAACATTTTATTAAATATAGTATACAGTAATAATAATACATAATATATAATACAATATTAAGGATATATATTTGACATTAAAATTAGTGAACTTACTTTTATATTATATTTATTAATTTTAATATACTTATAAGATATTTATAATTACAAATACATACGTTTGAATAGCATGTTTTAAAGTATTGTAATATAACAATAAGGATTATAAATGAGTGGTTACCTGATTTATAAATATTAAACTTTAATATGATATATACCATCACAAATAAATATATAAATATTATGTTTCGTTTACGAGTGTTTTTGCTTTTTCACAGTTCCAAAAGGTTCAGAACTAATATCATTAAATTTTCTTTTAAGATAAACATTTTGATACGTTTTAATTTGATCACAAGACAGTACACGAAATTGTTTAGTGCGTATAATTTGATTTTCGTATTTCAGGACTATGGGTTCAGTATATTCAGTAATCATTTTTACTAAATTATCAAAATTAACTATATTTTCATTGCTTACATTAATTGTTATACCTTTAATTTTGTATTCTGTTTTAATATTATTTTTATCGCCATATACACACACTTGAAAAGCATAATGTTTTGGACCCCCAGATGCAAAAGCATTTATATAAGAACCCTTACCATATTTATTGAGTTCGTTCGTCATATCACCCAAAAAATTTCCGTGTTCTGGCATCCACTCGTTTGGTTTTTGGGTGTAAATTATACTATCTGTGTCACAGTACAGTGCCCGAGTTCCAAGTTTATCTAAATAATTGTAAAGGTGTATACGGGCTAATGCAGTCGTATAAGATGCTATGAAAACATTTGTGGCAGGAGAAACTTGTCTATTATTGTCTTTCCACGTAATGTACATAATTTCTTCATTGATAGGTATGGTTGACTGTACGTCATAATTTGGATTGCAGAAATATGATAATAATTCCTCATATGTAGAAATAATTTTAGTGTGAGTTAAGTCATCTCTCATACCAAAGCGTCCCCATAAACTATTCAATTGTAATTTGGAAACAGATCTTAAGCCAGGATTATTTTGTATTTTATTTTTATCTAGTAAAATTCCTTCTCTTTTAAAAAAATCTTGAATATATTTTTCTTTTAAATTTTCATTATTTAAACATTCAATAGGCCAGTCACTAGCTTCTTGTTTAATTTTTAAAAAATTATTGACATAATTTGCAAATAAACCACCAGTTTTTGAATTTGGATCATATTTTTCAGTTTCAAATTTCCATACTTCGTATATTTGAACAATTTTATAACCTTTAGAAACAGCTAAACGAACTTCATTCACGACCCATGTGGATGTTAATTCTCTATCGGTATCAGAGTGTGTGCAGTCATTGATATTCATGTTCTCCGCACAAGTACGACATAAAACAAACATACATTTTTTGTTTATTTTCATTGGTAATACAGGATGATATAATTCACGTGGCGGTAATATTGTACATTTAATTAATCCTTCAAAATTAAAAATATCTGGACAATCATCACCTAAATATATCGTTGGATGACCCACCGGGTAGGCTGAATATTTGTTAATGTACGGATATAAGCTACAAATATCAGAATAATAAATTTTTTCGTTTTTACTTTCATCAATTTTATAATGAGTTACCATTGTTTCAACTCTACCTCCATAAAAACTGTCACGTGGATTTATGGGTTTTATAGACAATATTTTACGTGTATTAAAAAACTGTTGTAAATTAATATTATTTTTACGATTTTTTTCGAATTGACAACCCCACATTTCTATTACTTCAAATCCTGCACTTTTTAATATTTCTATTTTTCTAATTGTTGATTCATATCGAAAATTCATTGTATCGTCTGGAGTATTTAATAATGAATTATTACGGTTGTGTGGGTAGCATGTAGGACAACCATGATACCAACAGCCTTGATATTCAAATATTATTTTTTTATTTTCTATTTCTGTGTAACCGTCTACTTTAAAACCTAATATACAACGTTCATTATTATTAAAAGCGTGTTGTATTTTAATGTTTCGTTCTTTCTCCTCCCACAATAACCAAATAGTTGCTTCAAAAGAATATTTTTGATTACATCTGTATCCAGATGGTGGCACAATAGCTATTTTATTTTCTTCCAAATAATTTTTTCTGTACGTATAAAGACATGCACTAGCTATAGTTATTGAACGTCTAAAAATATCAACATTATTATTTTCAAAAAATAAAGTTTTAAATTTCATACATGCTTCCCGTAATATATTGACGTCATTTATACAGTATTTAATTAATTCTTTCTTCAAATTAAAAATACAATGAGACTGTTTGTTTTCGTTATACCATTTATTAAAACTTACAATTTCATCGGAACTCATACTCTGTATAGGATAATATTGTTTTGGAGGTATGGGTCCAATATAATCTAAATTTTCACTTCGAATGAAATAATAAGGGAAATAACCTTTTTTCAAAACATTATCACATTTCAAGTCAAACGCACTAGTCATCTTACTTAATTTCATAGGTAAAAAATTTAAACTGTCAATAAAGTTTATGTTTTTTAAACGAATATTTAATATTTTATTGCCCCGAATTAATATGTCCGGTGTCAATTTTAAAGTATCAGCCATGTATCTTAAAAGAAAATGTCCATCATATGATCTAAGATTATGAGCAATTACAATAATCTCTTTCAAATTTTGTCGTGGTAACATTAAATATTCAAAAAACTGTTTTATAGGATTTTCCATAAATACATGTTCACGAATACCACAATTATTACAAAAATTATTACTCACATTAATACTTTTTTCTATGCAATGTATGCAAGATTGTTGTGCTACACAAAGGACTGGTACATGTTCAAATGAAATATTCTCTTTCTTCCTTTTAGATGAATTGGATGATGTCTTATCGTCTTTGAATGGTGTATTTTGTGAACATTCCAAATCAAAAAAGATATAAAGTACATGTGCAGCTGTTTTTGAATCGTCAGTCGTAATAACTTTCATGAAACATTGATGATTAGGTGGAAAATGTTGCTAACAAGAACAATAAATAAAATAGAAATAATTACTCAAATAAAATATAATACAATAGAATTACTTACTTGGCATACAGAGCAAAATATTTCAAAGCATTCGTGGGGTGTTTTTCTTGTATTCAGATTATAAGTTTTGGAACATTTCTTGCAATATTTAATAACTTCACACATTGATCTATTTTTAGTATACGTATTAACTGTTTTATGATTTTCAAAGCAATCCTGTCCATTAAACTGTCTTTGACATTCGTCGCATGTTACAAGTATATTAGTTTCACTTTCGATGTGTGAACTATTACACTGTGAACATGAAAAAGGACATCTATGTGTACCTTTCATTTTGTAACCTAAATGACATTTACGACAATAATACGATAAATTAAATGCGCCAGTAATACTAATAATTGGATTATAGTGATTATTAAAATATAAAATATCTATATATTTGTTGGTACCGTTAAAAACGTCAGGTCCTTCAAAAATAATTTCTCGTCCTAATCTATCATCACCAAATAAAGTAATTTTAAATTTTTTTAAATTATTTTGAAACTCCTGGAGTTCTTCAATTCCTGCACCGTTGTCTAAATTTATGTTAAATTTTTGACATAATTCAATGGCATGTTGTTTTCGTAAATTTTCATTTTTACGTAATTTTTTAAATAAATCTTGATTTTCCAAATACGCAATACTTAAAACAATAGCTCTAGCTAAACACAAATTATCGTTATTTTTTAAGTGTATTATCGAATGTTTTCGACGACAGTATTCTTCAAACGGTACATATTTTAAATTCGCTTTTCCTTTACCTGATGGCATAATTGTATGAGCTACAGATAACATAAGGGTATCATTTAGGAGAAATTTTTTATTACTCTGTAACACACTTTGTATGGCATTTACAATAACATTCGATGATAAGTCAGAAATTTTTTTGTAACTTACACCGATTGGATAATCTGGAGAATTTTCGCTAAAAATTTCAATACCTATTCGATCTGAAGGTAAAATTTTCATTTCGTCACCTAAATATTTTATTAGTCTATCAAATATGTAATTTAACCATTGAACAGGATCTTCGTTTGAGGAATACGTATTTACTGCAATATTAATTTCACGCCATGCAGATTTGAATTTTTTCATTTTTCTTTCACGAATATTTAAAATTTTGAATACTTGATGATCAATATGTGAAGTTACATGTTCTAAAGATGTTTCCGGAGAATCCGTTGACGGTGATATCGGTAAAGTAGTCGAACTTGTTGAGGCATTTGTACTCGTATTGGAACTTGTTGAGGCATTTGTACTCGTATTCGAACTCGTAGTAGTAGTAGTAGTAGTAGTAGTAGTAGTAGTGTTCTCTATGTGATGGTCAACAGATGATTTGGAAGACGTATTTACTGATACAGTTAAAGACTATATTAGAACTTTAATAAAATAAATAAAATATAAAATCTTACTTGAGATGTAGACGGTTGCAAACCCGTTCCTGAAGGACCTTGTTCTAAATCATCTTTTAGAAGGGATACTGCAGCAATTTCAGCTGATAAAAAATCAGCAGTACCCGGCACCAGTGTTGTAAACTTTATTAAGGTTGCTGCATTGCGCCCGGCACTCATGTTTTTTAAACCCAAATAAATCACACCCAAGTGAGGTGTATCGTTAAGTGATTGAATTTGTTCGTTTGTTAACGAAGAAAATCTTTCTGGTAAGAATATAGAAAAGGCCCCCAAATCACACAAAATTTTATCGCCAAAAGATTTGGTTTTAATTTTTTTAACTTTTATAACTTTATATGGTTGATTTTGTTTTAATTCACGCACTTTCTTAGTCGGTTTAAATTCGGACAACTGTCCGATTTCATTAATTTTTTCCATATTATTTTAAATTTGAATCGTTGTACGCTTAAACGAACTTGTTACAGAATGAAGATAATTTGACTAAAACGACGCATTTTATATTGAGAACGTAAACAGGGGTTCTCAAAGAAATATTTTATAGTTATATTACTTATAATACTTTAAAACATGTTATTCAAATAGTTGTACGCTTAAACGAACTTGGTACAGAATGAAGATAATTTGACTAAAAAGACGCATTTTATATTAAGATCTTAAACAGGGATTTTCAAAGAAATATTTTATTTGATGAATTCTTTTCTATATTATTCACAGAATAGTAAATCGCATTTTAAATTTTTTTATACCCCTGAGCAATGTTTATTTATTAGCTCTCAAACTAAACGCATTTGGCTTTTATTTTCCATTATAAGGCTTGATTATTTGTTTTATTAATTTTATGACTTGATTATTTTTTGTTAATTGATGTATCACTAGTCAGTTTTATATAATTACGAACGAGTTTGAACTTGCAAATTTTAGAAATTAGTATATATATATGAGTTAAATATGAGATCGATTGTAGTTAGAAACAAGTGAGCGTTATGAGAGTATAGCTGTTTCTTCGTTTAAAGTGTCCGTGAAAATGTGGGCTGCTTATGTACATACAGAGGATGCTATTGATCTAGAATCAGCTGTAAAAAATTTAAAAAATCATTGCTATTATTTGGCACGTGATAATCAACATGAAATAGTTTACAAGCGAACACGTTTTGATGAAGATTTCGAAATTTTTTTAAATGATTCTTACCTAGAAGATTCGAAACGTTATACTGAAGGTGAAGAAATTTGTTATAGTTATCTCATTAAAAAAATTAATATTATTCAGTTACTTGTAAAATTCAAGAAAATTAACTTATTGCAAGAATTAGAAAGTGAAGTCGTTGATTTTCTTGAGGAAGAGGAAAAGGAATTTTTCAACTTTTTAAAATCTCAAGCAGATGGTGAAAAATCGATAGAGAACAAGGTAAGATTTTTGTAGGGTAACCTCAAATATTAGATATAGTTGATATTTGTTAATTTTTACAGAATGGCCCAGAAAATGATAACCAGTCATGCTTCTCGCTTATTGCTACAACAAGCCTACAACCTTTGCGACAATAACGAAAAAGTCCTGTATGTGGGAATTTATCCCATAAATGTAGAAGTCGTTGTTAAAATTGTAAATTATAAATCGCAGAACAGTATTGTATTCAATGTATCAGAATGGAATGCTTTTGTAGAATATATAAAAAGTATTGTAAATCTAATAAGTAGCACTGGTGACGAGGAACATAATATTGAATTTCATAAACTAGAAACTGACTATTTAATCTGTATAAAATGGATGAAAAATGAAATATTATTAAATAAATTATCACTAAAATTTATATATAAAATAAGTGATATTTTGTCAGACACGCTAAATTATTTGAATTCTCTTCTTTTGGGGAATATTATAGGGACATTAATACTCAAGCTTATTTAATGCCCGGAAAATCTCTTGACAATATAAAGAAACTTGTATCCAAAGAAGAAAATAATATTGTTTGTATGATATATAAAGAAATGTTGACTTTTTATCCAAACTTCATATTAGATGATTTAAAATCATGTATGTATTATGTACCCAGTAATTATAATAAATTTAAACATTTGATTAATGAAATGGATAGTTGTAAATAAAATGTAATATATAATATTGTATAATCATACCTTCTTTTTATACCGATTTTTGTGTGTATGTAAATATATAATGAAAACTCGTAAATATATAACAATTAAGTAAACTATGTTTTATATGTAATTACAAAACTTATACTTACTTTACTCCTTTTAATCCTGAAAAATGTAATGTAAGTATACTGGGTAAGTATATACAATTAACAAATAATATTATCAAAATTTTATTATAAACATAATAAGTACAGTATTATTAACATATAGTTTTACAATATACATAATAATGGAATAATATATAGATACATAATTCAAAATGGATGATCTTCTAATTTCTTGATAACCAGGCGTGAATTGTAAATACATTCCGAAGTGCACATGATGATACACAGTTTCTTTGTGTTGAAAGTGTTTTATGAGAAAAACAAGAAAAGTTTGAAGTATATTTGTTCTTTATTCGTAGTGACGGTGGCATTTCATCATAGTCATTTATATTTTCTTCCAAATCAACTACAGTACACATTTTATTATTTTTAAGTAACTTTTCCATCAGTTTTCTTTTTACATTTCCCTTTAAATATATTAAGCACTCGCAAGATAATATACTCTTTATTATATTATGAGCTATATAATAATCTATATATCCATCATCCCACAATAAACCGTGGTAATTACGTTCTAACCAACCTATTTGCTTACGCAATGAAAAACTGACGTCACTCCATTTACAAGGAGGTTGAACAAACATGTGTTGTAATTGCGTATCATTTCTTGTTAAGATCGCTATTTCTTTTAAAATAAAACGATTATTACTGACTCCATATCCTTGAATATCAACAATAAATTCTTTCATTTTATAAACAGTTATAAACAGTACGACGTTATATGATGAAGAGTTACTTGTGAACTGATTTCTATTTTTCTTACAAAATCTTTTTAACAATATTCGTTAATGGATTATATTCGATGAGTCGATCGTGCAATATGATGCAATATGCAGATGTATTTTTTGGAATTGGATTTTTTGATTCAAATTCTAGTCTTATATCTACTGTAGATGTTTTTATAGACTCATTTTGTCTTGAACAATCAATTACAAACACTGGTGCTATGTTCTTTAAATCCTGAACACCAAATAAAGGGTCACCATATCCACTGCGACCGTAATACGATGATTGAAATCTTTTATACATATCATACATTAACGCTTATTTATTGTTATCAATATCTAAATTCATATTGTCATAAGGAAAACATTCAGAATTTAAATATAATTTTACATTAGTAATATTACAGTGGTCAAATAATGATGTGTCCTTTTCTAAAGAGTTTTTTCTGTCAGTTTGAAACACTAGTAAGACATAACGAGGTTTCTCCAGCTGTGCACTTGTTTTTACAGTCCATGTATGTTTCGACGTATTTGGTAACATAGGAAACTCATATGTTGACCAACTTCGAAAATTTATATGAATAGGTTTATCTTGTTCAACTATCTTTAATAAAGATAAACGTTCAGGATTGGCTACGTATATGTACGGCACGCGCCACTGGATTTTATTAAGTTTTACAAATATGTTATTTAAATTGCCTGCTTGTGAGCATACTAAAGCATCATTATCAGTCTTAGAACGGACCAATATTAATTCTTGACGTGAATTTAAAATGATTTTGTTGAAATCTTCAGCAAATCCTAATAACAGTTTTAGTGGTATACATACATTAAAATTTTCTTTGTAACTAATTGCATGGTCAGCAGTTTTTATGTTCCATCCTGCATTTTCTAAAGACAGTACTTCATTTGGTGTAAGTGACGTATACCCTTTAACAGTTGAAGTTATACCCATTGTTTTTGTACGGTCGATTTCGATCCCATTTAATTCATAACGTATTTCTTCAAACAAGTAGACAACACCATTGTTGATGAACTTAATTATTGCGTCCGCTTCCTGTTGACCAGCTTCAATTTTACCTTCTATATAGAGAAAACTGTGTGCTGGTAATGTGTATATATCTTGCTGTTGAATTGGAATACGAATTTCGTCGTTATTATTAAAAGTTGTTGTCACATATGGCTGATGTGTATGCCACTCTATACGATTAATAGACTCATCGAACGTAATATCTTCGTCCACTGATAACATATCATCAGTGATGTACGTTGTTGCACTGTTCATGTTTTAACTTGTATCCAAGAGCTCTCAGGATATTTTGACTATATGCAGTTAACTTCGAAACGGAAGAATCGTTACTGATATTTTTTTCAGATGAACATCTGTATTTATAAATATCAGATTTTCTTCTTCTTCGTGGAATCAGTAAAGGATAACCTTTACGTAGTGAGTTTTTATTTTTTATCTTCTGAAGAATCATAAGATTAAAGTTGTTTGATATGTAATCTTACTGTGATGGCTTCTCCACGAAAATTGACTAAATTATCATCTTGATCGAGTATTTTAAGTGCTAGATTGTCGATTGTGTTTACTCGAAGTGGTAGATAAATTATATTGTTTGGAATTTCAATTATTTTATAACCAGGTGGTACCATTGGGGTAAATTCATGGATTGTATGCATTAATTTCTCATTTGTATAAGAACCTGTTGTAATGTTACACTCTATCCGTATATTAGAAACTTTAATAATCTGAACAGGTATATCTGATTCATGCCATTTATTTGGTTCGAGAGCACGTTCTGTAAATCCTAATAAAGGCCCAAAACTATTAGGTTTATTAAAATAAATCCATTCACTACACTTTATTTCACTTTTTAACGTATTATTATTGGATGTCAATTCAAAATTAATTTCACTTGGTAAATGAGTTTTAATATATTCATTTATGTCTTTAATTTCATAAGACCCTTCTGGCAGATATATGTGTGAATCACCATAATATAGTCTATTATTTTTTTCTTCTATGTTCGGTATAGAATTGTATGTTTGAAAAAGAACTAACCCCAATTCGTATTCGGTATCTTTTTTTAATTCAATTGGGGGAAAAAAGTTCACATTTAGAATAGAACTATTACTATGTAATGTTAATGTTAAAGACATTATTATGTTGACGTTTCAAATAATACTATAGAAATGATCTTTTGTGATATCAACGACTAGTTTTATTCATAAGAAATTTTAAACAAAGATGTCCACATATTACAGTACTAGGCTCTTGTTCTTGTTTGTAATTATAGAAAATTTTACAATTACCGAGGTACTCTATTATTTCTTTTGGAGGTGATAAATTACCTATGCTGTCAAAGTAAATTACATTATAACCACGTTTTTTGTAAGCTACCCAATGAGTTCCTCTACCATCCATAACATCCAAATTAACTATAGCAGATTCATTCGTTTCTGGATTGCGTGGTAAGTTATTTATCATATAAACTCCACGAAAATATGGTATTTCGTAATGACGAGCATAGTTTTCTAAATCTATATTAGTTAGCGGTACTCTCGGCAACTTTAATGGTTTTTTGGATACGGGGTCAGATATAAACCGTAACCATTAGAGGTAGGGGCTACTTGTATGCCTTTTCCTATGGATATAGCTTCCATAGTACGATTATGACGTTTATTTTCCTCCAACTCCTTTTTAGCATTTTTAGCAGAAATTATTGTTTTTGCAACTCCCGCTGCCCCACCGGTAAGAGCACCCAGTGCAGATAATCCAGCAAAAATTGGTATTAACGGAAGAATGCCACCAGTTTTGGGTAATGGGATTACTCTGTCTTTACTTATAGTATGTACAGATGGTTTGTGATTTTTAACTTCACGTTTAGCTGCTTTTAGTGCTGTTTTTATAATTCCTTGTGCCGTTAAATCATCCATATGTTTGAGTGACTTTCCTTTGGAATTAATGGCTAACTTTGCAACCTTCTTCACTGTATTTAAAGTTGGTTTTTTACATGTTCGTTTTTTAATTTTATTTATTACACCCATTTTCATACCCATTCCTAATTTTCGTTTAACTTTCATGGTGTTGGCTACACTCCACGCTGCAGCTTTTTCCGGTAATGAAGAATCGGTAGCTAATACTCTTGACCAGGCTTTATTTTCTAGTACTTTATCGGCGTCGTGACGAGCAGACAAATTATCTTTATTCTGAGAATATGCTATGTCGTGTTCTTTACAGGCTTTATCTAATTTATTTATACCTGGATCACCTCGTTGTAAACGTTGCTGAAGTTTGGTACCGGGACCACAATACTGATATCCAGGTATATGTAATTCGATCGGAAGACGATTGATTAATGAATTGACCAATCCGTTACCTGCATGTAAATAGCGAGATCTAGACATATTCTTGGTTTGTTATTAACTGACAGAATTCTTCATCATACTGTTATTTATATATATAATCCTATGACATTTTTATCGAACGGAAAAGAGATAACATTACCTACGTATCATATTATATATACAAAAAGTGTAATGAAAAATCTATCAGTGTTCATCATGAAGTTGATTAAACAACCCGTATCAATAAAGATTAAAAATTTTGATAATATTACATCTGAAAATAATAAAACACAATCACCTAGACATGGTTATTTGTTACCAAATACGATAAGATGTATAATAAGTGGCCCTTCAAATTGTGGAAAAACGAATTTAATGATAAGCTTAATTACGGATCCGAATGGTTTAAAATTTAAAAATATTTACTTGTACACAAAAACTCCGAGCCAACCAAAATATCAATTACTTCAAAATATATTAGAACACATTCCAGACATAGGTTATTTTCCGTACCAGAGTACTGAAAATATTACAGAACCCCATAACGCGAAAGCGAATTCTCTATTTATATTCGATGACGTCATCTGTGATAAGCAAAATACTATGCGTGAATATTTTAGTATGGGTCGCCACAGTCTAGTTGATTGTTTTTATTTAAGTCAGACATACACTCACATTCCAAAACATTTAATTCGAGACAATGCAAACTTACTTGTACTGTTTAAACAAGATGATATGAATTTACATCATATTTATACAGATCATGTTAATACAGATATGATTTTTTCTCAATTTAAAGATATATGTTCATTATGTTGGAATAGGAACAAATATGATTTCTTAGTAATTGATAAAGATAAAGAAATAAATAACGGTCGATATCGTTTAGGTTTTGATTCGTACATAAATGTCGATATGTAAAATTTTCAACTAGAACATACTGAACTGTTGTACAAGTATGACAATATCAAATTCAAAGATAATGAACAAAAAATATAAATCGAAAAAGAAAGCGAAAGTCAGTAATAATGATATTATTGATATTGAAAAAACAGCTGATAATATACGACGTAAATATAGAAGTATTATAAACCGAGAAAATAGTAGAAATGATTTTTATTCTAAACAATATAAACCCATTGTGGAACCGCTCACAGATGTACTTCAAAAACTGTCTGTTCCTACTGTAATAGACATACCGAAGAAAGAAATCGACAAAGTGACAAATGAAAATATCATACAAGACACTAAAGGATTAATCGCAGATCAAATACATTTTGATACTTTACTTAAAACGAATAGTGGAAGAAGTATAATTGAACAGTATCTTAATACACATATTGGGCCAATAACACGAAAATATATTAAACAATTACTATTACGCATTGGTCAAAACAAGATTATAGATAAACAGTATGGTGTAAGACGCGTTGGTAATGACTTTAAAATTGGTGACTCACAGTTGCTTCTGACAAGTGATGATGACATCATTATAAATAATAATCAATATAAAATAACACCAGGTTTGGCTCAGTTACTCTTTCTTAATTCACCTAATAAAAAAGAATATATAGTGGAAGACTTACAAAACTATAAAACAATTCTTCTTGATACAAACGCCTATAAGAAAAATTACTTACCACTGGAACAGACTAGAAAGAATAATTCATATAAATACAGGAATATTATAAAATATATTGAATCTCAGCCAGTAACTGGAAAAGGTGGGTCAAATTTAATACAAGTTTCTAAAAATCCAATTGACTTAAAGTACTGGAACGATCCTAATGAATTAGTTGAACGACTTTATTTACTTCATTCTTCACGTGCGATTGGTCATAGTGGCCTTGATTCAGAAATAGCATCGATAGAAGAAGAGTTAAGAGAAGAGGAAATCATTGTATAAAGTCAGTTTCATCATGTCAATCGACAAATTTGGACGTTACTTGGATCCATTTTATATTACTTCGGGTGGTAAACACTCCACCCTTTCGTCGTATAAAGTTCAACATCAGTTTCCATTAACAAGCGAAGGTGACGTAAATTTTACCAATAAACGATTAACTAACATCAATTTGCCTCGCAGTCTTCACGACGCTGCATCCAAAAAATACGTAGACGAGAGTATTAGTTCGTTTGCCAAAAATATACAAAACGATCTACATCTTATACGAGACAGTGTAGCCTTTCTAGTTAATAAACTGAATCAAGATTTACAGAGTATCATACATAATATTAATCTCATCGAACAAACTCAAAAAAATACAATTAAAGAAGAGATAACACGTATTAACGAGTCAATTCATATTTTGAATAACGACTTACAAAGTGTAAAGAATATCGCTACGGACGTATCTTTTCTCAAGCAACAGATGAGCTTATTTATACAACCAGAAGATACGTAAATAATTATGAGCAATATAAAACGTATAATAACCAATGAACTACACAAGCCAGCACGTCGAAATTTTACTAGACGCAAAGTTATATTACAAGGTTTTGATGATCTATGGCAGGCTGATTTAGTAGATATGTCAACATATGCCAGTAAAAATAATAATATCAAGTTTATGCTTACTGTTATTGATACCTATTCAAAGTATGCATGGGCGATTCCAGTGGCCACAAAATCAGCAACAGATGTATCTACAGGTGTGAAAATAATTTTTTCAAGTGGGCGTGTACCAAGAAATCTACAAACCGATGATGGCAAGGAATTTTTTAATAAGGATTTTAAAAAACTAATGTCCGATTACCAAATTAATCATTACTCTACATTTTCACATTTAAAAGCAAGCGTAGTTGAACGTTGGAATCGAACGTTAAAAAGCAAAATGTGGAAAGAATTTAGTCATAGAGGATCCTATAAGTGGATAGATATTCTCAATAATCTGGTTGCAGAATATAATAATACCAAACATCGTACTATACAAATGAAACCGTCTGAAGTTAAAAAAGATACATACATTTCAGCCTATCATAATAAAAGACATCATCAGTTGAAACCATCGTTATTTGAAGTGGGTGATCATGTTAGAATAAGTAAGCATAAACATGTGTTTGAAAAAGGATATACTCCAAACTGGACTACAGAAGTATTTAGAATAGCTGAAGTAAAACATACAATACCTGTAACATTTATAATACAAGATTTAGAAGGAAACCGCATTAAAGGTGGTTTTTATCAAGAAGAGTTACAGAAGACAAAATATCCTAATACTTATTTAGTTGAAAAAATTCTACGGAAACGAGGAAATAAATACTTTGTCAAATGGCTAGGATTTGATAATAAACATAATTCATGGATTTCAAAAAATAGTTTAATATAATTCTTAACAATTATTATATAGAATATATAATATGTAATGTAACTATAATAAATTAAAATAATAAATTTGTAAAATATAATTCCATGTATTATTTAAAGTTTCGTCTTTTGCACGTTAGTAATAGTTTAATATAACTCTTAACAATTATTGTATAGAATATATAATATGTAATATAAATTTATAAAATATAATTCCATCTATTATTTAAAGTTTCGGCACGTTAGTACTTTACCAGAATGCACGTATCACAGATTCCCCTCCACTGCAATCAGCGCCTGCTTGACCAGTGAGTTCTGATTCGTCAGACTCTGCATAACCCATCGCAGTCAATTTTCTTTCTACTCTTGCATCTCTCTCGCTCTCACACAAACTCCATTTATCCAAGATTGTCCGTCTTTGTCTGATGCATTGGATAGTCTGGCCGTAGACACCTCCTTACTACTTATATATCTTACTGTTTTGAAGTTCAAATTAATATTTTATAATTTATTTATTAAAAAAATATGTATAGTTTAATAATCGTACAAGGAAGTCGTGTGGTGTCCACATCAGATTTTTTTAAAACATTTTAGGGCAACTAGCCGTTAGATGGCTAGTGCAAATTTTACAACAAATTCGCTAATACATCACATCTCTCTTTTTAAGTTTACATAAAAAAATATTAAATGGAAAAATATAACATACAATTAAATTGAGATCAAAGTATACATAAATAATTACGTAACTTATATAATATTTTATTTGAAATCGTCACTAAAGTGCATAAAATTAGTCATTAAAAGTTCAGAAATTGGCACTAAAGTAGGTAATCCATTATACACGATTTCATACAAATGTAGTGTTGCCAAACTTATGATGATTATTGTACATGTAAGATAATTTGGGCAAATGTACGATGTACAATAGTAAATTTTTACGTAGAATGACAAAAAATATGCACAAGAACAAATGAAATAATTCCAATGAAGAAGTTTGAGATAACGTTGTGATCGCGAATAAAATCACCGGTGCCGGCAGTGTTATCAACTAAGATGTCGGATGATTGTCGTGCTGTCATTTTCAAACATGCTTGTTTACATGTTATAAACGTAGTTTTCAAGAGTGTTATATTGTATTATTTAAATATTTAGGGAAATTTTATTTGACTTACTGGTAAGTTTGAAGATTAAGTTTCAATGTTATTACTTCAATTTTGTGCATAGACGTTTCAAAATGTCATTTAGGCCAAGGAACTCACCTGGCAAAATGTCTTTCTTTCGTACTTGATGTTAAAAAATGTAGGCTTTGTGCGTTCATTTTTTGTTGATAAAGTAACAATTTAACATCAACAGTAGATAAAGTATTGACTTTTTATCTACACTTTATAAAAATGAACAAATGCATAATGTAAAGAAAAGTTGTAATTTATAATTTTGACAAATCTGTCTAAAGTAAGTGATAGTATAAGTTTAGGAACAAAGTTGCGGCTTGATATTTTAATATCGAAAACATCAGGTACACAACAAAAAAATATATTATACACGACTGACGATAAAGAGTCTTTATCGACTCGTGAAAGATAGTATCTCTTTATTTTTTTAAATCTAAACTATATATATGTGTGCAAAACACATTTAAATATACTTCTAGCAGATTGGCACACCCAGAAATGGGTAATATGCCGTGATGAAATATTTATTTTTATTATTTTTATTTATATTTATTTAAAGTGTAAGTAATACTTTTAATTTAATTAATTGTGTATTTTCTTGAGAAACTGACTACGATGACTGGCAATATTGAAAACACATAAAAATTACCAATATGAAGCACTAACATTTAAATTTTTAAAAGGTAAGTTTAGAATATATACTTATCAGGGCCGGATTTAGGGGTGGCCGAGGTGGTCGATAGCCCACTCAAAGTTTGCAAGGGCGGCAATTCACAAAAAAAAAAATACTTGATATAGCATTTAATTCCTTTACTCCACTAACACAACATTTTCATTTTTATTTAACCTAAAAAATATAAGTACCATGGACTCCAAAATATGGAGAAATACTATTAATATAGGTACAATGTGTTAAAAGAAACCTAACTCGGAGTAGGCTATGAACAAAGATACTTATCTGATCATTATTCAATTCAAAAGTGAAGTTGTACAAAAATTGATTTTGAAATGTAATTTTAAGGAGAAAGGATAATAAAGAAGGAAACAGTATACTGCCATTTTATAATTTAATTCCATTTCTAACAAAATATTTTGACAATATCTCGTATCAAACTGACATTTAATTAAATACTTTTAAACTGAATACTTTTCTTTGTTCATAGCCTGTAGGGAGTTCATTTTAAATGGGCCACCATCGATATCTTGAGAATTATAAGAGACAAAAAGATGGTTAACGAGACGGTTAAATGGGTCAATAATTTTGACAAATTTTGAGACAATTTTTTTTTTTCGATGAATGGTTTTCAAAATATGGGTCCTTTTTTATTTTAAATGAGAATCTATATTTTTTATTTGCTCATTCGTTAATTTAATTCTGAACTCAGTAATATATTTCTCCAACACTATTTTGGAAACTACACATTCCACAACTAAAAATTATGTTGGAATTATTATAAAATATGTGAATATTTTGTTTGCATTGACATAATTTATGATTAATTAAAAAAACAAAATATTCACTTTTTTCTGTCAATGCACTCTAATTCTATTTAAAAATATAATATGTATTTGTTTTTTCTATTTGTGGCACTCTTATTATAGCCATATTTTAATCAAATTAGTATAAAATTTTATAAGCTTTTTTCTCAAAAAATTCGTCATATAAGGGTATAATAATATGATACCACTGAATTCAGAATTAAATTCTCCATTGAATGAGGAAATAAAAAATATATATTCTCATTTAAAATAAAAAAGTTAGGTCCCATATTTTGAGAACCACTGGTCAAAACAATATTTTTCTTTTCTTTACATTTGTCTTGTGAATTAGAAACGGTAGCCCATTTAAAATTACCACCTGCATATTACGGTGTGGAGGGAGGGGGGGCTTTTTAGATCTTGCCCACCTCAACTTTTGTTCTAGATCCGGCCCTGATACTTATTACGTAAATAATAACTACAGTTATTAAATTAGATATGATAATACCTAATAACCTATATCATATACTCTACATAACCTCTAAATCTATGTCAATAATAATTGTGTATCTCTTAAATAAATGAATTTTGATTACCTTTATAGATTCATAGTGTGATTATTTAGTATTCCTGTATAATATAATCACATTTCTTACAAATAAATAGGGAAATGAATTATCAGTATGTTTGACATTGGCCCGCTAATGACGGCGATCTTGCCCCATGGCCATATCCTGTATATAAAGGTACCCTAACGACATCACCAGCATAGTCAGAGAAGGCTGAACTACGACGCATTATACATGTGCTCAATTTGTACCTTAAATATAATAAACAAATGTCTAATAAATAATCTGTGTAAATGAAACACAATATGGCGCAGTCATAAATGAAATGAAAAAGTAAGGTACAAAAGTAAAAATATAGAGATTTGTAAGTGAATAAAAACAGGTGCAAAATGGATTCCATGCTCAGGCAACCAAATCCTATGGTTATGAGTGGTGACCTGGCGATAAATTGGAAAAAATTTAAAAACACGTATACAATATACATGAAGGCTACGAATGGGATCAGAGCTGGGAACTACTTAAAGTAAAAGTACTGGAAGTATTACTTTAAATACATCCAGTATTTACAATACTTTACTTAAAATACTTTTGAAAATTAGTACTTAGTACTGTACTTAAAATACTTTATTTTCATAAAAAGTACTTCAAATACTTTTTGGTACTTAAAGTATCCAAAAGTATTTAAAGTAACTTAAGTACTTTAAACACTAAATACTTCAGGCATGCGCAAGAACAGATTGCGGTGTGTTTTGTGCACTACTGTCAACACTGGTTTGAGCAAGTATTGGTAGTTATTAAAGTTTTCGCTATCTACAGTTTTAATCGAATAGTTGAAGACGCAAATAAAGATAAATCAAGAAGTAATTTTGAACAACTTATTTACGTACTCATCAATATTATAGAACTAAATAAGTAAACATTTTTTCTACTCCAAGGCGTGAAGTAGTAGCTACAAACATTAATCACAGTACGTGAAGTGTGACTTTAATAGAGATGCGTAAAATGGAATCCATTTCTTATAGAGTTTATTTTAAAACATTTTATATACTTTTTTTAATAGGTATATATTTTTAACTATCTTATTGGATGAGAGTAATATACAAATATGTACCTAAACTCGATAATTTTTCGTCATACTATTTTAACTGATTTATTAAAAAATACTTAGTACTGGTACTGTAAGTAGGTAAAAAAATGTACTTAAAGTATTACTTTACTTAGTATTTAAATACTTTTCTTGTGAGTATTTAGTATTTAGTACTTAAATACTTTTTTTGAGTACTGGTCCCAGCTCTGAATGGGATAAACTTATGAAAGGAAAGGCAGGCAGTTTTATTGCTCCACATAATAAAAGAAGCCCAAGATATCTTGCAGCAGAAAAGGACGATCCAGATAAGATAATAGAGAAATTTGATGTGTACTTTATCCCTAAAACCAATCTGAGTATAGAAAGACATAAATTTAATACTAGAATACAAGCACATGGCGAAAATTTTGAAGCATTTCATGCTTATTTGATGAAACTAGCAGCCAATTGTGAGTTAGGAGCACTTAAAGATGAACTAGTTAAGGACAATTCTGTGAGGTATTGCAAATTGTTGAAAGATATAATTTAAGAGAAATAAAATGTTTTATTATAATATTATATGTGTAAATAAGTAGGCAGAATGTTGTTATGGAAATTACAGTGGTTGTTGTTGTTATATAGTTATGTATTGTCATACGTAATATAATAAGTGATATGATTATCATCGATGATATTCTCGAGTGAAACCGAGCTGCAGATTTCACGAGTCCGAATGACGAGTTGAAATGTGCTGCTTCGGTTTCACGAGCAATATCTTCGATTATTAATCATATCACGAGCTTATATTTAATGAGAGAATATAATGAATTTTTGCAATCTAACCTAACTTTTGATATACATATTGTATTAAAACATGGTACTTACGAATTTTATTTAATATTTCGGAGTTTGAATTATTGTTATTATTTATTTTTATACTCAAAATTAACTGTTAATGTCATAAATAAAGAAAACAAATCCCTTAGTAACGACTATAAATACGGTGATAATTTCCTTGTTTTTTTATCATCGCTGTGATAGGCCTGTAACTAGGGAGATTCTGAATGTTGATTGGCGGAAAACATGTCACGTGACTAAGGAATTATATTCTCATACGTAATATAACAAGTGATATGATTATCATCGATGATATTCTCGACTGAAACCGAGCTGCAGATTTCACGAGTCCGAAGGACGAGTTGAAATGTGCTGCTTCGGTTTCACGAGCAATATCTTCGATTATTAATCATATCACGAGCTTATATTTAATGAGAGAATATAATGAATTTTTGCAATCTAACCTAACCTAACTTTTGATATACATTATTCATATTATATTAAAACATGGTACTTACGAGTTTTATTTAATATTTCGGAGTCTGAATTATTGTTATTATTTATTTTTATACTCAAAATTAACTGTCAATGTCATAAATAAAGAATACAAATCCCTTAGTAACGACTATAAATACGGTGTTTATTTCTTTGTTTTTTATCATCGCTGTGATAATCTTGTAGCTAGGGAGATTCTGAATGTTGATTGGCGGAAAACATGTCACGTGACTAAGGAATTATATTCTCTTAAAAATATACCGAAAATAAATATAGACATAAATTTCTTGCCTCTTGAAATATTTCTTTTTCAGATATACTGGCTCATATTTAAACAGGCAAGTATAATTTTAATACAAATACCAGAGTGAAAAATAGACTACTGAGGGAAGATAACCTTGACCTAAAGAAGACAATCAGCATATGCAAAGCAGCAAAAGAGTCGTCTAAGCATATAACTACATTAAATATGCAACAAGAAGCTATAAGTGTCCATAGCATCAATGAAAAAGGAAGTTACGCGAAAAAAAATCTACGTCGAGAGGTAGGTATTATATTATCTGTGGTCGAGAGCAACAACACCGTGAGCAACAGCACACCAGAGACAGAGTAGAAACGAGGACCCATAGAAGTGAACAATCTTCATCCAGTTGTGGACAAAAAGGTGATAAACTGGACTCCTACAAAGGTAAAAATAATAAAAACTGTGGTAAGTGTGGATATACACATGAGTATGGTAAATGTAGAGCTTTTGGTGTAATTTGTAGAAAATGTAACAAGACAAACCATTATGCCAGAATGTGTAAAAGTTCAAATGTTCATATAATTAATAATAATGATTCACAAAATGAATTTTTGAATGATTCAGACTTTATGAATTATCTGTAGTAAATACAGTTGACCATAATAAAAAAGATTGGTTTGTTAATGTTATAATTAAAGATAATAATAAATCTATAAAATGTAAATTAGACTCTGAAGCACACATAAATGTTTAGCACGAATAAATATATATATATATATATATATATATATATATATATATATATATATATATATATATATATATATATATACAGGGTGTAAACGGAACTAGGGAACGCGATTTTTCTCGGAAGTTATTAGAGATACAAAAAAATCTTTCAAATAAACTTTTTAGTGTTTCTAGCAAGCTAATTAAATTAATCTAAATAAAAAAAAAAGTAATTTAATTTTCGGAGATATACGTATTTTTGACTTTTTTTTAAATGGTACACCCTATATATTTTATACTATTTAGTAGGAAATAATTTTTGCTTTAAAAAAGTTTTTAAAGTTATACCTTCTAAACTTAATAGAATTCGAGATATTGAAGAAAATATTAAAATAGTTTTACTCGAAATTAAAGCTGGCTATGAAAACAAAATTATTGAGTTACGAAACATTTTAATTTACAAATGTACATCAAATTATTGTCTTACTGGTAACACTATAAAAATTGTTCAAAATTTTCACCGTTTTCTTGTATACAAAAATTGAGCCTTTTTAACAAATGTTGATTTACAATATTATTAATTTTATTATTTAACAGCTTGTCTTATTCTATGTTTTTATTCGTCAAGTGTAGTAACGTGCGTAACATAAACTTTGTTTTTGATGGCACCCCGCAGAAAGAAATCTAAGGGCGATAGATCGGGAGACCTAGCAGGCCACATTATAGGTCCTCTTGCTCCAATCCAGGCATTTGGAAATTTTTGATTTAAATAGTTTGTTTCCATAGCCAGCTTTAATTTCCAGTAAAATTATTTTAATATTTTCTTCAATATCTCGAATTCTATTAAGTTTAGAAGGTATAAGTTATAGAACTTTTTTAAAGCAAAAATTATTTCCTACTAAATAGTATAAAAATATACAGGGCGTACCATTTTAAAAAAAGTCAAAAATAGGTATATCTCCGAAAATTAAAATATTTTTTTTCTGATTTACATTAATTTATGTAGCTTACTAGAAACACTAATAATTTTATTTGAAAGATTTTTTTGTATCTCTTATAACTTCCGAGAAAAATCGCGTTCCCTAGTTCCGTTACACCCTGTATGTATATATATATATATATATATATATATATATATATATATATATATATATATATATATATATATATACAAAAAATTTAAGTTAAAAAGTAAAATTCAGCCATATGTAGGTGAAGTTACTAGTTATGATTGATACAAACTAAATGTCATTGGTGCAATTTATATACAAATTACAATAAAAATATATTTGAAATTATCTAGTTTATTATTATTGATATTAATGATACAGATGTTCCTATTATAGGTATAACTGATTGTGAAAGATTAAACTTAGTAAATAAAAATATTTTTGAAATTAAAAATGCGTATTCAGACATAATAACTGACCTTAACAATTTGTTTAAGGGCATAGGGTAAAATGCATAAACCAAAATATTCATTTAAACTGAGAGATGGTTGTAAGCTAATTGCTGTACCAGCTATAAGAATACCTTTCAGTCTACGTAATCAGGTAAAGGAAGAATTAGATAGATTTTGTAAAAATAATATAATTATTCCAGTAACAGAACCCACAGAATTTGTAAGTCCCTTGTTGGTGCTAGCACAGCCAAATAAAAAAATAAGATTAGTATTAGAAGAAATCATTGGTGATATGCGTGGCTCTAAATTTTTAGCACACTAGATGCTAATAATGGTTTTTGGCAAATTGAATTGGAAGAAAAAGCATCCAAATTAACTACCTTTTCGACACCATACGATCGTTATAGTTTTTTAAGACTATCTTTCGGTTTGAGAAATCCCTCCGAATTTTTTCACATAACTTTTAGCGATTTTTTTTCATATATACAAGGAGTTAAATTGTATATTGATGATTTAATTATTTTTGCAAAAACTGTAGATGAACGTAACGAAATATTAAAATTAGTTTTGAAAAGAGCAGAAGAGTTTAGAGTAAAATTTAATAAAGAAAAATGTAAAATTATGGTAAGCGATCTAAAAATTGTAGGACATATTTTAACTGACAATTTTAGATTATTATGATGTTAATTGTGACATTGTTTTATCAGTAGATAGTTCTACACATGGTCTTGGAGAAGTACTTCTACAAAACAATCGACCAACAGCGTACGCCTCCAAAGCTTTAAACAATGCTCAACAAGAGTATTCCCAAATTGAGAAAGACGCATTAGCGATATCTTTTGGATGCCAAAGGTTTCATGAATATCTTTTTGGTAAGAAATTTATAGTTGAATCAGATCATCAACCTCTTGAAACCATTTTAATAAACCATTAGAAAAATGTCCATTTAAATTAAAGCATTTAAAAGCTATTTTAAATCAATATTCCTTTATTGTAAAATACCAACTGGGATCAAAACTTTATATTGCAGATCATTTATCTAGAGATAGCATTGATACTACTAATTTTAAATTATTAGAAGAGAAAATACAAGCTCAAGTACATTTATTAGATTTTGTTACTGTATCAAAGGAAATAAAAGATTTAGGTAAGATAGAAAGTACTAAAGATTATGAAATGATTCAGTTAAAAAATCAAATTATTAACGGATGGCCGCAGAGTAAAAATATAGTTCAAGATATTATTAAACCTTATTGGAATGTTCGATCAGAATTAAATTGTATAAAAGGGTTGGTACTAAAAGGTGAACAGTTCATAATTCCAAAAGTATTAAGACATAATAAATAGATTACATTGTAATCATCTAGGAATTCAGAAAACATTAAATAGAGCTCAAGTTTTTGTATATTGGCCTTGTATGACCAATGATATTATAATTAAAGTAAAAAATTGTCCTACCTGTTTATTACAGAGTAATACTAATTCAAAACAAACATTAATTTTGACTAATGAAAATAAGCTAAGGCCTTGGCAAGAAATTGCTACAGATATTTTTCATTTTAGAAACAAGAATTACTTGTTAATTGTTGATAAATATTCAAAATACCCAGAAATAATTTGTTTAAATAATGATACGACACAAATTTTATCAATAATTTTAAATCCGTTCTGGCTAGACATGGGAAACCAGATATAATATATACGGATAATGGACCTCAATATAACAATCAATACTTCAAAAAAAATTAGTCGATTGGGAAATTAAACATATTACTTTGTCACCGAGGTATGCACAATCCAATGGATTCATAGAACGTCATGTTCAAACTATTAAAAATCTTTACATGACAATAAATATATTTTTTAGCCTTGCTAGAGGTAAGAACTACACCTACAAATACAAATTTATTATCACTGGCAAAATTATTTGGATGAAGGCTTAAGGGCATTTTTCCAATAACTGATACTTTATTAAGACCAAAAATTAGTAAGTCTGATAATACTCAAAGAAAGTCAAAAAGTATTATAATAATAATGCTAAAGATCTACCATGTTTAAAAGATGGGGATAGGGTGATAGTTACCGGTCTAAATTTAGGTAATAAATGGGAACCAGGTTGTTTTATTTGTGTTAATAAAACCAAGATCATACTTTGTTAAAATAGATAGAAATAATAAGATTTATGAAAGAAACAAAATTTATTAAAAAATGTAATATACCGTTTAAGGATGACTATTTGTTAGACACATAACTAGAATATATTATTGACGCTCAAAAAAATGTTAATTGTAATACAGATTCTAACATTACGTTATAAACCAATAATAATGACAGCAATAGAGTTTACGATAATTCTGTTAGTTCTAAAATTAATACTAATATTGTATTAGAACCTTATACAAATACCAGAACAAATGTAATTCCAAATAACATTAATAACTGTACTTTAAGACGTAGTCAAAGAATAATCAAAAGATCTCAATTTAGTGTGTTTTGTTTAAACTGTCTTTTTCTGCATTTGCAATTATTTTCGTGTTTAATTAGTGGTGTCAAGACTGTTTATGTTTACCTTTGACAATGAGTAAATGTGCAAAGTGTAGGTCCAAAAGGACAGATAATCTCAACGGCTGTGAAAGAACATGTAGCCTTTGGTTCCATTCTACATGTGCCAATTTTTCCGAGGATGAAGCATGTATTTTGTCGCAGTCCAATGTAATTATGTTTTGGTGTCCTTCCTGTCGCATTAATTGTTCCATCGTTGATAAATCTAAGGAGGCCAATATTCAACATAAATTCAGTGAAATAGTTGAGAAAATTACTAACCTTGAAAATGTAGTTTTGCCAGGCATCATTTTCAGTATCAATCAAAGAGAATCTTTCTGATTTCGTCTCCTCGAGCGTAGCCGCACTCAAACAAGAATTAAGCTCCGTTTTCGAAAGAGAAACTTAAGAATGGTCCACTATCATCTGATGACCCTACTCGTGAACTATCATATTCTAAGGCTCTACGCAATCTTCCCTCTGAGCCTCCTGTGATTTTGTGCCCAAAAAACGTTTCTCAGTCCATCTCAGCCACCAAATCTGTTCTGTTGAAGACTATTAATCCTGTGACAGCGAACATTCAAGTAAACTCTGTCCATCATGTTAGTAATGGAGGTCTAATTATTAATACGGACCAATCTAACAAATTTCACGAACGCATTAACAAAAATCTTTCTGAAAATTATACAGTGAAACAGTTACCTTCATTAAATCCAATAATTCGTATAGTAGGTATGTCTGAGTTGATTAGTAATGAAAAACTCCTAGATCAATTGCGCCATCAAAATAAATCGTGCTTTGCTGACAATCACAAATGTCAAATTTTAAAACGTAATAATAAAGTGTTTCAAGCTCTCGTCCAGGTGGATCCAGTTACTTATGATCGTATGCTGAAAAATGGGAATTTTTTTGTACGTATGTCCTGTGTACGATGCAATAGACCTACGTAGATGTTTCAAATGTTGCGGCTTTCATCACACTCCGCTCAATGTTCCAAGTCTGAATCATTTTGTACAAAATGCGCCGCAAATCATGAGATTAAAGGTTGCAAAGCTACTGAGTCCAAATGTATCACCTGCATTAAGTTCAATAATCAGCATAAAACAAAAATTGATGTCTCTCATGAAGTGTGGGACAAAAACTGTCATGTATATTTTGAAACTCTGAAACGCTTTAAATCAAATATAATTAGTCACCAATAGCAATCACAGAATGATCGTCGTACTTCATCAACTAATCAACTCACGATTTACTACCAAAATGTGCAAGACTAAAGCTGCATTCCCATTTACTGTTTTAACACGTAGTGGATAACGCATAGTAGATAGTACGTAATGCTTAAAAGTTTGTAGAGTGGAATTTCATATAAGCATTCCTACTTCTGTTTATGATTAGTGCGCAGTGCATAAGCGTAATGCATAAGCAAAAATGTTTGCAAGGTTCAAGCTTTTGTCATAATTCACAATGCATAGGCGTAATTGTGAAATAGAGATATACAATTGTCTTTGTTTTTCAACCGCGAACTGTCAAAATTAAAGAATTCTAACCTGTAATATATAATTATTTGAAAATTTGACTGTGATTTTGATTGTCTATTCAAGAAGCGAAATGAACATATAATAAAAACTTCAGATTACCAAGAGGTTTATATTTATTTAAAACGTACAATTCATTATATGTCAAATTAATTGTTTCTACAGCACACTAGACATAATAGCCGGTATACAGGGTGTTAATTTTAAGTCGTTACACCCGAAAGTGGTAGATAGAACTCATTAAAACAAACAACTTTTCTTAGCTCAAATTTTTAATTTGGAGCCCCAGTTCATAGTTATTGGCGTTCTCTTGTTTTTCGAAAAATCGTCATAACTCCCTTATTTTAAGGAATATTTAAAAAATACAAAAACTTTCAGCATTTTCTTTCGGTTCTCTAAAACATTTGTATTTACAATTATTTTCTATTTCATGAAATAACAAAATGGCGACCAATTAAAAATTTCAAAACAAGATATTATGGAAACCACCCCATCGATTTTCGAAAATAAAACATTTTTAAAATCCTTAAACTTTCTATTACAATATTTGTCTGAAACATTTTTTTCTATCTGTCCAAAAAAAAAGTTTTTATTCACTTACTTGGCTTGCATAAGTATTAACAAACTAAAAAAAAAGAATTTAAAACGAAGTAGCTTCTGAAAACAATGAAACAAAAAAGAGATTAGATTTGACAAGTACTCAAAAACAAGTTACTTCAAATTTAGTGCACGTGTATGTTCGTATTTTGCATAATTTATACGTAAACATGCATCATTATGAAAACGTTGAACTTCTTGACATGCTTCTGGTTTTTGGGGAGGCAAGGCGTAATGCACAGGAAGCTCGAAGAATTTATCGGGAAAGATACCCGAATCGTCAACAACCAAGTAGCCAACGCTTCAGAAAAATTAATAGGCGTTTGTTAGAAACTGGTTGTTTCTGCCCCGACCTAACTCCACTAGATTTCACTAGAGACACCGGTGAACACAGAGTTAGAACTAGTGGCTAGAATCGTGGCTGCAGCAGAAGATATAAAAGAGAAGCAGGCAGTCCTTGCGAAGGTCTCCACCAACATCAAAGCACGCTGCTGGGCTTGCGTTGCTGCGAATGGTGGCCACTTTGAAAATCATATTTAGTCCCACCCTTGTTGTTTCATTGTTTATTGTTTTATTTTTCTTGTTTGTTTCTTGTTTTTCTTGTTTAATGGCAGCAAGCCTACTTTGTTGTAAATGATTGTTGCAGTTTGTTAAAATTTATCTTGCAATTCAATTTGAATAAAAACTTTTTTTGGCCAGATAGAAAAGAATGTTTCAGACAAATATTGTAGTAGAAAGTTAATGGATTTTATAAATGTTTTATTTTCGAAAATCGATGAAGTGGTTTTCATAATATCTTGTTTTGAAATTTTTGATTGGTCGCCATTTTGTTATTTGTTGAAATAGAAAATAATTGTAAAAACAAGTGTTTTAGAGAACCGAAAGCAAATGCTGAGTTTTTGTATTTTTTAAATATTCCTTAAAATAAGGGAGTTATGATGATTTTTCGAAAAACAAGAGAACGCCAATAACTATGAACTGGGGCTCCAAATCAAAAATTTGAGCTAAGAAAAGTTGTTTGTTTTAATGAGTTCTATCTACCATTTTCGGGTGTAACGACTTAGTATTAACACCCTGTATAGTGTTTCCACTACATTCTCCCCTGCTTATTTCAAACAAAATATATAAAAATTTAAAAACATAAATTCAACTAAATATAAACAAAGTATTAGGAGCAAACGTTAGGTGTTTAATTGCAAACGTAATCCTTTAAGTAATCAGCACGTCTTTTATTTCTGACGGGTCGTGGGTTAATAGGATCATGAGTTTGTGATTCTGCAGTTGGATCTTGATTGTTAGAGCCAGTAGGAATAGCGTCAGAGGTCTGTTTATTTTCGTCAGGAAAAGTTAATGAATCAGGTGTTTCAAATTCAGTTGTTTCTTGAGTTTCTATTGTTACAAGGTCCTTTTTTCCCCTTGGTGCTAAATGTCTTAGAGACACTGTTGATTCAGTTCCGTCTTTTCGTCTAAAATGGGCGTATTGTGGATTGGCTTCAATTAAATCCACTTTTTCCACTAGATCTTCGTATTTTCTGGAGCGGACATTTCTCTTTAGAACAACTGGGCCTGGGGCGATTAACCAAGAAGGCAAAGAGTCTCCATTCGTACATCTCCGAAGGTGTTTGAAGAATCTTTCGTGTGGAGTGCAATTAGTTGCAGTATATAGGAGAGACCTGGTAGAATGAAGTGACTATGTCAGGACACATTCCCAGTCTATAGGACGCATTTGATTTCTTTTAAGAGCTAGCGTTATTGTTTTCCAAATCGTACCGTTGTAGCGTTCAATCTGCCTATTTCCTCGTGGGTTGTATGGGGTCATGCGGCTCGTAGCTATTCCGTTAGAATGTAGTCCATTAATTCTCGAGAAAGGAAATTTGTTCCTCTATCAGAATGAATGTAAGCGGGTGCTCCGAAAATTGAGAATAACTGGGAAAAACATTCAATTATAGTTGAAGCATACAAGTCTTGACAAGGGTAGGCGAATGGGAATAATAGTAAGAAGATAACGGTTTTTAGTTTTAGAAGGGAGCGGCCCCTTAAAATCGACGTTGAGACGCTCGAATGGTGGCTTTTATTAACAATCCTGATAATGATGGAATCGCGGTTTCACTTCTACACATATAGGACAAGCAGATGACATTTTTCTAACGTCTTCTAACGTATAGTTTAAGTTCTTACTCTTCACCCAGTGGCACATCCTCGTTATTCCCGGGTGGCAGAGTGACTAATGGAGGTCAAATATTTTTTTATCAGATGTGGCGCTACAAATTCTTGAGAGAGTATCAGCTTTAACGTTGTCTTTTCCTGGGCGGTATACTATGTCAAACTGGTAAGGCGATAGTTCTAGTCTCCATCTCATGATTTTATCGTTCTTGATTTTGCTCGAATGTTTCAAATTAAACATAACCGAGAGGGCTTGTTGATCAGTAAAAAGTGAAAATTTCGACCGATAAGAAATGCCTTCCATTTCTTTAATGATTCTACGATAGCCGCAGCCTCTTTTTCGATTGATGAGTGCAACCTTTCAGATTTGTTTAAAGTTCGTGAAAAGAAGGCCACGGGACGTCCCTCTTGGCTTAAAGTTGCAGCTATGGCTACGTCTGAAGCATTTGTTTCTACTGTCAATGGAATGTTTACGTCAATAGATGTTACAACTGATTTACAGATTTCTTTTTTGAGATTTTCAAAGTCTTGAGATGCTTCGGATGACAATGGAAAAGAGACACAGTCAGTTAAGTTTCGTATTTTATTTGAAAACAGAGAAATCCATTTTCAATAATGAGCAAACAGGCCTAGGGCTCGTTTCAGAGAAGATGTATCAGAAGGTAGAGGGAAATCTAATAATGGTTTTAAGCGATCAGGATCTGGTTGAATTATTTTATGTGAAATTAGATGGCCCAGTAGTTTTATGCTTGACAAGGAAAATTGACAGTTATTTTTATTAATTACTAAATTGTATTTATCTAAAGCATTCAAAAGTCTTTCCAAATTTTGATCTTGTTCCTTTTGGTCTTTCCCAAAAACTATGATATCACCAAGATAAGCATAAACTCCGGTTAATTTTTCGTTACTTATGATTTTATCTATTACCCTTTGAAAACAAGCCACACCATTGGTTACCCCGAAGGGTATTCTATTATAGTGATGCAAACGACCATTTGCTTCAAAGGCGGTGAATAATTTTTCTGCTACAGAAATCGGTACTTGATGGTAGGCCTGTTTGAGGTCAACCGTACTAAAGACTGTATCGAACACAACCTTTCGAACTAATTCGTCAATATTTGGGTGAGGGTATGCATCTAATAAGGTAAATCTATTTATAGTCTGAGAATAATGTATGCATAGACGTTTTTTATTTCCATTGTTAACAATTAATACTTGAGCTCTCCAAGGAGAACAGCTTTCTTCAATGATATCTTCCTCCAAGAGTCTGGTTATTTCTTTTTTAATAAAAGTCATGTCATCCTCGGAAAATCTTCTAGATTTCGTAGCTATAGGTCTACATTCGGGAGTGAGAACATTGAACAATTTTGGTGGTTCCAGTTTTGCGCAAGAGGAACAAACTAAGAGTGATGGTTTCTGGACGCCGAAAAATAAATCTACATTTGAATGTAGTTTCAGAAGATCATGACCTATAACAACATCAGCGCATAATTTTTCAAGTATTGTTAGTTTAAACCTAGGATACTCGTGTCGCAGTAGCACTAGATTAAATAAGACATATTCTTCAATATTTGATCTCAAATTTGTAGTAACCATTGGATCCTATCGCGTCTCTTTATACAGTTTGATGTGATTTTGTGAAACAAATGCTGAATTGATGAAACTTGTGGAACTTCCTGTGTCTATTAGATAGGTAGATTTTAAACAGTTGACTTTACCGGTAACTACGGCATTACTCAAAATTGTAGTAAATTCACTAGATGTATTAGCCAAGATTGCAGCAGACATATTCGATTTAGTTCTCATTTTGCAAACTCTGATCAAAATGTTCTTTCTTATGACAGTAATTACAAGTTGCCTCTCTAGCTGGACAATTAATTCTGGCGTGGCGATCATTTCCACAAAAGAAACACTTAGGACTGTATTTTTTATTGTCAGCAGCAGTTATATCATGTTCAACCTCATCTGAGATGGCGTTGTGAGCTTTAGAATATTCTTGAGAGACATGTTTCGAAGAATTAGAAACAGCATTGATACAAGAATTAGTAGTAGGATATCGCTCAGCTTGAACTTGTGCTAACTCTAAATCTCGTGCTTGCTTTACAGCCTCAGATAGGTCCAACGAATCATTTTCGAACAACCTCTGTCTTATGTGTGAAGATGTCAGCCCGTTTATAAAAGCAACACGTATATATTCGTCTCTATGTTCAGCTGCTTTAACATTGGTGAACTCACAATCTTTGCTGAGGAGCTTAAGTCCTTGGACAAATTGGTCAATGGTCTCGCCAGACTATTGTTTTCTCGATGCTAAGAGGTGACGTGCAAATATTTCGTTTTTCTTTTTAACATAAATAGCACAGTATAGTTATTGCTGCTTTGTACGAAGTGCAGTCATTAATTAGCTCGTATACGTTATGAGATAAGTAGTTGATAAATACCTTCAATTTATCTTCATCACTTGTAAATTCCACAATTTTCATAAAGTTTTCGAACGTTTTTAGCCAGTGAGTCCATTCTTTTGCAGCAGTAGCAGAATCCGGGTCTGTTTAAAATCTACTTGATCTGAGGTACTTCTCCATATCGCACGAACGCTATTTAGTTTTTAAATAAATATAATTGTAATAAAAACTTCAGATTACCGAGCTTCATATTTATTTAAAACGTACAATTCATTATATGTCAAATGAATTGTTTTTATAGCACACTAGACATAATAGCCGGTATATAGTGTTTCCACTACAGAACATGAAGCTGTAAGACAGAATACAAGCAGTTGCTATGCCAGCTCAGTAATTGTTATGCACTAATTTGTTTCGTTCAAAAAATATCACCGGTAGCTAGAATAACTATTACTTTGCGATACGTACAAGTTTGTTGATATTGTAGAAAAAATATTAATAATATTGTTTGTCTAAATCATCGCTATCAATTTATGAGGTAATGGTCTTAAAATTTTGTATTAACCACTATGAATTACGGTTGCGTTTATGTGTTTTGCACTATCCACTATGCGTAAACCATTAGGTGGGAATGTAGCTTAAACTCCAAACTTTCTTTACTTCAATCCCTAGAAAGCTCTGTAGATCACGATGTCATTGCATTCACTGAGATGTGGCTTACTTCGAGTGTACAAGATAACGGACTTTGTTCCAACACGTTTCGTAGTGACCGTGACTTCGAGGCATGTCGTCTGTCTAAAGGAGGAGGAGTCCTGTTGCTTATCAACAAATCAGTGCAGTCTTCTAGTGTTGATCGTGCGTACAGTGCTATTCTCCCCAACAATGTTGATATTGTGTGTACCAAAATTTCTGCCACCTCTCAAACTCTTTACATATTTGTTGTTTACATGCCACCCACCCTGAGTACCTCATCATATAATTCTGATCATGATTTCTTTGAAAGTTTGCCATTTATTCATAATAATGATTTTATTATTACAGGTGATTTTAATATACCCGATCTAAATAGTAACTAGAGTCATTTAAAGTAAAAAAAATATATAAACTTTACTTACAGTTTTTTAGACGCCAAGCAATGTAATATTATTGTTAATGTAAACAATAGATTACTTGATGTGACCTATTGTTTAACATCGAATATGGATATCATCTTGCACTACATATCTCTTTTAATTTCAGTTTATTGAAGAGTAATAAATTATATAATTCATTCCAAAATTGTAATTTTAAAAGGGCTAACTTTACCAGTTTGTATAACTTAATTGAACAGTTTGACTGGAATTCTCTCAGTCATTTTATTGATGTCAATTTTGCATGCGACTTTTTTTACAGTACTTTGTACTCTTTTTTAGATATTTGTGTACCGAGAAAGTCAAACTGTTCAAAAATATATCCACCCAGGTTCAATAAATGTATTATTATGTTATTAAAGAAAAAAGATCGTATGAGAAAGTTGTGAACAAGGTATCCACATAATCAATTTTATTGTACCCAGTATCACAGCTTGCGCTTTGAATTTAAGACCTTAGTCAAAATTAAATACAAGGAATATGTGGAGTCTTGTCAAACTTCTTTCAAGTCTGATCCATTTTTTTTGGAATTTTGTAAACTCCAAAAAGAAAGTATCGACCTCTTCAAGTACTATGCCCCTAATGACACATTTTCCACCCCTTCTGAGATTTCTAATGCGTTTGCCAACTTTTTTAGCTCTGTTTACACACCGTTTTCTGGTGCTCCCATCCCCAATTCCACCAATACGTCTTATGATAATGTGGCCCTCAATTACATCACCTGATGATATAATATGTTTTTTCAAACAACTGAAACCTTCATTGTCATGTGGTCCTGACCTCATCCCAAGCTAGCTTATTAGAGACTGTGCTCAACCCTTGTCAAACGTCCTGTCTTCAATTTAAGTATTAAAACATGCACTTTTCCTGACCATTGGAAAGAGACCCGTATTACTCCGATTTTGAAATCGGGTGATTCCATTATCAACTACCGACCTATTGCCATGCTGTCCAATTTCAGTAAAGTTTTTGAGAAAATTATTTATGCCTGAATATACTCTAAAATTAAACACAAAATTTCCATCTCACAACATGGTTTTGTGGAAGAGATCAATAGTCACAAACTTAAGCTATTTTAGTCACGTGATCTCCTCTGTTATTGATGGTAAAGGGCAAGTAGATTGCAAGGCGTTTGACAGAATAGATCATGGTGTCTTGATGAGTAAGCCTGAAACCTTTTCACTTTCCCTGCCCTTACGTTCCCCTATATCAACGACAAATGTATGTTCATTACAAAAGTAGTATTTCTACCTTTTTAGTTCCAACTTCGGGTGTACCTCAAGGCTCAAATTTAGGTCCTCTACTGTTTTTAATGTTTATTAATGATGTCACGGATGTAATTCGATGCGATAAACTTCTCTTCGCCGATGATTTAAAAATATTTTGTCCTATTTCTGTGATTTATATTTACCTTTGGGCACTTTTACAAATCAAACAACTACACTTTTAATAAACTAATCTTTTTATTATTATAATTCAAAGACATGTAACCGAAAAACAAACAACTTACTACAACTACTATACTTTACAATGTTTTGTTTACATGTGAACATAGCCACCATTGCCAACCAAAAAATATTACTAACCATAAATAAGAAAACTAAAAATCTTAATACTGTGTTCTAACTCATCCTCAATTTGAAATGTTTTTACACAAACATGAAAATTGTATTTTACAAAATATGAATCTTATTTCTAAGATTAATAAATATATCTATACCTAATGGCTTTGCTAACATATCAGCCAAATTTTGATCTGTTAAAACATATTAAATTTTTAACTCTCTTTTTGAAACTAAATCTCTCAAAAAATGATATTTAATATCAATGTGTTTGGCACGTTTTGAATTTTCATTACTTTTTGACATTAAAATAGAGCTTTTATTATCACAATATAATACTGTATTATTTTTAATTTTTAGATCATTTAATAGTTCTTTTAAATTCATCAGCCGCTGCCACATACTCGGCCTCGGCCATTAATAATGCTACACAACTCTGTTTTCTGCTAAACCAAGCCAGCATCAGAGTATCCTTCTAATTGCAAATTAATGTCATTGCTTTTATAATAGATTAGTTTTAGTTATTTTGTTCTTTGTAGATAACGTAAGATCCTCTTACCAGCGATCCAAGTATCTTCTGTTGGTTTATCTAGAAATCTGCTTAAATATGACACCGAAAAAGTTGTCAGGTCTAGTTGTTGATATGTACATTAGGCTGCCTATCAGTTCTCTAAATGGTACATTAACTGTGTTACTTTGTGGATTATATTGAAAATCTTTTTTCATTGGTGTTTCTTTCCCTTTACATTCTTTCATCTCAAACATATCTAAAAAAAAATCTATTAATTTTGTTTGATTGATTTGCTATCTTCTCTTTCGATTTGTTTATATTCATTCCCAAAAAGTTGCTAACTTCACCTAAATCTTTTGCTTGATTGTTTTAGTAGTTTGACTGCATCTTTAACATATTCATTACTTCCAATTATTACCAACATATCATCCACATAGATTAAAATCCAGACTTTTTTTATTAACATATAGGCAACAATCATGTTTTGATTTTCCGAAATTATTTTTTATTGCAAACTTATCGAATGTATCATTCCACACCTTGGGCGACTCTTTCAAACCATACAGGCTCTCTTCAATTTTAATATGGCTGAATTCGTATTTAATCCCTCTGGTGCATAGATATAAATTTCACTTTCCAATTTTCCATTTAAAAAAGCTGTAGGAACGTCCAACTGTCTTACTTCGAAATCATTTTTCAATGCCATTGACAACATTAGCCTTATTATTGACATCCGAGCAACAGGCGAATAATTTGGTTCAAACGGATTCTCATCCTGCAGCTGAAACCCTTTTGCTGCTATTCGAGCTCCTTTGTTCTGAATACCCACTTTGTTTGGATAGCTTTTTTTCCTTCTGGTAATTTTATTTCTGACTAGGTTTTCAATGTTTTATGAAAATTTAATTCTTTTTAAATAGCTGCTTTCCATTCCTTATATTTTACTGCTGTTTTGTATTCTATAGGATCACTTTCATCTGAAGATACTAAACAATACGCAGTATAAACTTCATATTCACTAAGATATTTTGGAGCATTTATTTTTCTACTTCGTTTTGTCTTTTGAGTATTTGTATTTTCTTCATCCTTCACTCTTTCTTCTTTTCTTATTTCAGTTTCTGTATCATTTTCTTCTTTTCTTTCTAAATTCAATTCTTCTTCACTTTGTATAATTATTTGCTTATTCATTTTATTTACAATCTCATAATAATCGGTCTGGTTTTCATTAAATTTTACATCTCGTGAACATATAATCTCATATTTCTTGTAATTCCATAATCTATATCCTGCTCCAGTGTATCCTACCATTATGCATGGTTGTGCACGCCTTTCTAATTTATTTTCCTTTGGTAAAATTACTGCCCATGCTTGGCTTCCAAAATCTCTCAATCTCGACAGATCATTTTTCTTATACCATCTTGTGGCTGGAGTTTCGCCATTATTCGCTTCAGTAGGTGATCTGTTTAACTCACACGCTGAGCACTGGACTGCTTCACCCCATAGTTCTCTCCAGTGTTGCCAACTCCAAACTATGACTCCCACTAAATAGTTGTTGCTTTTCCACTAAAATTCCACCAATTACTTTGTTTTACCACTAATAAAAACCACTAATTTATTTTATTTTTGGTTTACTTTTTGTTTTTTTTTAATAGTGGATACAATGATATATAATTAAAAATTAAATAAATTATATAATATTTAGAAACAAAGTACAGATTTACAATATAATAAGTAGGTATATAATAAATTGATTTATTTAATTTAAATGAATGTTAATTGCATCTTCTTCTTCTAGTTTATATGTTTGGATGGTTTTAAGTTTGGTTATGATCTCTTTCGGTATTTCATAATCATGACAACATTTATTATGCCGTTTTAGTCCTGCTTTCGTACTCAATATTGATGACAAAGTAGGTAGTTGCAGCTTGTTCCGTAATTTTGATTTTACAAGATTCGTTGTACTGAATAATTTCTCTACCTCTGCATTTGAATGAGGCAAAGTTAATAATTCTAATGCGAAATCGGCCAATTCTTCAAATTGATTTCCCACGGCCGATTTGTAATTTTTAACTTCATACCAAATTTCTTTCGTGTTTTCGGTTTGGTTCCATTGTATTAAATGTATTTCTGCCCACTGGCGCTCAATTTACAATTTCATTACCTTTTTTGCCAAATTGTTGTAACATTTGTGTTAAGCTTATTTTATTTGGCTTTAACGTCTCTTCAACATTCAAGCACGAGATATTTTTCAGTATATTGATGTTATCAGGTAGTTTTAATTTGTTCAATAAGTGCAACTAACAAATTTACACATCTTCTTCGTAGGTGTTAGAACAACCCACACATATTATTATTATTATTTAATATCTAGTAACTTTGTAACGATGTTGGTATTGGATTTTGATTTTCCTGTTCACACATTGATTGTAGTGGTAGAACTGTTTTTTTTTGTAAGTTCCATTTTTGTTTGTCTTGTATGACAAGTTTAAGAAATACATGTTCGTTTTGTTAATATAAATACAAATGTTGTGTTTTGAAAGGATATCTAGAGACGGGTAGTCGAAGGATATAATATTTGGCGACCGTGACAGGACTTTGTACAATTCTAACCTTTCGTGCAGTGTTGCTTTGAGCGGATGTTGGTATTGGATTTTGATTTTCCTGTTCACACATTGATTGTAGTGGTAGAACTGTTTTTTTTTGTAAGTTCCATTTTTGTTTGTCTTGTATGACAAGTTTAAGAAATAAATGTTCGTTTTGTTAATATAAATACAAGTGTTGTGTTTTGAAAGGATATCTAGAGACGGGTAGTCGAAGGATATAACATTTGGCGACCGTGACAGGACTTTGTACAATTCTAACCTTTCGTGCAGTGTTGCTTTGAGCGGGACGCGCGGGAAGTGGTCTATACACGTACGTTTGAGTTTAGGGAAGTAGTTTTGAGCAATTTTTCACTAATTTGAGAGGAACATTTTTAAACGTTGTTTCAAGTTTTTTTTGAGTTGTGTACGGTGTTAAGCGTAATGGCGGATGAAAAGAAACTTCGAGCAGTTGCGCGAATGGTATTTACAAAGACAGTTAAAGAGTTTGATCAGTTGTTAAAGGCCGCAGTACTAGACACAACCGCATTGACAGTGACGTGGGCATTGCTAAGGGAGAAATTTGAAAGTTTAAAAAATGCTGACAGTGAAGTATGGGAAAAGCTTATAAAGACAGAAATTGACGAAGAAGAGCTTGTTGCAGAAGTCTCAAAGGTAGATGAATATACAACTACATACTTAAAATTGGAACACCTGTACAACCAAAAGATTACCGGGAAAGATGACGCAGTGTCATTAGGTGGCACTACAGCTGCTCAGTCAGAGATTTCACGTAAGTTCAGACTACCTCTTATTGAATTCAAGAAGTTTGGTGGAGATATCCGAGAATGGTTACCGTTTTGGAGTCAGTTTCAGAAAATACACACCGATGAAACGATCCCATTGGAGGATAAATTCCAATATCTTATACAAACCACGGTTACTGGATCTAGAGCACGGGCCGTGGTAGAGAGTTTTCCGCCCACCCGAGACAACTACCAAAAGGCGATAGATAGTCTGCAAGCTCGTTTTGGTCGAGATGAACTTTTGGTAGAGGTATATGTAAGGGAACTATTGAAGATGGTATTACAAAATACAATGGCTAAAGGGAAATATGATCTTGCGCCTTTGTACGATAAACTTGAGACCCAACTACGGGCACTAGAGTCGCTAGGTGTGACATCGGATAAATGTGCTGCTATGCTATTCCCGTTGGTTGAATCCTGCCTGCCGGAAGATATGTTACGAGCATGGCAGCGATCCTCAAACGTCGAAAATGAAAATGAAGACACAGATAAATTACAAGAGGTAATGAAATTTTTAAAGAGAGAGGTGGAAAGCGAAGAAAGAATTGCCCTGGCGAGAGAAGGTTTTGGATTTTCTACACTCGAAAGCAAAACCAGAAATCAAAAGATGAAATCGCAAGATTCGTCCGTTCCCACCGCAATGGGATTAATTAACAATGAAGCATTTGGTTGTATTTTTTGCGGAAATCGGTCTCATTCAAGTGTGGATTGTTTCAAAGCCCAGAAAATGAGTACAGAAGAGAGACGGAAAGTATTGAGTAAACAGAAAGCCTGCTTTTTGTGTTTAAAACCGGGACATCAGAGTTCAAAATGTCGAGAACGTCTGAGATGTTTAATATGTACTGAGAAACATGTGATATTAATGTGTCCGAAGCTGCGTACTGAGAAGAACAATAAATCTAAACAAGGTAATGCAAGTTCGGAATTATCATCGACTGTGCCAAGTACAGCTGAGGTTAATCTGTCCAATCAGACAGATACCCCTGTATTTCTTCAAACATTACGTGTGAAGTTGCGAAGTAACACGAAGGAGTTCATGGGCTATCCGACTAAGGGAAATGAAAAGTTGATTCATGCACTATTCGGGGGAATTTCATCGTCGCAAGAATGTCATAAATGTTATGAAGTAAAAGTAATAAGTATCGATGAAGAATTCTCATGCACCATGGAAGCATTGGATCAAAGGATCATTTATAATAATGTTCCGCCTATATCGCAAGGACCATGGATTCAGGAACAGGAGAAATTGGGTATTTCACTGAGTGATAGGTCAGGAGCTGATCAAATCGAGTTGCTTATAGGAACAGACATAGTAGGTTTGTTACTCACCGGACAGAAACACTCGTTTGAATGTGGTCTAGCAGCTGTACATACCTCGTTAGGATGGACCCTGTTGGGGAGAGTAAACAGTGAAGCTAACCTACAAAATAATTCTAAAACTCTTGTTTCATTGTTGAATAAAGATTTGTCAGTTACTGAATTGTGGAAATTGGAAACAATAGGAATAAATGACCCCATTGAAAGAAGAACAAAAGAAATCGCTGTCCATGAATTCTTTCAACAAACCATATCGACGGACGAAGATCAGCGGTATGAAGTGAGTCTACCATGGGTTGATGGCCACCCTCCGTTACCGAGAAATGAAGATCTCGCCCTGAATCGGTTAAGGAAGACGTTGTCTAATTTAAGAAGCGAAAACTGCTATGAAGAATATAAGCAGGTTCTTACAGCTTGGTTACAGGAGGGCATAATAGAAAAGGTTCCCCCAGAAGAAATGTCTAAGGTTGCCCATTATTTACCTCATCGAGCAGTTGTCAAAACGAGTAGTCTCACCACGAAAGTGAGACCAGTGTTCGATGCTTCAGCACACGAAAAGAATACGCCATCGCTTAATGATTGTTTAGAAACCGGGGAAAATTTAATCGAGCTAATTCCACGAATATTAAGAAGATTTCGTCTTTTTAGATATGGAATATCAGCTGATATTTGCAAAGCCTTTTTGCAAATTGGAGTCGGTAAAGAAGATCGAGACTTCTTACGATTTTTGTGGATGGATGAAGACGCGAAGATTCTTCATCTACGACATCGAAGGGTCGTATTTGGATTGTGTGCCAGTCCATTTCTGTTAGGCGCTACAATCAAACATCACTTAGAAAAAATGCGAGAGTTGCATCAAGTGGAAGATAACACAATGAAGAAGAAGGTAATCGACCTTTTAATTAACGGCTTTTATGTAGATAACTGTTTGGTCAGTATCACAACAAAAGAAGAAGCTAATATTTTCCAAGAGGTTGCTAGTGAGATAATGATGGCAGGCAAGTTTGATCTGAGGCTGGGAAATAACAGAATTGTCTGGAGAAGAAAAACAACCGTCACCAGTATTAGGAATACAATGGGATCGTCAATGTGACACTCTCTGCATCAATCCGACTCAAATCAGTGAAGATCATTTGAAGATATCAAAGAGAGAAATCTTATCGCTAGCTCAGCGTGTTTACGATCCAATAGGCTATTTATGTCCCGCACTTCTCACACCGAAACTACCACTCCAACGACTATGGGGTTTAAAAATTAATTGGGATGAAGAAGTTCCCACCGATGTCAGAAAAGAATTTCTTCTTTGGAAATCAGAAGTGCATCTCTTCAAAACAATCAAGGTTCCTCGATGGATCAATGGAACACCAGGCGACGAAGGAAAATGGTCGCTACATACTTTTGTGGATGCTAGTCAAGAAGCGTACGCTGCAGCTGTTTTCCTGCGGGTAAGAACAGAAAAATCAGTACACGTCCACCTTTTACAAGCAAAAACACGAGTATCGTTGTTGCGAAAATTAACGATACCGCGCCTGGAACTTTTAGCTGCGACCATAGGAGCGCGGTTATACGACAATGTGAAAAGGGCTTTAGGGATTTCAGACATCAAATCTTACTTTTGGAGTGATTCCAGCACTGCTTTGGCTTGGATTCAGTGCGAAGAACAATGGGGAACCTTCGTTTGGAATCGCGCTGTCGAAATCAGAATGCTAACTTGTAAAGAAGATTGGCGTCACATACCTGGAACACAAAACCCGGCAGATCTTCCTTCACGTGGGTGCACACCTAAAAGATTACTTGAATCAAGAGGTGGGAGGGTCCAACGTGGCTGCGAAGTGATTCCAAGTCATGGCCAACTTCTACTGTTTTGCCTGATAAAGAAGAAATTAATTCTGAAAAGAAAAAGGTAGCTGTGTCAATGACGACAGTCGTTGCGGAAGATGTGACTCGTTTTTATGCATACTTCTCAAGTTACAACAAACTGGTAAGAATGATAGCGTGGTTAGATAGATTTTTGCATAATTGTAACATTCATCATGAGAAGAGACAGGGTGAACTGTCGAGTGCAGAATTTCAGCATGCAGAAATGTTATTAATTCGTTTAGTACAACAAGAAGTGTTTCATACAGAAAATAAACAATTGAGAACACTAGACACTTTCGTTGACGAGAAGGGAATTGTTCGGCTAAAGACTCGAATCTCCTGTCGGAACGATACTATTGATTTTCGTTACCCTATTGTGCTACCAGCCAATCATCCGGTAGTAACAAGATTAATCACGAAATATCATGTCCAAAATTTCCATGTAGGAGCACAGACTCTCACAATGTTATTACGAGAGAAATTTTGGATTTTAGGAGGGCGCAAACCAGTAAAAAGAGTTATTAAAGCATGTGTTACATGCAGAAGACATTCAACACGGGCGTTTCAAGCAAGCACACCACCATTGCCAATGAATAGAGTGAATGACACAAAATTGTTTGAAGTAATGGGGACTTATACAATTCAAATATTTTGGTCGCCATCTAGTGTGTAAAAAAGTATTTAATAATTAGTTATGTAGTGAGCAAGATTTAGCTCTAAGTTTGACATTATCACGTGATGCATATTTGGTCCCACGTGATCATAACAACCATTGATTGAAAAGGAACATTGATGAACATGTCTGAGACTGAACACAGAAGTTGAAATAATATGATTAATATAAATTGAATATGAATTAGTAATGTATTTACAGGAACCTGTGATAAAAAAGGAAGTTTAATTATGTACAAAATAACAATAAAATGATGCAAACCTATGTTTGTAAAGTGAACAAACATAATCAAACTTATTTTGGAAAAACAAGTACAGCAACTCAAGCAACTTTAATAAGGCTGTCTGCTAATAAAGAGACACAAGTTTATAACACAAACAGAAATAAAGATTAATAAGGAAAGTAGTAGGTACCCAAACAGTCAGCAATTATTATGTAAGAAAGTAATTTGGTGCTGTAGAGACATCGAGAAATGAAACTAAATTTGTCAATAATTGGAACTAAATTATAATTTATTAAGTAATGATGCTGTAAAATTTATATATTTCACCGGCTTATCAGTAGAACATTTTAATGTTCTATATGATTTGTTAAATCCCACAGTTATGCCAAAGTTGAAATACAGATATTTCCAAAAAAACGCCAAAAAAACTAAATTTAATAATTTAACATCCAGAGACAAATTATGTATGACTTGAATAATAATAAGATTAAGACACTAAAAGAAATTTCATTATTTTTTCCGTCTCTCTCAACAGTGGAATTTGTAGTGTTTACATGGATTAAGTTCATGTTTTTTCAAATTGAAACGATGAAATCGAATTTGTTTTCCCTCCGTGAGAATCAAAAAGATTCGATTCCGCAATGTTTCATTAATAACAATCACTACACATAATAACTTAACCAAACCTTGCTGACTAAATATCAAATTATGGCATTATGGGATCAACGGGGTGGTGCTGAAGAGGGAAAGCATTTGATCGACTCGGCCATGGTATATCACCTCGCTCTTTTTAAAAATTTCTTGTCCCTTTCTAAATTATGTGGAGGGAGTTCCGCTCCCGATCCGCCGCCGATGACGTCAAAATCATAAGTCCCCATTGGGATCGATTTTGCGGGACCAGTTTATTTGAAAACTAAGAAAAAGGCCTGGATATGTTTGTACACTTGTGCCGTATATCGCGCGGTACATCTGGAGCTAGTAACTTCACTAACAACTCATTGTTTTCTGCAGAGTTTTCGTAGATTCATTACGCGACGCGGCCGTCCTAAAATTGTATATAGCGACAACGGAACTAACTTTGTTGGGGCAAAAGGAGTTTTCGACACAGTGGACTATACAAACATCCAACAATATTGTGCCGTGCGTCAAATCGAATGGTATTTCAATCCACCCTCCGCAGCATGGTGGGGAGGATGGTGGGACTCATCAGATTATTAAAAAATCTCCTACGACGAGTACTCGGGCGCGCGTGTCTTGATTTCGAAGAGTTCGTGACGATATTATGCGAATGTGAATCCATCATGAACAATAGACCGTTAACTTATGTGTCAAATGACCCGAAGGACTTGTTACCAATAACGCCAGCAATGTTTATGCGTGAATTAAGTAGTGATAAAATGCCAGACTTTGATGTTGTTGACATTACTAATTTTGGTGAACGTGCCCGGTATTTAGAAAAGGTGCGGGACGATTTGCGTTCGCGGTTTCGCAGTGAATACCTGGGACTTTTAAAGCAAGTTACTTGTCGAAAGAATTATCTTCCGATCGCGTTAAACGACTTGGTGCTCATAGGGAATGATGCAAGCAAGAGACTGGACTGGCCACTCGGACGAGTCATCGAGCTGTTACCCGGTAAGGACGGGGCAACACGGGTCGTACGAGTTCAAACAGCAAAGGGTGTGCTTCTTCGGCCCATCCAACGACTGTATCCGCTAGAGAGTTCGTCAGCTGACGAGGCCACAGCAGTACCAGCCCAGCAGACAACGAAAGCAACATCACCACTTTCACCAGTCCAGATCGACTCATCTGTGTCTAGTGCAAGTGCTGAGTGCGATGATAGTGAGTCGCGAGTAGTGCACACGACCAAAAGCGGAAGATTAGTAAAAGTGCCTAGTAGGTTTAAGGATCATTGAGTTTTGAATAAAATATCTGTATTTGTTGTTTATAGTTGTGAGTACCAAGTTTGGCACTCAGGTGGGAGGATGTTAGAACAACCCACACATATTATTATTATTTAATATCTAGTAACTTTGTAACGATGTTGGTATTGGATTTTGATTTTTCTGTTCACACATTGATTGTAGTGGTAGAACTGTTTTTTTGTAAGTTCCATTTTTGTTTGTCTTGTATGACAAGTTTAAGAAATAAATGTTCGTTTTGTTAATATAAATACAAGTGTTGTGTTTTGAAAGGATATAGTCGAAGGATATAGCAGTAGGTGAGCTTCATTAACAAATCCGTTTTCTTTCATTTCTCTCACTTTTTTTCGAATTGATATCCCAAGTAACAATTGTAATCTAGATAATCATTTAAATTAATATTTAATATTTCCCGTCCTGAAAGTCTTCCAGGTATAGTTACTCTTGTTGTGAATGACTGAATTAAGAAAAAAAGAGATTCTAATAATCTTGATGAATCAACATCATTTCCTTCAAATAACTTATTAGTTCGTTGAAAATGTTCTAAAATAGGATTAAGAAATAATAAAAAGGCATGATTTTGTTCATCATTATACATCTCATATAAAAGATCAGCAGTATAACATTTCTCATTTGATCTTACTATTGAAAAATGTGTTTTTAATTTAAGCCATTGGGAGATTATTCTGCTAACTGCTGATTGTATGGACAATCATCTTGTGTTACAAGCTTCAATTATTTTTAACGGATCATGATTGTCATTTAGTAAATTATAAATTTGTTTATATGCTGATTGCCTAGCTGTAGATTTGCTAAACCAGTTATACGTTTCTTGTATAAGAAATTCTAAATTTCTAGGAAGACATTCTTTGGCAGCATGTGATGTAGCCAATTGTAAAGAATGGCAAACACACTTTATTAAAATCAAATATGGATTTTCTTCTTTTAATTGTGTATATACACCATAATTTATGCCAGTCATAACTGCAGCATTATCTGTTCCAATACCAGTTAAATTTTTAATATTCAAGTTATATTTATTTAGAGTTAATTTTATTGCGTGCGCAATGTCATTAGCCTTACCGCCCATTAATTGAACCAGTTCTAAAAATGAAGTTAAAATTTTTTGTTGCTTCTTACTACAGTAAATAACGATTATTCCTAAATATTTTTCGGTTGTTATATTAGTCGACTCGTCAAGCAATAGACTAAATTTACTTTCTCCAATGTCTTCCTTTAAATCATTCATAAAATATGGTCCAAAAATATTTTTAATTATGTTTGTAGTTTTGTGCATTTGCACATTTAGTGCATCTTTTGTGAAAATATTTCGACATACGTCGACTAAATGATCCGTTACATTTATAGATGTGTGCTGAGCCACAAATAAAGCCAATTTTGCTTCAGCTATTTTTGCAGTTTCGGTTTCGGGTTTAAATTAATTTTTTTGTTGGTGTTTTAGTCCCAAAAATGATTTTATATTTGATTTATGCATTCATATGCGCTTTTAAGTCTGAATAATGATTTTTAAAGTGTGTTCCACAAAATTTACATTTTGGAATTTATCCTTCGGTACTTTCTAGTGATATTAGCCAGTCTTTTAAATCTGGATCTTTCAACCAAACGTCTCTAAATTTTTGATGATATTTTGACATCTAACCATAAGAAATACATGTTTTAAAAATAAAATACGAAGTACGACTTACCTTTTGTATATTATCGTCTAAATATATACAGAAATACAGTAAAAGATTTTTACTAAAAGTATATACATATAACTCAATGTATAAACTAACAAACTAAGTCGTATTGTAAATCGTACATTAAACAGAAACAGGGGAATTCCCTTGCAATTTGCAATGTCGCCACGCGCTCCAGCGGACACCTTTGAAATGTCAGTTTGTCGGTATAGTTATAGGTTGTAGGTAGTAGATTGTAACTAAATACCAGAAATACTATATTATTTTTAGGTACTTACTAAAATTAATAATACACTGAAAAATCCACTAACCACTAAATTAATAATTTGTCCACCAAATAAAATTATATTCCACTAAATTTAGTGGAATTACCACCAAGTTGGCAACACTGGTTCTCTCGGTAAATCTGTTTCTGCAAACTTGGTTCTGACCTTGTCTAATAGAGTTCTGTTCATTCTTTCTGATGTGCCATTTTCTTGCGGAATATGTGGCATCGTATACTCGAGCTCAATACCCTTATTTATGCAAAAAGATTTAAAATAACTAGAAACAAATTCCTCTCCGTTGTCTAACCTAATTCTCTGTGTTTTCAAATTATGTTGAGTTTTAATTAATTTAATAAAGTCAATTAAATTTTTCTATGCCTCATTTTTGTTTCTTAATAATTAAACAATTAAAAAATGAGAATAATCATCAATTAAAACTTGAAAGTATTTATAACCCTCACGAGTGGGTGTGGCTATAGGACCAGCAATATCCGAATATATCAACTCACCAATTCTAGCAGTTTTCTTCTTACATATATAAAATGGTTTACGGGTATTTTTACCTTCTACACAACTTTTACAAATTTCATTACTATATGGTAATCCTAACTGTTTTAAACCATATCTGTTTACATAACCCAATCTTCTGTGCCATCGTATAACTATGTTCATCTTCCTTAACAAAATTACATACAAAATTATCTGACTTAAAATCTATGTTTAAATAAAACAAATTATTATAAGAATTACAATTAAATGATAAATTATTTTTAGATATAATAGCATACTTTTTGCCGGATTGATCATTATCAAACATTATTTTAAAGTCCTTTTTTAATAACATAGAAACAGATAATAAATTAAAAGCCATACCTTCAATTATCAATGCTTCCAACGTAATTTCTTTATTCTGACCTTGTTTCTCCGCGCACAATCTTTCGTTGTTCTTCACCGTTCCAATCTTAACTTCTGACCAACTGGGTGACATTTGACATATACTTCTCTACTTCTCCCATGACCATATGTTGTGTACAGCCTGAATCTAAAATAAAACCTCTCACATCTTTAGTGGAAGTAATACTTAAGGTAATAAATGAAATTTCATCAGCTACATTCGCATGTGAATTCGAATGATTTTGGTATCGATTTTGTCCTCTATTATTTTGATGATAACCTCTGCCATCTCCTCTGCGACCTCTTGAATTTCCTCTATACGTTGAATTGGAATTTTGGCGACATTCTGCAAACTTATGGCCTGTTTTCCACATTTATAGCAAGTTAATGGACTTGCTCTAAACGATGCTTCATATTGATTGTTTATGTGCCCTTGTTTCGTTTTAACTTTAACTCTTCATCCAGCAATCGCGACTTTACGAAGTCCTTGGTTACTTTACTATTCATGGTTTCTATTGCTGTGATTACAGCTTCAAAATCTTCATTAAGTGCCAAAAGATGACGTATTTTATCCTCTTCTTCTACTTTTGAACCAACACTTTCCAACTCCCTTATTAACTTATCAAAATTCTGAAAATGATCTTCAAGTTTTTCATTTCTTTTATGTTTTAGTGCGAGAAGCCTTTTCTTAAGTGTTAATTTGGTGAATACACTTTTACGTTGAAAAACATCCTCGAGAGATTTTAACATTTCTTTAGCTGTTGTTGAGTCTTTTATTATATCAAAATGTTTATCACTTACACATTGAATTATAATTGATATGGCTTTTGAGTCCCTGATTTTAAATTCACTTTTCTGTTTTTCTTCTGTGAAATCATCAATCACTTTTTCTAGTGTATCTTCTAGTTGTTTTTCTTCTAATAAAGCCTTTACTCGAAACTTACAGTTATCGTCGTTACGGAAATAATTTTTTTTTGGTTCGCTTTCCTTCTTATAATTATTTCACTTTTATTCTTTTTGGGAGTTAGACATTACTCATATCTGGGCCCATAACTTGTTATTTATATTTACCAATACAAACATATGGAACAAAAAAGTTAAATTTAGATTTTGGTTTCAAAAATAAATTCAGTTGTAAATTTATTGTAGCAAATGTCAAACATTCAATTATTGGTGCCGATTTTCTTACTCACTATAAATTATCAATCGATTTAAATTCTAAACGTATTTTCTAAAATTCGCAGGTAAATACTATTATTCAAAAACCAACACAAAATAATTTACATTTAATTAACTTAAAAACTGATACCTTAAATAATTTCTCCCTACTTCTGTCAAAATATCCTACTATAACAAATCAACTCAATTCACGACGCAAAATTTCTCACAACGTTAAACATTCTATTACCACTAACAGTTCTCCCGTATATGCACGTCCCAGACGTGATAAATTAGAAATAGCTAAAAAATAATTTAACAAAATGTTAGAATTAGGAATTATACGTCCATCTTCTAGTAATTGGGCTTCACCTTTACATTTAGTTAAAAAAGAAAGAAGCCGGGGAATGGCGATCTTGCGGTGATTATTGAGCTTTAAATGCTATTACTATTCCTGGCAGGTATACAATCCCACATATTAAAGATTTTACAACTAATTTACATGGCAAAACCATATTTTCTAAATTAGATTTAGTTAAAGCCTATAATCAATTACCGATGGACAAAGAATCTATCTCTAAAACTGCAATAACTACCCCGTTCGGTTTATTCGAATATCTTGTCATGCCATTTGGCTTGAGAAACAGCGCCCAGACTTTTCAACGTTTTATCAATGAAGTAACAAGAGGTTTAGACTTCTGTTTTGCTTATATAGACATTTTAATAGCTAGTGAATATCGTGAAACACATTTACAACACCTAAAAATAATTTTTGACAGGCTAAAAAAATATGACATTAGGCCCGGTTTTTTCACCTCTGAATAAAGTGTCAGTTAACTTAACTGTCAGATAAAATAAAAATATCTCATCGATATTACAGCGTAAATTGATAAAATTATACATACGTTAATTATATGATATGATGCGATAATTTTATTTTATCTGGCAGATAAGTTAACTGGCACTTTATCAAGAGGTGAAAAACCGGGCCTTAATCAATAAAAACAAATGTCAATTTTGTGTCAACGAAATCGAATTTTTAGGACACAAAATTTCTCCAAACGGAATACAACCACTTAGAGATAAAATTAATACTATTTTAAATTTTCCTTTACCTACTTCTCAACGAAAATTAAGAGAATTTTTAGGATTAGTCAATTTTTATCATCGCTTTATTTCAAACTGTGCAAATATACTACAACCAATAAACACTCTATAAACTAATAAACCAAATAGTTCGAAAGAAATTTCATGGTCAAAAGAAGCAAGAAGTGCTTTCAATAAAATTAAAAACAAACTAGCAAATAGTATGACACTTTCTTTTCCAAAACACAATGCTCAAACATCCATTATGGTCGATGCCTATGATACTGGTATTGGAGCTACCTTACAACAATTTATAGACAATAATTGGGTACCTTTAGCATTTTATTCTAGGGCTTTATCTTTAACTGAAAAGAAATACAGCACCTTCGGACGAGAATTATTAGCAATATACTCAGCTGTCAAAAAAATTTCGTTATTTCATTGAAGGTAGAAATTTTACAATTTACACAGATCACAAACCCTTAACTTTTATTTCAAAAAAATATCAGACACATATTCACCACGGGAAATCAGACATTTAGATTTTATACTGCAATTCACAAATGACATCAAACACGTATCGGGCAAAGACAATCCGGTTGCTGACGCAATATCCAGAATTCATGCTTTACACTTAAACAATGAAATTAATTATTCTGACATTGCTTCTGCCCAACAAAATGATAATCAACTAAAATTATTACAAAAATCAAAAGAAACCAAATGACATCAAACTCCCAAATTCTAACCTCACCTTGACATGTGACGTTTCAACCGGAACTTACAGACCATATATCCCACAACAATTTCGTCAACAAATATTTAATCAACTACATTCTCTGTGTCACCCTGGAATTAAAGCATCTATTAAATTAATTACTTCTAAATATGTTTGGATTAACATGAACAAAGATATTCAAAATTGGACAAAAAAATGCTTAACCTGTCAATCATCTAAAATATCTAAACATACCAAAACTTGTATTATCCCTTGTACGAAACCTAATTTTCGTTTTGAAAAGATTCACATTGATCTAGTAAAGCTTCCTCTTGCAAACGGATATTCCAACGTATTAACTTGTACAGATCATTTCACACGTTGGCCAGAAGTCATACCTGTCAAAGATTGTTCTGCAGAAACAATATCTAAAGCTTTTGTTACGAACTGGATTTCGAGATTCGGATGTCCGTCCGTCATTACAACAGATAGAGGAAAACAATTTGAATCCGCTCTATTTAAGAATTTATTATTATTATTAGGCACGCACCATATCAAAACAACGGCTTATCACCCGCAATCAAATGGAATGATTGAAAGATTCCATAGACAACTGAAAACTTGTCTCAAAACTTATAAAAATCCTTCAGAATGGTTTACTTACCTACCTCTAGTTTTACTGGGCTTACGTACAGTATACAAAGAACCTATTAAATGTAGTGCTGCTGAACTTGTTTGCGGAACTTCCCTACGGGTTCCAGGGGAATTTTCGAAACAATCAAAAATATTACCAGATTCGGAAATACCATTTTATTTACAACAACTTTTTTTTTCATTCATCTTCCCAAAAATTAATCCACAAAAATCTTACATTAACTCAGATCTATTTCGCACCTCTCATGTTTTTGTAAAACACGATGCTATAGGTCCTCCCTTGCAACAACCTTACGACGGCCCATATAAAGTTATGAAACGCTACAATAATTTTTTAAAACTTATTATAAACAACAATTTAGAAACAATTTCCATTGATCGTTTAAAACCGGCTTACATTCTTCCACAATGAATTTTGAAAACATTCACTTCCTAATATATCCCGCCATCTAGCCGTTCCTTTATGTATTTGTTTAATATCTCTCTCTGTGTTTGTTTATTGTTATCATTTTTCTAGGTGGGGGGTAATGTGGCGGATCAAGCCAGCTATGTTTTGTAAATATCAAGTTGCCGCCACGTTACTCCCAGCCATTGTTGAGCAGCTGTTACGAGGTTACCTCGTAACAGCGCGCGAACAATCATGTTACATTGTTGGCTTTGACAAGCAGATGTGGGCGCCTTTTTCAGAATGATAATTAGTAATTATGTAAATAGATGTAAAATGTCAGAATTTTTAATTAAAAATTTCAAGATTTTCTAAATTCACGTAGTTAATTTGTCACCAGGAGTGTGGAATTTACTTGTCGAGAAAAATAAACCACATGGAATTGGAAAATCACTAAATTTAGAATGAGAAATTATGATATTTGACATCTCTATATACATAATTACTATCTATCATTTTGACATAGGCCCCCATATCTGCTTGTCACCCAGCAATGGGTAATTTGCCGTGATGATATATTTATTTTATTTATTATTATTATATATTAAAATAATTTTATTCCTGCAGGGGCAGGTTTACTAACATATAAATAAATCCCAATATAGCATCAATTAATTTATTTATCGTATTGCTAATACAAATAATCTAAACAATAAAGATAACAAAATATTAACATAATTTTAACTAGAAACAAACGTCTAATTTATACAAATATTGAAATGCTGTGTCTGTAGCCATCAAAAAGTCACTCACATCACCTTCTGAAGCTCTAAAAATGTATTTTTCTTCTGTATGCTGTACATTCTGTTATTTTCAAGGTTTGTTAGACAATATGTCTCAAGCCAATAATAATAATAATAATATTTATTATAGTTAAGACATTACAAAATGTATCCCAGGGTCATATACAAAACAGAATTAACAACAAATAATAATATTACATTTTACAATAATCTAGAAATTCATCTATACTATAAAAGCAGTTTGAAAGTAGGATTTGTTTCACTTTAGATTTAAACAATTTTGGTGGGTTATTTTTAGCTCGCTATTTAGGTTATTAAATAAAGTTGGTCCCCAGTATTCAACACTGCTTTTACATTTGTTAAGTTTAACAAATTTTGGTCTAATATTGTTTTTTGATCTAGTCTCATAATTATGTAGATCAGATGTGTTTGATATATATTCATGTTGTTTTTTACATAGAGTAAACACTGATATATAAAAATACAAGGCAGAGGCAATATTTTAAAATTTTGAAACAATGGCTTACAATGTGTCTTGGGATTTGCTTCATCCATAATTCGCACAGCTTTCTTTTGTATCCTGAATAGATTGATAGATTGGTTGCAAGAACCCCATATTAATATTCCGTAGGTAAGATGTGTATGAAAAATTGCAAAATAGGCTGCTAAAAGGGCATCTTTAGGAGAAGCCAGAGATAGTTTGCGTAACGCATATATAGAAGAAGTCAATTTATTGCAAAGTTTGTCAACATGATACGTCCAATTCATATTTGCACTAATATGTAAATCTAAAATTTTTGCATGAGGCACACTTTCTGGTATGTCTACTTTTTTATTTATGATCATCATATTCTGAGTTCTATCTATATTGAGTTTAAGTTTATTTGCTGAAAACCATCTTTCTGCACAATCTGTAATTTGCTTAAATTGAATATTAGCAACGTTCGGACATATACAATCTTTTAGAAAAGTAGTGTCAACAGCAAATAAAATAGTTGTTGTATTGGGCATGTTTTGAGGCAAGTCATTTACATAAATTATGAAAAAAAGGGGCCCAAGTATAGAACCTTGAGGTACTCCAATATTTATTGTTTCTAAATTGGAAAAATCACCATTAATAGTTACTGTCTGGACTCTATTTGTAAGGTAAGATTGAATCAAGTCTAATGGCAAGCCTCGAATTCCATACTAATTCAATTTATGCAATAAAATTTCATGTGACATGCAATCGAAGGCTTTTGATAAGTCACAGTAGGTTGTAGTTAATGAGCCACCTTCATCTAATATATTATATATTATTAACAATGTTTGTAATAAAGCATCATTCGTTGATTTATTACGTGTGAAGCCATATTGACAGTCTGATACAATATTATTTTTACCTCTCGCTAAGAGAGGTATTGCATTCATGCTAAAAATCGCATATCCAGATTTTATTGAATAAGCACTACAATCCGATTTTAACATTTTTACGATGATGTCTCTGTGTGTGTGTGTGTGTGTGTGTGTGTGTGTGTGTGTGTGTGTAGATGTGTGTGTGTGTGTGTGTGTGTGTGTGTATGTATGTAGGATGTTGGAAGGACGATTACACAAAAACTATAAGACTTTAAATTTGTTTATGTCTCACTAAAGTATTATGCACTGTTTATTGCTAGGATACGGTGTATATAAACATATCCATAACAACCGGGGCATAATGGGAGGGCATAATGAACTCATTATGCCCCGGTTGTCTTGGATATGTTTATATCCAATACACCGTACCCGATCATCGTTAACACACAAAAAAAATAAACGTTGATAATAAATAAAACAATTAAACATCCTTAGCAACGCCAAAATTTGAGCATTATTGTAATCAAAATTATTATCAATTAAAACTTGTTTCAGATATTCTAGTGAGACATAAAATCTTGTATGCACCACGAGCGTTACTAGATGATAATGCCCATCGGACGACATCTATCCCTCGGGCCGGAGGCCCTCGGGCTTGATCCTCGTCGCCCTCCAGGCATTATGATCATAGTAACGCCCTTGGTACATAAAATACTATTAACTACGTATTTCCCAATCGGACATTCATGGGAAGATCTGAAAAGGTTTTGGTAACAATTGGACAACCGGAAGTAGAAGATTCTTGAAAAAATATCTTCTAAATAATATTTTTTGAAAAATTTTCTTAGTAATATTAAAGAAAATTAAATTCTCTATCTGATATATTTAAATATTTTATTATATATTCTATAGATTTAGAGATAAAAGAAATATAATATATAAAATAATCTGTTATAATAAATTTTACAGCCGAAAGAATGCCATGGAAAATAGTTGAAAATTTAAATTGTAACTGACAGATAAATGTCAGTGTCAGAAATCCGGAGACATTCCTGAAGACTTTTTCTGGGAAGTACATACATTACCTATATTATTTCTTAATGTATTAATAGTTAAAAATTAAAAAATAAAAGGTATACTACATATATTCTTCAAAAATATTGTCAATCCTGACAATGAATTGGTAACATTTAGAAATATTAGAAGAAGACAAACTTTCTTCATATAATGAATTTAAAATTGAACAATCTAAATATAAGGAATAGATATACGTAAGTAGAATTTTTCGTGTAGCGTGTAGGTATACAAGAAATGTTAAATACAGGGCGCGAGTAGTCATGTGATTTTGTTGGCCTTGACAAGCAGATATGGGGGCCCATGTCAGAATGATAGCTAGTAATTATGTATATAGATGTCAAGTATCAAAATTTCTTATTCTAAATTTAGTGATTTTCCACTTCCATGTGGTTTATTTTCCTCGACAAGTAAATTCCTGGTGACAAATTAACTACGTGTATTTAGAAAATCTTGAAATACTGAATGAAAAATTGACAATTGACATCCATGTACATAATTACTAATTATCATTCTGAAACGGGCCCCCACATCTGCTTGTCAAGGCCAACAATGTAACATAACTGTTCGCGCCCTATACTTATGTAACCAAAAAAGGAAGTGGCGAGAGGTATTGTGCTGGCCATAACAGATTTTTTTCTAAATAATTTATAATTCTTTCATGAATTAATTTTTCAAATTTTTTTGAAATAATAGGAAGAAGAGAGATGGGCCTGTAATTATCTACATTTGCACTGTCATCTTTTTTTAAAAATTGGTATAATTTTAGCAATCTTTAACAAATTGGGGAAAATACCAGTACAAAAACTAAGGTTAATTATATAGAAAAGAGGTTTACATATACGAGTAATATATCCAATTTCTTTAATTACAGAGGTATTAAAGTTATAAATATCTTTAGTGGTATTGTTTTTTAAATTCTTGATCACGGTTTCAATTTCGTTTTCGGTAGTTGGTTCTAAATAAAATGAATTTGAAGTACTTACATTAAATTGTTTAATTAATTCTTCGGCAGTATAAGGTGATGCAGGGATGGAATTTGAAATTTGATGTGCTGTATTTGTAAAGTAGTGATTAAATTCATTGCATGTTATAGTATTATTTACATTTGTTTGATTTTTTGACCGATTTAATTCGTTATTGATTATGCTCCATAACGTTTTGCTTTTATTATCAGCATTAACAATTTTGTCATTATTGTAATTTATTTTGGCTTCTTTAACTTTTTTCCTATAAAATTTTCTGTAGTTAACGTAAATATTTTGTAATTGAGGATATAATTTAAGACAATCATAAATAAAACCGAGCGTTACCATCGATTACATTTTATTTCCTGTTTCTTTTTTGTATATGGAAAACACGATTGGAAAAGGTTGTATAAGTATTATGGAACAAATTATAGCTTTGCTCCGCATCCTCACACGTATAGATGTAGTTCCAATTTACTTGCTCTAGTGTTTTAATATACTGTTGGAGGCCATGTTTTGTTATTGGTTGGTGAAATACATTAAGCTTTTCATTAGATTCGATTACATGTAGATGTGTTGTAAATAGAATACCAAAATGGTCTGACAAGTGTGGGTTTAACACTTTTGCGTTATACATACTTGATTCAAGATTTGTGAATACATTGTCAATACAGCTTTTTGAGTTTTTAGCTATTCTAGTATAATAAAATACAGTTTGTTGCAAACCATAAGAATTTATTAGGTTTAATAAATTTGTTTTGGGAATACTGCCTTCACGTAAATTAATATTAAAATCTCCAGTAATTATTATATTTTCCTTCCTATTACTTAATTTATACAACACACTATCGAAGTTTTTCAGAAAAATGTTTACATCTCCTTTGGCTGGTCTATAGACACTTATAATTATACAGTTTATATTCACAACTTTTATGGCTGAAAGTTCACAATGTAGTTGGACACAAAATTCTTCCACCCACTTGAATTTTATGAATGATAAGTCATTTTTGACGTAAGTAATTACACCTCCATGAGTATGTATAGTTCTACAAAAATAGTTCGCTACTTTGTATCCATCTAGGCAAAAACAATTTATTTCTTCATTTTGAAGCCAATGTTCTGCTAGGCAAATTATATGTGTATCACTTTTGAGAACGTGTTTTATAAAAACATCTAAGTCATAAATTTTATTTCTTAAGCACTGTATATTTATGTAAAACATAGTTATGTTATTATTAAAGGTTTTGGTGATTTTTTCATTGTTGTACTTTAAGAAAAAACCGACGCACTCGAATTTCAGCAGGCCAAAATTCAGGACTGTAGATTTCATCTTTGATGGACATAGGGAACCCAAGTTTGAAAGAGGCGTAAGTCCCTCTCGATGTAAGTTTTTCACATTGAAATTTTGTATTTGGTTTCGCGTTTTTGAGGTAATTTAATAATTGATCAGTTGTCGTATCTTCAGATAGGCGGTATACACGAAGCCACCCTATTTGTGGATTAGCTTTTAATAATTCATTATTATTTTTCCCTACTACTGATTCAGGATTTTTTGTTTTTTTGTTTTTTTTTTCTCGTGATATTTCGGAACTTGAAAACCATCTGTTTCTGTGTCAGGGTCAATTGCCCCATTCATCGGTTTATCATCTGTCAGACGCATCAGTACTCGTCTGCTGAGCAATATTGTGAGACTTTGGATGCTGGCGTTGGTCTTCACCTCGTGTCTGTTTGTTTTTTTTTTTTTATCAGGTGCTACCTGTTGGTGGTCAGCTGATTTATTATTTATTGTTTCTGCATTTGATTCTTCAATATCTGCACATTTTGGTTTGCATCTATGCTAGTTTTATCACATGCTTTTTTAACCTTATCAATTTCATTCATTAGGTTAAACATTTTGTTTCCATTTCTTTATATAAAGCTTTATAAGTAGCGCACTCACTTTGTAGTAAAAAATAGATTGGCGTAGATCTTATTGTGCCTCATTTTGGGAGTTTGTCTTGTTGTTTTTGTAAAAAGACTCTGAGAAAAGCCCATTGGATAGTTTGTGTTACACATTGGTGTTGGTAATATTTGTTGGCCAACATAGTCTGGCCGCCTTTTTGTTCTAGCTCTTTAGCGTTACCCAGGGTGCACCACGAGGAGGCGAGCTAGAATTGCACCCCTACCCTACCTACCATTAGAATTCACATTAGTAGCATCTACACTCTAACGACATTTACAACCGTTTATAGGTTGATGTCATGTGTAGCCCACAAGCACGTCCATGATATTATGTAACTTAATACACCAGGACATTATTCTGTATTACTACTAGTCTTTAAGTGAATTCAATGGAGGTAGAGATATTTGCAAAAAAAAAAATTAGAAATGTGTAACCAGTAACCAAAGTTAAAGATTTTTGAATTTGGATATTTCATCTTCAGTCCAATATCCTTTTGGTGCAGGTGGTTTTGGCACTATTCCTGCTTCAAGATATTGGAGAAGTAAAACCGATCTTGGTGAGCAACCCTATTTTCTTTTCCCAGTCGACATCAAAATAATTTCGACTATTCAATGTGAAATCATTGAAATCATCGATGTCGGGACGAAAATATTAGAGACCCAGAGCAATCGCAACGAAAGCACCAATTATAATTGATGCAATGCTACTTGCAACAAATGCAAAAATTATACTCATTTCTATGTATTTATTTGCAGAATTAAGTGAAATATTTGCAGCCAAATATTCACGATACGTTTTCCTTTAGGAAATTCGTATCTATGGTTTTCTATATAATGAAAGTTTTGATATTGTTTTATTATTGTTGTGTTCATTATTGAAAATTATTGTTCAGTTTAGTGCAATGAATGGCCAGTATATTGATATTTTAGCTATGTATTTACACTTAGTTTCGAACGGAGGGATGTAAGATGCAATCAGAATCATAGCTATTTAATACGCATGACTATTTGCATCGGTTCAGGAAACAATGATCACAATTTTTTACAAAAACTAATCACATAATGTATCAACGTTAAATATAATTAATAACCACTGAAACTTTACCCTCCAACGGGTCAATTTTTGTTTTAAGTATATAAGTTTATTCTGCGAATACTGCAGTTTGTACTAATAACCATGAGTCTACCAGTTGCAATCATAACTTAGTTAATATTCCCACTATATCTGAAAACGACATTCGTCTAGCGATTATTAGCTTGAGGCCTACTCGAAATCCAGATCCTGATAACCTACCTGCATATATATTAAAAGGCTGTAGTCATCTATTCATTAAACCTCTCCATTTTCTCTTTAATCATCTCTAAAAAACTCATTTATTACTCCTATTTATAAATCAGGTGACAATACGGACATCTCCAACTACCGTCCAATTGCTATTTTGCCCAATATTTCAAAAAATTTTGAATCCATCCTATATAAATATATATACAGTTCTATAAAAAATTGATATCTACAAATCAGCATGGTTTTATGAAAGGAAGATCAACTACAACAAATCTCATTAATTTTACTGAATTTACCTTAAATGCTTTACATGATAACAATGAAATTGATGTTTTATACACAGATTTTTCCAAAGCATTTGATACTATTGACCACGATATCCTTCTTCTAAAACTTGATGTGAATTTTAACTTCTCTTATGATCTCATTCAATTCCTTTCCTCTTTTCGTGAACGCAAAATGTCTGTTTTCTTCAATAACTTTCTATCTACTCCCTATCTGGCCACTTCCGGTGTACCCCAAGGATCAAATCTTGGACCTTTATTATTTAATCTGTTTATTAATGACGTTGTTGAATCTGTTGAATATTCTGAAGTTTTACTGTATGCCGATGACATGAAAATATTTAAAACCATTAATACTGTTCAAGATGCTCTCAATTTTCAAAATGATATAAATAACTTATTAGCCTGGTCATTATCCTCTAAACTATTCTTTAACTATAGTAAATGCAAAATAATGAGTTATTTTGTTAAAAAAACTGTATACACTCATACTTATAAACTAGATCATACCGTTCTTGATATAGTATTTCAGTTCAAGGACCTTGGAGTATTGTATGACCATAAATTGACTTTTAATGCTCACATCGATAACACTGTTAAAGCTTCATACAAAAATCTTGGATTTGTGATGAGAAATACTCAGACTTTTCACAAAATTTCTACTTTAAAATGTCTCTACTTTGCTTTTGTTAGGTCAAAACTTGAGTACTGTCTACAAATTTGGAATCCTATCTATATTAAGTACGTCAAGGCCATAGAATCTATTCAAAGAAAATTTATTAAATATTGCTATTTCAAAGTTCATAAACAGTACCCTAGTTATGACTACGACTATATCAATCTTCTTCTTGAGTTTCATGTTACATCTCTTGAACAAAGAAGAAAAATGATGTCATGTTTATTTCTCTATAAACTAGTGAATTGTATCTTTGATGATCCAAATATTTTGAAGCGTATTTTAATTAATGTTCCCCGAATATATTCTCGTAATAAATTATTATTTAACTGTAAAACAGCCAAAACCAATTATGAGTTGAAATCACCTGTACTGCAACTATGTTCGATTTTTAATAATTTCAGTGCAGATATTGACATATTTGCAGACTCACTATTTACATGCAAAACTTTCATATCGTTGCAAAATATTTATTAATTCATCTTTGTGTTATAAGTACTTATGTATATTGTAATAGAATAGAATAATTCTATTTCTCTTTATAATCTCATTGCTAATGCTTACGCATATTTTTTTTTTGTATTCTTTGTTTATAATCTTCCTGTAATTGGGATTTTTCTTTTTAATCCTGTTGGAATGATTTATTAAATAAATAAATAAATAAGTATTAAAATAAATAATTAAATTTTTGTATGATATAAAATGAAGATAGTTTTGATATGAAGTATAGGGCGCGAACAGTCATGTTACATTGTTAGCTTTGACAAGCAGATGTGGGCGCCCGTTTCAGAATGATAATTAGTAATTATGTACATAGATGTAAAATGTCAGAATTTTTAATTAAAAATTTCAAGATTTTCTAAATTCACGCAGTTAGTTTGTCACCAGGAGTGTGGAATTTACTTGTCGAGGAAAATAAACCACATGGAATTGGAAAATCACTAAATTTAGAATGAGAAATTATGATATTTGTCATCTGTATACATAATTACTATCTATCATTCTGACATAGGCCCCCATATCTGCTTGTCACCCAGCAGTGGGTAATATGCCGTGATGATATATTTATTTTATTTATTATTATTATATATTAAAATAATATAAATAAATCCCAATATAGCATCAATTTATTTATTTATCGTATTGCTAATACAAATAATCTAAACAATAAAGATAACAACATATTAACATAATTTTAACTACAAACAAACGTCTAATTTATACAAATATTGAAATGCTGTGTCTGTAGCCATCAAAAAGTCACTCACGTCACCTTCTGAAGCTCTAAAAATGTATTTTTCTTCTGTATATATATTATCAGCTCTGCAAGCCTTGTAGGCTCATGGCTTGTTGAATAACTCTTCTCCACTCCACTCGGTTTGCGGCTTTTTCTTCCCATCTTCTGATTCCTAGTAGTTGGATGTCCTTTTGAACCGCTTTGAACCATCTTTCCTTCGGACGCCCTACTCGTTTTTTAGTCTCTATACCGCCTTTAAATATCATTTTCACTACTTTATCGTCCAGCATTCGCACTACATGTCCTAGCCACCTTAGTCTTTGTGACTTTATCACCCCCGTAATATTTGTTTCTCCGAATAAATCACTTAGTTCTCTGTTGTCCCTGCGCAATACTAAATCGCCTACTTTTTTTGCACCGTATATTGTTCGTAATACTTTTCTTTCCCACACCTCCAGTCTTTCTTGATTTATTTTACTCAGCGTCCATAGTTCGCTCCCATATAACACTATTGGTCTAATTACAGATTTGTACGTTCGGATTTTTGCTTCTCTTGACACCAAACTTGATTTGAGAAATTTATACAAGGACCCAAAACACTTATTTCCTTTTTTTAATCTTTCCTTGATTTCTGTATCTTCCTCGTTCTCATTTGTTATTGTTACCCCTAGATAGTTGAAACTGCCAACTTCCTCAAACTTATATTCTTTATTTTCCATTGTCATCACCAGGTCTTGCTTTGTTTTTACCTTCCCTTTCGTAACTCTCATAAATTTTGTTTTTGATTCGTTTATTGTCAGCCCAACTTGTTTTGCTTGTATTATTATTTTCTTAAAAATCAGACAGGTTTCTTTTTTTGATCTAGTAATGATAGCTATATCATCCGCGTACGCTAATAGTTGATGTTTCTGTCGATAAATAGTTCCTGTTCTGTACAATTGGCTTCTCCTTATTATACCTTCCAAAACTAAGTTAAATAGTATAGGGGATATTGGGTCTCCCTGTCTCAGGCCTCTAAAAGTCTTAAAACTCTCTGATACTCTTCCTTCTACCAAAACTTTACTTGATGTCTCTTCTAGTGTCATTTTTATTAGCTTTATTAATTTTTCTGGTATTTCTAATTCTCCCAATATACTTATTATTTCATTTCTATCGATAGTATCATAGGCCTGCTTAAAGTCTATGAATAATATATTTAGTTCCAAATTGTGTTCATAACTATTAGCTACCATTTGTTTTAAGCTAAAAATTTGATCTGTTGTTGATTTATTGCCTCTGATTTCTTCTGTATGCTGTACATTATGTTATTTTCAAGGTTTGGTAGACAATATGTCTCAAGCCAATAGATTGGCGTAGATCTTATTGTGCCTCATTTTGGGAGTTTGTCTTGTTATTTTTGTAAAAAGACTCTGAGAAAAGCCCATTGGATAGTTTGTGTTACACATTGGTGTTGGTAATATTTGTTGGCCAACATAGTCTGGCCGCCTTTTTGTTCTAGCTCTTTAGCGTTACCCAGGGTGCACCACGAGGAGGCGAGCTAGAATTGCACCCCTACCCTACCTACCATTAGAATTTACATTAGTAGCATCTACACTCTAACGACATTTACAACCGTTTATAGGTTGATGTCATGTGTAGCCCACAAGCACGTCCATGATATGTAACTTAATACACCAGGACATTATTCTGTATTACTACTAGTCTTTAAGTGAATTCAATGGAGGTAGAGATATTTGCAAAAAAAAAAATTAGAAATGTGTAACCAGTAACCAAAGTTAAAGATTTTTGAATTTGGATATTTCATCTTCAGTCCAATATCCTTTTGGTGCAGGTGGTTTTGGCACTATTCCTGCTTCAAGATATTGGAGAAGTAAAACCGATCTTGGTTGCTCAGGCCCTATTTTCTTTTCCCAGTCGACATCAAAGTAATTTCGACTATTCAATGTGAAATCATTGAAATCATCGATGTCGGGACGAAAATAATAGAGACCCAGAGCAATCGCAACGAAAGCACCAATTATAATTGATGCAATGCTACTTGCAACAAATGCAAAAATTATACTCATTTCTATGTATTTATTTGCAGAATTAAGTGAAATATTTGCAGCCAAATATTCACGATACGTTTTCCTTTAGGAAATTCGTATCTATGGTTTTCTATATAATGAAAGTTTTGATATTGTATTATTATTGTTGTTTTCATTATTGAATATTATTGTTCAGTTCAGTGCAATGAATGGCCAGTATATTGATATTTTAGCTATGTATTTACACTTAGTTTCGAACGGAGGGATGTAAGATGCAATCAGAATCATAGCTATTTAATACGCATGACTATTTGCATCGGTTCAGGAAACAATGATCACAATTTTTTACAAAAACTAATCACATAATATATCAACGTTAAATATAATTAATAACCACTGAAACTTTACCCTCCAACGGGTCAATTTTTGTTTTAAGTATATTAGGATTAAAATAAATAATTAAATTTTTGTATGATATAAAATGAAGATAGTTTTGATAATTTGTGGATATGTTTAAGTTATCACCAATTTTCAAAGATGTAATATCATTAAAAAATACATATAAATCCAAAATTAAGTTGTATCTTGTTGAAAAATATTTTTACAATGTAAATGAATATTTAAATTGTCGATGAAGGTAGCATGAAATATTGTTTTGCGTAAAAAAAATCTGTTGTGGCCAGCACAATACCTTTCGCCACTTCCTTTTTTTGGTTACATAAGTATAGGGCGCGAACAGTCATGTTACATTGTTAGCTTTGACAAGCAGATGTGGGCGCCCGTTTCAGAATGATAATTAGTAATTATGTACATAGATGTAAAATGTCAGAATTCTTAATTAAAAATTTCAAGATTTTCTAAATTCACGTAGTTAATTGTCACCAGGAGTGTGGAATTTACTTGTCGAGGAAAATAAACCACATGGAATTGGAAAATCACTAAATTTAGAATGAGAAATTATGATATTTGACATCTATATACATAATAACTATCTATCATTCTAACATAGGCCCCCATATCTGCTTGTCACCCAGCAATGGGTAATATGCCGTGATGATATATTTATTTTATTTATTATTATTATATATTAAAATAATTTTATTCCTGCAGAGGCAGGTTTACTAACATATAAATAAATCCCAATATAGCATCAATTTATTTATTTATCGTATTGCTAATACAAATAATCTAAACAATATAGATAACAACATATTAACATAATTTTAACTATAAACAAACGTCTAATTTATACAAATATTGAAATGCTGTGTCTGTAGCCTTCAAAAAGTCACTCACGTCACCTTCTGAAGCTCTAAAAATGTATTTTTCTTCTGTATGCTGTACATTCTGTTATTTTCAAGGTTTGGTAGACAATATGTCTCAAGCCAATAGATTGGCGTAGATCTTATTGTGCCTCATTTTGGGAGTTTGTCTTGTTATTTTTGTAAAAAGACTCTGAGAAAAGCCCATTGGATAGTTTGTATTACACATTGGTGTTGGTAATATTTGTTGGCCAACATAGTCTGGCCGCCTTTTTGTTCTAGCTCTTCAGCGTTACCCAGGGTGCACCACGAGGAGGCGAGCTAGAATTGCACCCCTACCCTACATACCATTAGAATTAACATTAGTAGCATCTACACTCTAACGACATTTACAACCGTTTATAGGTTGATGTCATGTGTAGCCCACAAGCACGTCCATGATATGTAACTTAATACACCAGGACATTATTCTGTATTACTACTAGTCTTTAAGTGAATTCAATGGAGCTAGAGATATTTGCAAAAAAAAAAAATTAGAAATGTGTAACCAGTAACCAAAGTTAAAGATTTTTGAATTTGGATATTTCATCTTCAGTCCAATATCCTTTTGGTGCAGGTGGTTTTGGCACTATTCCTGCTTCAAGATATTGGAGAAGTAAAACCGATCTTGGTTGCTCAGGCCCTATTTTCTTTTCCCAGTCGACATCAAAATAATTTCGACTATTCAATGTGAAATCATTGAAATCATCGATGTCGGGACGAAAATATTAGAGACCCAGAGCAATCGCAACGAAAGCACCAATTATAATTGATGCAATGCTACTTGCAACAAATGCAAAAATTATACTCATTTCTATGTATTTATTTGCAGAATTAAGTGAAATATTTGCAGCCAAATATTCACGATACGTTTTCCTTTAGGAAATTCGTATCTATGGTTTTCTATATAATGAAAGTTTTGATATTGTTTTATTATTGTTGTTTTCATTATTGAATATTATTGTTCAGTTCAGTGCAATGAATGGCCAGTATATTGATATTTTAGCTATGTATTTACACTTAGTTTCGAACAGAGGGATGTAAGATGCAATCAGAATCATAGCTATTTAATACGCATGACTATTTGCATCGGTCCAGGAAACAATGATCACAATTTTTTACAAAAACTAATCACATAATGTATCAACGTTAAATATAATTAATAACCACTGAAACTTTACCCTCCAACGGGTCAATTTTTGTTTTAAGTATATAAGTATTAAAATAAATAATTAAATTTTTGTATGATATAAAATGAAGATAGTTTTGATAATTTGTGGATATGTTTAAGTTATCACCAATTTTCAAAGACGTAATATCATTAAAACATATATAAATCCAAAATTAAGTTGTATCTTGTTGAAAAATATTTTTACAATGTAAATGAATATTTAAATTGTCGATGAAGGTAGCATGAAATATTGTTTTGCGTAAAAAAAAATCTGTTGTGGCCAGCACAATACCTCTCGCCACTTCCTTTTTTTTGGTTACATAAGTATAGGGCGCGAACAGTCATGTTACATTGTTAGCTTTGACAAGCAGATGTGGGCGCCCGTTTCAGAATGATAATTAGTAATTATGTACATAGATGTAAAATGTCAGAATTCTTAATTAAAAATTTCAAGATTTTCTAAATTCACGTAGTTAATTTGTCACCAGGAGTGTGGGTTTTCCAACCCAAGATGATGCAAGTGCGGGGTGCGGGGTATATTTTGTATTCGTAGTAAATTGTTACTATTGGCTGTATATTTCTATAACCTGAGGTTCGAGATTGGCACCGTGGCAAAAAAAAACTAGACTACGATTATCTGCTCCCAGAAAAAAAAAACATAGGACAAAATTGAATAAATTATCAAAGAAAAAGGTAAAAATATCTTTTTACCTTCCATCACCTATAGGTAAGGAAGGTATTGTCTTTGCTCAAAAAATTCGCTGGTGAGTTTTCAATGAATAAGCACGTTTTACGGTCTTTACAATACGATTTTACTATTTTTACGATGATGTTTGTATGTGTGTGTGTGTGTGTGTGTGTGTGTGTGTGTGTGTGTGTGTGTGTATGTGTGTGTGTGTGTGTGTGTGTGTGTGTGTGTGTTTGTGTATGTGACCGCGGTTTCGGCCGCGATATCTCCAATACTAGAATTCCAAAAATTACAATTCTTACGTACGTGTATTCCTCTTCCTTACAACCATATGCAGACTTGATTAGCTTTTGGTTATAATTGGTCAACCGGAAGTATTCTCATTTGAAGATTTTAACAGTTTTTGTTGACAAAACAGTTAAATATTATTTAACTTGAAGAATATATTAGTCTCTATACGATTTCATTGCATTTTATATTTCATATTCAACAGATATAGAGTTAAAGAATTATAAAGATATTAAATTTCATTAATCAGCCAGCTATGCTAACTTAACCATGGAAATTGCTAATACATTCAGAAAATTCAAATTGACAGATGTCAGTATCAATAAAAAGTAAATGACTGAAAGAATAAGGGAAATAACTCTAATAGAAAGATATAAGAGAGACGATTACATTGGTTTGCACATGTTATGAGGAGAGATGAATATATTGAAACCCTAACGAATGGGAAAAACTAAAGAAGAAGAAGATGTCAGTGTCAAGTGCAATTTGCATAGTTTGTTTATGAAATAATTTTACTGGAAATATAAGATCTTTTCACTTTAACTTTGAATTAAGATTAAGATAATGTCTCGTTATTAAATAAAATTGACTTTTGGACTTCCATTATTTCAAATCAAACCGAAGAAATGGATCAGGTACGTGGACCATACATTTATCATCTGGAACAAGATTGAGGCAGAGCTGCAATCATTTCTCAACCACAACAATTCTCTGAGGACCAGCATAAAATTTACAATGGAAAAAGAAAAGCAAAATCGTCTTCCATTCCTGGATGTTTTGGTGGAGAGAAGTAGCAACAACATCACGACTTCGGTTTACCGTAAACCAACACATACAGGGAGGTATCTTAGTTACCAGTCCAACCACTCACAGGCGACAAAGATTGGAGTAGCCAGGACCTTATTGGATTGAGCTAGGAGCCACTGCAGCACGGAAGAGAAATACAATGTCGAACTTGGAGAAATAGAGAACAACCTTAGAGAAAATGGATATCCCGAGAAACAGATCAAGGCTATCATTACCAGGCACCAACACCACAACACACCAGGGCAGAAACAAGAGAAGACCCAGAAAGAATTATATATTCCGTATATCAACGGTCTTTCAGAAAAATTAGAAGAACAGGTGAAAAATACGGAATTACCACCAGATTCCAAAATACTACAGCACTGAAAAACCTACTCTCCTCCATGGCACCTCCGAAATCAGCAGGATCTGAAAAAGGAATCTACCAGGTGGATTGTGAATGTGGGAAAGTGTACATAGGCGAAACTAAGAGGCCACTGGATATCAGGATGAAGGAACACAAACGGCATACAACAAGAGGAGAAACATCGAAATCCGGAATTGCAGACCACGCATGGGAAAACCATCATAGAATTTTATGGGACAACGCGGAAATCAACTCCAAAGAGAATCATACTTTCAAACGAAAGTTTAAAGAGGCCGCATACATCATGATAAACCGGGAAAAGGTCTTCAGCCATGCCAGTGTAGAAATCAAACCACTTTGGAAGAAGATCATTTCTCAAAACACCTCATTGAAGATTGTAACCAGGGAACCACTAATTGAAGAACCGCCACAGTCCATTGGACAGGAGACAACAACCAATCATGGATCACCAGATACACTTGAACTCCCAACCACGCTTGACCACCCTCATAACATTACATATAAAACTCGGAATATTAGGAATTAGTTAGTATCAGTTCACCTGATGACGGCAGCAGATATCAGCTACCGAAACGTTGTGACAATTTGTGTTTTTGTTAATAAAAATAATGGAAGTCCAGAAGTCAATTTTATTTAATAAGATCTTTTGCAATAAAATTTATGTATAGGGCACGTGCAGTGACATGTCAAAATGACAGCAATTAATTACGTCCATAACTGACAAGTGTCATAATTTTTCATTCAAAATTTCATGATTTTCTTATTTCATGTGGTTTATTTGTTGTCAGGAGTATGGATTTCAGATGCCGAAGAAAGGAATCATAAAACATCAAAAAAATGAAATTTTCAATGAACAATTATGGATCCCCATATCTGCTTGCCAAGGTCAGCAAGTCACGTGACTGTTCGCGCCCTATACATAAATTTTCTTTTAAAAGATTCTATATATCCAGTAAAATTATTTTATGAATACCTTAGTAATAGAAGGTGGAAGTGCCAGAGGAAGACCAAAGATAAGATGGAGGACGACCCGCAAACAAATGAATGGAAGAAGAAAATAAAAAATAGCGATCCCTAACGAATGGGAAAAGCTAAAGAAGAAGAAGATGGCACTGTCAAGTGTCATTTGCATAGTATGTTTATTAAATAATTTTACTTGAAATTTAGAATCTTTTGCAAGAAAATTTATGTATGGAATTTGTACATAATTCACAGGATTGACGGAAGGTATTGTGCTGGCCAAATCAGATTTTTTATACTTATGCTGATTCACGCAGCAATTTATATTTATAATTTATTTTAATTTAATTTATTTCCAACATACCTTTTCTAAATGCAACCTAACCCATATATAAATTAAAAACGCTCATGTACACATTATCATAATCAAATATTTGTGAATGCATTTTTTTATTGGATTTAATCGATTGAAATAGATATCATATATGCAACAATTTAATTCTTTTTTTATTTAATCGATGCTAAAAACTGATGACGAAGTAAAAGTTATTACACAATACTGTACTGCACAATCAAAGCCAAGTATAGCAAACTTGACTACTTCTAATTCCGGCGAAGTATGTAAAATGCGTCGCTCTACCTGTTGCAAAACGATTTTAGAGTCAATGCTGTACAAAAAAATTTTTGGAAATGCAGCAACAAAATGTAGTGTAGAAAATGAACCCATGGCAAGATAAAAATTTGAAGAAATGAGCAACTTGCAAGTAAAATCCACAGGGTTATTCATTAATAAGGAATATTGTTTCTTAGGGGCAAATTCTGATAGTTTGATTTGGGAATCGTGATTAATTGAAAATAAATGTCCTTCATTATCTCAAAATTTCTCATCTATTGAGGGAGTTATTTCGAATTTTTTTTGCGTAATACGTAATGATAAATTATATCTAAAACCAAATCATTCTTACTACTACCAAGTTCAGGGTGAGTTACGAATTACTGGGCGAAAATATTGTCGGGCTCGGAGATTTATCACATTCAAAATCACTCTTATTAAACGTGTTACCCTAATAAAATTCACATTTGTGAATGGACTGTTGCCGTCCGGAAATGGTGACGTAATTGATAACTAAATTCCGTTTATAAAAAATTACAAAGTCTTTGATTAAGAAGTCATTAGTTAGGCGAGCGCGTCACGTCTCGCCACAATAACCTTTTATGGATGTAAGTGGTTGTGCTTTACGGATGGCCGTCCGAGATTTGTTATTTGTTATTACAGACCTCGTGCAGGCATCCGGGAAATGCAGCTACACAAAGGGCGGTAAAGGAACAACAAAGCATTTTTAATGCAATTGTGGTTTAATTAGTTAATCATTGTGATGACCCATTTTCCACGCGATAGGTGTTTGTTGGATCTTTACCGAAACAAGGGAATTTTTACCGTTACCGCAAGATATGAATTACTATATAAGCTGGGTTAGAAGCAACGAGGGAACAGTTGTGTGTATAATTAGTTCAACTTGTTCCTCGTAGTTTCCAACCAAGTGACATGGATCTTCTAAGCCCGACCATGTAAGTCAATACTTTGTATTTTTATTCCAACCAATATAACTATTATAACTCAAATGATTTCGACTTTGCTTTACCATCCTCTCATTGAGCTGGTGATGAGTCCTCATACTCAACATCAGTAGTGTAATACTGTACGTATACAAGCCGGTAAGTAGTAAGTCACACCTGTTATGATAAGAGATAAGAAGTACACCCCGCTGATCGTGACAATATTGCATGTTTGTAATATTAACTTCAAAACGTATTTCAGCACGTGTCAGCACATTACCTTCCGTTAATTCTGTTATGTACAAATTCCATACATAAATTTTCTTGTAAAGGGTTTTATATATCCAGTAAAAATATTCCATAAACAAACTATGTAAATTGCATGCGACATTGACATCTTTTACTTCTTTAGCTTTTCCCATACGTTAGGGGTCCCTATTCTTGATTTTATTCTTTCACTCATTTCTATTTTGTTTGTCGTCTTCATTCAGTTCCTTTTCTCTCAAGTCTTCCGCAATATAGTTCTTCCATCTTATATATGGTCTTCCTCTATTTCTTCTACCTTCTACTACCAAGCTGTTCATTCTTCTGCACTCCTAAACAATGTTATCGTCTCTCTTGCATCTTTCTAGAAATTTACCTAGTATGTAATTGGTTATTGATATAATTAAGTATATTCCTTTAATTTAACTTGAATATGATTTTTTTTAATATTAGTTTTCATATTTATTTGTCTATCATATACCAAAGTCTACCAACCCGAATTCCGAATATGATAGCAATCCATTTCTCTCCGTCTATTGCTATTCATTCTTAAATATCCCACGACTCTCCGACGTAAAGTTGTGTTGACCAATGCATTTCTTCTGTGTTTACTATCTCAATATAAATGTTCAACTATAAGTGGGCCGTGCTAAACATCTCCGCACCACGCCACACTTCATATACGGAAATTCAGAGTCAGAGTATAGCCACGCGGAGTCGAGACCCTTAATAACGTTGTGGCAGGGAATACCGGGAAGTTTCACTTAGATGTACGGTTTTGGTACTCACCTAGCGACAACTATCAGACTTGGGCATCACTATTATAAATGTTTTTATGCCTGCTACATGGCACACAAGTCCCAAATTTAAAAATTATATTTTTTCAAGGTAATTTGCGTTGCGTATTACCTAATTAATTAAATTAGTTTGAAACGAGGAATGTCAAGAAATTGTAAAGAGCTGAATAAAACATGAAATATTGTGATAAAATAATATTGTTTCATTTCTGATTTGTTTCTCGTGAGTTTGAGTGCATTTATATAGTGTTTCTTGTAATATTTGACTTCGCTTCTCATTTTCGACTTCTATTTGAATTTGGAATATTTGAGTTTGACGTTGACATTCAGAAACTTTGGTTTGACGAAACGAGACCCAGAAAGGACAAGACAGACGTACTCATGCTTTTTTGTATCCCATACAACAATTAGCTGCTGATCGCTACAGAAAGTCGTTGGAAGTATACACAACGCAAGTAAACAGTACGTAAGTATTTTCAATATGATGTGTTACAAATCATAAACATTTGTAAATATTGTAGGACATCTTCATTATATTGGCTCCAAAAGTCATCACTTCTGCTCTTCCTGCGACCAACTTAGTTACGTTTTCTCCATACTGACTACAGAATTCATCACATGGGGCAGTAACCCGAACAATTTATCCTTGTTCGTGTACTTTACACTTATCCTTGAATTCATCATCTGTTTGTGTTACCACAACCAATTTATATTGGTGCAACCAGAGTTCTTTTCCGAGTAAGTTTCTTTCTTAATCATTGTACCGTACAAATACTTATTTATTGAAACCCCAATGCTCTGAATTGCAGCTTTTATACAACAGATCAACAATAATGTACTATGGTTTGTAATATTTTTGTTTTTATACATTCAATATGGTGAAATATCATAAAATTGTTATGATAAAACAATAAGGTGTATCACATCAGGAACAAAATAGTTACGAAGAATTCAAAACTCTTCGTCATTATCAAAATGAAACTTGTTTCACTTGAACTTTTATATTATTGTATATTGTAAGTCACACATTTATTTATCTTGTAACATAATACAAAATTTATAGAAAAATATTACAATGCAAAGAAACAGATGTAATATGCGAATTATTTACTTTTACTATTGTTAAAAATATTCTGTTTTGTATAAATTGCAGTAAATAGTAGTTAATAACAAACGAAATTACTGACTTAACGACTGACCTATACAATAATATATTAATCACTACATTAAAAACATGAATTGCTCAAATGAGCAATCAGATTCATAAGAATAATCAGCATTTATTCAATGATATTTGGAAATCTGTTTTCAATATGAAAATTATATATGCATATTTTATACATAAATGAGGAATGTGGCCAGGGATATGATATTCCTTGAAAATTTATTTATTTCCATATTACACGTGGAAAAACAAAATTCTCATTATTCATTCAGAGTAAATTAATGTATACATATTAATAATAATAATAATGAAATGAATAAGTATAGAAATTGTTGAATATGGTAAATTAAAGAAATATTAATGTAGCAAACTAATAACAATAACTGAAAATTTTCAATGTGATAAGTAAGTGCATTATTAATGTATTTTTGTAAAACTCACATAGAATTGTATTTATACATGTATATTCTTTGTATTTTTGTATCACAACTTTGTACAATTGTATAGAAATTGTTAAATATGGTAAATGAAGGAAATATTAATTTAATAAACTAATAACAGTAACTGAAAATTTTCAATGTGATAAATAAGTGCATTATTAATGTATTTCTGTAAATTTCACATATATTTTCATTTATACATGTATATTCTTTGTACTTTTTTATTACAACTCTGTACAATTGTATAGAAATTGTTGAATATTGTAAATTAAGGAAATATTACTGTAACAAACTAATAACAGTAACTGGAATTTTTCAAAGTGAGAAATAAGTGTATTATTAATGTATTTTTTGTGAAATTCACATATAATTTCATTTATACATATATATTCTTTGTATTTTTATATTACAACTTTGTACAATTTTTGTTAATATAAACATATATCAATAAAAACTTTTGTGTATTTATTTCAAATATTTTTACAGGCGCGCAGAATATAAAAATTGATACTAGCGCCATCCTAGCGGACTTGGGCGGCACTAACTACCAAGGACGTTTACACGGTTTGTTAGTTATAGCATTGAATGGCGGTTCCCAGTATTCCCTGCGTTGTCGCGTCCTGTGATTTTGCATTGCCTTTTAAATTTTTTAGCTCATGGTGTAGTAACAATCTCTTATAAGTATGATTAAACTGAAAGCAGGTTGGGTTATTATTCCATCCATTTCTAGATCCACAAAAAAAAGAAAACAAAACAATTAAGTACAATGTTTAATTATTTTATACTTTTTAAAAGTACCTTACTGAACAGAAGAATAATTCCAAGTGATCTTGACTGCATATATACGTTCATAAATATTATTTAAGAACAGGCTGTTTCATAAATACCTATCATTGAATTAATTGTTATTATAAAACCTATAAACGGTGTTTTTTTTTTTAGTTTGCCACAGGAGTGTTCCTTTTATGTCTTTGCATTCTGATAAATATTTAATAGTTTCAAACATGAATATGAATAAACAAAAATGACGAGTAAACGACAAACTCAACTAGCGCGTCTCTACCGGTGCCATTACGATCACGTGACGTATGACGTTTTTCAATGAATCTGATTGGTCAGAAAGTTCCCCGGCTCAATATGGCTACTAGATACATATCGGCAATCGGCACACTTTTAGGCGCCATGTTCCGTATGACCCAGCTATCTGTCAATTTATATGTAGATCTGTGGCTGTAACCTTACACCAAGAATACAGGCAGTAACATTACCTAACCTAAAATATACAAAAAATATTGTAAATATTATTAGTAATTATTAACACTTAATTTTATTCTATTATAGGGGATTTACATGGTGTGGCTCAAAAGACTGTGAGCAACATTGTCAAGAAAATTTGAATGAAATTGGCATCTCATTTAAAAAAATTGTAAAATTTCCGGACGATCTGAATAGAGCTAAACAAGATTTTTATAATATAGCCAGATTTCCGAATGTGGTAGGATGCATAGACTGCACCCATATAAAAATAAGAAATCCCCACAAAGATCGCCACTTATATTGCAATAGAAAGGGTTATTATTCCCTGAATGTACAGGTCGTCTGCGATTCAAAGTGCCGAATCACAGATTTAGTTGCTCGATGGCGTGGCAGTGTACATGATTCTAGAATCTGGGACGATTCGAAGTGGGTATATTTTATGTTTTCATTATTATTTACTACATATTAAATTTTGCTGTACAGAACATCGAAATACGCGGCATATTGTTGGGTGATAGTGGCTACGCGTGTCGTAATTTTTTATTAACACCGTTATTAAATTAAAACCAAGATCACCTCAGGAAATACGGTATAATGCGGCCCATATTCGGACACGTACAACTGTGGAAAGATTGTTTGGACAGTGGAAGGCTCTATTCAGATCTCTACAAATCGGCATGTGTCTCAAATTAGAAACCGTAAAAGATGCAATATGTGCTATGGCAGTTATCATAATATACGGATAGAGAAAGATAGCGGTTATACCAAAGATGATGGTAGGTATTATAAACGACTCCTGTTAAATTACATTATTGCTTATAGATTCCGATTCGCAGAGCTCTGTATCAGAGGATGAGATGCCAGTTACAATAAACAATGAAGAAAATATAAGAGGATCCGTTTTCAGAACCCGATTAGAGATCACTTTCTTTAATGTTGCGACATCTTTTGGTTTCTTTCTTAATCATTTGTTATTCTACCTTTCATTGAAAGCCTTTTTATGTTTCTTCGTCTGTGTTCCTCTACATTTCTTTTCTTGTTTCAACATAACTTTCATTTTCATACAAACTTATGGGCCCGTATTACGAGCGCACTTTTATAATAAAAGCGCTTTTATGCAGCGCACTTTTACATTATATTCTTATGGTGTGTGCTCTATAAAAGTGCGCTCGTAATACGGGCCATGAAGTATCTATATCTGGTCTGGTATCATAAATTTAAACAAGTGTTATTTGGTTTACTTTCGTTTTGTTATTTTCTGCTTTCATTTGAAAAAGTTAATTTCCGTTAAAAACTTTAATATTTAAAAACTAATAACCTTTTTTAAATAAAATAAATATATCATCAACGGCATAACCCATTGCTGGATGTGCCAATCTGTTTCGAACACAGATTTCGGTAATGATGAAGACATATTTGTACCGTGCAGGCGTTTACCAGGCGTCACCTCAGGTGCACTCATTGTTGGCGTGGAGAGTGTAAATATTTGGTGTTGGTCGGGATCGAAGTCGGTTACCCACAAATTATAATTAACGAGGTTTAAATAGATTGTATTGTGATTGGATTTAAAATTCGGCAAATAATATAAAAACTATAGTACTTACCCTCATGTTCAAGGAACTAATGTGATCTAAACACTATTTAAACTTTACGTTCAACGAGATATAATTGTTATTACATAATTAAGTTGTATTACGAAATAATATGTATTTATATAAATTTTATTTAGCAAACTATTGTAACGTTGCCGCCACCGCCGCTCCGTAGCCCTCGCCACCGCCGCTCCGTAGCCCTCGCCGCCGCCGCGCCATACTTGGCGCCACTGTGTCGCGCCGAATGTCCGCGCGTAGCAGACCTGTTAGGACAGGTCGCGGTGACGTGATCTATTGTGCATGCTGTTTACCTCTCGAAGTGTTCTAGTAGGTTCGAGAACAAAAGTCGCTGGGTATATAACCCGTCACCGGGGCCAGCGAACACAGTCTGTGATATAGAGGCAACGAGTAAAGAAGTCTGATATAAATAAGCGTCGTGAATAGTTGGTGATATAAACAAACAGTCGACCAGAAGTAAACATAAATGTAATTAGTGACATAAATAGTAGTGTTAATTGTTTAAATAAATAATCCTAGTGTTTAAGTGTTTTTTAATATTCTTAGTCTTTAAATTAATGTTAATATTCGTTTATCATAGTGTTAGTTAAATTAATTATCTTTTTAATATTTATTTATCGTTTAATAAACGTATTCTATTAATTAACAATAATTGTCTGAGTTTTACACTTCACCCATATAAATAAAGCGTTACACTATTATTTAAAATAAATATTAAATAAATATACATTTTTAATTTTTTCTTTTAATAATTTTAAGTCTAATTTCTGTTTTTCTAATATCGCTGTTTCTAATTTAATTTCTTCAGTATTTTTCTCTAATTCTATTTACATTTAAATTAACCTCCTTAGCTTTTCTTTCTATTTCCAGCTGTTTCATTTCTTCTTCATGAGTTTCTTTCATGTGTTTAACTTCAGTGTTTATTTTATTTTCTGGCAATTTTAAAAGTTCCTCTTCGTATATTGACATGGTGCATTGTTTTCTTGTCTTGGCTGCTGAAACACTGGTACTGTCACTAGCACGCTGTTCAATATTATTTTTTGTCCTTGTCGCTATTATTATAGGAGTATCGTTTTGAGAATTATTGGCCACTATCTCAGGTATACGACGGGATTTCTTTTAAGATTCTAATAAAATACAATAATATTATTTATGTAATTTTATTAAATAAATGTATTGTTTTAAATTGTATCTCTTAGAGGTTTCTGAACAAATGTATTTGTACATAAAAAGATATGAAAGACTAATTTCTGTGCTAGGAGTGGGTAAAATGATACACGATATAATATATATATATATACAGTGTGCGATTAAAGTGTGGAATATCAAAAAAAAGCCGAACTCAGCCGGTTTTTATAAAAACGCTGAAACACGTCGATTTTAATTTTTAAAAATACACATTAATATGTACGATTCATCTTCCGACTTTCATTTGTTTTTCAGTTATGACGTCATCACTAAAAAATTTAAATGACAACATAGATTTTTAGTAGTGAAATCCGATAGTGTTTTTTCTTCTCTTTATGATCATGTAAATAAATTATAACGTTGCATAACAAAAATTCTGAGAAAAATCGAGTTGAACATTTAATAATAATAAATAATCAAGATACCTACCTCGATAAAAAATTACATTAACATTCATTTAATTTAATAGTGTTAATTTTGTTTGCTTTATTTTTCATTTTTCAGTTTAAAACTTTTCGTTTTTCATGGTTTATAAGTTATAAGGTCCATAATCAACTTTTAAATGTTTTTATCAGGATATCTTGATTATTCATTATTATTAAATGTTCAACTCGATTTTTCTCAGAATTTTTGTTATGCAACATTATGATTTATTTACATGATCATAAAGCGAAGAAAAAACACTATCGGATTTCACTACTAAAAATCTATGTTGTCATTTAAATTTTTTAGTGATGACGTCATAACTGAAAAACAAATGAAAGTCGGAAGGTGAATCGTACATATTAATGTGTATTTTTAAAAATTAAAATCGACGTGTTTCAGCGTTTTTATAAAAACCGGCTGAGTTCGGCTTTTTTTTTTGATATTCCACACTTTAATCGCACACTGTATATATATATATATATATATATATATATATATATATATATATATATATATATATATATATATATATATATATATATACATATTAGTGTAAACTACATAAGGCATTATATGTATCTATTAATAAAATTAATATAGGACGCATGACTGTTCGCGTTCTAAGGCATTTTAAATTACTTATCAATTCGTATATAAGTATGTATTTATTTGATACTACAGTAGGCTTGTAAAGATCCTTCTTGGGAGTTGTAGAACTTCAGATCAATTTCCCATATAAGAAAAAATATATATTATACATATCCAGTTTCTTCATCCAGATATTGTTTTTCTTCTTGCACGTTATCTGTTTGTCCATCTGAGTCAAACAGAAAAATCTGTTACGAAATCTTCTGCACAAATATCTTTAATTTGGAAAGATGTAGGTGATGGTGACTTTGGCTTTCCACCTCCTCCTGTTTGTCGTAATTCCCTCGAATATATTCTTATTTCTTTCTTAGACTTGTCCTTCAATCTTCTCCATTTCTCTTTCATCCACTCCGGTTTTCGGTCATAACCATTGGCTTTAAAAATATCGAAAATTTCTATTTCTTCTATGATTTTCCTTCTTTCATCAACGCCTTTTGTTAATAATTCCACTTCTTTAGGAAGCCAGTTATCAGACCGTTTTTCTTTCTTCGTACTCATTTTTAACATGACTGAATACGAACAACAAACAGTAATATATTCTATCCTATAACTTTTTTTTGTAGTAATAAATAGTAAATACTTACAATTTACAATAAAATGTACGGCGGAATATAGTTTTTCACAACTCAACAAACAGACTAGAAAATCGGTAGATAATCAAGTGATCATACTATCATACGTTAGTAACCCCTAATCAATTAATTAAGAAATCAGCCTTAATTAATAGATAGTCGGACACTTTAGTCGGTTGTTCATACTACCGACCATAGTTTCCAGTGTCAGTAAATATGTAGATATGCATTTAAATTAATAAAATTTAAACGGCGGGACATATTGTGCTGGCCACATCAGATTTTTATTATATAATTTAGGCGCGGTACGTCCTTTTCCAAAGATGATATACCGTTAAGGTAGTTGTCACTCTAGTGCACCTATTCAAAAACTTGTCTATGTTCAAAATAAAAATTAAGCTAATGCAGTTTATATTTGCAATAACTTATATTTTCTAACATTATATTATATACTCAGATTGCATCAAAATAGTTAAAAGCTAATATCAAACACTAGGCGAATTTTCGCGACGAACCAAAGACCAAAGCGGTTTGGCTCATCGGCTCTCTCTTTCTAATCTCAATCCATCTCATTCTACCTTTGTTTTGTTTATACACTTGAGCGTTTGAGATTTTGATTTAAACTAGAATAAATTACAAACATGGAAAAAGTCACAATTTCCAATGGATTAGAAATTCTTGAAGTGGAAGTTGACAGGGAACTGTTGATATGTTAAATAAAGGTAAAAGTTAGGTTAAAGTTTTGTTTACAAATAATACAATCAATTATTTGCAGATCCTGTAGTTACAAAATATTTCGAAATGTGTAAAGATCGCATACTAAATAACTCATGTCCATCTCCATAAATTCATCTATAATATAACTCATATATTTCTCCATCGTTTAAAATTAATCGCCGAATGATGCAACAGGTTTAACCAAACTGATTTCTCGCGATATCCTATTTAACGTCATAACAGTGACGTTTTCATGAACGAAACGTATAACCGTGGTTCATGTTTGGTCCGTCGCGAAAAATCGCCTACTCTCTTATTCGCTAATACCAAGCGGGTGTTAACTTAACTGATACTCCATCTGAAACGCTAGTACATGGTTGTCAAGTATAATTCTACCTATTTATCGTATCTTCAGATTATAATTTTCTAGAGGCAATAAAATTAAATCTGAGTGGTACATAATTTTCTAATTTTTACATAAAATCCGTTAATTAGTTTACTATAACATACTAGTTTTTCGATTAAATGTCATTATGGATATAAAAGTTATATTTTAAAATGTTGTGTTTATTTTGCCATTTCCTATTCTTCACGTGTTAAAAAGGCCAAATTTAATTGCAAATATCTCAGGTACCGCGTAGTCACTTGTTTTAAAACTTGGAGAGCAGGTAGATTATACTTCCGTTGAGATGTACTTAAAATTTCAATTAATTATAATATAATGGTTTCACGATATAACTATCTTAAGATGTTAAAAACATACTTTTCGATATGATGATATGAAGAACCTACAATGTATAAAGTAGATACTGGAGCATTGCCAAGGCCACAGATTTTCACAAATAAGGACAACATATGCTGATTATATCTCTCAGAGAAGCGAAAGAGAAAGTTTACGCCCACGGATACAATTCATGAAACTATAGTATTTTGAAAACACGCACATCACCAGGTAGTCAGTATTATAGAAATCTATATCGTTTCAACTCCAATTTCAGAAAAAGTAACATCAGTTTGAGAAAGAGTAACTTCAATTTCGGAAAAAGTAACTTCAATTTAAGAAAAATTGATTTTAATTTCGGAAAAAGTAACTTTAATTTCAGAAAAAGGAAATTCTACTTTGAAAAATTAACTTCAATTGCAGAAAAAGTAACCAATTCAAAATATCAATTTACCTTTTCCGAAATTGAATTTACTTTTTCTGAAATTGAAGTTACTTTTTCTGAAATTGGAGTTACTTTTTGTGAAATTGAATTTACTTTTTTTGAAATGACCCTGTTTCACATTTTTTGAAAAGTATTTTAAATGAAAGTTTATGCAATATATTTCTAGTAATATATATTTTTTTTTGATTACTTTTTTATTTTCGTAAATAACAAATGTCATGAAAATGAACTCCCCACTCCTTTGATATCCTAATAATAATTTTTAATTTTTCTCTAAATGTATTTTGATTTCATGTGGTTTTGCAGAAATTGCACTGGTTCGCAGACAAAGTGCAAATATTACCCACATTATACTGTCATTTTTTAATACTCCACATAATATTATGTGGTTAGCGTTTATAATTCGCTCACCTGCGATCATCAATTTTGATTGATTAAATATATATATAAATATATAAAATTATAAATACATTTTAACGTATCTTCTATAATACATTTAGAAGTAGTTGTTGCTTCCAGAAATCTAAAATGTTCTGTGATACCAAGCCCTATTTTACATGAAAAAATTGCTTTTGTTGTTTGTTTTCATATGTCACAACACTGCGAGTACCAGAGACAACTAATCTACTAACGTAGAGAGACTTGACAAATCCAGGTTAATCTGTTGTTATAGAAGTTGAACCTAGCGACATCTATTATTCCGACCAAGGTACTATATTAAATTCAAATGGAATGGCGGGCAGTTTATTTTACTTAAAACCACGTCAAATAATAGAAAAATAAAACAAGCATATACATTATAAAAATATATTTGTAACAAAAATTGTAATAATGAAATAACAAAAAATAATAATGAAAACAAGAAAAATAACAAAAAATAATAAAAATAAAGTAATTTATAATAACAAAAACAAAACAAAAAATTAACAGTAACTAATAGAAACTAACTTTACCATATACTGTTACATAATTGTCGACGACATCATTTGTTCTCATATCTTTTTTTACAATTTTTTTATTTGCCATTTGTAAAAAATGTTTCAACACGACGTGCACAATAGTAAGTACAATTTTTTGTTCCATATCCTTCCCATGTGTTTCACATGTACAAACTATGTTGCACATGTTGCAACCCTCCTACAATTAGGGCGTATTGTTTTCCCAACCCCTTCCATAATCTGCTGCATCTTCCAAATTTTCTTAAAGTTAATAAGCCACTGATTGGGTAGGTATTTCACCCCTTCTGGATGAAAATGACCTATGGAAACGTTGGAATTTTATAATGTTGCAAATTCAATTTTAATTCCTAAATTGACAATATAGAATTGAAATGTACTAGATTCTACAATACATATCACCCATGAAATTCATTTTTTCTTTTGTTGCAATGTCTTTTGTTAGCTAAATATATAACAACCAAAACATTTGATCGCGAAATAGTGCTTTCCGCGCCCTAATTTTTGTAGAATAATGTTTTTAATTCTTGCGTACTAATGTTCAAATTTGAAATTGTATATTTTTGTTTCATCATAGCTAAAAATGTAAGCCTTGCACTAACAAGACCAAATTTTTAGCGGTTCATACCAAAAAGGTTAAATCGAAATTTTGACAGCAATGCATTATAATTCACTTGACATTTCATTTCGACGCAATATTATCAATGTAAGAAATGCAACCGGCCACATACTTTCATATATTTACTTACCCTCCCAAAAAGAAAGAAAGAACATTTTCTTCAATAGCGTTATTGTGTTAGTTAAAACTTCCATTATTATCTTACAAATTTTCAAACACAATGGCAGTTACGATTGTGCTTCCATCTAACTAGATCATATTGTTTTACTTGTGCTTTAATTTGACTTTTGATGCCATCTACAATTGTGACCAACTAACTAAAATCTTCTTTCCCCGCCTTCACCTACTTCTATAACAGATCTGCCTATCTATTTGTCACCCCCCTGGCGAGTACCAATTCAGACGCAGCTGATCGGCCCGATGGTGCTGCCGCCATCGGACATGTCAGTTCTCAATACTATAGAGGGCCAAAAGAGAAGATTTATGCCTGCGGGTGAAATATGTAGCCGGAAACATAGCGGAGGGCTTTTATTCGTCCAATGGTGTAAACTTGTTTCGGCCTGAGGTATGTCAACGTTTTACGCACAAATGCAAGGAAACTAGATGTTTTTAAATACTTTTTCAATTGTATTTTTGATGTTTTGTTTACCATTCGCCGGGATTTTGGTCGCCCGCATGAGTTACTTTACCGCCCGCATGTGCTACTTTTCCGCCAGCATGTGCTACTTTATCGCTCGCATATGCTACTTTACCGCCTGCAGAGTGTAATCTTTCAATTTCCGCCATGGTAACTTAGACGTAAACAAACAATTTTAATGCAGTTATGCGTAATAAAATACTAAATTAATATTCAGGTGTCCCAAAAAATGCACCCTGCATGATGTCCTGGAGAACTATAAGAGAAACGATTGCCCTATTAGAGGACCATTTTAGTGGTTCGTTATTTGAGAAAAAAATGCATTGGTCATTTGATGTACGCGAAAATGTAAATTTTGCACTTTTTATTTTTGCGAATAATTCCCAAATGTCAAATAATCCTGGATTTAGGTTTGCACCTCTTTAGAGCACATTTTATGTTCTTTCGAATAGCAACGATCATTTTTTTCATGAATGTTGGGTTTCGAGATAAAATGACAAAGTTTTAGTTTTAATGTGGACGCCGTATTGGAAAGTTACATCATTGAAAAGAGATTTTTTTTAGATATTCAACGATGTATAACTTGTCTATGTTAATTTGTTATAATTTAACAATAACAAATTTATAGGAAATTGCAGTAGTCATAAAAGTAGACCAGTACAACCTCTTCATTGGCACCATTTACGGCATATAAGTACTTTTAGCTCTCAAAACAATTTAATGCCGCATAAACACGATAGTGGCAACGCAACTGTTTCACTAATATCTCCAGGCGATTCAGTATTGGGGTAACCAGATAGTACTACGCAATCTTCAACGTCGTCTTCTATTACGTCGACTAAGTAAGTTTCTTCCAGCATAGAATCGCACTCGGTGGCTCGATAACGCCATCGCAACAAACGCCAATTCAAACTGCATACTTCGCCAGATAAATCATTCTATTTTTCACGTATTACAATACGCTAAATAGATAATAATCAAGAATTCAGTATGAAGTTTATAGTTGAAGGTCTCTAAGTAGCACTTTTAGTTCTATAAATTGTTCAGAAAACGTTGGCTTAAAAACCAGTATGAGAATAGTATTATTATGCAATAAGTTTATAATGATAGCTACTAAAACATGAGCATGCTGTTTACAATACGAGCCATGGCGAGTATCGTATTCGTGCGAGTGTATTAATAGCTATTATACATGAGTTGCATACACTATTTTTCTTGTCTATTCATAATAATTTAAAAAAAAAACTGTAAACCAATAAATTGTGTATAAAATTCACCTATATAATAATGATAATTTCTATCAAATTGAAAAGAAAACCTGTATCATAATGATAATCTGTATAGAAATGAAAATCTGTATCATTAATGCCCGGTTGCAGAAACGTTCATCAACGCTTTGTTTAATTAACGGACCATCAAAACGAACAAATTCGAATCAGTTTTCTTGTTCTTATGACATTTAAATCATTGCTGTCAAAAAGTCGCGTTGCATTTGTTCGTTTTGATGATCCGTTAATCAAACAAAGCGTTGATGAACGTTTCTGCAACCGGGCGTTAGAGTGTCATTCAAGCACAGATGGCATAAGTATATTAAGGGGCTAGTCTACCTAGCGCAAAAGTGTCTTTCGTACTTTTCTAATATCTTATTTTTGGTGCACTTTAGAGAAAAATGTTATTTGAAAAAAGTTTTTAAAATAACATTGTTAACATCGAACTGTCTTTAAAATTTTAATTTTCTCAAAAAATTAAAAAAAATATTATGTTTTTATTTTTTTATTCAAATTTTGGAATACTTTTGAAAAAAATATGAACAGTTCGATGTTGAGATTATATGTAAGAATACATATGATTTTTTTCAGAGTAAAAATTCGATGTATAGAAGAGTTATTAGAAAAGTACGATTTTTGTTAATATTTACAGGTTACCATCACTCGGGCAAAGTGGGGAAAGACGTAAGAGACGCTATGCCAGACTGCTACGCTGTTGCAAAAATAATTGAGTTCTATAGATATAAAATGATATAAATATGAATGAATAAGTTATGTATAACCAGAAATTTAATTAATTTAGCCATATTACATATTTTCAAAATTTGTTTATAATCATACATAATACATGTAGGTATATATCTTCATCAAATAAATAGTTTTGCAACTAAAATAATAATACTCTAATTATTATAATTTAATAATATAAGTATACATAATATGAATAATAATAATAATAATAATAATGATAATAATAATATAAAAATTAAATTAAAAAAACATTTTAATAAAAATAGGAAATTTAAATACAAATTATTGTACTAACTATTCGGATAACATATTTTTTTTTATAAAAGTATAAATTTATTCTCTATTCTCTTATTCAAAAAGAACTCCAGAATTTTAAAAAAACTCGCTCATGGCGTCGCATAACTTATAATAATGGAAAATAATAAAAACATAAAAATCAAATTATAAATATTTTCATAAAAAATTATTGTACTAAAGATTCTCTCAATGTCTGACTTTTCGGATAATGAGGATCTACTAGTTCGGGTAGCATAAATGTATTATAAAAATCTATTAATTTATTTTCCATTTTCTCATTCCAAAAGTTATCATCTTTGTCGATTTTTTCTATAGACAGTCCCAAAGGCGTCCATATTACAAAGAAACAATAATCTTTTTCACTTATGTGCAACTGTCCCTGTATTTGAAAATAATAATTGTGATTCCTTTTCAGACTCAATTTTTGGGTATCAGGAAGAATTGTGCAGTAATTTATAATTTTACTTTTAACTGCTTCATAGGGATTAATTTTTTTTGCCGAAAATGGACATTTTATTTCTATTAAACCTCTTTCTCCTATAAGGCCGTCAGGTGTCGTTGCCAAAAAAGGATACTTTTTATCTATTATTAAACCGGATTCTTCTACATTTAAACCACTCCTTTTTGTAAAATCCCGTTTAGCAATTGATTCCTTTTCAATCCCGTAATATGTTGCCGCATTACCTCTAAATGGTTTATATAAATGGTTAATTACTATATTTGAACGTGTTTTAACTGTTCTTGCTTTACATATTAAGCCAAAATTAGAAGATGAAATACGAATTCTTCTTTCTGATACCCAAACTTGAGACTGACTTTGCAACTTTGTGTTTTGAAATAAATTATCTCGTTCTTCTGCAGATTTACAAAGCTTCGACAAAAACAGATTCTTTTTTATAAGAAAATCTTCTTCAGTCAGCCTTTCTTCTTCAAGTCCTGTTTTATAATCATTATCAGGTTTACATGTGTAAAACAATTTTCTTCTGGAACGAGAATTACTCTTATTTGATTTCTGTCTATGTAATTTCCTTGACTTAATAATTTTTTTTGTATATTTTCCAGGGCTTTTTTGTTTAATAGATTTATTAATTGCCCTGTGAAGTTCCAAGTCTGTATTTTTTGAAACTACAGCATATTTGCATCTCATTTCATAAGCCCCTCTTAAACAGAAATTTACTCTTTTCCCCCCAACAAATTTAACTATTATACTATTAAAATTTTCGGCATAGTTATTATTGACATTATATATCAAACTATTTGACTGACGAACAACAATATTTAGTGCTGAAACAATGTCATCCATTAATCCACTTGTTTGCATAGCAGGGACATTATTTTTATTTGCGGAATTTTTCTTGGTACAGAAATAATTTTCACATAAACTATGGTCACCAAATACATGAAACGGACTATTTTTAAAATCTTTTATAAGCAATTCTACCTTTTCATTATGGTTTATATTTTGTTTTTGTCTATAGTAAATAGCACCTACTAAAGACTTAGTTAACCGTACAATATTATTTTCTAGTACTTTTCGTAGATCCGCAGGAATATTTCTTGTATCTCCTTTCTGCTTTTTCGTCAAGTCCTTTAGGCGATTTCGGTAATTTCTAAGAATGTGATTAGCACATTGTATTTTTTCTATAATATAATTATTACCGTATGGCATTTGAGTTAGGAGTTTTTCCATAACACTACTGTCTCCATCTCCAATATTTTTTTTGTATCGTAGTCCATGCATATCTACACTACATGTAAAACCCTCCAGGATTATATCCGACTCCATAGCCGTAGAAGATGTATTCCAATTTCTTTTGCAGCAGTGTTCTTTCCTTTTATCTTCAGGTACATTTTTTCTCAAATATTGAGCGCAAATACAACAATACTTATTACGAACAGACATAAATAATATTTTTTTAGTTCTGTATCCCACGATGCATGCCTGAAATATGTATATATGTATTTTTATTATACTATTAATACACAGTAACTAGAGAATTTAGGGAAAATTGAATATCTTCGTCCAATTAATTGATTTCAAAACAAGAACATTTGCAGAAATTGGTATAAATTTCAGAGCATTTTACTTTAACTATAAATTTTTAAATATTTGTTTAAAACTTCTGATTATGCAACATAAAACACTATTACAGTTCACTACTTTTTTGAACTGAATTTAATATATTTATTGTTTTTTATATACCACAATAATTAATAATAATAGATTAACATCGAATATTAGTAAGTACATAATTTTTTGCTTTTCTATTTTATTTCTCATTTTTACATGTACCTTTTTGTACTATTTATGTATCTATTGCGTAAATATATTTTAGCAAAATTTAGAATATAACAGTAGGTAATGTAAGAAAACAAATGAAAAAAAATAAAATAATTTGGTTGCAACAGATATCATTTTTTATAAAACTTAAAAAATATACGTACAACTCCAGATAAAGAATTATAATTAGTTTTTCCGTCGACCGTTTATTAATAGGCTATCTTAATGTATAGAAAATCATTCATTAATGACCCCTATTAATGCATGATTTTTTATTAATAAACGATTTATTGGGTGCGTTCACCACATGGAACACAGCATGTATTGCTAACGCTAAGTTGTAGCAAAAAGGTAGACAGAATTAAAAGTCATGCTTTTGACACTTACTAGCTAGGTATATTCACGTAGCATACCTTTAAAATGAATTTGAAAGAATAAAATTCCTCAAATAACATAAAAAACCGCTTATGTTATCTAGCATTAAGTAAACTGAACGCACCCACTGAAAACAATTGATGACAAAACTTATTGATTTTCTGACGTAAAATTTGACGTTTGGTCAACCATTACTAACCTAAAAAAATTTGTCATCGAATAAAATTAGATTTTCCATTTAAGTAAGATACGGTCAACGAAAAAATATTGTAACTAACACGTGTGTTAATTGGCGATTAATGATCTCAACAATTAACGCGTTCGCTACGCTCACGCGTTAAAATGTCTCGATCATTAATCGCCCTCATTAACACACTTGATAGTTAAATAACTATTGTAGGAGCGCTTCGCCCAAGCACCATCAGTTACCACCGTTATAAATGGTATATTGTCATCATCAATGTCACCATTTTCTATAGCATGTTTTAATTCTTCTTTTCCAGCCTGAAGCATGCTCTCTAAGGCAATATCGTTTATAGTTGTCTCCAATTTACTTTGGTAGTGAAGATAAGTCTTTTTTGAAAAACATGGCATGTTTATGGCTGCACACTGCTCTTCATATTGTGCATATCCAATACCAGTAGCAGTATTTATGTCTATTGTATCTGATCCACTGTTATTTATAGGTTCCGAATGTAATTCTTGGGTAATACCACACATATTGCATTTAAAATAAAAAACACTAATCATCCCCCTCCTAATTTCTTTTATAAATTTCATGTTAGAAAAGTTACATCCAAATTTTTCATGAATTCCAAAAGATTGTAATTGAGCAAATAGATAATATATATCAAAATACCGCCTGCCTACTGGCATATTAGTATCTATACATTCTTTTTCATCTAGATTACTAATAATTATCTCGCTTGAATTATCTCTCTTTTCATCGTGCTGTTGTGATCTACATGAAAACGAAATATGTTTAAATATTGATATTCAAAAATATATATTTGTATAATAAGTATAATATTTTTGTATCTTTTATACATACACTTCTGTGTTTATATCCTCTTCACCAAATGAAATATTTTGATAGTTTGATTCAGGACTGGTTGTCGCATTTTCGCAATTACTGTTTTCTAAATTTGGTTTATTAGATTTCCATTCTCCAGAAATATTTTGGCTGTAAATATGTATTTATACTGTTTTAGTACAAACGAAACAAATATTTTATAGTAATTTGAAATATAGGTATTATCATTAAACATAAAGTACTTTTTTTAATAGAGCTTATACAGATATAAATAAAAAATTATCTAGTCAAATACCAAAATTATTATTGATTATTTGAATTTTTTTGGAATAGTAATGGAGTATAAAAATCGACGAGTATTGGTCAAAACGCGATGTTAAAAATTCGCAATAGCAACAGATATATAAATATTCAAATGTTACATGGCCCGATGTTAGACTTAAATCTCAAATAGTTTATTTCTGTTCTAAAAGTATTTGTATTCGGCATACATTTTCATTTCTGTATTAAAGTTTGTTTCTTTTATCAAATTAATTAGTTAAAAAAATAGAAAAAAATAAATAAAATTACTTCCGTTTATTTTATGAAATATTTTGAGAATGTATGTAGGAAGGCGCTACATTTAAATTCAAACAAAGACAACGAATAGCAAACCATATATCTATTAACTAATATATTGCTAATGCTCCTATCTTTTACGTAGAAACCAGTTGAGGCAAAGAAAGAGAGATGGGAATATCATTGCTGCATAAGTCTGTCACTCTCTAATTCCGGTTTCTTAATTTTGCGCATGCACGTAATATTTGAATTCTATTGGCTTCGGTGACAGCGACGGTCAGTTGATCCAGCGAGCACATGGTTAGTTTCATTCTTTCATTTTCTGTTTGTACTTTGAGTCGTTCATACCGTTCGTATTCAGTCTTAGGGAATAAAATCATTCACAGTGGCAGGAAAATTGGGTTTCTGGGCTTTTAATTAATATAACAAATATGTTTGAACTTTATGATGAACAAAAAATAGATTTAGAGTTTTTATTGACTTTTAAATTAAGTCAAGATTTTCTTGAAACATTCTTCAGCGCCATTAGGAGCCGGGGCGGATTTAATAACAATCCCAATGCGCTACAGTTTGAATCTGCGTATAAAAGACTACTGATTAAAACAGATATTAAATCAATGCAAAATGCCAATTGCTTAGTGGACGGCATAAATATATTACAGGTCTCTTCGAAAAGGGAAAATTTTAAAAATCCTGTTTGTGGGGAGGATTCTGTGAGAGTAAGTAGATTTGACCATGATTATGTAAATACGATGTGGGGTCTAAACACCTATGTTGAAAATGTAGTAGAGTACATAGCGGGATATGTTCTCAGTAAAATTAAAAAAATGAACATCTGCTCATTTTGTTGGGACTACTTATGCTCTGATAAAAGAGAAAGCTTATTAATAAACATAAAAAATCGGGGAGTCTCCTATACCCTTCAAAAGACATGATATTTATATGCAAACGCGCTGAAAGGATATTCAGAGAAAAGCAAGAACAAATGTTTAAAAATAAAAAATTAAAACAACAGATGGTTCTTACCATAGTTTTCCGTATGTATTTAATACAACAGAATTTTTAAACCACATCAAAGAACAAACCATTTTAGACAACCACAAAACGCAAATTATAAAAAACTATAATTCATACTTTTATAAAAATTAGATTTTGTCACGAGACGAAGTTACTGTCACAGAAAGACGATTATATTCGAAATAAATTCACCAGAATTGTATTATTTAGAAATCAATAAATATTTTAAAAAATATTTCTTTTACTCTTTACCTTCACCAAAATAAATTAATCCTGACCAGATTTAATTCCTATTATTTTTACAGTACAACAAAGTTAATTATTTAATTCAAGTTCAGTACTAGAATATTTCATTGTTATTTATTATTACTAATATTTATGTTGAAGGATTTACACACAAAATAAATAGTAGGTATATTACTTAATTTCTCAGATTTATAATTATATACTCTTACTCTAATACTCCACTCTGCACTCCATGCTATGATTTTGGAACACACCCGGATCAACTGGCCGTCGCTGTCAGCGTTAGCCAATAGAATTCAAACATTACGCGCATGCGCAAAATCACGAAACCAGAATTAGAGAGTGACAGACTTATGCAGCAACATATATCTATTAACTAATATATTGCGGATCCTGTGCTTTTCTTGAAGCAAACAATGAGAGATAGGAATATCATTGCTGCATAAGTCTGTCACTCTCTAATTCTGGTTTCGTGATTTTGCGCATGCGCGTAATGTTTGAATTCTATTGGCTAACGCTGACAGCGACGGCCAGTTAATCCGGGTGTGTTCCAAAATCATAGCATGGAGTGCAGAGTGGAGTATTAGAGTAAGAGTATATAATAGGGTGGTTGCACATTTTTTTTTTACTATTTTATGTGAAAGATTATACAAATTAATTCATAATAAACTGAAAAAAAAAATTTTTTTGTTCATATTTTTTAAAATATTGAAGTAAAAAGAATCGCGCCAAAAACTCTAGACAAAAACTACCCCCCACTCTTATGACGTCATAAGGCACTTATTCCCATTGGCTGCCTGAACACAAGCAACCTTTCTTGTTTATCGCATGCAATTGCGTGTCTCTCTATCTCCGTCGCTTGTAAACAAAACTTGTTTGTTTGTGTGCTTTTGTGTTTGACATTTGACTTATTACCGTAATAAATATGGCATTAGCTGCTGAAAATTTTGTTCTGGCTAAATCGGACAATTTGCCAAAAGTGGATAGTTGGATGGTGGCCGAATTCATTTCGGAAAATGAATGTTTCACAGCTGCAGAAATTAGAGGTGTGAAAGAATTAAGGTTAGAAATTATTTATTTTGACGTTTTATATCATTAATAATGAATTATTATTTTGTTACAGTTCTGGGCGAGATTCATACATAGAATCTGCCATTGGTTATGTTGAGCTGTACCGAGAGAATAATATGTGCACAGTACGATGTAAAATTTGCCCGGAACATAAAGTAAAACAGAAAAACTACACTAAAGTAGACGAAAACCTTGATAAAGTATAACGCGCAAATTCAATTGCAAATGTACTTATCGGGAAAGAAAAAAGGAGTTTTTTGTGTTGCTGATTCGAATTTCGAAAGAAATGAAAAAGTAAACGTTGTAGTGGTCGACTTTGATAAATTATTTATTATGGATTTAATTCAAAGAGCTGAAGATTTTTGGATTAAAAACATATTTCCGTTGTTGTTGAACTCTGTGAAACACGTTGTATGATTTTATTGATATTACAATTACAAATAAATATATTTTATAAAAAATATGCACACTTATATTTTCCTTAGGTACTAAATATAACTATACTAAATTATTCCATGTATTTTTACTATATATCAAATTAATAATATATATTTTACATGGGGTCTTGTGGCCGCGTGCCTGAGTGTCTGGTCGTGAATCTGGGAAACCGGGTTCTATCCAGACCGACGCGAAATATTTGGAATGTTAAATGGCGAGCACTGTATATCTTTTGTTTTAATTGGAACACACTGCGTATTTACTGCGACACGCTGATTTGACTTGCACACTAGCATCTACTAAATTACAGCAAACTTGAACCGCAATGTCTTGAGTTGTAGTTACAGAAGAGGCAGAAAAGTCCAGAGTATGTCTTTCATTATAAGATGTTGACGGCTGTAAAATGTCTAATACAATATCAGCCTCTGCACTTGTGTTATCTTCATTTAATGTTTCTGGTTGAACAATATCCAAATTTGATGATAGTTTAATTTTTTTTGCTGATTCCAATCCTAAATGTGGAACCGCATTTGGCTTCATACGTTTATTTACACCCATCATTTTAAATTCTAAAAAAAATTCCAAATCCTCTTGAAGCTGCAGTAATGATCAAATAATTAGAATGTTATATTATTTTTGTACCACGATTTCGTGGCCGACCAGTGTGTAAGTGGATGGATGTGGTTAGTAGGGTGCTTAAAGAGAGAGAGAGTTTCCAAGTAAGAAGAGAAGAAGAGCATGTATGAATGCGATTATGCGTGTGGCCGAGGCGAAAGAAGTCTGCTTAGATAGGAATGTGTGGCGAAGGATGATTGTTTCCTAACTATTATTGTGATCCAGATGCAGTATTTCGCTACCGAAAATCGGTCACTTTAATATGTTTAAGAGTAAGGATTTGTTGTATGATGTTAATCTTATTGTTTTCGGGTTTATGCGAACCCACTAAGTGGGACACGCATGATTGTATGTATGATTTCGTACTTACATTAAAGTGATTTTCACACATATAAAGATGAGATTTATTAGAATATTGCGTTATTTCTAATCCCATTGCTTCAAACCAAAATTTTCTTTTAATTTGATTGTGTGGAACGCTGAAAAATATCTTGTCCAGATTATTCTTCCGAGAATTTTTGCAAATAGGCACTATGCAATATATAGTCATTTTTATTGTTGTAAACAATACTTTTATTTATAATATTAATAACAAACTTTTATCAAACTTGCAAATAATCAGCACGCAACTATTTGTAATTTTGACATCTGCTTTGGCATTTGTCAAAAATCAAAGTAGTACAATTTTTTGTCACTAGGATGCGTTGACGCGAGTGCCTTTTGACGTCATACTCTGTTTTTGATCACGTGATATATTTGAAAATATACACATTTTTAAAACAATAATAATTCATTATATATAGGAATTATTATTAATTTTTTCCAATAAATAATCTTTAAATAAGCAAAATTACGAGGATATAATGTTATTTTATAAATACAAAAATCTTGCAACCACCCTATTATAAATCTGAGAAATTAAGTAATATACCTACTATTTATTTTGTGTGTAAATCCTTCAACATAAATATTAGTAATAATAAATAACAATGAAATATTCTAGTACTGAACTTGAATTAAATAATTAACTTTGTTGTACTGTAAAAATAATAGGAATTAAATCTGGTCAGGATTAATTTATTTTGGTGAAGGTAAAGAGTAAAAGAAATATTTTTTAAAATATTTATTGATTTCTAAATAATACAATTCTGGTGAATTTATTTCGAATATAATCGTCTTTCTGTGACAGTAACTTCGTCTCGTGACAAAATCTAATTTTTATAAAAGTATGAATTATAGTTTTTTATAATTTGCGTTTTATGGTTGTCTAAAATGGTTTGTTCTTTGATGTGGTTTAAAAATTCTGTTGTATTAAATACATATGGAAAACTATGGTAAGAATTATCTGTTGTTTTAATTTTTTATTTTTAAACATTTGTTCTTGCTTTTCTCTGAATATCCTTTCAGCGCGTTTGCATATAAATATCATGTCTTTTGAAGGGTATAGGAGACTCCCCGATTTTTTATGTTTATTAATAAGCTTTCTCTTTTATCAGAGCATAAGTAGTCCCAACAAAATGAGCAGATGTTCATTTTTTTAATTTTACTGAGAACATATCCCGCTATGTACTCTACTACATTTTCAACATAGGTGTTTAGACCCCACATCGTATTTACATAATCATGGTCAAATCTACTTACTCTCACAGAATCCTCCCCACAAACAGGATTTTTAAAATTTTCCCTTTTCGAAGAGACCTGTAATATATTTATGCCGTCCACTAAGCAATTGGCATTTTGCATTGATTTAATATCTGTTTTAATCAGTAGTCTTTTATACGCAGATTCAAACTGTAGCGCATTGGGATTGTTATTAAATCCGCCCCGGCTCCTAATGGCGCTGAAGAATGTTTCAAGAAAATCTTGACTTAATTTAAAAGTCAATAAAAACTCTAAATCTATTTTTTGTTCATCATAAAATTCAAACATATTTGTTATATTAATTAAAAGCCCAGAAACCCAATTTTCCTGCCACTGTGAATGATTTTATTCCCTAAGACTGAATACGAACGGTATGAACGACTAAAAGTACAAACAGAAAATGAAAGAATGAAACTAACCATGTGCTCGCTGGATCAACTGACCGTCGCTGTCACCGAAGCCAATAGAATTCAAATATTACGTGCATGCGCAAAATTAAGAAACCGGAATTAGAGAGTGACAGACTTATGCAGCAATGATATTCCCATCTCTCTTTCTTTGCCTCAACTGGTTTCTACGTAAAAGATAGGAGCATTAGCAATATATTAGTTAATAGATATATGTGCAGCAATGATATTCCTATCTCTCATTGTTTGCTTCAAGAAAAGCACAGGATCCGCAATATATTAGTTAATAGATATATGTAGCAAACCCAGTTTGATCGAATTCATCCGAAATTTTACGATAATAGTCGATTAGCTGATTCGGGGCCTCCGGAGCAGCGATTTTGTTTATAATAATAAGTAAGCATTTTTATTGCAACAAAGTAATATGCATTTCACATTTTATAATTACACTACCCCCTGATTATTAAAGTTTACTATTTATTTCCAATAGTAAATTACATCATTTATCAATCAATAGTCCTTGTATAAACCCAACCTAAAATACATAATTTTACCTTTTGTTTTTTCCTCTATATCCTCCTAATTTATTTCTTTTTGCCGATAAATAAATTCGGCCTGTTTTTGAATATCTTGTATCCATTTAAAAAATATTTTTCGAAATATCTACTCGTATATATTTTATTATCGCAATTCTCAATGATCAACAAAATGTACACTTTAGTTGCACACGAGATAGTCATAGAATATTATGTGAAGGGGTAAAGGGTACATTTGTACAGTAATTGCAATAAGTTGAATTAACCGTAAATATGAAAAAATCACTATCATTACAAGCCATATTTTTTTCAGAAAAGTATGTAACCTTGTTGGTGATTTGCAACAATAGCTCTCCTTTGCAAATTTAAATCTTAATTTTTAATCTTGAGTTAAAAGACTATTTATTGCCCGAGTAATGTCTAGACTACTGCGATTGCGCATCCACCCTTGATGCGTTTATCTAGCTGTATAGAGCTGTGTAATCTGAAGTCTGAGTGTGAGCCCACAGACCGTCGGCAGTAGCAGTAGACAGAATTTATTGTAACATATTAACAGTGTATGCAGCAAACTAAACATTTCCCCTCGTCCCACCACACTTCAGTTACGGCAATTCTGAAATCAAACTTTTGCTCTAGGTATACTATACTACATAGGAGTAGAAAAAGATTATGTGTTATGATTGTAATATAACAATTGCTATCATTCGTGCTGTAAGACGATAAGTTCAGAAAGACCCATTCTGTACTGTAAAACAAAATAAAATTTACAAATAAGGTAATTAAAAAATATCAAGTTTCTATAGCTACAACTATCTAAATAATATTTCAATCCTTGTGGAAGTATAATTTACAAAATTGTTAGGTGGATGAATGATTAATTTTTAAGTTCAGTTGTATATAATCAATTATATTTATTATAAAATTATGCATTTTGCAGCATATAACTTACGAAATGTAAGTTTTAACTCAGAAAAAAGAATACCTAATCTTTTCGATGGAAGAATTATAGATGGATATATGGGTGGTATCGAAAATATTGAAATCAATGACATTTAGTGAGTACAAATCGATTTATACGTTAATATATGTAATAATATATAAACACGTTTCAGTGTTGATTTGAAGAAGCAAACATTTGATATAATTTATTCTCAACCACTTAGTCACTGGAATGGTGGATATTCTCTGTATGGTGGTTTCATGGGGATGAAAATCAATGACCATGGACAAATCGACTTAAAATTCAGTAAGTGTTATTACCTCCCTTAAAACAGGTATAAGAAATAATCAGATTTTCACGATGATGTCTATGTTATTGTGGATATAGTACACTTTTTAAGTTAATATATTTTAAAATATTTTTTACCATCAGTGTTAAAAATTATATAAATGTTACTAAAACATTTTTACACATACGTATATCTTAATAAGCAAATTATGAATACCAATTTACAAAAGTGTGTTCTGTCTTTATTATTATACGAGATACCTTAGAAAACAAGGAAAACAACCACATTGTATACAGGGTGTTATATTTTAGTGGACCCAGCAAATATCTCGCTTATTTATTAAGTTATTTATTATGACAAAAAAAAATATTTCGTTTAATAATAATAGTTACAATTGTTTTAGTTCATTGTTCTATTTCAAGCCACAGTCATGGCTCACTATTCTCTTTTCGACTACGTGTATAAAAAAGTGCCCGTCATTTTACTTTTTAATAATGTAATATATGGATTATTTTACATGATTGTAAAGCAAATTTGATGTACTTTTCAAATTTGTAAAAAAATATGTATGTTCAATTTGAAATTTCAAAGTTGATATTAATTACTAATAAACCGGAAGTGGTATCATGAATGTACATCCGTCATCAAGCAGCTTACATGTTGCTGTATAAATCTTGTTATATAAAAGAAATTACTAACTTAATAAATAAGCGAGATATTTGTTGGATCCATTAAAATATAACAGCCTGTATACATACATAGGGTCTAAAACTTTATATACTTGTGTATCTGATAATTGTAATAGAAAAAATCTGATGTGGACACCACACGACTTCCTTGTACGATTATTAAACTATACATATTTTTTTAATAAATAAATTACAAAATATTAATTTTAACTTCAAAACAGTAAGATATATAGCGACCATAAAGACAGTTTTTAAAGAGAGTTTTGATTACAACAAAGAAATATTTGATTACAACAATGAATATGACTAATTTCACAATAAAAATATAATATTTGTTATTGTACGAATCATAAAATTGCACGTATTTAACGTAATTTGACATGAACATTTTTTTTATGTTTTTATCCTAATCCATAGCAAGCTTTATTACAAAAACAAAAAAGTATATAATTTTTAAATTTACATATCTCGCTTATACAAAGGGCTAATTTAATATTACTTGATGTGCTAGACGCAGAAATTAATTCTCTAAAACTTTTATTTGAAGCATTTATTTCTAAAATCAAAATAAAATTATTTTACTCAAGAAAAACTGTTAACAACTTCAAGTAATGTACCACTTCCGGTTAGCCTATTTTAACCAAAATCTATTATGTTATTTCGATTGACATAAAAGTCTTGTATACCAAATTTGAAAAGTTTTGGATTATATTTTAAAACAGTTTTTCATTAAAATCTATTATAGGCTTCATGTAAAGTGCCACTTCTGGAAATTGTGTAATAACCAGAAAGGGAGGTGCACTACTAGATGTTATAGGAGTCCTAAATACAAAATTTCAACTTTCTACGGCTTACCGTTTTTGAGTTATGCGAGATACGTACGTACGGATGTACGTACGTACGTACATACGTACGTACAGACGTCACGACGAAATTAGTCAAAATGGATTCAGGGATGAAAACCGAAATTTTTCGCGATTACAATACTTCCTTTATTTAAGTAAAAAATAAGGTTGCCTCATTGCTCTAACAGTAGGTTGTGTTCAAAATCGTATATGTAAAAACACTTTTTTTTAAATATCTGTCCCGTAAAACTTTATGGAATGATTTATACATATAGTTTAGAGAATAAAATTCGGAATTTTTTCTTTTTAAAATTTCTGAACTTACGATTTTAGTGAGCGAGTAAACAATATTTTTTTGAAATATCCGCATACTATAGTTATTTAAGATTATTATGATATGTGTTAAAAGCGACATTTTATTTTGTGAAAAGAAAATGCGAAGCGGAATGGTCCATACCTTCGAACAAAATAAAGTCAATTTTAACACGAATATCATACACTATTTTTTCATTTAAATTTGTATTTCTAATAATTTTTTGACATATGTATGTCAATAATGTCGATTTATTATTCCATTCGTCATTTCCCAAGTTAACTAATTCAATTTTAGCACTAATGTTAAAAGTAACAATGATCTGTCAAAAGCATCGATACAATAACAAGAAGTATTAAATATAAACAACAGCAAAAAACTTAAATGAAATTTGTATCTCTTAAAACAATCATTAAAAAGGATACTTTTAGTAGATTTGTAGAAAAAATAATTATTTAATCACTTAACTTAAATAAATAGCAAATAATTAAATTAATTACAATTCCCACGTGTACACATAAATACACGAACCCACAAACGCTGGTTTCACTGGAGAAAACCTTATTAGAAAGAGGACGTTCTCTTCAATGCCAAATATCATTATATTATTTGACAACAAATTTGTCATATCACGGGCTTAATATCGTTGTTCATTTCCGACAAGTCAACTTTCGGACTATGTCCATAATAAATACGCACAGTAATAAGTCTTGTCAATGACTACTACTGCATCTGTGTTTGTGAACTAAATCGTCCAGCATACAACTGATTAATCTTTTTTAGAAAATGGCATTTATTATTACCATTGCAATTTTGATGTCGTGGACCATAACGGAGACGAATATATCAAAATAAAGAATTTTCGGTTGAACCACAATTACGATGGAATGGAGTGTAAACTGGAGAGCAAAGATAACCTAGAAACCGGTGTTTATATCAATAACAAATTTATTGGTTAAGGTTACTGTATAACAGCATATTATGTTGTTTCCTTTCAATCAAATACATTTATTTAACTCGTTTTACACTATTAATCATCTAAATGCACACAATTACAATTATCTTTACAGATTTAAATCACAATAACATTTTTTGCACACAAATTTTATCTGTCAGAAATCTCTTTCCTGCCACGCGATGATACTGCCACTTTGATCCCTTTTTTCAGTACTATTCGCTCTCAACATACCCCGCATCTTGAAGGCATTGCCTTCAATACCACTTTTTTTTTTAACACTGCACTGGCAAAGGGCATAATTTAGAAACCGCGCGTTTGATCACGCCACTATTGGTTTGTATAGTTGCGACTCGTGCCACTCCATCTGGACCTGGAAATGGTTGGAGAACTCGTCCAAGGGGCCACTGTAGAGGAGGAGTAGTTTCACCTTTCACTAGTACTAGGGTTCCTTCTTGTAGTGGGTTTGTAGATTGGTTCCACTTTGATCTTATTTGTAGTTCACTGATGTACTCGCGTTGCCATCTGGACCAAAACTGCTGCTGGATTTTCTGTGCTAACTGGTAATTATTTAGCCTATTTTCTGCAAGTTCCATATAGATTTGATCTGGTACAGCGACTAGTCGTCGCCCAATTAAAAAATGACCAGGAGTGAGAGCACTTAAATCATTTGGATCGGAAGAAAGGGAACATAAAGGTCTTGAGTTTAAAATAGCTTCAATTTGACACAAAACTGTATTTAATTGCTCATACGTTAATTTTATGTTACCCACAATTTTCCTTAAATGATTTTTTACTTGTTTTATCCCAGCCTCCCACAACCCACCGAAATGAGGTGCATAAGCAGGTATAAATTTCCAAGAAATTCCTTCTTGCTCTAATTCCTTAGCAAATTCTGTTTGTTTCGACTCTAAAAAGGCTGAAAGTTCTTTTAATTCTCTATCTGCAGCTATAAAATTTGTACCATTATCAGATATTATGGTACTTGGTTTTCCACGTCGGGATATGAAACGTTTAAACGATGCCATAAAACATTCTTTACTCAAATCTGTTGACAACTCCAAATGTATTGCCTTTGTAGTCAAACACACGAATAAACAAATATAGGACTTTATTAACCTAGAACCTCTTCCTGATTTATTTCGTATGAAAAGTGGGCCGGCATAATCCACTCCTGTATGCAAAAATGGCGGTGCTGGTTTTATTCGAACTGATGGTAACATACCCATTTTAGGATTTAATATTTTAGGATTTACCTTAGAACATGTTATGCATGACTTAATTATTTGCTTCAGTATATTCTTGGCACCTAATGGCCAGAATTCATCTCTAATCGTAGCTAAAGTCAAATTGCATCCAACATGTCCTAATTTCTCGTGCTCTTGTCTGAGTAGTAATCTAGACAGATATGATTTACCTATAATAATTGGATATTTTTTATCATAGGTATATTCCGATAGCTGAAGTCGACCACCAACTCGTATTATTCCCTTTTCGTCCAAAAAAGCATCTAGTTTAATTATATGACTCTTCTTCTGTACTTCATTCGACTTAATCAAATCCTTTAACTCTTCCTTAAATAAATCCTTCTGATGAATTTTTATTATTATTTCCATAGCATGGTACAATTCGTCATTTGTGAGATGTCCACCCTTTCGTAATTTTTGTTGGCTCTTACTGTTAGTTATAAATCTTATACAGTAAGCTACAGTTCTTTGTAGTCGTTTCATTGATGAAAATCGTTCGAAATGAATCACCGGTATCTCTTCTTTACGGAAAAACAATTTTACGTTTCATTTTGTTTCTTCAATATTTGATAATATTTCTAGTTTAGTCTTTGGCCATTCTTCTGAATCATGACTCAACCATGAGGGTCCTTTCCACCATCAATTATTTTCTAAGAGCATCCTTGGCGTTATTCCACGTGTCACTAGATCTGCAGGATTATCCTTTGAGCATACATGATTCCAACTTTCCTTTCTCGTAAGATTTTGAATTTGAGTAACTCTATTGGCTACAAAAACTTGTAATATTTTTGGATTTGTATTAATCCAATGTAGACATACCGTTGAATCTGTCCAACAATAGTAATTAGTAATTTCAATTCTAAGTGACTTTATTACTCTATCAATCAATTTTGCTAATAAATTTGTCGCACATAATTCAAGCCGTGGTATTGTGGTAGTTTTCAACGGTGTAACCTTGGATTTAGCAAGTAACAAATTTACTTGAATTTTTCCTTCTTCATTCACACTTCTCAGGTCACACAAGCGCCATATGCTTCACTTGAAGCGTCCGAGAATCCGTGAATCTGAATATATTTTGATTTGGCTTGAATTACTCTTCTTGGGATTTTTAATGAATTTAGTGATGGTAGTTCTTTAATAAACAATCTCCATTTTTCATAAATATCTGGAGGAACACCTTCATCCCAATCTAAACGATTAGACCATAAACTTTGTATCATGATCTTTACAACTATAATAACTGGACTCAGTAATCCCATAGGATCAAATATCTCAGCTACCTGTGATAACAGAATTCTTTTCGTTACCTGTTGTCTGTTGTATGATACTTCTATCTTGTAAAATAAATAGTCCTCTTTACTCGCCCAATATAGCCCCAAAGTTTTTGTACTTTCCTTTTCACCTAAATTAAGTACAGATTTTCCTTTTTCTTCGTTGACCGCGTCTAGGATTTTCTTACTATTAGATATCCATTTCCTTAAATGAAAACATCCTGATTTCAGTATTTTTGACACTTGATTTGCTATTTCTATCACTTCATTTTCTGTTTCCGCACCTGTCATCAAATCATCCATATAGAAATCTGATAATATGGCTAATGCCGCTTTTGGATTTTTCTCTTGGAAATCAATTCCCAATTGTCTTAGGCATTTTATGGCCAAGTATGGTGCCGATGCGGTACCATATGTAACCGTATTCAAACAATATGATTCTATTTTCTTTTCAGGATTTTCTCGCCATAATATACATTGCAGTTTTCTTTGTTCTTGCTTCACTAAAATCTGTCGATACATTTTCTCAACATCGGCGCATACTACAAACTGATGTTGTCGAAAACGCAATGTTAAGGTTAAGAGTTCATCTTGCAACGATTTTCCTAACATCTGGTGTTGCTGTTTTTTCTTAAGAAAAGTAAGTAGGCATGTAAAAAAAAGGGAGTTACGAAAAAATAACGAAATGTCATTGTATTTTGTATAAAAAGATAATAAAAAAAGATTATTAAAAAGTCATATGTAAATATATTTTCTTCTGCGTACTCTAAGATTTTACAGCACAGATTTGCACAAGTGGTCCTTCGAACAACAAATCCCGAAAGTGAAACGTCAGAATCGTCTGAGGGAACACGGTAGGACATTTTACAGGTCGGGGTAAATTAAAAAGTTTGAAATATATATTTGATTTCACATTTTGGTCCTTCGAGCCGGATCTACGGTCCTTTGGTACAACAGTCAAATAAAAACATGAGCGAAAGTGCTGGAAAAGAACAGAGAGTTAGTCATAGGGTTAACAAAGGCAGCCATAGCGGTTTCGCAGACTACGTCGTAGAGAAGCCGAAGAAAAGGATGCAGAACCCTCCCGTAACGCTTGAAGATGAAACTACTACATTAAAAAGCAACAACAGCAAGTCTTCCAAGAGATCTAATAAATCAATTCAACTACAGAAGTTGGAAGCGGAATTACTAGAGGAAGAAAGGTTGGCAAACATCGAAGAAAAAGTAGATGAAGAAGAATTTAAATTAAGGCAACAAAAACTTCACAAGAAATTAGAACGTGAAAAAAAGCTTGCAAGTATTAGGCTAAAAGTACTAAATGCAAGTATTCAAGAAGTAGAAAATAGATCAAATACAAGTATGTACGATGAAGAAGACAAAATGAAAAATAGCCTTCAAGAAAGAAAAATACAAATAGAAGACGTTCATTTAGAAAAAAGCTTTGAAGAAAGAGAAACTATTGGAGATGGTGAACGTTTAAAGGATAATAGAGCTTCAGAAAATATTGCTCTGGCCAATATTGCCCAAGCGTTTTCTGGTCAGTTGAAGAAAACAATTGTCAATCCACAAAAGGTTCCTAATTTGCCAGACTTCAATGGTGAACCTGAAGAATGGCCGTTATTTATTGCAAATTTTCGACATTCGACAAGTAAATGGCGCATTGACAATGTCGATAATATCGGAAGATTGCAGAGATGTCTAAAAGGAAGAGCACGAGAAGCAGTGAAAGGTCTTATGATTCATCCAAATAATTTAGACAGCATTATAAAGGTGTTAGAAATCAGATTTGGAAGACCAGACGCAATAATTAAAGGTATGATAGAGAAAATCAGAAAATTTTCCAGTATGAAGACCTACGAATTCGAAAAATTAATAGAATATTCAAGCCAAGTAACAAACCTCATTGCTACAATATATTCGTTTGAGAAACCGCACTATTTACAGAATACATTCATAATGGATGAACTGGTAGACAAGCTTCCCATCTGTTATAAAATAAAATGGGGAAAAAAATTAGCTACAAATGCATACATGAATCTGGAAGATCTTGCAGAATGGCTAGAAGGTCAAGCGCAGAATCTTATACCCGTATCCTGCGTAGAAAATAAAGTAAAGTTACATGAAAAAAGAGAAGAAAATAAATTTGTAAAATCAGTATTTACAACTACTACGGAAGAACTAAGCTGTCAGTGTTGTAAGAAAACGAATCACAAGCTGAAAAACTGTTACTTTTTTAAAAGGAAATCACAAGAAGCGCGTCAAAATTGGGCGATGAAGAAGAAAGTTTGTTTATCTTGCATTCAACCCGGACATTTCTTGAAAGATACGAAAAAATAACGAAATGTCATTGTATTTTGTATAAAAAGATAATAAAAAAAGATTATTAAAAAGTCATATGTAAATATATTTTCTTCTGCGTACTCTAAGATTTTACAGCACAGATTTGCACAAGTGGTCCTTCGAACAACAAATCCCGAAAGTGAAACGTCAGAATCGTCTGAGGGAACACGGTAGGACATTTTACAGGTCGGGGTAAATTAAAAAGTTTGAAATATATATTTGATTTCACATCTGGATATCATTGAACGAATTCCCATTGTCTGTCACTTGGGATGCGTCAAATACTACTCTCAACTTTGTCGTAGAACTATTTTCATTTATGACTCCATGATGTGGGAGATAATTTAATTCATTGCTTTCTGGTTTATTTTCTATCTTTGTCATATTTCTTCTGACTTTCCCAATCCAACTGAATCCTCCTTTATGGGAATTTGAACCACAAATCTGCCTTCTTCGTTTCTTGTAGTAGTACTATGGAATAACTCTTCACATTTTTCTTCTTCCAAGGATAATAGTCTGTCCTTTGGACCTTCTTCAATCGTCCAAAACCTCTCTAATTGTTTATATAACTTTTCATTCTTCGCAAAATTGCATGAAACCTTTTGTGATACGGGATACTGATAACTTGTCCCTGAGATCACCCATCCTAGTCGTGTTTTTTGCATAATTGGTGCTCTTGCACCTAATTTATGTTGTCCTACTAGTAAGGTATTCCAAAATATTCCTGCACCTATAATCAAATCAATAGGTGATACTTTATTATATCCAGGATCTGCTAGTCTTAAATGTTTGGGCACAGTATAACTACTTGTTTTTACCGCCGTATTAGGTATTTCATCATTTATTTGATCAACTACTAAACATACTGTGTCTACACTGAACACATAATGTAACGATTGCATCCTTACCTCACATTGTTGATATATTCTTGATTCAGTTTGATCAATTACTGCAACTACAACATTTATTTTCTTTGTCTTAAGCTTCAATTTTTCACATAAGTTCCTAGTGATAAAATTAGACTGCGCACCACAATCTAACAACGCTCTACAGGTACGCCATTGGTTGTTTGCATCTGCAATTTGTACCAAAGCAGTAGGTAACAAAACTTGTGATACTTCTTCGAATGTACGTGTACTATTAAATACTTTAGTTTTCCTAGCTTCGTCTTGTTGCTCAGTATGAGTCTCTTTCTTATCTCTTACAACCTTTTCCCCATGTAAAAGTGTATTGTGTGCATTACCACACTTTCTACAGCCATCTGACTTGCAGCCTCTTGCAAAATGTCCTTTTCTAAGACATTTCATACATAATTTTGTACTACTTACTGCTTCTTTACGCTGTGAAATATCTAACTTCAAAAACTTCTCACAGTTATAAATACTGTGCTCTCCGTTACACATGTAACATCCTGACTGATTCGCAACATTAAATAACTTTGCCTTTAATACAGGCTTAAATTGTAATTTCTCCTTGTAATTAAATTCTAATGTCTCTAAAAGTTCGGCTTTATTTTGTAAAAACTCTTTCATATCGTCTAACGATGGGGTACCTTTTCTTTTCGCTTCCCATTCCTTTAAAGTGTATTTATCGAATTTCGTTGTTATTAAATATATTAATAAAGTGTCCCAATGACTTACTGGTTGTTCTAAAATTTCTAATGATCGCAATCCCTTCGATAGTTGATCCAAAAACGCTCTAAACTCTACGGCTGTTTCTTTAGTAATTACTGGCAAATTAAATAATTGTTTAATATGAGTATTTATTAACAGTGACTGATTGTTATAACGTTCACCTAAAAGTTGCCAAGCCACCTGATAATTTGCTTCTGTTAATTCCTGGCCGTGTCAACTATATATCATGACCGTGAGACTTTCAGTTAGTTATGTATTACGACACTTTAGTAGTACTTCGTTCGGATTATTTCGTTAAAATTCGTAAATGTTCGATGATTTCAAAATCGTGGCAGGCTTGACGGCTAGTCATGACAATTCAAATTTGAAATTGTCAGAAATTGTATTTTCGTGAGGTGATATTATTCTTTATTGTTGTATTATTTTATATTGTTCTGTTCTTGTGTTCTTTTTTATTGTTCTATTTTTGTGTTTATTTACTTCTGCAAAATGCCAAGAGGTGCCGGGTTGTGATGTTCAAAATACAACAAAACATTATTTACCTATTTATGAAGAAGAAATTTACAATATTTGGACTGAACGAGTAGCTCATCCAAATCATTTGAACAATCCTGCAAAATTAATGGCATTTAATGTATACAAAAGTAAGACCAACAGGTATAATAAAAACAAAAATTTAAATAATATTGTACAATAATTAAGATCTGAATTTTATATTTTCGTTTTGTAATTTGAAAAAATAAATATCCGTCTTATTTCTTATTAAATATATATATTTTGTTCTTTTCTGTTTATTACATCTTTAAGATCCCGAACTATAATATAAATAATTCTTCTATACGTATATTGCTTAAATCTAAAACTTTGCCTTCATTAACAATATTATTCACACATATATATTTATTTCAAAGTTTTCGATTTAAACTATATGAATAAAAAATAATAAATATTCTCAAAAACCTAATTGCGGGTTGCATACTACCCGCCATAATCATTTTAGTTATGTATTACGACACCAAGCGCTAGTGTTGCAGGACATGAATGCCTATCACGTTATCATTGCAGTTGGCTATCTTAATAGTGTCTTTTGTCTGTGGTTAATTCGATTGAGCGAACTACTTGTGCCGCATTTCCTTGTAGTGCTGCACGCAAATAATGAAATTTCTGTACATCACCTAGTTGCTCATTATTATGAATTAACGACTAAAACGTATCTCGAAACTCTAACCATTGCTCAAATTGTCCCGAAAAACTAGGTAAATTTATCTGCGGTAAACGAATGCACGAAGAAACCGCATTTGTTTGTCCATTATTTACTACAGACCTTTTTGACAGGTTGTCTGCATTTACTTCGGACTTCGCTTCAGGCACTTCAATTTCAATAATTTCATTTAGAAACTGTTTTATTATTGAAATATGCTTGAAGAACGACGCTTCAATCTGTTCTCTTTCTCCTAACTCTTCATCAAAATTATCCGTTGTCGATTCTATCTCGTTCTGAACTTCTTCAAAATTCGAAAAGCTACCTTCTAACTTTTCTAACCTCAAACCTACTTCAATTAATACTGTTTTTTGCTTAACTTCCTCATATGATTTAAAGTTCTTCTCTATCTCATCAAAATACTTGATATTTGATGTCAATTTTGCCTTTAAAGCTCCACGCTTCCTCTTTAATTTTTCAACGTCCACCATTTTTCACAATGTGTCAAATTGAATATAATTAAGGAATGTGGTAAAGGTAAAGAAATTAACGATCCAACTAACTTAGAAAGATCAAATGCTCACACTCACCTGCTCATTCGCTGCTTCGCCTCTTCACTATCAATAAATTCTTCTCACGGCGCCCCGCACCGTTCAGCTCACAGATTTCTCTCTTGATCTGCTCTCTTCTTCACTGTGTTAACCCTTGTTGAACGAACACAGGCTTTCTCTTCGCCTTATAAATCTTACTTTGCCACCCGAGTTTCCCGGCCGATGCACCAAAAATGTTTATATCAGTAACAAATTTATTGGTTAAGGTTACTGTATAACAGCATATTATGTTGTTTCCTTTCAATCAAATACATTTATTTAACTCGTTTTACACTATTAATCATCTAAATGCACACAATTACAATTATCTTTACAGATTTAAATCACAATAACATTTTTTGCACACAAATTTTATCTGTCAGAAATCTCTTTCCTGCCACGCGATGATACTGCCACTTTGATCCCTTTTTCAGTGTTGCCAACTCTTAAAAATTTATCTCCCTAAAGCTCACATCAAAAACCCCTAAAAACCCCACAATTACTTGGAAAACCCCCTAAAAAAATATGTATTATTAAAAAAAATATTAATAAATAAATAAATATTATTAAATAAATATTAAAGTAATAATACTTAACAAATAATAATCTGTAATACTTTTTAATATTTTTTTTATTTACAAACTATTCAATACATGAAATATAATTTCATTTTCTTCTGGCTCAGAAGACTTTTTGAAATCATACATGTTAACATTAAATAAACTTAACATCTTTTTGGATGGATTAAATGTTTTGCAAGATCCACCATTTCGTTGCAATGTGAATCGGACCATTATCATACTCTCTAACATTTCCATGGACAGTCTATTCCGCACCTTATTTTTGACAATATTATAAATTGAGAACGCGCGTTCAACACTTGCATTTGAAATTGGGACCGTGAGAAATGCCAGTCCGAATTTTGAGATATTTTCACAATCATTATAAACTTCAAAATAAAAATCAGCTGAAGTTGAAGTATTTGACCATCTTTTATTACTTAATTGGTGCCACTCAGACTCGACGTCATTTTTGTTGCCATAGATGTGAGTTCGTTGAATGTGATTTAATATTGGTTTGATGTCAGGTTTTACTTGAGATGTAGCGACCTTCGGGTGTAAATCAGCAACTATTTTTAATATTGATAAATTTTCCGGAAGTCTTTTTTGAATCTGCTCTGCCAAACAACATAAAAAGTTCTTGCATCTCTCTCTGACATCCGACAAGTCCCTGACTGCAAGTTCTTGTGATATGTTTTGAAAATCAAAACCAAAGTACATCGACGCTGTATGCATTAGATGCTCCTTAAAATTAAATTCCATCAGTTCAGAGTTCACCAATTTTTCCAATTGCGATGGTACAATTAGTCGTTTCAGCAAGTTCTTGTATAATAAAAATAGATCCTCAAATAATTTAGTAGGTTCAACATCGTCACTTTGGAAAAGTAAATTTAATTGCGTCACATTTTTTAATTCATTCTTCAGAAAGATCAGAAAAGCTTTAAAAGGTAGTCTGTTCATGATATCATAAAGCTGTTCTGCCATATAACACTTATCAGATTTAGCAATTGAAAAAAGTAATTTCAATTCTTCCCACTGCTCCAATATTGTGCTTATAGCTTGATAACGAGCGAGCCAGCGGGTTCCGCTAAGTCCTTGAATCTTTTTCGGATCCTTGTTATCATTCATGGTTTCGTATAACGTTTTATAGTTATCCAAACGTTTAGGGCTGTATGAAAACCAATTATGGGTTTCTCTGACGAGGAATTCTAGTTGCCGTGGTAATAGTTCAGCCGCTTTTTCAGCACACAAATGCAAGGAATGGCTAACACATTTGACGACAATCAAATCAGGTAGTTCTTTTTTCAAAATCGCAGTCACAGAATTATATTTACCAACCATAACGTTAGCTCCATCAACGCCGATACCGATCATATTTTCAACTTTTAAGCCATCCTTTTTGAATTGATTTATGATTGCTTCATGTACGCTTTTTGCGTCACATTCTATTATCTTTATTATTCGATAAAACGTTGTCACAACTTGCTTTGTCTTGTGTGGAAAAAAAACGAACCATAATGCATAACACTTTTTGTGTCGAAAGATCAGTACTTTCGTCGATGATTATTGAATACGGAGAATCTCCTATTTCTTCAATTAAAGCTTCAAGCATTGAAGGACCAAGTACATTTTTTATTAACATCGACCACTTAGTGCGATGTAGTTTAAGATTCTTTAAAGCGTCTGATGAAGGATCCAATTGAGGAAGTATATTAATCAAATGATCAACTGTTAGCAAAGAACAGTGCTCGGCAATAAAGGCTGCTATTTTCAACTCAGCGATTTTTGTGCTTTCCGGCAAGACTGGTTTATATATTTGAGATATAGGTTTAGTTGCCTTTGCTGATTTTTCCCATGCTGTAGCTTTTTTATGTTTTTCAGTTTTAGCGTGATTAATTAAATCCTTTTTGTGAGCTTTTAACACTACACGGCAATATCGACAATTGGCCAATGTATCATTCGTACTATCAGCTGCAAGCCAACCTGCAATACAAACATAAATTATAAATAACAACACATGACCTCAATACCTATACAGATATAAGTATAGTAAGTCACAATAAATAGGAAAAGTTTTAATCATGACAAAACACTACCACACAATTTTTTATAAATATTGTTTAGTATATATATACATGTACATGTGCACACCAGACACCAAATAATTATTCAAAAACCCAAAACCTGAAAAAAATAAGTCTTAATCATAACAAAACCAACACCACACAATTTTTTATAGTACATGTATACACATGTCCACACCAGACATCTAATAATTTTTCAAAAGCCCAAAAAAATAAAACATCACCAATATCTTGTACTGCCCAATCAATTCACTCTAACAAGCGTACATGTAGTCATATAGGTACGTTCAATGACCAAAAGTGCTATCTAGCTGCTAGCGCTTGTAATACAGCGAAAAGGTTTAATTGCTGAACGACATTAAATTGACATTTGAATCAAAATGGAGCCGATTATATTAGCAGATTAGGTTATATACAACAAGAAATAAAATTATAATAAACTTTTAATATTATAGATAAATTTCTGGTTCTTTTCATTGACCGTGTAATTTCCGTCATTATCTGTTAAAAAAACAATTTCGTACTGTTCTCTCTCTTTCATTTTGAAATCGTTCCTGTTCGCGCCCTAGCAAAACTTACATAGCGCTAAAATCTACGCTAGATTTTGCTCGAGCAAACCGGAAACAGATGATGCCTAGCACGACGTTCAAATACATAGTGCTAGAAGTTGCTACCTAGCGCTAGCGTCATTGAACGTACCCACTTGCTAGTAGATTATGTACCTAAATAAAATATACCTCTTTTGAATTTTATAGAAGCACAGATACGGCTGAAATTTGACGACACCGGTGATTCTATGGTAAAGGATCATAAATATTGAATTTAATATTGTTTATCTTGATTATTTATAAATGGAGCCAGGAGGTTCGCGTTTTTTCATGACACTGAATTTAGCAGACATCTTACAATTTAAATTTGAGGTTACACATATGAACACTCATGTAAACAACTGCGAACTTCCTGACCCTATTTATAAATTACAAAAATAAGATAAAAATTACTTAACCTTTTAAGTCTGGATCTGTTTCCCAAATCTTCGTATACTTCTGACTATATTTCTTTTTTTCTTTCGGCATCGTTAACAAGTCACTTGTCGACACGTGTACAATAGCAAAGTTTAATTGAACAGGTACATAACAATTAACGTATTTCCAGTAAACGTAGGCAGAGTATAACGACAAGTTATCACAAACACAAAGTATATATGTTTATAGTAAACACTATAGTGACTTTTATTTTTCATTCAACTTCGCATTCTTAGTAGCGAGCAACCGTACTAGATGTCGCGAAGCCTCTACGTCAAAAATAAATATGATGGCTAGATTGGGTTATCCCAGGGCCAATATTTTTACACCTTTATTTTTTTTAATAAACAAAAATAAATAAATATTCGAAATCAAAAAATCCCTAAAAATACCCCTAAAAATATAACCCCCCCTAAAAAAATCCCATCCCACTTTTTTATCCCCTAAATTTGGGGGGAAAACCCCTAAGTTGGGAACCCTGCCCTTTTTTCAGTACTATTCGCTCTCAACAACCGGTAAGACAAAATATTAAGCAATTAAATTAAAACTTATCTAAGTGTTATTTTTACGTTTCAAGTAAAAATTTATACAGGGTTAGTCACGGGAGAGTTACTTTCAAAGTCCGTTTGTCTGCAACCCGAACTACAATTTATCTAATTCCGTTTTAAAAAGTTATGAAATGTAATTTTTTACATAATTGATACGAAATTAGTTTTGTAAATTTTTTTTCTGTATACTCAACTGTAAACAACTATGTACCTTACTAGCAATGAGTCCGGTAGGTACGTTTTAACGGCCGAGGCTGGCAGGACCTAGCAACAACCTTGACAACGTCCGGTAGGTATTTCAAAATTGACTATTACATAATTTGTGGATTGTGAATTAGATAAAAAATTCGTTTAATAAAGTTAACCTTAACAACGCATCACAACTAACAAACACGATTTTGATTAAATAATAATTATTCTAAATAATTTACTTCCAAAATAGTTGTTGAGTATACAGCTGTATTAGGACCCGTGATGTACAGCTCGCCCGTAAATGCTTAGTTACCGGCCTAATGACATAAATAGCTATTACATAACTGAGTTGCTTAATAGATATTAAGCATACAAGTTTCATTATGACGCTATATCAAATATGTATCCTTCAATATTTTAACTACGACAGTTTAAATTGATCTTAATATACATTTTTCATTTATTTTTTGATATAATGAGAAATATTGAAATGTTCATTCGTAGCCTACGTTATTAATACGTATGAGTGATTTAATGGTGTACTAATTACATATTAGCGCACTGTCGTAAATAACAAATTGATAATAAAACAAACAAGAATAGATCAATAATGATTTCTTTAACATAAATTTATGAATTATTGACTTACATTTATTTTCTCGACGTAAAAAGGAAGATCTATATCGGTTTCAGAACACATTGAGAACTCATTTGTAATGATATAACGCATGCACTGACACAAACATTAAATAAAAAATCTGATGTGGCCAGCACAATACCTTCCGTCAATCCTGTGTATTATGTACAAATTCAAAATAATGTTACTGCACGCGCCCATACATAAATTGTCTTGCAAAAGATCCTATATTTCCAGTAAAGTTTTTTCATTAACAAACTATGCAAATTGCACTTGACACTGACATTTTCTTCTTCTTCTTTAGTTTTTCCCATTCGTTAGGGGGTCGCCATTTTTTATTTTCTTCTGCCACTCATTTTTGTTTTGCGTGTCATTCCTCATTCAGTTCCTTTTCCCTCAAGTCTTCTACAATACAGTCTTTTCATCTTATATATGGTCTTCCTATGTTTCTTCCACCTTCTATTAATATATTCATCTCTCCTCATGACATGTTCAAACCAATGTAATCGTCTCTCATATATCTAGAAACTTCTAACACTAGAGTTACTTCCCTTATTCTTTCATTGATTTACATTTTATTGATACTGACATCTGTCAATTTGAATTACCTGAAAATATTAGCAGTTTCCATGGTTAAGTTAGCATAGCTGGCTGAATTATGAAATTTATTATTTGTATTCTTCTTTAACTCTATCTCTGTTGAATAACAAATATAAAATGCAATCAATCGTATAGATAATAATATATTCTTTAAGTTATAATAACATTTAACTAATTTTTTCAAGAAAAACTGTTAAAATCTTCAAATGAGGGTACTTCCGGCCGACCAATTATAACCAAAATCTAAACAGGTCTGCATATGGTTGTAAGGAAGAGGAATACGCAAGAATTGTAATTTTTGGAATTCTAGTATTGGAGATATCGTCCACGAAAAAGCGGTCACATACACACACACATACACACACACACACACACGCACATACGAACACACACACACACATACAGACATCATCGTAAAAATAGTAAAATCGTATTGTAAAGACCCTAAAACGTGCTTATTCAATGAAAACTCACCACCGAATTTTTTGACCAAAGACAATACCTTCCTTACCTAGAGGTGACGGAAGGTAAAAAAAAACACATTTATTTTCACGGCAGCGCTTTGGTAAATTGATATATAAATGTGTATATTAGTAGTAATAGTTGACACCTTTCCCGCTCTGGAATGCAGACTAATTGCTTTTTAATTGCTTTCTAATGACATCCTGGAATTTGTGGTGACGTATGTTTGCTTTCTACTGACCTGTTTTAATGACTTTTTAATTGCTTTTTAATGACATCCTGGAATTTGTGGTGACGTATGTTTGCTTTCTAATGACCTTGGAATTTCAGGAATGCAGACTAATTGCATATTAATTGCTTTTTAATGATTTCCTGGAATTTGTGGTGACGTATGTTTGCTTTCTATTGACCTGTTTTAATGACTTTTTAATTGCTTTTTAATGACTTCCTGGAATTTGTGGTGACGTATGTTTGCTTTCTAATGACCTAGGAATTTCTGGTGACGTATGTTTGCTTTCTAATGACCTGTTTTTTAATGACTTTTTTATTGCTTTTTAATGACCTTTGAATTTGTGGTGACGGATATATATGCTTGCAGTAACAAGAACAACTAGGTAAGGTTATATTTAAATTAATTAATTATGCGCACTCTCCACGCTAGCAATGAGTGTCCGTGAGGTGACGCCTGGTAAGCGCTCGCACGGTACAAATATTCCATCATTACCGATATCTGAATATGAATTTAAAAAATATATCGGGAAATATGCTCATAGTATAATAATTAGTCACATTGTGTCGGAAATGATAGAAAAATTTGGCATAGCTTCACCTCCATATTTATTTGTAACATGGAATAATCCAAAAGAGAAATAAATACTTTTAAATAATGTTTATACCATCAGTCTTTATCAAAACTAGCAGACCGATATATACAAGGAGAAACAATTTGTGACAACTACTTAAATAACAAAATTAATATTCTAATAAAATAAAACTATTGAACTATAAATTGGATATCGAAGCTAGTAAATTCTTCGAAGAAGAAATCAAATTTAGATAAACAATCGAAACAGAACGAAAATATTAGTAATCGGGTAAGTTTTTTTTTTCATTTCTGTTTTCCAATTTGTTAATTTTTATTTTATTCTTTTCAGGACGACACTATTTCAAGGCAAAATGACTCAGCAAGAAGTAATAATGAACAATAAATCTCGCTTACTTAATCAACACTTGTTTACTATAGATGACAAAAATATATTATCTGTGGGTATGAGTCCACTGAATTTAGAAATTGTTATTAAACTTGTACGTCAAACATCACAAAATAATATTACATTTAATATAGCAGAATGGAATAATTTTGTAAAGTACATAAAAAGTATTGTAAATAGTGTTAATAATATACATCACATCGAATTTCATTCTTTTAGATTAGAATATAAAGTTTATATACAATGGCTACAAAATGAAATTTCTTTAGATGTATTGTCACTGAATGTAATCTGTGAGATATGCGATTTTGTATCTGTATTAACGGATTATTTAAAAGCCATTAATTTTGAAGAATATTACAGAGATATAAATACCCAAGCATATTTTACATCTGGAGATTCTATAACTAATGTTAAAAAATTGATATCTAAAAAAAAAAATATTCAATCAATCATATACAAAGAAATGTTAATATTTTATCCTAATTTAATTAAGAATGATTTAATATCAAATATGTATTATGTACCTAGTAATTATAATAAATTTAAACATTTGTTAGAAACTGATAATGTACCGAAATAAAGTATAATATATTTATTTATAATCCTGTTTTGTTCTTACCTAGTTTATATCATTCCTTCTGTTCAGTACGTAGAATAGAAGAAGTCACGTGATATTTCTGTACAGAGTATGGCGGCATCAAGGTTTCGCGCTGTTTGAAAACCCCTTGATTTTGTAAATTCGTCACAGTTTATATAACCGCGTCATCTGTATGACCTGATTGCCGTGCCAGTGTTTATAAAATATGGAAGAGTTTATTATTGATATACAAGGATTTAGAATCGATAATAATCGATTTATTATGAAAGAAATAGCAATTTTGACAAGAAATGATACGAAATTATTTCACATGTTGATTCAACCTCCATGTTCATGGAACGATGTCAGTTTTTCACTTCGGAAACAAATACGATGGTTAGAACGTTCGTACCATGGCTTATCATGGGATGACGGGCATATACCTTATTATACAGGCCCAAATATAATAAAGAATATATTATCCTGTGAATGTATAATATATTTAAAGGGAAATGAGAAAAGAAAACTAATGGAGAAACTACTTAAAGATGATAAAATATGTACTATAGTTGATCTGTCAGAAAGTATAGACGACTTTGAGGAGGAGCCGCCATCACTACGTACAAAGAATGAATATACTTCGATTTATTCGTGCTTTCATCATAAAAAAATTTCAACAAGAAGAGATTTCGCGGCATGTGCTCTAAACAACGTATTTACAATTCACGCATGGCTGACAAGGAAAAAAGATGTTCTATTATAAATTTATTTCTACCTATATGCTTCAATATGTATTTTACTTCTTATTATCAATCATGTTGTAAAATGTACTTGCACTTATTAATATTGTATTTAAGAATAGTTAAAATAAAATTTGTAAATTGCATTTTGTAGTTATATTACTTACCCTGTGATACACTTTTTTTTAGGCTATTGATACTACGTACTGAACAAAAGGCACAAGTTCTTATAAATAAATAAGCGTATATAGCATGATGTGTAAAATTTGAATATAAATATATTTACTTATCTGCGAAAAGCAAACTCACCCAAAATTTTCAATTTTAAAATGAATCCGAGTATACATTCGTGGATTCATCAATTTCTACTTTAAAATGAACCGACTATATTGTTTGTTGTCGGTATGCTTGTTAAGAATGTATGACGCCTAAGTCTGCAAAGTAACAGAGACTCAGTTTTCTCCAAGTATTCATATTCTTGTATCGTCTGAAATTACAAATATTAAGATACAATTTTTGATTTTTAACTCGAAAATTTTAATACACGTAATATTCTTTCTTGGCACTATTTTCTTGAATATTAAACAAATTTCAAAAACTTAAGTATTTCGAAAATATATTTTAGAAGATTATTACTTTTTCATAATTTTTCTGAAATACTTGACAGTCGTTTAGAAATTTATACAAATACAAAACGTACTTTGTATTATTTTCGGGAATGTGTAACTTTCTACTTGTGATAAATAAATATTTGTTTTAAAATAAATCGGGAAATATGCCCATAATATAATGTTTATACCATCAGTCTTTATAAAAACTAGCAGACCGATATATACAAGGAGAAACAATTTGTGACAACTATTTAAATAATAAAATTAATATTATAGAGTTTCTTATGAAAAATGCTATGTTTGGCACAAGAAAATCATAATAATAAAAATGCAGAACAGTTTTAAATGTTATTTTGCGTGATTAAACTGCAAAGATAATTATTACAAAAATTTTGGCCTCAGGAAGTAAATTTCAACTTTTAAATGAATGCTAGTACATCCAATTTTCCAAATTTGCATGATATTCTGTTGTAAATTAACATAGGATCAAAAATATTACAAAATAAATCTGTAATTTTATCAGATTGTGACAAATTTTGAGAAACAGTCATTCTTTTGAAAGATTATCGTTTAAACGATTTTAAACAAATGTTATGTTTGGCACAAGAAAATCATAATAATAAAAATGCAATACAGTTTTAAATGATATTTTCGCGTGTTTAAACTGCAAAGGTAATTATTACAAAATTCTTTGTCTCCGGAAATAAATTTCAACTTTTAAATGAATGCTAGTATATCCAATTTTCCAAATTCCAGATTTAAAATGAGCAGACATTTCTAAATATCAAATTACTACGCCGCTGATTACAAATTCAGCGTCGATATGACAACTGTCAAATATTGCTTTAGGAACAATTTGATTTTTAGATTTAAATATCAGTAATTTTGTGAATATGAACTCGTAAATATAATTATTCAAATACATTCCAAATATAGGTATAAATAAATTTTACTAATATTAATTGATTTTTTAATTACTTAACTTGAATGTATATAAACAGTTCTGAAGTGTTTGTCACTGTCCAATCCAAGTTTATGCTATTCACATAACCCAGCAATATTTTCAATCATGCCGCTGGCAAGTTTCCAAAAATTACTTCGTACAATCATCTGAGTGTTGGGATGATGAAGGTTCTTCCACTTATAATTCGGAAATCGGAAAATATACCTATAATATAATAATTAGTCACATTGTGCCGGATGTGAAAGAAAATAATATAACAACGCGTCAGGTTAAATATGTTGAAAGTTTTGAAAATAATCCATGTTTTAGTTATCTAATATTTCAGAAATAGCTACATACCCAATCGGTTATTAATGACCAAATTTTTCATGTTTATTATATTTTCACTTATTTTTGGGAAATTTAAAAATGTTTATTAATAATTTGTAACAGAACTAATAAATTACGTGCAAGTTTAATAATAAAAATGTATTTAAAAATAATTACATTAGTATACTTTACCAACATACTGTTCCTAAAATAAATGAATCCGAGTATACATTCGTCGAATCATCATTTTGTACTTTAAATTGATTCGACTATATTGTTTGCTATCGGTGAATGTGTGACGCATAATGTTTTGTCTGAAATTAAAAAATATTAAGATACAATTTTATAAAATAATATTCAATCAATCATATATAAAGAAATGTTAATATTTTATCCTAATTTAATTAAGAATGATTTAATATCAAATATGTATTATGTACCTAGTAATGGGGTTATTTCACATTTCCTCTTGAAAGAATAGATCAAATTAAATATGTAGGTGTATGTTTACACTTTACAAGTATTTAGAATCAGAGATATGATTTTAAAAGTTGTTTTAAATATTTGAACGCTGACGTCACGGCTATACGTCACACTGTGTCGGATACGGGTAGCAGCTCTCTAGTGGATGTATTTTGAACTACGAGTGTTTGAGTTCTCACGTGTCAGCTTGATTTGCCGACATCAACATATTGTTAACAAAAAAACATATTTTATACAACTTTTGCTATTTATTTTAATAAATATTTATTTACATACCTTAACTCTGCTGTCACATGTCACAATTTTAGGGGTATATTGTTTATTACAACAACAAACGGATATCACGTGGACTGTTGTGTTCGTGTGTGAGAGGAATGCTAAATAGCTACGTATAACTTATCCATGCTAATGTCGTTTTAATGTGTTTCAGTACTTAGACTGTTACAAAATATAAGGTCGTAACAGAAGCCGAATATATATTTTGTCGCTTGTTTTGCTGCATGTAAAAATATGGCGCACAAATTCAAATATCATTTGTAATATTTGAATATATTTTCAATGAAAATTAATGAATTACGTAAAAATAACATAAAATATTTGTACTTGAGTTCACTTGCGTGGAGTATCCTACTAAAATTAAATTATGTATGTAATTAATACCATTGAGAGTTTATTTTCTATTTATTATTTATCTGACACTACATTCAATATATCAGTATAATATAAAATAATAATAATAACATATAATAATTAATATCCTTATTACTTTCTGTACATTCACATTTATTAATTTTACAGTAAGTTTTTATACAAAGCAAAACTTTTTGCAATTAGGTTAGGTTTGGTTAGGTTAGGTTAGGCTAATTGCAGCTTTTATATTATAAGTTTTGCAATTGCGCGCAATTAGACTAACCTAACCTAACTGCAATTAGCCTAACCTACCCTAACCTAACCTAGCGCAATTAGACTAACCTAACCTAACTGCAATTAACCTAACCTACCCTAACCTAGCCTAACCTAATTGCAAAACTTATAATATAAAAGCTGCAATTAGCCTAACCTAACCTAACCAAAAATATAAAATAATAATAATATATAATAATTAATATCCTTATTACTTTCTGTACATTCACATTTATTAATTTTACAGTAAGTTTTATACAAAGCAAAACTTTTTGCAATTAGGTTAGGTTTGGTTAGGTTAGGCTAATTGCAGCTTTTATATTATAAGTTTTGCAATTAGGTTAGGGTAGGTTAGGTTAATTGCAGTTAGGTTAGGTTAGTCTAATTGCGCTAGGTTAGGTTAGGGTAGGTTAGGCTAATTGCAGTTAGGTTAGGTTAGTCTAATTGCGCGCAATTGCAAAACTTATAATATAAAAGCTGCAATTAGCCTAACCTAACCTAACCAAACCTAACCTAATTGCAAAAAGTTTTGCTTTGTATAAAAACTTACTGTAAAATTAATAAATGTGAATGTACAGAAAGTAATAAGGATATTAATTATTATATATTATTATTATTATTTTATATTATACTGATATATTGAATGCAGTGTCAGATAAATAATAAATAGAAAATAAACTCTCAATGGTATTAATTACATACATAATTTAATTTTAGTAGGATACTCCACGCAAGTGAACTCAAGTACAAATATTTTATGTTATTTTTACGTAATTCATTAATTTTCATTGAAAATATATTCAAATATTACAAATGATATTTGAATTTGTGCGCCATATTTTTACATGCAGCAAAACAAGCGACAAAATATATATTCGGCTTCTGTTACGACCTTATATTTTGTAACAGTCTAAGTACTGAAACACATTAAAACGACATTAGCATGGATAAGTTATACGTAGCTATTTAGCATTCCTCTCACACACGAACACAACAGTCCACGTGATATCCGTTTGTTGTTGTAATAAACAATATACCCCTAAAATTGTGACATGTGACAGCAGAGTTAAGGTATGTAAATAAATATTTATTAAAATAAATAGCAAAAGTTGTATAAAATATGTTTTTTTGTTAACAATATGTTGATGTCGGCAAATCAAGCTGACACGTGAGAACTCAAACACTCGTAGTTCAAAATACATCCACTAGAGAGCTGCTACCCGTATCCGACACAGTGTGACGTATAGCCGTGACGTCAGCGTTCAAATATTTAAAACAACTTTTAAAATCATATCTCTGATTCTAAATACTTGTAAAGTGTAAACATACACCTACATATTTAATTTGATCTATTCTTTCAAGAGGAAATGTGAAATAACCCCATTACTAGGTACATAATACATATTTGATATTAAATCATTCTTAATTAAATTAGGATAAAATATTAACATTTCTTTATATATGATTGATTGAATATTATTTTATAAAATTGTATCTTAATATTTTTTAATTTCAGACAAAACATTATGCGTCACACATTCACCGATAGCAAACAATATAGTCGAATCAATTTAAAGTACAAAATGATGATTCCACGAATGTATACTCGGATTCATTTATTTTAGGAACAGTATGTTGGTAAAGTATACTAATGTAATTATTTTTAAATACATTTTTATTATTAAACTTGCACGTAATTTATTAGTTCTGTTACAAATTATTAATAAACATTTTTAAATTTCCCAAAAATAAGTGAAAATATAATAAACATGAAAAATTTGGTCATTAATAACCGATTGGGTATGTAGCTATTTCTGAAATATTAGATAACTAAAACATGGATTATTTTCAAAACTTTCAACATATTTAACCTGACGCGTTGTTATATTATTTTCTTTCACATCCGGCACAATGTGACTAATTATTATATTATAGGTATATTTTCCGATTTCCGAATTATAAGTGGAAGAACCTTCATCATCCCAACACTCAGATGATTGTACGAAGTAATTTTTGGAAACTTGCCAGCGGCATGATTGAAAATATTGCTGGGTTATGTGAATAGCATAAACTTGGATTGGACAGTGACAAACACTTCAGAACTGTTTATATACATTCAAGTTAAGTAATTAAAAAATCAATTAATATTAGTAAAATTTATTTATACCTATATTTGGAATGTATTTGAATAATTATATTTACGAGTTCATATTCACAAAATTACTGATATTTAAATCTAAAAATCAAATTGTTCCTAAAGCAATATTTGACAGTTGTCATATCGACGCTGAATTTGTAATCAGCGGCGTAGTAATTTGATATTTAGAAATGTCTGCTCATTTTAAATCTGGAATTTGGAAAATTGGATATACTAGCATTCATTTAAAAGTTGAAATTTATTTCCGGAGACAAAGAATTTTGTAATAATTACCTTTGCAGTTTAAACACGCGAAAATATCATTTAAAACTGTATTGCATTTTTATTATTATGATTTTCTTGTGCCAAACATAACATTTGTTTAAAATCGTTTAAACGATAATCTTTCAAAAGAATGACTGTTTCTCAAAATTTGTCACAATCTGATAAAATTACAGATTTATTTTGTAATATTTTTGATCCTATGTTAATTTACAACAGAATATCATGCAAATTTGGAAAATTGGATGTACTAGCATTCATTTAAAAGTTGAAATTTACTTCCTGAGGCCAAAATTTTTGTAATAATTATCTTTGCAGTTTAATCACGCAAAATAACATTTAAAACTGTTCTGCATTTTTATTATTATGATTTTCTTGTGCCAAACATAGCATTTTTCATAAGAAACTCTATAATATTAATTTTATTATTTAAATAGTTGTCACAAATTGTTTCTCCTTGTATATATCGGTCTGCTAGTTTTTATAAAGACTGATGGTATAAACATTATATTATGGGCATATTTCCCGATTTATTTTAAAACAAATATTTATTTATCACAAGTAGAAAGTTACACATTCCCGAAAATAATACAAAGTACGTTTTGTATTTGTATAAATTTCTAAACGACTGTCAAGTATTTCAGAAAAATTATGAAAAAGTAATAATCTTCTAAAATATATTTTCGAAATACTTAAGTTTTTGAAATTTGTTTAATATTCAAGAAAATAGTGCCAAGAAAGAATATTACGTGTATTAAAATTTTCGAGTTAAAAATCAAAAATTGTATATTAATATTTGTAATTTCAGACGATACAAGAATATGAATACTTGGAGAAAACTGAGTCTCTGTTACTTTGCAGACTTAGGCGTCATACATTCTTAACAAGCATACCGACAACAAACAATATAGTCGGTTCATTTTAAAGTAGAAATTGATGAATCCACGAATGTATACTCGGATTCATTTTAAAATTGAAAATTTTGGGTGAGTTTGCTTTTCGCAGATAAGTAAATATATTTATATTCAAATTTTACACATCATGCTATATACGCTTATTTATTTATAAGAACTTGTGCCTTTTGTTCAGTACGTAGTATCAATAGCCTAAAAAAAAGTGTATCACAGGGTAAGTAATATAACTACAAAATGCAATTTACAAATTTTATTTTAACTATTCTTAAATACAATATTAATAAGTGCAAGTACATTTTACAACATGATTGATAATAAGAAGTAAAATACATATTGAAGCATATAGGTAGAAATAAATTTATAATAGAACATCTTTTTTCCTTGTCAGCCATGCGTGAATTGTAAATACGTTGTTTAGAGCACATGCCGCGAAATCTCTTCTTGTTGAAATTTTTTTATGATGAAAGCACGAATAAATCGAAGTATATTCATTCTTTGTACGTAGTGATGGCGGCTCCTCCTCAAAGTCGTCTATACTTTCTGACAGATCAACTATAGTACATATTTTATCATCTTTAAGTAGTTTCTCCATTAGTTTTCTTTTCTCATTTCCCTTTAAATATATTATACATTCACAGGATAATATATTCTTTATTATATTTGGGCCTGTATAATAAGGTATATGCCCGTCATCCCATGATAAGCCATGGTACGAACGTTCTAACCATCGTATTTGTTTCCGAAGTGAAAAACTGACATCGTTCCATGAACATGGAGGTTGAATCAACATGTGAAATAATTTCGTATCATTTCTTGTCAAAATTGCTATTTCTTTCATAATAAATCGATTATTATCGATTCTAAATCCTTGTATATCAATAATAAACTCTTCCATATTTTATAAACACTGGCACGGCAATCAGGTCATACAGATGACGCGGTTATATAAACTGTGACGAATTTACAAAATCAAGGGGTTTTCAAACAGCGCGAAACCTTGATGCCGCCATACTCTGTACAGAAATATCACGTGACTTCTTCTATTCTACGTACTGAACAGAAGGAATGATATAAACTAGGTAAGAACAAAACAGGATTATAAATAAATATATTATACTTTATTTCGGTACATTATCAGTTTCTAACAAATGTTTAAATTTATTATAATTACTAGGTACATAATACATATTTGATATTAAATCATTCTTAATTAAATTAGGATAAAATATTAACATTTCTTTGTATATGATTGATTGAATATTATTTTTTTTAGATATCAATTTTTTAACATTAGTTATAGAATCTCCAGATGTAAAATATGCTTGGGTATTTATATCTTTGTAATATTCTTCAAAATTAATGGCTTTTAAATAATCCGTTAATACAGATACAAAATCGCATATCTCACAGATTACATTCAGTGACAATACATCTAAAGAAATTTCATTTTGTAGCCATTGTATATAAACTTTATATTCTAATCTAAAAGAATGAAATTCGATGTGATGTATATTATTAACACTATTTACAATACTTTTTATGTACTTTACAAAATTATTCCATTCTGCTATATTAAATGTAATATTATTTTGTGATGTTTGACGTACAAGTTTAATAACAATTTCTAAATTCAGTGGACTTATACCCACAGATAATATATTTTTGTCATCTATAGTAAACAAGTGTTGATTAAGTAAGCGAGATTTATTGTTCATTATTACTTCTTGCTGAGTCATTTTGCCTTGAAATAGTGTCGTCCTGAAAAGAATAAAATAAAAATTAACAAATTGGAAAACAGAAATGAAAAAAAAAACTTACTCGATTACTAATATTTTCGTTCTGTTTCGATTGTTTATCTAAATTTGATTTCTTCTTCGAAGAATTTACTAGCTTCGATATCCAATTTATAGTTCAATAGTTTTATTTTATTAGAATATTAATTTTGTTATTTAAGTAGTTGTCACAAATTGTTTCTCCTTGTATATATCGGTCTGCTAGTTTTGATAAAGACTGATGGTATAAACATTATTTAAAAGTATTTATTTCTCTTTTGGATTATTCCATGTTACAAATAAATATGGAGGTGAAGCTATGCCAAATTTTTCTATCATTTCCGACACAATGTGACTAATTATTATACTATGAGCATATTTCCCGATATATTTTTTAAATTCATATTCAGATATCGGTAATGATGGAATATTTGTACCGTGCGAGCGCTTACCAGGCGTCACCTCACGGACACTCATTGCTAGCGTGGAGAGTGCGCATAATTAATTAATTTAAATATAACCTTACCTAGTTGTTCTTGTTACTGCAAGCATATATATCCGTCACCACAAATTCAAAGGTCATTAAACAGCAATAAAAAAGTCATTAAAAACCAGGTCATTAGAAAGCAAACATACGTCACCAGAAATTCCTAGGTCATTAGAAAGCAAACATACGTCACCACAAATTCCAGGAAGTCATTAAAAAGCAATTAAAAAGTCATTAAAACAGGTCAATAGAAAGCAAACATACGTCACCACAAATTCCAGGAAGTCATTAAAAAGCAATTAAAAAGCAATTAGTCTGCATTCCTGAAATTCCAAGGTCATTAGAAAGCAAACATACGTCACCACAAATTCCAGGAAGTCATTAAAAAGCAATTAAAAAGCAATTAGTCTGCATTCCAGAGCGGGAAAGGTGTCAACTATTACTACTTATATTAAGCTGTCATAGGAAAACCTAGAATTCTGTGTACATAATACATTGTGAAAACGTGATATTGTTCGACTCGCTTCGCTCGTTTTGGAAAATATGTTCGTCAAACAATATCACTCATTTCATAACTGATTATGAATAATAACTTTTACAACGTCTGCGTCTCTTAATTTTTTTTTGATGTCATTTTGACGTTTTCATTCAAATTATTTTGTTTACTCATTTGGATAATAGTTATTTGTGTATTAAGGTTGTAAAGGTGATCTTTTTTGACCGAATCTGAAGTTTGCGGCCGAGGCGAAGGCCGAGATCAGCAAATAAGTTGAGGCTAAAAAAAAAAACTTTAATCCGTTTTACATCCTACGTTGCCGTATGTTTACTCATATTTTGTTACGTTGGTTTATTTCAAGATTTTTTTTTATATTTTAGTGCGGATTACGAATTATACAGGGTGTTCATTTTAAATGGGCCACCATTGCTATCTCGAGATATATAAGAGCTACAAAAACGGTTAAATAGGCAAATAATTTCTGTATTATAAAACAAATTTAAAGAATAGAATTTCCTCATTCGTTAGAGCATTTAATTCTGAATTTAGTGGTATAATATTTTTATATCCATACATTTACATACGTAAATTTTTATATTAATATAATTAAAATATTGCTATAATAAGAGTACCATGAATGGGAAAAATGAATGTGTTAATTTTTTACATAGAATTAAAATGCCATGAAAGAAATACGTGAATATTACGTTTACATTGACATTTATGATTAATTAAAAGAACAAAATATTTCCTTTTTTCTGACAGGGCACTCTTATTATAGCCATATTTTAATCATATTAATATAAAATTTTACATGTATTTTTCTCAAAAAAAATCATATAAGGATATAAAAATATTATATCAATTAATTCAGAAATAAAATGAGCGAATTAAAAATATATGTTCTCATTCAAAATAAAAAAAAGTTGGGTCCCGTATTTTGAGACCACTGATCGAAAAAAATATTTTTTCTTTTTTTTAAAATTTTTCTTGTGAAATAAAAATTGTTTGCCCAGCTTTTATAGTTCTCGAGAGAGTAATGTTGACCCATTTAAAATGAACATCCTATATAATTACTGTGTCAATATGAATTCGAAAAGGATACGATCAGGTATTTTTTCGGAAAATGGAACCAGATTATTTTGTTGATATACGAGGTCTGGCTATTAAATAACGAGACTGCTTATGAAAAAGAGTTTTATTTAAAAAAAATATTTTATAATCGAATGCCCCCCTTCAATGTACTCCCCTCCCCTAGCCACACACCGTTCCATCCGTTTTTTCCATTGGTCAAAGCAATGTTGGAAGTCTTCTTTTGTAAGAGCGTTTAGGAGCTCCGCCGATTTTCGCTTCACCTCTTCCATCGACTCGAACCGGGTTCCTTTTAAGGCAGACTTGATCTTCGGAAACAGAAAAAAGTCACAGGGTGCTAAATCAGGCGAGTACGGCGCGTGTTCGAGCACTGGAGTGCCTCTAGCGGCTAAATAACGCTTCACAGACAGCGCGTTATGGGCAGGTGCGTTATCCTGGTGCAAAAATCCATGACTTGTTTTTCCACAACTCCGGCCGTTTCTTACGAACTCGTTCTCGCAGTGTTGCCAAAACTTTCAAATAGTAAGTTTGGTTTACAGTTTGACCCTCGGGTACCCATTCAGTCATCACGATGCCGTTGATGTCGAAAAAAACAATTAGCATGGCTTTAAATCTTGATTTCGACATCCTTGCTTTTTTCATTCTTGGCGATGTAGGAGTTTTCCAGTGCATCGATTGTAGCTTAGTTGTCTGGTTTTTTGTCATCACAATGTTTCCAACTCTATACGGAGTCCTTCCACGTCTTTGGTCATGCCGTTGTTTATACTTTTTCTGTTCTTCTCTTATCTTCGCTTGTGTTTCTTCTTGCAGCCTTGCTGGTGGTATGCAATTGTCGCTGTCTTCATGTGCATCTGGGACGCGTTAACTAATTTCCGGGCCCTAAGCACAAGAATAAATGCGGACCCCTAATTACATTTATTGTCAAGAGCCACACACATATACATTTTTTTTAAAAAAATTAAAACTACATTTTGCCAAGGTTTAAAAGAAGAAAACTGCAATTTAGAGAAATTACTCATAATAAATATTCTAATCAAGTTTAATCAATGTTGTAATCAAGTTTAGTTATTATTGTAATCAAGCACCTATAATCAGTTGTTACCAAGTTTAGTTATAGTTGTAACCAAGTACCTATAAACATTGTTATACTCAAGTTTAGTCATTGTTGTAATCAAATTTTATCATTGCTGTAACGGTTTTTTTAGAATTTTTATCTCATAAATAAATGCGGCCCTGAATAAAATAAAAACATATCTACCTGTCACTTTTTATGTTCGATTTCGGCGCGTATTAAATTTAGAATATATGACATAGTTTCACGAGAAAAACCTAATTTGTTTTTACACACTTTTTTTCTTTTCAAAATAATTACCAGACCTCAGAGTTCCTATAACTTTATTCTACTAATAACTAAATTTAGTAGCAAGATATATTTTATTTGTAGGTGGAAATATACAAAAAATATTTAGTATAATTTTATTAGGAACATCAGTAGGAGGTGGATATCACGGACCTAAATTTATTTGATATTTACACAAATTTTTGATTAATTCAGTTCGTAAAGTAAATGTGGCCGTAAAGTAGTCTTTGACACATGTAAAAATAAAGTGATACTTTACGGTTGCTAAAGTTACTCTCCCGTGACCCACCTTTATATATTTTTGTCAATACTTCGGACTTATTTCTAATTTTTAAATGCATTTCAGAACTTTAATAGAAGTAGTACAAATAGAAATAGAGTCTGTTATCTAAATTGCTGTACTATATTGTAATTTTTAGGTAAACGACTAACTCAACTCTTCAATGATTTCTGGCGTTTATTACACATTCTGTCAGGAAGGTACTCTGCTGAAGTCATTGCTGAAACTTATACGCCGATTCTTCAGCAATTCTTTGATCAACATCCTTTGAAGGAGCTGATCGAATAATATGTATTTTCATTTAATGAAAATGTTAGTTACACATACTTTTATAACTTGTATAAGTGAATACTACTAATTTTTTGTACTCATGATGGCAAGGGTTCGTTTGCATAATAAAACACACAAGTACAACAAATTATTTTATTTACAGTGACTTAAAGTATCTGCATTGATAATTTTAACATTGAACTAAAATGGAGTATCAAAATGAATAAAATAGAATGGGGTTGAATATGGCATGGGCAGTTGTATTTTGTAGGTAAAATACGGAGTGTTTTGAAGGTGTATGTACATAGATTAATATGGTAATTTAGTTTTTCTTCAAACGTCATAAAAGTAGCATCTTTTGTGACTTGTTTCACAAGGTAGAAATAAAACAAATAAATATCCATAGAAACTAAATTGAATCAACGAATAAGAAGTAACTTGTAAAAAAAACCTGTAATATCGCCCTAAATGTCACTAGAACACACTAGGTAACCTACGAATAAAGTTACTAAATACCATCAATAGCTGTCAAATTTAAATAAATAACCTATGAATTAAAATACAAACAGAGTTTACTTTAGAGGAAATAAACATATTAAAGAATAGCAGACTTACAGATTACAATTACAGGGACGGTAATGAACGTAAGAATACTTAGAATTAAAGTGATAAGAAAAGTTTATATTGTTTTGCAGTGATTCCTGGACCTATCTTTCAGAAACGCTATGTTAGATTTCCATCCAATTGAACAACTTCAGGGGGCGTACATTATAATACTTCAAATTCCGACATAATTGCACACAAAGAAGATATAAAATTGCACAGTTTTTATGTAAACGTCAAAACGTGAAAATTTTCACTTCAATGTTTAAAACAAAAAATGAACAAATAAGTATCCATAGCTACAGGGCAATTGAAATCGTAAACGTAATTTACGTAAAATGTAACATCAGTAGTAGATATTTTTCTGTAAATATCTACGTTTGAAGAAAAAATATAATGTGTCATTCGGAGTAAAAGTGTTTTTGTGTGCCTCGCGTGCAATTGTCCGACACGCTTCGCTCGTCGTACAGACTTCCACGCTCACCACACAAAGTATCACTTTTACTCCTAATAACTCAATATACTATTTTTCTTGCAGATTGTTGCCCCCCGTTTTGACTGACAACAATGGTTGTGATATCAATAAAAAGATAAAACTGCAATATGTACATTATGTAATATTAACTAATTATTAAATTTATTCAATACCTTATTACTAGCGATAGCCATGGCATTTTTACGAAAAAAGAAAAAAAATTGACATTTTATCAGAATTTTGAATATTTTGTACTAGATTAGAAATTGCTTGAATATAATTAAATAAAATTATTAAATAATAAAATTTGCATAAGTTGTAAGTTTTAACAAATTCTGGCATAAAGTGTCAAATATTTCTTTTATCTTTGTTCAAATGGCATGGCTATCGTTTTAAATAAGAATTTGAATAAATTTAATAATCTTTATGAGAATAAAACAGTGCACAATTTACATTTGACGCAGAATTATGTTCTGTCTCTATTGATACCAGAATCATTGTTGTTAGTCAAACCGGCAAAAGTCCGTAAATAAACTAATTTACCATGTTAATTTTCTATGTACGAGTATACTTTAAAAATAAACGCCTGGTATATATGGGTATTGGAACGGTTAAGACAAGGTAGTAGGAGGTGAAATAGGAACCCAAGTAACACTGACCAAAATGTGAGGACGATTTTAGGTTGAATTTAAGCGATATACGGTCGTCCAATTAGACGTCTATGCAACGTCACTGTAACGTTTATTTTTGTTCTGAAATAGGACTAATTAGACGTCTAATTTGACGTCCATGTGACGCCACTGTGACGTTTAATCCTAGTCTATTTAGACCTCAGATTTATGGTCGCTATGACGTCCATGTGATGACTTTATGTGGCCATAATGAAAACCTTTTTAAGAAGTCCAATTTGAAGTCTACGCCATTTATTTGTATTGTGCTATTAAATAAAAGTCGAGCCAAGCTCATAAACTCTTACTAAATTTTACAACTAAGAGTTACTTACTAAAATAAGTTTGTATAATACTACGAGTAGTGATACTGGTTCTCATAAGTTCACTACTAGCTTATTTTAACTAGTAGTAAAGTATATGTGGCAACCCTTTACTATTAATTAAAATGTTGAAGTTGAGCAAGAGGGATAGAAATATAATAAACATGTTAGCATGAAATTAAAGATCTGTTAATACAGGTTAGAGTGCTACTAACTACTAGACTGGAGTAAACATAACCTGTAAAATAACCACAGATTTGACAGTAGTGAGAGCGGTGAAATAGTAGTGTTCTACTTATTGAATATGAAAAATAAAATTATTTAAAAAAAATACAAATAAACTGGAGTGTGGGGAAAATTGAACACAAGAAGAAAAAATATTTTTAATAAATTTAATTGAAGAATTTTTTAGAAATAATGGTGAAGAAAAGTCAAGATGGTAAGATTTTAAAAGAACCTTTAAATTTTTTTTTAACTGTAACAAAGAAATGCTGTATTATAATAATGAGAATGTGATTCCAACAAAGAAAATTTCCAATCACACAAATAATGATTATAATAATTGTTCTTGTACGTATTTATTCTAATTATAACAGAAATTTTTGATTACAATAAAGAAAATTTGGTTGTAATAATAAATATCAGTAATTGCATAAAATAAATTGATTATAATCGTTGTTGGATTTAGGCGGAAAACTAATAACAAACTACAGGGTGCAAAATCGTTAATCCGCCACCGAAAAGAGCAAATTAAAGAAAAGAGTATTACTCAAAAGTGAGCGAATTAAGCAGCAGTGGCTACGTAGAGTAATACAAACTTCTAGTTCTGCATATATACAACTCGTACCACCCGCTGTTGTGCGAAACAACTTTCGTTTGAACAGAACGCACGCCACAGAGACGGCGCAAGAGCTTGTCGTCTTCTTATTGGTCAAAATTTTAAAAAGTTCCCCTGTTTTCATCTGGAATGATGTTTACAAGTCTTAGATACTGCCTGCACCCCCGTGGATTGTGCCGATCACTGAGGTAGGAAAATGGGGGGGGGGTCGACGGCGTCACTCTCTGCCGGGATCAAGTAGAGACACTATAATTAGAATCTGGACACGACCTATGCCCGCCGTGTTTGGGCATTTCACCGCAACAAGGATAGAAAATAAAGCTAATTTCATATACTTCACGAAGGACTAACTTCAATTTCGTCTAGGTTTTGTTGGTGTTGTATTTACTAATAAAATCATGGTCTGTTGCAGTAAAATTTTGTAATAATTCAACCAGAAAAGGATATTTTGCGAAAATGAAATATGTTTACGAGTATTTTGCAACAATATATTGACATTCCAATGATTTGAAATACTTACCCATTCATGGGGCAACGTCTGTTTATATGGGTGAAGTGTAAAATAAGAGACATAATATTAATTAAAATAACACGTATATTAAACAATAAATAATTAGGATAAATATTAAAAAGATATAAAAATAACTAACACTATGATTAAAAATTTATAGACACTAATTTAAGACTAAGAATATTATTAAATGCTCAAACACTAAGATTATTTATTTAAACAATATTTATATCACTACATTTATTTATGTTACTACATTTATTTATATAACTACATTTATTTATGTTCACAAGTTGTCTGATACGCAGTGGCCGATGGAATAATCTGAAGACACGGTGAACAGGTCTCGATGTTCTTCTGTCGTCACGCCATACCGCGCCTTGTGACCAAAGGAATACTTCCATGAAGTCTTCAAAAGTCGGTTCCTGAGTTATGATCTGACGAACCTTTGCTCCATGATGGTCTTCATTGTTGTAACCAGCGAAAGGGGCTAGCCGATTAAAGTGCACTACTCTCGGCTTCCCTGTTGGTTTTTCTAACTCTGTATATTACGTCGTTTATCCTTTTAACGACCTGATAAGGACCTTCCCAATTTCTTTGCAGCTTTGGTGATAAACCGCGACACCTTTGTGGATTGTAAAGCCACACTAAATCACTAGGTTGGTATCCACCTTTTTCTCCCTTCATGCCATACTGGTCCTTCATTCGGTCGCTGGAAATTTGAATGTTTGCGCGGCCTTGTTCATGAATGTCGTCCATTCTTCTCCTTAAGTCCGTAATGTAATCTTCCCCGGCCAGATCTTCCCCAGGTTTACTGCCGAACACCAAGTCACATGGCAGGCGCAACTCACGCCCGAATAAAATGTACGCAGGAGTTTACCTTGTTGTTTCATGGACGGATGAACGATAAGCCATCAGGAACAGATGAAGATGTCGGTCCCAGTCTCTTTGGTAATTGGAGACTACCTTCGACAAGTATCGGTTGATCGTTCTGTTCATTCGTTCAACCATGCCATCCGACTGCGGATGTAATGCAGTTGTCCACGTTTTATTAATTCCTAATATCTTACAGATATTTTGGAAAACGGCAGACTCGAAATTTCTTCCCTGGTCGGAGTGAAGTTCACGTGGTGCACCAAACCGGCATATACACTCTTTGACTAAGGTTTCGGCGATCGTGGTGGCTTCCTGGTTGGGTAATGGATAGGCTTCAACCCATTTGGTGAAGTAGTCCATGACAACCACGATGTATTTATTTCCGTCTTCGCTTTCTGGAAATGGTCCGGCCACGTCAATCGCAATCAAATGGACTGCCCACGTTGTATTGACGCATTGGAGCTGTTCGCCGTTTATGCGGATTGTTGATTCCAGCGCTAACCACACATTTCTTGAACCAGGCTTTAACGTCTTCCTTGCAGTTGACCCAGTAAAATCGCTGGCGCAATCTTTCTAGAGTTTTGTTGACTCCAAAATGGCCTCCTCCAGATCCGTCATGGATCTTTTTCAACACGTCTGGTATTCTATTCTTAGGAATAACCAACTGAGTTCTCTTCTCAGTTCCAGCGGCATTTTCCACCAATCGTTTTAATAGGCCATCCTCAATCATCATTGAGTCCCATTGCGCCCAGTACGATTTTACACTCTGTGAGTGTGGTGCAACTTCTTCCCATCTTGGTTTTCTCTCTTCTGCTTTCCATTCCAGTAATATTTTCAAAGTCGGGTTATTTCCTTGATCCTTGCGTAGTCCATCGGGCTGCCAACTATCGTCAACTACTGTTATTCTGGCAATGGTGGAATGTTTTTCTTCCAGTCGACTACCATATTTGCCTCCATCTTGGTATGGCCTTCTGGAAAATGCGTCGACATTACTTCTCTTTCTTTCTAATTCCTTTCTCTGTCCCTCTGTGTGTCTTCCAGGCGTCTTGTCTTCTTGAAGGCATCGGCACTGCTTCCCTTTCTTTCAATTTCCTTTATTTTTCTGTAAAGTCTCTGCGAATGATCCAGTTCACCATTTTTCCAACCGGGGAATTTCTTTCTTTCAGCAAACACTTCACTTTCAATTGGTCGTAATTTCTCATTCACATCTTCCGTGTTTTTTTTCCTCTCAGCCTCATTACCTCGCACTCGCAATTGGTTGCGTGAAACTTGTTTGGCAGCTTCATGTTCTAATGCGTATGAGAGTGCGTCCACTACAGTTTTCTTCTCGATGTCAGCAATAGGGTATTCTCGCATATTTTTTTTATTCTTTATTCTTAAAGAACAGGTATTTCTAAGAGTACCTGTGGAAACCCGAATTAAAAATTCCTTTTAATAACCGAGATATTAATTTTTAAAATTTAATTTTGGTAGGTCACGTGATACGTGACGTACTAGTTGTACGTACCAGCGGTGTACAATCAGTGGTTCATGAGTTTTCGAGATGGTATTCAGTAAGTATTACAAAAGGTAGGAAATCAAATATATTTAATTGTAATCTTACATATTATTACTAAAAAAAAGTAAAGATAAACCATTTTAAGTAAATGATTACATTTATTTATCCCTACAGCTGTAGTACGAATACTCCCGAACGAACCGAAGTAGACCCGAGCATGTACGTACCTAAATGCGGCGTGTTATCATATTCGAGCATGTAGTAGGGATATCAACTGGTCTCCCATTGATAGTACAACTAGTACATCATCAAAATTTTAATGCTTTATATCTTTTGCAACAATCAATTTATAACATCTTTTTTTGCTTTCTCTCTCGTTTACCAATCAACTTTAGTATTTTAAATAACTTTTTAATGTTTGTAATCATGAGAGAATACCCTATTAGGACATACTTGTGAATTCTGAATCTTGCTAGAATGTATACTAGTTCCTGTTGTACTACTGGACCCGGAAATAAAATGTCGTTTAATGAAGCGTAACTTTTTGATTTCGCGGATCCATCGAAAACAACACGCACCTTTGTTGTAGTGCTGTCCTCGTTCAACACTGCGTGATGTGGTAGAAAAAACTCCTGGTTCGGTTTAATTTCCTGCTGTACTGGCTCGATCTTCTTCATATGTCCCAATTGTTGATACTCTTCCATAAATTTGGAATATGCAGCATGCAATTTATCGTTTTTTGCAAATTTGCGCTCTAGATTGCAGAAACGTTTTATTGCAGGCTGTTTGCTTTCTCCCAATGCTGGTGCATTCGGTCTAATGGGCAGTATGACAAAGAAACGACCTTCTGAATTTCTTTGGACGGTTTTCTCAAATAAATCCTCGCAATATTTGTCATCTGCACTCAGTGTCCGTTCTTGCGGAACTTCCTCGAGGTTCCAAAATCGTGTTATGCTTTCGTCAATGGTTTTAGTGGATAAAGCACATGAAATTCTGCTGTTAGCTGCATTGAAGTTACAAATTTTGCCTGATGCTACCCATCCAAATTGCGTCTTCTGCCAATAAGGCTGAGATTTGTTGACTGGTTGAATTTGACCCAAACAAAGAAGTTTGCAGAATGCTTCTGCGCCTATCAATAAATCTATGTTGCTGGATATGTTCAAGTTGGGGTCTGCCAATTTGATTGTATTTGGAATGATAATATTCGATTTGTCAAATGAAACCGTTGGTAAATTGTTTGTGATCGTGGGAGCTATTAAACATTGTAAATCCAACTCAAAACTATTGTATCTTGACTTTATTTTTACATTTGATAGTTGCTTAATATTGCAATTCACACCGTTAATTCCACTTACTGCAACTGATATGGGTTGAGCTTTCAATTTGAGCCTATCCGCGAAATCTTGCGTGATGCAGTTGGAACTGTGAGCCACTGTCTAGCAATGCTTTACCGATGTGTATATTATTAAGATAATCATATGTTATGATTAATGCGGTTGATAGTATTACTTGTGATGATTTTTCGTAGTTAGAGATAGCACTTGAAGCCGTTTTGCTAGTGCCTGGTGCTGGCTCTTGCGGTTGCGGGTTGGGAGTTGAATTCTGCTGACCAGGCCGTGGCGTGCAATCTTGATGCAAAAATGTGTTGTGCAAGCCTTTACAGCGCTTGCAACGTGACGCTGTGCAATTGATAGCTCTATGTCCCGAATGTAAACAATTGAAACACAGGTTTTTTTCCTTTACTTGTATTCGTCGCCCTGCTATTGAGTTTGTAAGAAATTTGTTACATTGAAATACATAATGATTTTCTTCACAAATAGGACAAAATATTTGCGAAGTCACATGTGCCGAGGATCGCTTGTTGATTGCATTATGCTGTGTTCTTCCGCCCGATGTATTTGTACTTAAATGCTTATTGGGGGCCATTGCTTCTAACATCTGGCACCGTTTCGTTAGAAATTCTTTAAATTTCTCAAAAGTGGGCGGTACTGTACCGCTGATGCTTCAAGTGCGGTTAATGCGCGGACATGTGTGGAGGTCGCGTTTGATAATTGCTTTAATGAGGAAGATGACTCAACCTTGACGACTGGTAGCTCAAATAATATATAAATTAATTCAATGGAATACGATTTAATGTTTTTAAAAAGTTTTTATTTTAAAATACAAGATACAACAAGATATGATATGAACTTTATCTCTCTACAGACCGACATAAACTCTGCTTTACATGTCTGAGATGAGCTATTTAACTACTTAGGTGGTATGACATTTGTGCTGTATAGGGTTTAATGTTACTTAATGGAAAGTTACCAGGAATGATGCAACAAGGGCTGGGCATCTACATAATTCCTCCCCCCTAAGATGAAAGAATACCTGTTGGATATTCCATAGGTGTTGTTTCAATTGTTATTTCGCTACTTTTATTCTGATTACATAAATTACGTTTGTTAATTTCTACATAAATCTTATAAACTAAGAACATGGCTACAACTATGCATACAATGTATAATATTATATCGAAAAATATTGAATGTGACTCCGAGTTATGGATTTCATTTAAATGTGTTATTTGTTGATTTGGAATTTTAACTGATTCTCGATTTTTTTATATTCAGTGTCTTATTAAGGATTATTTTATTTTTATTTTGTTCAATATTTAAGTTAATAATTTTATCATACTTGACATTTTTAAATAATTTTTGTTTGTTTATTAAACAGTTTTTTATTGAGTATATTCCAGCAATTTCTTTATCTTGAACTTCGTGATCACATTCGACATTTATTACATCTTTATTAGGTACAAAGAGATATACAATATTTGAATTTGGTATTGAAATGATTTCGTTGTGATTAAGTACTTTAATATATTCGCAACTATCACTATTTTTATTAAAATACAAGTTTTCTAAACATTTATTTGCTAGAGAATTTTCAATGTTACAAATATAAAGTTTATCTTCTACCAAAGTACATTTATTCAATTTATTAATGTGTGTATTGGTTTTCGAGTAATAGCCAGGAGTGATATCTAAGGTAACGTAAGTGTTATTGTGCAAAGTAGGAATAGGGGTGATTTGTAGGAATGTCTATTATTATGTCTAAATTAAAATTTTCATATTTACAATAGGTTTTTACTAACTGTTGGTTTTGCCAATTTTTGATTACAAGGTGTTTTAAACTGCTTGATAATAATTTATCAATTTCTTTTTTGACATCTTCTCTCGAAAGAATACCAAAATATAAAGTGTTTGTTTCACAAAAAGCAAACGTGGTTTCGATTTCGTTAAGGATACTTATTAGATTTGTGGCTGCAAATGTTAGTTGCGTTATTATATTTTCGATATAGAGTATATCGTTGGTATCTATTATTTTGCCTAAAACAACATGCATCTCAGTAATTTTATTTTGAATAATTTTATTATTGGAGTTGATTTTTTCAACTTGTTTATTGAAATAATTCGAAATATTTTTATTAAAGGTAATTACTTGATTTAAATTGTCTTTCAAAATATTTTAATTTTTTTTAATTAATTTCAAAGCGTTATCGTATTTTTCTTGATCAGTGGCGTCTAAATTTCCAGTGATACTTTTTATTATAGAACCGATTCCGTTTATAAGTCCACGTTTTTCTTTATTATCGTACAAGAGAATTTGTATTTTACTATTTACTATGTCTAAAAAGTTTTCTAACATAATAAAGTTATTACTTAAAGTTTCTACATTTTTCTTATTATATTTATTCTCTAATTCTAATTTTAATTGATTATAGTGGTAAGTAAGATTATTATATGTTTCCTTAATTCTATCTAGATTGAGCTTAACATAGATGTACTTATTATTAGTTGAGATTAATGCATTTCCTAGTTTCAGGACGTTAATTCCGGCGTTGTGTCTTTCGTCTTTGAGGTCGATGGTTGTTGTTGTTCGTATGAGTCTGTAAATTGACGGAGAGATTTTAATTTGTCAATTTTTACCTTTCTGTTCGTGTCAGTTATTACTTGGGCCCTATCTTTTACATACGTTTTAATTTGTTGTTTTTTGTAACGGGGTTTCTCGACTTTACCAGTGTTTCTTTTGGCTTGTTCTTCGAATGCTTTATCTGGTAATTTAATACTATCAACCTGTGACGTGGCGTATTTCTTTTTGCTGTTATCTAATAATAATTTAGTTTCATCGTAAATTTTTTTCATAATTTCTTTGTGGGTCTGAACGTAATTATCAGTAACGATTTCGGGAGAAATTTCTTCTTTTATTTCATTATAATGGCCGAAAAGTATTTCATTGGGTGTGCGTTTGATAACGGAGTGAATTGTCTGGTTATAAGCTTGAAGAGCATAACGGACTTTATTACTAATGTTTAAATCGTTGAAATCTTTATTTTGTTCCAGTATTCTAACATGTTCTATTATTGTTGAATGGAACCTTTCGATATTACCGTTACTTTTTGGATTATTGACGCTAATGAGGTGAATACGAATATTTTTGGTTGACAAAAAGTTGTAGATCAGCTGGTTGTTAAATAGTAGGCCGTTATCAGATATTATTAATTTAGGAGTACCGAAGATAGAAAAATATTTTATTAATTTTTGTATTATAGTTATTGTATTGGTTTCGGACAAATGATAAATTTGTGCGTGCTTAGAGAAACTGTCGATTATTGTTAAGAATTTTTCTTTTTTTAATGATAAAATATCAATATGAATAATTTCGAGGGGCTTGGTCGCAGTTTGTGTTTTTATAATGGGTGTTTTTACGGGATTTCTTTCATATTTATTTTCCTGGCAAACATCACAGTTATTTATAAATTTAGAAACTGTTTGCTGCATATTTGGCCAATAATACTGCTGTTTTAATTTCTGATAAGTTTCAATTATGCCACGGTGATTTGTTTTACCTAAATGATAGTTCTTTACAAGGTCGATTTGTTCGTCTGACGCTTCTATGTCTTGTAACTGATTCTTACAACTAGTCAAAATATAAGTGCCTGGTTGAAAGTGAATTTGCAAAATAGAATTTAACATTTTTTGGAATTGTACCGGAACGATACAATGATAATGTATTCCAGGTACGAGGTATTCTTTAATAAATTTTAAGAGAGTATTTTTAATATTAGTCTTGTTTAAGTAAATATAAAATCTTTGTTTTTCGTGTCCAAACATTTTTTTATTTCTACAGTGCTTTTCGAAGTTGTTTCTTTAAATATAATTTGGTTTTTACTGAAATTTATAGGAATGTCTTTATAGTGCAGGCCGTTGATAGGGGATTCGTCATCAGAATGCTGCGTATAACTGTCGGTGTCCTTTTCAGCGATAACGGAGTTTGCATAAGTTTCGATACTATTCAGAGTAAAAACGTTGATTTGTATGTCTGTATTTTGTTTGTCTAGACCAGATGCAATTTTTGGCATGTTAATTGAATTAATATTGTTTTCGATTAGATAATGTCTTAATTGTATTAAACAGTTTTTAATATCTTTTAAATTTGGCTCGTCAAAATAATTCTCTTTTGAAATTAAATGTATTATTAGTCTAGGTGATGTTTGTACGGCGATGTTATTTACTATTTTTATTTTTTCTATATTGTTGGTGGTGTGGTACTTTTCGTTAATCTGTTTTGCGAAACCTTGACCCATTTTAAAATCTTGTGAAACGCAATGAATTATGGGTTCCTTGTGGTCAAAAATATTTGAAGTTTTGTAATTTATCTCGAAAGGTTTTGGAATTCTGGCTAAGTAATCTGCGACGTAATTTTGTTTACCTTTTTGATACTCTATGTCATAATTGTATTGTGATAATCTCAATTTCCAACGTATGAGTTTTGAATTTGGTTCTTTTAGACTGTTTAGCCAAATAAGGGGTTTGTGATCCGTAATCAGTTTAAATTTCCGGCCATACAAATAGTGATGAAAATGTTTCGTGGCCCACACGATAGCAAGTAATTCCTTTTCGGTGGTCGAATAATTTACTTCATGATCGTTGAGAGTGCGACTTGCGTAGGCTATAGGTAGATCTTTACCGTTTATGTTTTGGGATAAGACTGCACCTAAAGCGAAATTTGATGCGTCGGTCGTTAAACGGAGTTGTTTCGAAAAATCAGGATACTGTAATATTGGTGCGTTTGAAAGTAGTAATTTACATTTTTCGAAGCACGAAATGTATTCTTTGTCATCAATATTAATTTTGGCGTCTTTCTTTAAGCATTTGGTAAATGGTTTAGTTAATTTGGAAAAGTCTTTTATAAATCTACGGTAATAACCAAGAAAGCCTAAAAATGATTTAATTTCTTTTTGAGTCTTTGGAAGAGTAAGTTTTTTAATAGTTTCAATTTTATCTGGATTCGGTTTAATGCCCTCGGTAGTAATTATATGTCCAAGATACGCAACTTCTTTTCTTAGAAATTCGCTCTTATCTAGTTGTAATTTAAGATTCGCCTCTCTTAATCTTTGGAAAACAATTTTGATGTTTTGAATGTGTTCTTGTAATGATTTGCCCAAAATAATTATGTCGTCCAAATACACAAAACATATTTTATTAATGAGGTCTTTTAAAACAAAATTCATTAGTCGCTGGAAGATACTTGGTGCGTTCTTGAGGCCAAATGGCATTCTAAGGAATTCAAAGTGTCCTTGATCGGTAGAAAAGGCTGTTTTTTCTACTGAATCAGAATCCATTTCGATTTGGTGGAATCCGCTTTTTAAGTCAATGGTACTGAAATAATTACATTTACCAAGTTGGTCTAAAATGTCCGCGATATCGGGTATCGGAAATTTATCGTCGATAGTTTTTGAGTTTAGTTTGCGGTAGTCAATAACCATGCGAAATTTTGTTTCACCCGAAGCATCCTGTTTTTTGGGAACAATTCAAATTGGGCTACTCCAAGGGGAGTATGAGTGTCTAATTATATCCTGATTTAACAATTTATTAATTTGTTTGTTAACTTCTTCCTTGTAGATAACCGGATATTTATATGATCTTTGATAAACTGGGGTTTCGTCGGTTGTCCTAACTTTGTGTTTTATCACATTTGTAAAAGTTAAGTTTTTGTCGTCATCGATAATCAAATCTTCGAATTCTTTAAGAATTTTATTTAATTCTTTGATTTCTGTGTTATTTAAATGATCTGTTCTGAGGTTTAATTCTTTTGAAATTTCTTGACAATTCATTTCTAATTTGTTTTTGTGAAAATAGCTAAATTTAAATTTACGTTTACCTAATAAAATAGATTCATCTGAATAACTAATTTTCGCTTTTAACAACTTTAGGCCAGAATTTCCTATTACAATATCAAAATCTTTATGGAATTCAAAAATGAAGCATTTTATATTTTTCTTAAGTAATTCAACAAATGTGAATTGGGTACCGGTTGAAACAGCATTTGCGGTTTGTATCTCGAAATGTTCATTAAAAATTTTGAATTTGTTTTTATTTTTGTGAACGAAATTTTGACTAATAAAATTTTCGGAAGATCCGGTGTCAATTAATACACGGCAATTTTTAAATTGGATAAATGGTAGACGTGAAGTATAGTTTGCTAAAGTTTCAACTCTTCTAAGAGTTCTATGGGAAAATTTTCGGTTTGTGACTCTAGTTCGTTGTTTGTTTCAATGTTTTCTTCATCGTTTGTTTGGTCGTAATCATAGTGTTCGAATAGTTGATTGTCATTGTTGGGGTCTACAAGGGTTTCAGTATTACTGTCTAGCATTTGTAAGTCCTGTCTCTGTCTTTTTTGTTGAGGTCTAAAGGTGTTTGTGCTGATGGACATAGGTTGAGGATAATTGTTTATTCTCGGTTTAGGGTGTATCGGTTGACTAGGGAAATTCGTTGTTGCTGAGGATATCGGAGCATTGGTGATCGATATTGATTTTGATTTGGGTAGGAATTTTGGTTTTGTGTTGCAGTTTTATAAACAGGTGTTGGGGCGTTTATCTTTGGTTTGATAGTGTTTTGTTTGTGTATGTTTGTGTGAATGTACTGGAAGTCATTTTTGATTAAATTCTGGATATCATTTAAAGATTTTGGATTTCTAGCGGCTAACTGACTTCTATATGGCTCTCTGCAATTTATTATAAAATTATGTGACGCATAACTAGACATGAATGTAGCTAAATTGTCGAAGCCAGCACCAAACTTTAATTTTAATAAACTTATCAATCTTTTGAAAATGTCTTCGTATTTATCGAAGTACAAGAATATGTCTTCGCTAGATTTTTGATCGAGATGTGATAGTTCTGTTAAGAAATGAACTTCGTTTCTTTTATCACCATATTCATCAATTAGTAATTCTTTTAAAGATTTCCAGTCAGTATACGTTTTGGTGGCTAGTTTTGTATTGGCTTCTTTAGTTATTTTCTTTCGAATTGTATGCAAAATTATTCGTTTAATAATTGCAGATAAATTTTGTTTATCGATTATTTCGATCATTTCATCACAGATGTTAATAAAGTGCGCGAGGGTGCCAGTGCTCCCATCATATTCGGGTATGATATCTATTAGTTCTTTAATATCGTTAGGGATTCTGGGGATTAAATTCAGAGTGGCTGGCTGGATTTGTGGAGCTGGTGGATTCATTATGTGTGTATGTGATATTTAAATAAAATGATGTAAATATTAATTTGAATAAATATGAAGTTGTTTAACAACAATGAATAGTAGAATGTAATAAACTTATATTAATATTAATAATAAATTCACGACGGCCAATTTCATGGTCTTTGTGGAGTGAATTTGGGATGGTTCCTGATGTCCGCTCAGGTGGTGGGGTCGAGATGTCTTCTACGGACGATCCGCTTCTGGTGACTCTCGGAATTAACGACGATATGATCAGCCTTTCTTCGTCGGAGGTTTGTGTGGGTGTAGAGGGTCTTGTAGCCTGGTACTTCTGGATTTGGTTCCACTCTTTGAAGTGTGAAATCTTCAACGAATTGATCTCACCAATAATTGTCGTGGTGAGATTTCGGACTTCTGAACACTCAGGGAACTTGATGGTTCGTGGATGCCGCGTTTAACACTTAAAAGTGACGACTTGAACTCTTCAACGAATTGGAGATTCGAATTTCGAAAATCTTCGGAGTTTTAAAGCCTTTTGGGCATCCTACCGACTGCGCCAATTAAATCAATGGAATACGATTTAATGTTTTTAAAAAGTTTTTATTTTAAAATACAAGATGTTACAACAAGATATGATATGAACTTTATCTCTCTACAGACCGACATAAACTCTGCTTTACATGTCTGAGATGAGCTATTTAACTATTTAGGTGGTATGACATTTGTGCTGTATAGGGTTTAATGTTACTTAATGGAAAGTTACCAGGAATGATGCAACAAGGGCTGGGCATCTACATAATTTATATATATATACATTTAAATTACATTTTTTTGCGATTTATGTTATTGTAAAAAAAAATATTATTAAATTTTCTACAGATATGCATTAATATTTTTTCTATTTATTGTATGAATAAATTTAAAAATAATTTATTTAAAAAAACATTTCAAATTAATAACGGTAGTATTTTCAGAAGAAAATGTTAAAACATGAATTTATAAAATATCTAATAAATTAATTTTCATATGTTTGCAATTGAAAAGAAAGTAACGTCACATTACAAAATAAAATTATGGTACGATTCTGGAGAAGAAAATACAAATAATACATATAATAAATTGGAACAATAGTTATATTATAATCTTGCAAAGGATATAATGCAGTTGCCAGCATTAGTAAATATGTAAGTACATATTAAAGTTAACAAAAATATTAAATGGCGGGAGGTGTTGTGCTGGGCAAATCAGAATATTTTGGTTTATTTTTATCGCCAGCTGGCACAGAATTATTTCAGAAGGAATTATGAAATAATTTCAATTCATTTTCACATTATCATTAATATGAATAAGGTTTTATGAAAATCGTCAACTAAAATGCCTAAAGCTTACGCACTATCGAAATAAATAAAAATTAAATTAGACTTATTTCTGAGCTGTAATTCAATTGTACTAAATTATTAATAAAGGAGGAAATAATTCAATATACACTTTTAGGGTATTAAGAATATTGTTTACGTAAAATAAAAAAATATAAAAAGAGGCCGGTGAATTACAACTTGACTCGTAGGTACTTATGCATATTGTTATTAATATTTTGAACACATCTGTTATCTTAGTCCCCGCTTTTTAGAATACAATGTAATATACCTACTCGTACAGTGGAATTCCGCTACACGAAACATTTAGGCTGATCGTCCATTGAAACTATATTTGTCCGAGGAGAAGTCGCCCGAAACGTCAGTGAACATGACCCAACCCAAAAGCAAACAAACCCTATTTCATGTATAAATTAGTTTATTTGGATGCGTTTTTAAATGTTTGCTATATTTAATTGTTTGTTCGCCTTTCTTTCCCCCTTTTTTTAAAAAAAAAATGTGGGTGGGGCTATCTTCACATTAACCCGCCACTTAAATAATAATGTTTGTTTAGATACGTTAATGTACTCATTCTCGTTTGTTTGTTAATGTTTTAATATAATTTCATTTGTTTAAACTTTCTACTTCCTTTTTTGATCTTTAAATTATATGGTGCGGCTAAATTCTCATTTTCCGCACCCAATTGACCCACCGTTTGTTTAACTGTAAAAATCTGTTTTGATGTATTAGTTTAGTATTGTTGAAACCTTTTCATCAATTGTTTGCGTGTTTTAATTAACTATTTTAAAAAAATACATATGGGTGCGGGTAAGTTCTGATTTTTCGCACCCGATTTGCCCATAGTTTGTTTAACTTTTATAATCTGTTTTAGAGTATTAATTTAATTATATTGAAACAATGTTATTGATTATTTGAATGTTGTCTAGAATAGTTAAGTAAAATTTTAATAAAATTAATTATAAAATGAGTTTTTTTCATTGGACCAAGATCTCGAGTAAGTAATAGTTACTATTTTTTCTGACCATTTAAATAAAACGTATCTCTTAATTCTTAAAATCCCAAGATTACATGACACTTATTTCAATCGTTTTTAAGAAAATTGTGGACATAAAAGTGTAGAAAATAGAGGTACAGGATGAAACATATTTATTTTTAAAAATTTACAAAAGTATTTAGTACAGAGCTATTAAATTCTACCCGAAAATAAATATATTATGGTCATTTTACTTGAAAACTAGAGTACAGAAATAACTAGTGCTCGGAATACCGGTGGAACCAAAGGACCACCCGTTAACCCGTATTTCAACGAACACGGGTCGGCGTCGATTCTTCACCCATAAGACTCGTAAGACCCGCTAGACCCTTACGAAGCGAGAGACCCATAAGAACCGTATGACCCGTAAGATGTATTTATCCATTTCCAACTTTACCATCCGTAAGTATTATCCAGTTTGGAAGTTTATGGAACAACAATAAACATGAACTATGGAATGTTGTATTAAAATAAAACACACAACGTCGTCTTATGGGTCTTACTGTTCTTATGGGTCTAAAGGTTTAAAAATTGACTCCGACCCGTATTCCAGTTGGTCTGTGTCGGTAGGCTATTCCCATAGGTGATTTTTGATGTAAAAATATTTGATTATAAATAATCCTAAATAATAAGACAAATTGTACATTTAAATAGGGAATAGAAAAATTCTTCCATTATCTCAAAAGATATATAGGCACAGCTAAATCGATTACTTCGACTTTTATCTATATTATGAACGATAGAAAAAAAAAACTCTAGAATAAAGGAGACATCTGTCTATGTACATTTTTTTACAATTAGTTCTCAAATTATCATATAAAGTTGTATTTTTTCATAACGTATCAGCTTTATATATTTATAAGACAAAGTGTTTGAGAAAAATACGATTAACTTTTTTTAAAAAATATTTAACACCCAATGGCTATGAATATTCTGATTCTGGGGCTCAGGATTCCGACTTTTTACCTCTCGCTACCCTCGGTAAGGGAGGTATAGAGATCGTACTAAAAATCGTATATCGAGATTCTGGTAAATGATCATGGTTTAAGGTCCCTAGAATTCAATTTTAACATTTTCACGACGAGATCTGTGTATGTGTGTGTGTTTGTGTGTGTGTGTGTGTGTGTGTGTGTGTGTGTGTGTGTGTGTGTGTGTGTGTGTGTGTGTGTGTTTTTCAAGCTCAAATACTATTCAGAAAATTTTGAAACCTTGTATTTCTTCGAAAAATACCTTTAAATGTTATTTTTTCGAGATTTGTTTGTATAATATCCTATACTAAAAGGAAAGATTCACTATCTATAGTTATATAGTTATATATTTTCTTTCATCATGCCAATCGGGAAAATTTTGCGCACCTGCACAGCCTAAACGGTACGACCGATTTTAATGAAATTTGTACCAGTTTGTAGATATATTCGCGACTTGATTTCCTAATTTGGACCATTTTTCTGTAAAATACATAGTTTTTTAATAAAAAATTAATAAATGTGGAAATTCTGAAAATTAAAACAATGGATCAAAGTTCTCCTTGTAAATTTACAAAGAACATCGCTCTTTTGACATGTCAAATTAAAACTTTAAATACAAATATTTGCGTAATGAAGAGTATTTGGAAGAAACTAAATTCAAAATTATTAATTATGAGAATGCGAAATTATTTCACACAGGTAAAAAAGGTCTAATACATTGTATTTAAGAATTATAATATTTGAGGGTTCATATGAATTTAGGACAGTGTTGCCAAATGTGCCATATTTAACTTAATAAGAAACCAAGGTCACGACACATTTGACATTAATATCATCCTTTCAATGAAAATATATTATAATTAAGAATATATTAGAAGGATTTATTATCATTTAAATGTATTACAGTCATGATAAAACAGATTACATTACTTGTAAGTATGCAAAAAGAATGTATATAATATGTTATATATTTTTGTAAGTTTTCATTTATTTTCAGGTTATGAGAAATGTTTTCCAATGGTCAATATGTATAAATTGTGTGTGAACTTATAGGAAAATAGCTATATAATAAACAAGAAAGGAACCAAATCAAATATTATATATACATTTATATGAAAATAATGTTTTGTGGCTTTTTATTCTTCTTTGCTAAAATACACAGGACAAAAGTATGTACCAACTAATTAACTCTCATAATTTGTCGAAAATTCAGAATACAAGATATTTATTACAAACAGACACTTATTTCACGTCTGTTTTATAGTAAACTTTGGAATGATTCCGTAAATAGAAAGACAGAAATGATGAGAGAACGTGATGAACAAAAACAAGAGGGCAAGAAATTAATACATGACAAGAAAGACAGAAAAGACAGTATGAACTTCAAGAAATAATTCGGCGATGAAGAAATATTAGAAGAATAATAAGAATATGGTAAAAGACGATAACAAGAAAAACAGAAAAACCTAAACCTTAAAATGGAAATATTTTTTGAATTGGAAGAAATAAAAAGGATTTATTATCATTTAAGAACAGTGTAGCTGGCAGCAAAGTATCCTTTTTGAGTTTTCAGTGGAAACAAATTGCAGAGAGAATTGTAACCTTAAACCTTAACTATTTTTACTATATTCTAATGAAATTTATGTAGCTGGCTCATTCAATTTTGCTACGCTGCTACGGTTATTATGGCCGGCTGAAATATAACTAAAATTATACGAACGAAATTAACAGATTTAGTACGTTAAGTGGCGCCACGCACGGCGTAACATTGTACCATTCTGGGAAATTATCTGTCGTAAATAAATATTAATTTAAATAATTAAGTATTATATTTACTTTTATTAAACTGACAAAGACCAAAGAGGATCATGGACACCGACAATATCCTTCTAATTGAAATAAAAATAACCAGATGTCACTACTATCTGTGCCAAATCTGTAAAAAGCTCACGATAAAATCACAGTATAAAAATACTTGAACTTAAGTATTTTTATACTGTGATAAAATTTTATATAGATAAACAACGATTTGAGACGGTCTTAATAAGCATAGTGCAATTGAATAAAATTGGCCATGGCTGACCGGACAACTACCGACATCTTGAAAGGTCAATAAATTAATAAATTTAACAATAAAGCCAATTAAACATTATGAAGACTTTGTATTGTAAATATTTTTTGAAATATATCTTATTTTAGACGACATTAATTATATGATGTCATTTTACTATGCTTTTTTTAAGTAATAAAATGTTATTTATTAGATGTGCTTATACGTATTATTCCAGTGCCTAATATTAATATGTAATTTTATGTAAAAATTAAAACCTCTTATAATATAAAAATAAATATTTGTTCAATAGATTAATTAAAACTGTCCTTAATTAAATAATTTACAATACATTGTGTCAATTTTTATAATTTCCCGCCAAATCAAACGTAAAATCCACAAGTTCGGATGCCCCCACACCCATTTTAATAGACAAGTTGTTATGGCAAGACCTATCCCAACAAAATACGTACTTTCTTTGCTTTGTAACGTTAGGTGATTTGTTTTTGTATGGTTCTTATGATTTTACAACGTATTTTGGATATAAGGTGAGTTATTATTGTGACAATATTTTTTCTCTTATTATTTTTTTGTTTGTAGTTATTCTAAAAATGCCTGTGCAGCAGTAGTAAGTCGAATAAAAACATTGATTCTGAAGCCAGAAATATTATTTGAATGTTGTGGGCATCTTTGACAAGCAGAAAGCTGCCGATGCGTGGAAGTTTCCCTTGGAAAAGGCAACAGAAGTAGCCGGTGCTGCGACTGGAAAATCATTAAATTTTATCAAAAAATAAGGTACATAATTATTATTTTAATTAATTTTAAATAATAAATTTTATTATTACTTATTAGGACTGAACCTGCGACATCTGAAAAGTCAGCATTAAAATCTGCTCCTAACAAAAAGAGAAGAGGAGGATTAAATAAAATAGTTTTATGTATGTTTTTCTTTATTTATTTATTATATTGTATCTACAATAATTTTTGTAAGACGTATTTTTATGTTCTTATTATTATTAATGTTTTTTTTTAACCATACTTCACTTCAAGCTTTATGTTTACATTTTTAAATATTTTATAAAATTAGTTATATTCACAAAACTTTTAATAAAAACCCCTATTATAGACAAAGATGAAATTTCAATTATTTATAATATTTTTAAATTTGCCGGCAAATTACTTTTTACTCTTAATAAGTATAGGCGATGGGAAAATACAGGTATGGCCATGGGCCGAGATCGCTGCCATTAGCGGGCAAATGTCAAATATTCTGAGTACTCATTTCCCTATTTATTTAAATAAATAAAAGTATTACTTACACTTTAAATAAATATTAAAAGTAAATTTAAATACGTTTTGCATTAAAATAAAACAAATAGCCACGAAAATACATAATAATTTGCGCAACAATAGCAAATATGACAGTGGCCCACAAATGGCGGACGAAACGGGAGCCACGTCATGGCCATACCTTTACTGAGTATATAGGTACTCTATGGGAAATAAGATCGCAGCGCCAAAGTGGAACTAATGTTAACGGGGTAATTTGACATTTACTAATTGTTTTTTTTTTGCATTAAGTATATAATATTAAGATATATTACATATGAAAACGTACATATTATAAACATAATAGATAACACTTGTGTTTATACATTCAAGAAAATATAGTTCCGCAAAATACCACCAGATGTCATATTGCTTATTTCCCATCGCCTATATCGTAGAAACTTACGAATGTGTGTTAGGGTACCCATGTATAGCTTGATTCACGAAAAATGACAATTCATGGTCATTTATTAACCGTATGGTATAATATTACTATAGTTTGGTTCACGAAAGATGACAATTCAAGGTTATTTATTAACCGTGTGGTTACTAGCAGATAACTTCACTGCATTTCGTATACATAGACGTGCAACATGAGATATTTATGGATACATTTTAACTGACAAAAATAAGTGTAATTTATATGAAAATTATGTTTCTTTTTAAATAACACCTTTCTCAAAGATTTATGCTCTTCACCTATGTATTTGCAAAACCCAAAAACATAGACTTGACAAAAACCATGGAATAATAATTTGATTTAACTGTTAAAGTCACTGGGTAACTATTAGGACAGAGGGCAGTGCAGTAGATAATTAGATATCTGTAACTCTACGACATACGTCATTATTATTTGTAATGTGTTGGAAAGTAATATCACTATTGACATACGTCAAATAATCTTTCTCTTTCTAACATGAAATGTTGCTAAGCTACTACTGTATAAAGTGCTGTGTATTCTTTATTCGAATAAATGACCATGAATAGTCATCTTTCTTGATCCAAAGTATACTCAGGGTATGGCCAATACGTGGCTCGCGTTTTGTCCAGCATTTGCGGGCCACTGTCATATTCGTTATTGTTGCGCAAATTATTATGTATTTTCGTGACTGTTTTATTTTAATGCATAACACATGTAAATATACTTTTATATATATATTTATATTTAAAGTGCATGTAATACTTTTATTTATTTAAATAAATAGGGAAATGAGTATTCAGAATGTTTGACATTGGCCCGCAAATGGCGGCGATCTTGGCCCAAGGCCATACTCTGTATGTAGAGGTAACCTACTAAACAGCACTAGCAGCGATGCGCAAGGTTGGGCGCTGATGTAACACAAATACAATTGCTGAATCAATCGGATTCGTCCATTAGTCGTGTTCGGGAAATTTCGGAACTGCTAATGCCTGCGTGGCCTGCGTTGAGATGGGAAGTTCTGAACGCGGCCATTGCTTATCAGCAATAGGTTATAGATTTGTACACAGTCACGAATATACAAGACGAGAAATGTACAGGGCAATATAACTTCGATGGCCATATTTGTACAATAGGAAAATGTCTACGTCAAGAAATGTATAGAATAATATGTGTGCAGTTTGAAATTTGTATTCTAAACCATTGATATGATAATATGTAACCCTTTTGTAAAAAAAATATTATGACAACCGTTCACAATAAAACAATTATGACTTTTCATCACACACAAAACCGTCAATACGTTATGCGAGAATTGTCATTACACCAACTTAATTCAAATTCCATATGGGCGATGTGCACATTATGTGTATTAGCGCCTCTGACGGCTACTTAGTTACTTTTGGGTACTGAATAAATTTTTACATTTCAAGAAGATGATACAATTTTATTTTGAGTATTTGCTATAGGCGATGGGAAATAAGATCGCAGCACTAAAATGGAACTAATGTTTGAATTTAAGAATGTTAATTCATGTGGATATCTTAGGAGAGGCAGCGGCGTTAGCACTTTGTATGCTTATGCACATTTCCAATGTGGGAATGCGTGTAAACAGTCATAAAATGCTGAAAACAACGGCGGTAGCACTTTTTAAAAACGTGTAACTATTATAATTTAGGACTGCATGGAAACAATCATAAAACACTATCCACCTAGGGGAAGCTCGGCGTAGCCGAGTTTTCGCTAGTCCTATACTAAAAGGAAAGATTCACTATCTATAGTTATATAGTTATATAGTTATATATTTTCTTTAATCATGCCAACCGGGAAAATTTTGCGCACCTGCACAGCCTAAACGGTACGACCGATTTTAATGAAATTTGTACCAGATTGTAGATACATTCTTGACTTAATTTCCTAATTTGGGACATTTTTCTGAAGAATGCATAGTTTTTTAATAAAAAATTATTAAATGTGGAAATTCTGGAAAATAAAACAATGGATCAAAGTCCTCCTTGAAAATTTACATCGAACATCGCTCTTTTGACATGTCAAATTAAAACTTTATATACGAATATTTGCGTAATGAAGAGTATTTGGAAGAAACTAAATTCAAAATTATTAATTATGAGAATGCGAAATTATTTCACACAGGTAAAAAAGGTCTAATACATTATATTTAAGAATTATAATTTTTGACATTTCATATGAATTTAGGACAGTGTTACCAAATGTGCCATAATTAACAAAATAAGAAGCCAAGGTCACGACACATTTGACATAATTAATTTGAATATTGAAAAATAGAGTTATATTAGAACGATTTATTATAATTTTAATTAATTATAAACATGGGAAAACAGATTACATTAGTTGTAAGTATTCTAAATATGAAATATTCTTGTAATTCCACAATTTAATTTTTAGGTTATAAAATATGAAATGTGAATAATCTGTGCTTATTACAAGAACGAAAAATTGTCTTACAGGCTAATTATAAAATAATTACATGTGTTTTATATATATTTGCCCCAATTAAGTGGTAATTAATTATTATAAAATTAATCTCAAAAAATTGTGGGTAATTGAAATGTGAAGAAAGTTTGAAATATTTCTTTTATACATAGAGTGTTTTAAAATGAAATATATATATTGTAATATTAATAAATGTATATAATTTAATTTATTTGATAAATATTGTGTGTGTAAAATGTCTAGAAATTATAAAAATGTGCACTATTAATCAACAATTTCTTGATGAAATATACGTCATCTTGTCGAGTCAGCAGACAAAAAGGATAAGAATAATACTTTTAGGAAACGTATTTCATTTACAAATAAAGAAACTTTAATATTAGAAATTGTATTCATTATACAAATAAAATTAGCGCGAAATTTAAATAAATATCAATAACACATTCTCTTGGCCTTGAATCATATGATATTTATTTTCTCCATTTAAGTTTAAACAACCTCATAAATATCAGTGTGTGTGTGTGCCAAATAATTCCTTGTTATAAAATTATAGCCATTTTTCTTATTATACTCTGTTTTTATAAGGTAGGTACATGTATTATTCTCATGAGATCTTTCTTACACATCAGATTTTTCTATTCCAATCGGGTGACAGTCTACGTAAAAGTCTATTACCATATAATACGAATCAGTTAATATATTATTATATATAACCGCTATAATGAAAAGTAATTATTGTTGATTGCAACAATGAAATTCTTAAAAATACAATCATTAATTCAATCAATAATAAGAATTGATACAGAAAAGTTTTTATATTTATCATAATTAAAATAACACAACATTTAATGTTCATATTCATCGATTTTTTAAATGATTTAAATGCCGCCAAGAAAGGTTTTCACATTTCTATCGATTCCAATCGGGCGGGTGACATTCTACGTAAACGGCTGTTATCAAATAATACCAATCAGTTAATACATTATAATATAACCGCTGTCACACACACACATACATAATACAATCATTTAAAAAAAAAAAAAAAAATATTGTTCCCTGTTGGGATCGAACCCGAAACCTCAGATTAACCAGGTGCGCGGCCATATTGGTTTTATGAATACATATTAAATTCTTCAAAATATTTAGTAATATGCCATTATTATACATCAAATCAGGCTAATTTTTTCCAAAAATGAACGTAAAACGATTATCTAATTTTTTTAATCACTCATTTACGCTATAAAACGAGATTTTACTATTTAAATATCCTATACTAAAAGGAAAGATTCACTATCTATAGTTATATAGTTATATATTTTCTTTCATCATGCCAACCGGGAAAATTTTGCGCACCTGCACAGCCTAAACGGTACGACCGATTTTAATGAAATTTGTACCAGATTGTAGATACATTCGCGACTTGATTTCCTAATTTGGGACATTTTTCTGTAAAATACATAGTTTTTTAATAAAAAATTATTAAATGTGCAAATTCTGGAAAATAAAACAATGGATCAAAGTCCTCCTTGTAAATTTACAAAGAACATCGCTCTTTTGACTTGTCAATTTGAAACTTTAAATGTAAATATTTATGTAATGAAGAATATTTGAAATAAAGTAAATTTAACATCATAAATAATGACAATAGACAATTATTTCACACAGGTAAAACCGCTGTCACACACACACATACATAATACAATCATTTAAAAAAAAAAAAAAATATTGTTCCCTGTTGGGATCGAACCCGAAACCTCAGATTAACAGCAGCAGTACGAACAATCATAGCATAATTGCAGTGATAGTTTCTCGCAAGCAAATTGTTACTTAATCATATCATCTGCTCTGTGCCTATGAGCACAGTATGTAAGCGTGTGTGTTATAGTCTTTAGATTAAGTTGCAATTATTTAATAATAAAACTTGCTGTAAGACTTTGTTTTTACTGATGAACATTATAGATTGCATAACGAGAAAAGTACGATTTTAAAAATGCAAAAATTCAAAATTATGTTAATGTATGTAGGCGTGGACATCGATGAAGAATACTAAACTGAAAATGTAAGTATATATTAACTTAATGATTTGTTGATTTATACTTTGTTTATGCAACCCAATACAACCCCAAATGGTTAGCATCCCACACAGCAGTCAGGCAATTCGGGTGACCAGCAATCAAGGGCAAATCCGTGTGAAAATATAAGTCGTCAGAACCCTAACAAGGTCACAATTAGTGATTAAAAACAACTCTGCGAAATTAATATCTGACAAATAAAGATATTTTATTTAACTCACAAATGTTCGTCTTGTATTTTGGCATGATTTTCCGCCAAATCAAAGACAAATATCACTAAATTTTCATATTCATAACGTTCCTTGTACATTTTTATTACACCGTGACATCATTTTTCAATGTGTCACGTAGTGAAATTTTTATGAACTAAAGATAGAAAAGTACTATGTTGTCAAATAAAATAATTAAAAGATCAAGCATTTATTTTCGATAAAAAAAAATTTAAACAACACAAAAACTTAAATTATTTTTGCTTTGATTATAAAGAAATAAGTAATAAAGACAAAACAATTTATTTAAAAATAAAATCAATGGTTTTATACTTATTTGTCACTTTCTTAATAACAAACTGGTAACTACGCAATTATCTGTCACTTTATGTGATATTTATTTGGCATTTTTAGAATATAAAACCTCGTTTTTGATTACGAACTACCCGTTTTCTTGTCTTAAAATATTCATCTTCATAAACGCTTTGTGTTAATGTATTTAATATAATCACGTTTTTATTTCTACCATTTAAAATTTTGTTTCATATTTATTTGGCCTCCCCAATACGCAAACAAACTACTGCGCACTACATATCTATATCTTTGTGTGTAAATAATCTATTGACTGAGATATAGTTACATGCCGCCATTTTGTGTTTAAACTGATGATAGTACGCTACCAGCCAACAGCGGTTTTTAATTCCGTTGGATAGCTACAGGTAGCAATGCGACCAGCAATTACTTTCAGGGCAGTCAGTGATATTCAGCGGCTGACATCAACAACATTTATTAATAAAAAAATATACGTACTTTACATGCTATCTATCTTTTCTCCATTAAAGTTGAAAGTTGAGTTGAAAGTTGAAAATTGAAAGTTGGAATTTGAAATTTAAAATTTGAATGTTGAAACTTGAAAATTGAAAGTGGAAAATGAAAAATGGAAATGTAATGTTATGTATGTATGTTTGTTGTCAATTAATTTTTTTTCTTGTATATATGCGACGAAAACACTGTCCACCTAGCGGGAGCTCGGCGAAGTCGAGTGATCACTATCTAATATATAAATCGTAGAAATGGGCTATAGTAGGTCGAGGAGAAATTAAATAAACGAAGAAAGAAATTGTGAAAAATTCATGGACCTCGCAGGGATACTAGATATAGGAAGGCTCTGGGTTCATATCCCAGCGAGGTCCATGAATTTTTCACAATTTCTTACTTCGTTTATATAATTTCTCCTCGACCTACTATAGCCCATTTCTACGATTTAAACATTTAGTGGGGTTCACAATAATTATAAACTATCTAATATACTAAAAAAAAGTAAAAAGAGCAAAACGTGTAACAAAAGGTTCTACACACTGTATTACTTTAATTAGGTAAGTATTATTATTATTATTATGGGGATGTCATAGTAGGGCCAGCGGCGTTAGCACTTTGTATAGCTTATGCAAGTTTACAATATGAGAATGCGTGTAAACAGTCATAAAACACTGGAAGACAGCGGCGGTAGCACTTTTTATAAATGTTCAACTAAATTTATAAATTAGGAATGCATATAAACAATCAAAAAACACTATCCACCTAGGGGAAGCTCGGCGTAGCCGAGTTTTCGCTAGTCCTATACTAAAAGGAAAGATTCACTATCTATAGTTATATAGTTATATATTTTCTTTCATCATGCCAATCGGGAAAATTTTGCGCACCTGCACAGCCTAAACGGTACGACCGATTTTAATGAAATTTGTACCAGTTTGTAGATATATTCGCGACTTGATTTCCTAATTTGGACCATTTTTCTGTAAAATACATAGTTTTTTAATAAAAAATTAATAAATGTGGAAATTCTGAAAATTAAAACAATGGATCAAAGTTCTCCTTGTAAATTTACAAAGAACATCGCTCTTTTGACATGTCAAATTAAAACTTTAAATACAAATATTTGCGTAATGAAGAGTATTTGGAAGAAACTAAATTCAAAATTATTAATTATGAGAATGCGAAATTATTTCACACAGGTAAAAAAGGTCTAATACATTGTATTTAAGAATTATAATATTTGAGGGTTCATATGAATTTAGGACAGTGTTGCCAAATGTGCCATATTTAACTTAATAAGAAACCAAGGTCACGACACATTTGACATTAATATCATCCTTTCAATGAAAATATATTATAATTAAGAATATATTAGAAGGATTTATTATCATTTAAATGTATTACAGTCATGATAAAACAGATTACATTACTTGTAAGTATGCAAAAAGAATGTATATAATATGTTATATATTTTTGTAAGTTTTCATTTATTTTCAGGTTATGAGAAATGTTTTCCAATGGTCAATATGTATAAATTGTGTGTGAACTTATAGGAAAATAGCTATATAATAAACAAGAAAGGAACCAAATCAAATATTATATATACATTTATATGAAAATAATGTTTTGTGGCTTTTTATTCTTCTTTGCTAAAATACACAGGACAAAAGTATGTACCAACTAATTAACTCTCATAATTTGTCGAAAATTCAGAATACAAGATATTTATTACAAACAGACACTTATTTCACGTCTGTTTTATAGTAAACTTTGGAATGATTCCGTAAATAGAAAGACAGAAATGATGAGAGAACGTGATGAACAAAAACAAGAGGGCAAGAAATTAATACATGACAAGAAAGACAGAAAAGACAGTATGAACTTCAAGAAATAATTCGGCGATGAAGAAATATTAGAAGAATAATAAGAATATGGTAAAAGACGATAACAAGAAAAACAGAAAAACCTAAACCTTAAAATGGAAATATTTTTTGAATTGGAAGAAATAAAAAGGATTTATTATCATTTAAGAACAGTGTAGCTGGCAGCAAAGTATCCTTTTTGAGTTTTCAGTGGAAACAAATTGCAGAGAGAATTGTAACCTTAAACCTTAACTATTTTTACTATATTCTAATGAAATTTATGTAGCTGGCTCATTCAATTTTGCTACGCTGCTACGGTTATTATGGCCGGCTGAAATATAACTAAAATTATACGAACGAAATTAACAGATTTAGTACGTTAAGTGGCGCCACGCACGGCGTAACATTGTACCATTCTGGGAAATTATCTGTCGTAAATAAATATTAATTTAAATAATTAAGTATTATATTTACTTTTATTAAACTGACAAAGACCAAAGAGGATCATGGACACCGACAATATCCTTCTAATTGAAATAAAAATAACCAGATGTCACTACTATCTGTGCCAAATCTGTAAAAAGCTCACGATAAAATCACAGTATAAAAATACTTGAACTTAAGTATTTTTATACTGTGATAAAATTTTATATAGATAAACAACGATTTGAGACGGTCTTAATAAGCATAGTGCAATTGAATAAAATTGGCCATGGCTGACCGGACAACTACCGACATCTTGAAAGGTCAATAAATTAATAAATTTAACAATAAAGCCAATTAAACATTATGAAGACTTTGTATTGTAAATATTTTTTGAAATATATCTTATTTTAGACGACATTAATTATATGATGTCATTTTACTATGCTTTTTTTAAGTAATAAAATGTTATTTATTAGATGTGCTTATACGTATTATTCCAGTGCCTAATATTAATATGTAATTTTATGTAAAAATTAAAACCTCTTATAATATAAAAATAAATATTTGTTCAATAGATTAATTAAAACTGTCCTTAATTAAATAATTTACAATACATTGTGTCAATTTTTATAATTTCCCGCCAAATCAAACGTAAAATCCACAAGTTCGGATGCCCCCACACCCATTTTAATAGACAAGTTGTTATGGCAAGACCTATCCCAACAAAATACGTACTTTCTTTGCTTTGTAACGTTAGGTGATTTGTTTTTGTATGGTTCTTATGATTTTACAACGTATTTTGGATATAAGGTGAGTTATTATTGTGACAATATTTTTTCTCTTATTATTTTTTTGTTTGTAGTTATTCTAAAAATGCCTGTGCAGCAGTAGTAAGTCGAATAAAAACATTGATTCTGAAGCCAGAAATATTATTTGAATGTTGTGGGCATCTTTGACAAGCAGAAAGCTGCCGATGCGTGGAAGTTTCCCTTGGAAAAGGCAACAGAAGTAGCCGGTGCTGCGACTGGAAAATCATTAAATTTTATCAAAAAATAAGGTACATAATTATTATTTTAATTAATTTTAAATAATAAATTTTATTATTACTTATTAGGACTGAACCTGCGACATCTGAAAAGTCAGCATTAAAATCTGCTCCTAACAAAAAGAGAAGAGGAGGATTAAATAAAATAGTTTTATGTATGTTTTTCTTTATTTATTTATTATATTGTATCTACAATAATTTTTGTAAGACGTATTTTTATGTTCTTATTATTATTAATGTTTTTTTTTAACCATACTTCACTTCAAGCTTTATGTTTACATTTTTAAATATTTTATAAAATTAGTTATATTCACAAAACTTTTAATAAAAACCCCTATTATAGACAAAGATGAAATTTCAATTATTTATAATATTTTTAAATTTGCCGGCAAATTACTTTTTACTCTTAATAAGTATAGGCGATGGGAAAATACAGGTATGGCCATGGGCCGAGATCGCTGCCATTAGCGGGCAAATGTCAAATATTCTGAGTACTCATTTCCCTATTTATTTAAATAAATAAAAGTATTACTTACACTTTAAATAAATATTAAAAGTAAATTTAAATACGTTTTGCATTAAAATAAAACAAATAGCCACGAAAATACATAATAATTTGCGCAACAATAGCAAATATGACAGTGGCCCACAAATGGCGGACGAAACGGGAGCCACGTCATGGCCATACCTTTACTGAGTATATAGGTACTCTATGGGAAATAAGATCGCAGCGCCAAAGTGGAACTAATGTTAACGGGGTAATTTGACATTTACTAATTGTTTTTTTTTTGCATTAAGTATATAATATTAAGATATATTACATATGAAAACGTACATATTATAAACATAATAGATAACACTTGTGTTTATACATTCAAGAAAATATAGTTCCGCAAAATACCACCAGATGTCATATTGCTTATTTCCCATCGCCTATATCGTAGAAACTTACGAATGTGTGTTAGGGTACCCATGTATAGCTTGATTCACGAAAAATGACAATTCATGGTCATTTATTAACCGTATGGTATAATATTACTATAGTTTGGTTCACGAAAGATGACAATTCAAGGTTATTTATTAACCGTGTGGTTACTAGCAGATAACTTCACTGCATTTCGTATACATAGACGTGCAACATGAGATATTTATGGATACATTTTAACTGACAAAAATAAGTGTAATTTATATGAAAATTATGTTTCTTTTTAAATAACACCTTTCTCAAAGATTTATGCTCTTCACCTATGTATTTGCAAAACCCAAAAACATAGACTTGACAAAAACCATGGAATAATAATTTGATTTAACTGTTAAAGTCACTGGGTAACTATTAGGACAGAGGGCAGTGCAGTAGATAATTAGATATCTGTAACTCTACGACATACGTCATTATTATTTGTAATGTGTTGGAAAGTAATATCACTATTGACATACGTCAAATAATCTTTCTCTTTCTAACATGAAATGTTGCTAAGCTACTACTGTATAAAGTGCTGTGTATTCTTTATTCGAATAAATGACCATGAATAGTCATCTTTCTTGATCCAAAGTATACTCAGGGTATGGCCAATACGTGGCTCGCGTTTTGTCCAGCATTTGCGGGCCACTGTCATATTCGTTATTGTTGCGCAAATTATTATGTATTTTCGTGACTGTTTTATTTTAATGCATAACACATGTAAATATACTTTTATATATATATTTATATTTAAAGTGCATGTAATACTTTTATTTATTTAAATAAATAGGGAAATGAGTATTCAGAATGTTTGACATTGGCCCGCAAATGGCGGCGATCTTGGCCCAAGGCCATACTCTGTATGTAGAGGTAACCTACTAAACAGCACTAGCAGCGATGCGCAAGGTTGGGCGCTGATGTAACACAAATACAATTGCTGAATCAATCGGATTCGTCCATTAGTCGTGTTCGGGAAATTTCGGAACTGCTAATGCCTGCGTGGCCTGCGTTGAGATGGGAAGTTCTGAACGCGGCCATTGCTTATCAGCAATAGGTTATAGATTTGTACACAGTCACGAATATACAAGACGAGAAATGTACAGGGCAATATAACTTCGATGGCCATATTTGTACAATAGGAAAATGTCTACGTCAAGAAATGTATAGAATAATATGTGTGCAGTTTGAAATTTGTATTCTAAACCATTGATATGATAATATGTAACCCTTTTGTAAAAAAAATATTATGACAACCGTTCACAATAAAACAATTATGACTTTTCATCACACACAAAACCGTCAATACGTTATGCGAGAATTGTCATTACACCAACTTAATTCAAATTCCATATGGGCGATGTGCACATTATGTGTATTAGCGCCTCTGACGGCTACTTAGTTACTTTTGGGTACTGAATAAATTTTTACATTTCAAGAAGATGATACAATTTTATTTTGAGTATTTGCTATAGGCGATGGGAAATAAGATCGCAGCACTAAAATGGAACTAATGTTTGAATTTAAGAATGTTAATTCATGTGGATATCTTAGGAGAGGCAGCGGCGTTAGCACTTTGTATGCTTATGCACATTTCCAATGTGGGAATGCGTGTAAACAGTCATAAAATGCTGAAAACAACGGCGGTAGCACTTTTTAAAAACGTGTAACTATTATAATTTAGGACTGCATGGAAACAATCATAAAACACTATCCACCTAGGGGAAGCTCGGCGTAGCCGAGTTTTCGCTAGTCCTATACTAAAAGGAAAGATTCACTATCTATAGTTATATAGTTATATATTTTCTTTCATCATGCCAATCGGGAAAATTTTGCGCACCTGCACAGCCTAAACGGTACGACCGATTTTAATGAAATTTGTACCAGTTTGTAGATATATTCGCGACTTGATTTCCTAATTTGGACCATTTTTCTGTAAAATACATAGTTTTTTAATAAAAAATTAATAAATGTGGAAATTCTGAAAATTAAAACAATGGATCAAAGTTCTCCTTGTAAATTTACAAAGAACATCGCTCTTTTGACATGTCAAATTAAAACTTTAAATACAAATATTTGCGTAATGAAGAGTATTTGGAAGAAACTAAATTCAAAATTATTAATTATGAGAATGCGAAATTATTTCACACAGGTAAAAAAGGTCTAATACATTGTATTTAAGAATTATAATATTTGAGGGTTCATATGAATTTAGGACAGTGTTGCCAAATGTGCCATATTTAACTTAATAAGAAACCAAGGTCACGACACATTTGACATTAATATCATCCTTTCAATGAAAATATATTATAATTAAGAATATATTAGAAGGATTTATTATCATTTAAATGTATTACAGTCATGATAAAACAGATTACATTACTTGTAAGTATGCAAAAAGAATGTATATAATATGTTATATATTTTTGTAAGTTTTCATTTATTTTCAGGTTATGAGAAATGTTTTCCAATGGTCAATATGTATAAATTGTGTGTGAACTTATAGGAAAATAGCTATATAATAAACAAGAAAGGAACCAAATCAAATATTATATATACATTTATATGAAAATAATGTTTTGTGGCTTTTTATTCTTCTTTGCTAAAATACACAGGACAAAAGTATGTACCAACTAATTAACTCTCATAATTTGTCGAAAATTCAGAATACAAGATATTTATTACAAACAGACACTTATTTCACGTCTGTTTTATAGTAAACTTTGGAATGATTCCGTAAATAGAAAGACAGAAATGATGAGAGAACGTGATGAACAAAAACAAGAGGGCAAGAAATTAATACATGACAAGAAAGACAGAAAAGACAGTATGAACTTCAAGAAATAATTCGGCGATGAAGAAATATTAGAAGAATAATAAGAATATGGTAAAAGACGATAACAAGAAAAACAGAAAAACCTAAACCTTAAAATGGAAATATTTTTTGAATTGGAAGAAATAAAAAGGATTTATTATCATTTAAGAACAGTGTAGCTGGCAGCAAAGTATCCTTTTTGAGTTTTCAGTGGAAACAAATTGCAGAGAGAATTGTAACCTTAAACCTTAACTATTTTTACTATATTCTAATGAAATTTATGTAGCTGGCTCATTCAATTTTGCTACGCTGCTACGGTTATTATGGCCGGCTGAAATATAACTAAAATTATACGAACGAAATTAACAGATTTAGTACGTTAAGTGGCGCCACGCACGGCGTAACATTGTACCATTCTGGGAAATTATCTGTCGTAAATAAATATTAATTTAAATAATTAAGTATTATATTTACTTTTATTAAACTGACAAAGACCAAAGAGGATCATGGACACCGACAATATCCTTCTAATTGAAATAAAAATAACCAGATGTCACTACTATCTGTGCCAAATCTGTAAAAAGCTCACGATAAAATCACAGTATAAAAATACTTGAACTTAAGTATTTTTATACTGTGATAAAATTTTATATAGATAAACAACGATTTGAGACGGTCTTAATAAGCATAGTGCAATTGAATAAAATTGGCCATGGCTGACCGGACAACTACCGACATCTTGAAAGGTCAATAAATTAATAAATTTAACAATAAAGCCAATTAAACATTATGAAGACTTTGTATTGTAAATATTTTTTGAAATATATCTTATTTTAGACGACATTAATTATATGATGTCATTTTACTATGCTTTTTTTAAGTAATAAAATGTTATTTATTAGATGTGCTTATACGTATTATTCCAGTGCCTAATATTAATATGTAATTTTATGTAAAAATTAAAACCTCTTATAATATAAAAATAAATATTTGTTCAATAGATTAATTAAAACTGTCCTTAATTAAATAATTTACAATACATTGTGTCAATTTTTATAATTTCCCGCCAAATCAAACGTAAAATCCACAAGTTCGGATGCCCCCACACCCATTTTAATAGACAAGTTGTTATGGCAAGACCTATCCCAACAAAATACGTACTTTCTTTGCTTTGTAACGTTAGGTGATTTGTTTTTGTATGGTTCTTATGATTTTACAACGTATTTTGGATATAAGGTGAGTTATTATTGTGACAATATTTTTTCTCTTATTATTTTTTTGTTTGTAGTTATTCTAAAAATGCCTGTGCAGCAGTAGTAAGTCGAATAAAAACATTGATTCTGAAGCCAGAAATATTATTTGAATGTTGTGGGCATCTTTGACAAGCAGAAAGCTGCCGATGCGTGGAAGTTTCCCTTGGAAAAGGCAACAGAAGTAGCCGGTGCTGCGACTGGAAAATCATTAAATTTTATCAAAAAATAAGGTACATAATTATTATTTTAATTAATTTTAAATAATAAATTTTATTATTACTTATTAGGACTGAACCTGCGACATCTGAAAAGTCAGCATTAAAATCTGCTCCTAACAAAAAGAGAAGAGGAGGATTAAATAAAATAGTTTTATGTATGTTTTTCTTTATTTATTTATTATATTGTATCTACAATAATTTTTGTAAGACGTATTTTTATGTTCTTATTATTATTAATGTTTTTTTTTAACCATACTTCACTTCAAGCTTTATGTTTACATTTTTAAATATTTTATAAAATTAGTTATATTCACAAAACTTTTAATAAAAACCCCTATTATAGACAAAGATGAAATTTCAATTATTTATAATATTTTTAAATTTGCCGGCAAATTACTTTTTACTCTTAATAAGTATAGGCGATGGGAAAATACAGGTATGGCCATGGGCCGAGATCGCTGCCATTAGCGGGCAAATGTCAAATATTCTGAGTACTCATTTCCCTATTTATTTAAATAAATAAAAGTATTACTTACACTTTAAATAAATATTAAAAGTAAATTTAAATACGTTTTGCATTAAAATAAAACAAATAGCCACGAAAATACATAATAATTTGCGCAACAATAGCAAATATGACAGTGGCCCACAAATGGCGGACGAAACGGGAGCCACGTCATGGCCATACCTTTACTGAGTATATAGGTACTCTATGGGAAATAAGATCGCAGCGCCAAAGTGGAACTAATGTTAACGGGGTAATTTGACATTTACTAATTGTTTTTTTTTTGCATTAAGTATATAATATTAAGATATATTACATATGAAAACGTACATATTATAAACATAATAGATAACACTTGTGTTTATACATTCAAGAAAATATAGTTCCGCAAAATACCACCAGATGTCATATTGCTTATTTCCCATCGCCTATATCGTAGAAACTTACGAATGTGTGTTAGGGTACCCATGTATAGCTTGATTCACGAAAAATGACAATTCATGGTCATTTATTAACCGTATGGTATAATATTACTATAGTTTGGTTCACGAAAGATGACAATTCAAGGTTATTTATTAACCGTGTGGTTACTAGCAGATAACTTCACTGCATTTCGTATACATAGACGTGCAACATGAGATATTTATGGATACATTTTAACTGACAAAAATAAGTGTAATTTATATGAAAATTATGTTTCTTTTTAAATAACACCTTTCTCAAAGATTTATGCTCTTCACCTATGTATTTGCAAAACCCAAAAACATAGACTTGACAAAAACCATGGAATAATAATTTGATTTAACTGTTAAAGTCACTGGGTAACTATTAGGACAGAGGGCAGTGCAGTAGATAATTAGATATCTGTAACTCTACGACATACGTCATTATTATTTGTAATGTGTTGGAAAGTAATATCACTATTGACATACGTCAAATAATCTTTCTCTTTCTAACATGAAATGTTGCTAAGCTACTACTGTATAAAGTGCTGTGTATTCTTTATTCGAATAAATGACCATGAATAGTCATCTTTCTTGATCCAAAGTATACTCAGGGTATGGCCAATACGTGGCTCGCGTTTTGTCCAGCATTTGCGGGCCACTGTCATATTCGTTATTGTTGCGCAAATTATTATGTATTTTCGTGACTGTTTTATTTTAATGCATAACACATGTAAATATACTTTTATATATATATTTATATTTAAAGTGCATGTAATACTTTTATTTATTTAAATAAATAGGGAAATGAGTATTCAGAATGTTTGACATTGGCCCGCAAATGGCGGCGATCTTGGCCCAAGGCCATACTCTGTATGTAGAGGTAACCTACTAAACAGCACTAGCAGCGATGCGCAAGGTTGGGCGCTGATGTAACACAAATACAATTGCTGAATCAATCGGATTCGTCCATTAGTCGTGTTCGGGAAATTTCGGAACTGCTAATGCCTGCGTGGCCTGCGTTGAGATGGGAAGTTCTGAACGCGGCCATTGCTTATCAGCAATAGGTTATAGATTTGTACACAGTCACGAATATACAAGACGAGAAATGTACAGGGCAATATAACTTCGATGGCCATATTTGTACAATAGGAAAATGTCTACGTCAAGAAATGTATAGAATAATATGTGTGCAGTTTGAAATTTGTATTCTAAACCATTGATATGATAATATGTAACCCTTTTGTAAAAAAAATATTATGACAACCGTTCACAATAAAACAATTATGACTTTTCATCACACACAAAACCGTCAATACGTTATGCGAGAATTGTCATTACACCAACTTAATTCAAATTCCATATGGGCGATGTGCACATTATGTGTATTAGCGCCTCTGACGGCTACTTAGTTACTTTTGGGTACTGAATAAATTTTTACATTTCAAGAAGATGATACAATTTTATTTTGAGTATTTGCTATAGGCGATGGGAAATAAGATCGCAGCACTAAAATGGAACTAATGTTTGAATTTAAGAATGTTAATTCATGTGGATATCTTAGGAGAGGCAGCGGCGTTAGCACTTTGTATGCTTATGCACATTTCCAATGTGGGAATGCGTGTAAACAGTCATAAAATGCTGAAAACAACGGCGGTAGCACTTTTTAAAAACGTGTAACTATTATAATTTAGGACTGCATGGAAACAATCATAAAACACTATCCACCTAGGGGAAGCTCGGCGTAGCCGAGTTTTCGCTAGTCCTATACTAAAAGGAAAGATTCACTATCTATAGTTATATAGTTATATAGTTATATATTTTCTTTAATCATGCCAACCGGGAAAATTTTGCGCACCTGCACAGCCTAAACGGTACGACCGATTTTAATGAAATTTGTACCAGATTGTAGATACATTCTTGACTTAATTTCCTAATTTGGGACATTTTTCTGAAGAATGCATAGTTTTTTAATAAAAAATTATTAAATGTGGAAATTCTGGAAAATAAAACAATGGATCAAAGTCCTCCTTGAAAATTTACATCGAACATCGCTCTTTTGACATGTCAAATTAAAACTTTATATACGAATATTTGCGTAATGAAGAGTATTTGGAAGAAACTAAATTCAAAATTATTAATTATGAGAATGCGAAATTATTTCACACAGGTAAAAAAGGTCTAATACATTATATTTAAGAATTATAATTTTTGACATTTCATATGAATTTAGGACAGTGTTACCAAATGTGCCATAATTAACAAAATAAGAAGCCAAGGTCACGACACATTTGACATAATTAATTTGAATATTGAAAAATAGAGTTATATTAGAACGATTTATTATAATTTTAATTAATTATAAACATGGGAAAACAGATTACATTAGTTGTAAGTATTCTAAATATGAAATATTCTTGTAATTCCACAATTTAATTTTTAGGTTATAAAATATGAAATGTGAATAATCTGTGCTTATTACAAGAACGAAAAATTGTCTTACAGGCTAATTATAAAATAATTACATGTGTTTTATATATATTTGCCCCAATTAAGTGGTAATTAATTATTATAAAATTAATCTCAAAAAATTGTGGGTAATTGAAATGTGAAGAAAGTTTGAAATATTTCTTTTATACATAGAGTGTTTTAAAATGAAATATATATATTGTAATATTAATAAATGTATATAATTTAATTTATTTGATAAATATTGTGTGTGTAAAATGTCTAGAAATTATAAAAATGTGCACTATTAATCAACAATTTCTTGATGAAATATACGTCATCTTGTCGAGTCAGCAGACAAAAAGGATAAGAATAATACTTTTAGGAAACGTATTTCATTTACAAATAAAGAAACTTTAATATTAGAAATTGTATTCATTATACAAATAAAATTAGCGCGAAATTTAAATAAATATCAATAACACATTCTCTTGGCCTTGAATCATATGATATTTATTTTCTCCATTTAAGTTTAAACAACCTCATAAATATCAGTGTGTGTGTGTGCCAAATAATTCCTTGTTATAAAATTATAGCCATTTTTCTTATTATACTCTGTTTTTATAAGGTAGGTACATGTATTATTCTCATGAGATCTTTCTTACACATCAGATTTTTCTATTCCAATCGGGTGACAGTCTACGTAAAAGTCTATTACCATATAATACGAATCAGTTAATATATTATTATATATAACCGCTATAATGAAAAGTAATTATTGTTGATTGCAACAATGAAATTCTTAAAAATACAATCATTAATTCAATCAATAATAAGAATTGATACAGAAAAGTTTTTATATTTATCATAATTAAAATAACACAACATTTAATGTTCATATTCATCGATTTTTTAAATGATTTAAATGCCGCCAAGAAAGGTTTTCACATTTCTATCGATTCCAATCGGGCGGGTGACATTCTACGTAAACGGCTGTTATCAAATAATACCAATCAGTTAATACATTATAATATAACCGCTGTCACACACACACATACATAATACAATCATTTAAAAAAAAAAAAAAAAATATTGTTCCCTGTTGGGATCGAACCCGAAACCTCAGATTAACCAGGTGCGCGGCCATATTGGTTTTATGAATACATATTAAATTCTTCAAAATATTTAGTAATATGCCATTATTATACATCAAATCAGGCTAATTTTTTCCAAAAATGAACGTAAAACGATTATCTAATTTTTTTAATCACTCATTTACGCTATAAAACGAGATTTTACTATTTAAATATCCTATACTAAAAGGAAAGATTCACTATCTATAGTTATATAGTTATATATTTTCTTTCATCATGCCAACCGGGAAAATTTTGCGCACCTGCACAGCCTAAACGGTACGACCGATTTTAATGAAATTTGTACCAGATTGTAGATACATTCGCGACTTGATTTCCTAATTTGGGACATTTTTCTGTAAAATACATAGTTTTTTAATAAAAAATTATTAAATGTGCAAATTCTGGAAAATAAAACAATGGATCAAAGTCCTCCTTGTAAATTTACAAAGAACATCGCTCTTTTGACTTGTCAATTTGAAACTTTAAATGTAAATATTTATGTAATGAAGAATATTTGAAATAAAGTAAATTTAACATCATAAATAATGACAATAGACAATTATTTCACACAGGTAAAACCGCTGTCACACACACACATACATAATACAATCATTTAAAAAAAAAAAAAAATATTGTTCCCTGTTGGGATCGAACCCGAAACCTCAGATTAACAGCAGCAGTACGAACAATCATAGCATAATTGCAGTGATAGTTTCTCGCAAGCAAATTGTTACTTAATCATATCATCTGCTCTGTGCCTATGAGCACAGTATGTAAGCGTGTGTGTTATAGTCTTTAGATTAAGTTGCAATTATTTAATAATAAAACTTGCTGTAAGACTTTGTTTTTACTGATGAACATTATAGATTGCATAACGAGAAAAGTACGATTTTAAAAATGCAAAAATTCAAAATTATGTTAATGTATGTAGGCGTGGACATCGATGAAGAATACTAAACTGAAAATGTAAGTATATATTAACTTAATGATTTGTTGATTTATACTTTGTTTATGCAACCCAATACAACCCCAAATGGTTAGCATCCCACACAGCAGTCAGGCAATTCGGGTGACCAGCAATCAAGGGCAAATCCGTGTGAAAATATAAGTCGTCAGAACCCTAACAAGGTCACAATTAGTGATTAAAAACAACTCTGCGAAATTAATATCTGACAAATAAAGATATTTTATTTAACTCACAAATGTTCGTCTTGTATTTTGGCATGATTTTCCGCCAAATCAAAGACAAATATCACTAAATTTTCATATTCATAACGTTCCTTGTACATTTTTATTACACCGTGACATCATTTTTCAATGTGTCACGTAGTGAAATTTTTATGAACTAAAGATAGAAAAGTACTATGTTGTCAAATAAAATAATTAAAAGATCAAGCATTTATTTTCGATAAAAAAAAATTTAAACAACACAAAAACTTAAATTATTTTTGCTTTGATTATAAAGAAATAAGTAATAAAGACAAAACAATTTATTTAAAAATAAAATCAATGGTTTTATACTTATTTGTCACTTTCTTAATAACAAACTGGTAACTACGCAATTATCTGTCACTTTATGTGATATTTATTTGGCATTTTTAGAATATAAAACCTCGTTTTTGATTACGAACTACCCGTTTTCTTGTCTTAAAATATTCATCTTCATAAACGCTTTGTGTTAATGTATTTAATATAATCACGTTTTTATTTCTACCATTTAAAATTTTGTTTCATATTTATTTGGCCTCCCCAATACGCAAACAAACTACTGCGCACTACATATCTATATCTTTGTGTGTAAATAATCTATTGACTGAGATATAGTTACATGCCGCCATTTTGTGTTTAAACTGATGATAGTACGCTACCAGCCAACAGCGGTTTTTAATTCCGTTGGATAGCTACAGGTAGCAATGCGACCAGCAATTACTTTCAGGGCAGTCAGTGATATTCAGCGGCTGACATCAACAACATTTATTAATAAAAAAATATACGTACTTTACATGCTATCTATCTTTTCTCCATTAAAGTTGAAAGTTGAGTTGAAAGTTGAAAATTGAAAGTTGGAATTTGAAATTTAAAATTTGAATGTTGAAACTTGAAAATTGAAAGTGGAAAATGAAAAATGGAAATGTAATGTTATGTATGTATGTTTGTTGTCAATTAATTTTTTTTCTTGTATATATGCGACGAAAACACTGTCCACCTAGCGGGAGCTCGGCGAAGTCGAGTGATCACTATCTAATATATAAATCGTAGAAATGGGCTATAGTAGGTCGAGGAGAAATTAAATAAACGAAGAAAGAAATTGTGAAAAATTCATGGACCTCGCAGGGATACTAGATATAGGAAGGCTCTGGGTTCATATCCCAGCGAGGTCCATGAATTTTTCACAATTTCTTACTTCGTTTATATAATTTCTCCTCGACCTACTATAGCCCATTTCTACGATTTAAACATTTAGTGGGGTTCACAATAATTATAAACTATCTAATATACTAAAAAAAAGTAAAAAGAGCAAAACGTGTAACAAAAGGTTCTACACACTGTATTACTTTAATTAGGTAAGTATTATTATTATTATTATGGGGATGTCATAGTAGGGCCAGCGGCGTTAGCACTTTGTATAGCTTATGCAAGTTTACAATATGAGAATGCGTGTAAACAGTCATAAAACACTGGAAGACAGCGGCGGTAGCACTTTTTATAAATGTTCAACTAAATTTATAAATTAGGAATGCATATAAACAATCAAAAAACACTATCCACCTAGGGGAAGCTCGGCGTAGCCGAGTTTTCGCTAGTCCTATACTAAAAGGAAAGATTCACTATCTATAGTTATATAGTTATATAGTTATATATTTTCTTTCATCATGCCAACCGGGAAAATTTTGCGCACCTGTACAGCCTAAACGGTACGACCGATTTTAATGAAATTTGTACCAGTTTGTAGATACATTCGCGACTTGATTTCCTAATTTGGACCATTTTTCTGTAAAATACATAGTTTTTTAATAAAAAATTAATAAATGTGGAAATTCTGAAAATTAAAACAATGGATCAAAGTTCTCCTTGTAAATTTACAAAGAACATCGCTCTTTTGACATGTCAAATTAAAACTTTAAATACAAATATTTGCGTAATGAAGAGTATTTGGAAGAAACTAAATTCAAAATTATTAATTATGAGAATGCGAAATTATTTCACACAGGTAAAAAAGGTCTAATACATTGTATTTAAGAATTATAATATTTAAGGGTTCATATGAATTTAGGACAGTGTTGCCAAATGTGCCATATTTAACTTAATAAGAAACCAAGGTCACGACACATTTGACATTAATTTCATCCTTTCAATGAAAATATATTTTAATTAAGAATATATTAGAAGGATTTATTATCATTTAAATGTATTACAGTCATGATAAAACAGATTACATTACTTGTAAGTATGCAAAAAGAATGTATATAATATGTTATATATTTTTGTAAGTTTTCATTTATTTTCAGGTTATGAGAAATGTTTTCCAATGGTCAATATGTATAAATTGTGTGTGAACTTATAGGAAAATAGCTATATAATAAACAAGAAAGGAACCAAATCAAATATTATATCTACATTTATATGAAAAAAATGTTTTGTGGCTTTTTATTCTTCTTTGCTAAAATACACAGGACAAAAGTATGTACCAACTAATTAACTCTCATAATTTGTCGAAAATTCAGAATACAAGATATTTATTACAAACAGACACTTATTTCACGTCTGTTTTATAGTAAACTTTGGAATGATTCCGTAAATAGAAAGACAGAAATGATGAGAGAACGTGATGAACAAAAACAAGAGGGCAAGAAATTAATACATGACAAGAAAGACAGAAAAGACAGTATGAACTTCAAGAAATAATTCGGCGATGAAGAAATATTAGAAGAATAATAAGAATATGGTAAAAGACGATAACAAGAAAAACAGAAAAACCTAAACCTTAAAATGGAAATATTTTTTGAATTGGAAGAAATGAAAAGGATTTATTATCATTTAAGAACAGTGTAGCTGGCAGCAAAGTATCCTTTTTGAGTTTTCAGTGGAAACAAATTGCAGAGAGAATTGTAACCTTAAACCTTAACTATTTTTACTATATTCTTATGAAATTTATGTAGCTGGCTCATTCAATTTTGCTACGCTGCTACGGTTATTATGGCCGGCTGAAATATAACTAAAATTATACGAACGAAATTAACAGATTTAGTACGTTAAGTGGCGCCACGCACGGCGTAACATTGTACCATTCTGGGAAATTATCTGTCGTAAATAAATATTAATTTGAATAATTAAGTATTGTATTTACTTTTATTAAACTGACAAAGACCAAAGAGGATCATGGACACCGACAATATCCTTCTAATTGAAATAAAAATAACCAGATGTCACTACTATCTGTGCCAAATCTGTAAAAAGCTCACGATAAAATCACAGTATAAAAATACTTGAACTTAAGTATTTTTATACTGTGATAAAATTTTATATAGATAAACAACGATTTGAGACGGTCTTAATAAGCATAGTGCAATTGAATAAAATTGGCCATGGCTGACCGGACAACTACCGACATCTTGAAAGGTCAATAAATTAATAAATTTAACAATAAAGCCAATTAAACATTATGAAGACTTTGTATTGTAAATATTTTTTGAAATATATCTTATTTTAGACGACATTAATTATATGATGTCATTTTACTATGCTTTTTTTAAGTAATAAAATGTTATTTATTAGATGTGCTTATACGTATTATTCCAGTGCCTAATATTAATATGTAATTTTATGTAAAAATTAAAACCTCTTATAATATAAAAATAAATATTTGTTCAATAGATTAATTAAAACTGTCCTTAATTAAATAATTTACAATACATTGTGTCAATTTTTATAATTTCCCGCCAAATCTAACGTAAAATCCACAAGTTCGGATGCCCCCACACCCATTTTAATAGACAAGTTGTTATGGCAAGACCTATCCCAACAAAATACGTACTTTCTTTGCTTTGTAAGGTTAGGTGATTTGTTTTTGTATGGTTCTTATGATTTTACAACGTATTTTGGATATAAGGTGAGTTATTATTGTGACAATATTTTTTCTCTTATTATTTTTTTGTTTGTAGTTATTCTAAAAATGCCTGTGCAGCAGTAGTAAGTCGAATAAAAACATTGATTCTGAAGCCAGAAATATTATTTGAATGTTGTGGGCATCTTTGACAAGCAGAAAGCTGCCGATGCGTGGAAGTTTCCCTTGGAAAAGGCAACAGAAGTAGCCGGTGCTGCGACTGGAAAATCATTAAATTTTATCAAAAAATATTATTATTATTACTTATTAGGACTGAACCTGCGACATCTGAAAAGTCAGCATTAAAATCTGCTCCTAACAAAAAGAGAAGAGGAGGATTAAATAAAATAGTTTTATGTATGTTTTTCTTTATTTATTTATTATATTGTATCTACAATAATTTTTGTAAGACATATTTTTTTGTTCTTATTATTATTAATGTTTTTTTTTAACCATACTTCACTTCAAGCTTTATGTTTACATTTTTAAATATTTTATAAAATTAGTTATATTCACAAAACTTTTAATAAAAACCCCTGTTATAGACAAAGATGAAATTTCAATTATTTATAATATTTTTAAATTTGCCGGCAAATTACTTTTTACTCTTAATAAGTATAGGCGATGGGAAAATACAGGTATGGCCATGGGCCGAGATCGCTGCCATTAGCGGGCAAATGTCAAATATTCTGAGTACTCATTTCCCAATTTATTTAAATAAATAAAAGTATTACTTACACTTTAAATAAATATTAAAAGTAAATTTAAATACGTTTTGCATTAAAATAAAACAAATAGCCACGAAAATACATAATAATTTGCGCAACAATAGCAAATATGACAGTGGCCCACAAATGGCGGACGAAACGGGAGCCACGTCATGGCCATACCTTTACTGAGTATATAGGTACTCTATGGGAAATAAGATCGCAGCGCCAAAGTGGAACTAATGTTAACGGGGTAATTTGACATTTACTAATTGTTTTTTTTTTGCATTAAGTATATAATATTAAGATATATTACATATGAAAACGTACATATTATAAACATAATAGATAACACTTGTGTTTATACATTCAAGAAAATATAGTTCCGCAAAATACCACCAGATGTCATATTGCTTATTTCCCATCGCCTATATCGTAGAAACTTACGAATGTGTGTTAGGGTACCCATGTATAGCTTGATTCACGAAAGATGACAATTCATGGTCATTTATTAACCGTATGGTATAATATTACAATAGTTTGGTTCACGAAAGATGACAATTCAAGGTCATTTATTAACCGTGTGGTTACTAGCAGATAACTTCACTGCATTTCGTATACATAGACGTGCAACATGAGATATTTATGGATACATTTTAAGTGACAAAAATAAGTGTAATTTATATGAAAATTATGTTTCTTTTTAAATAACACCTTTCTCAAAGATTTATGCTCTTCACCTATGTATTTGCAAAACCCAAAAACATAGACTTGACAAAAACCATGGAATAATAATTTGATTTAACTGTTAAAGTCACTGGGTAACTATTAGGACAGAGGGCAGTGCAGTAGATAATTAGATATCTGTAACTCTACGACATACGTCATTATTATTTGTAATGTGTTGGAAAGTAATATCACTATTGACATACGTCAAATAATCTTTCTCTTTCTAACATGAAATGTTGCTAAGCTACTACTGTATAAAGTGCTGTGTATTCTTTATTCGAATAAATGACCATGAATAGTCATCTTTCTTGATCCAAAGTATACTCAGGGTATGGCCAATACGTGGCTCGCGTTTTGTCCAGCATTTGCGGGCCACTGTCATATTCGTTATTGTTGCGCAAATTATTATGTATTTTCGTGACTGTTTTATTTTAATGCATAACACATGTAAATATACTTTTATATATATATTTATATTTAAAGTGCATGTAATACTTTTATTTATTTAAATAAATAGGGAAATGAGTATTCAGAATGTTTGACATTGGCCCGCAAATGGCGGCGATCTTGGCCCAAGGCCATACTCTGTATGTAGAGGTAACCTACTAAACAGCACTAGCAGCGATGCGCAAGGTTGGGCGCTGATGTAACACAAATACAATTGCTGAATCAATCGGATTCGTCCATTAGTCGTGTTCGGGAAATTTCGGAACTGCTAATGCCTGCGTGGCCTGCGTTGAGATGGGAAGTTCTGAACGCGGCCATTGCTTATCAGCAATAGGTTATAGATTTGTACACAGTCACGAATATACAAGACGAGAAATGTACAGGGCAATATAACTTCGATGGCCATATTTGTACATTAGGAAAATGTCTACGTCAAGAAATGTATAGAATAATATGTGTGCAGTTTGAAATTTGTATTCTAAACCATTGATATGATAATATGTAACCCTTTTGTAAAAAAAATATTATGACAACCGTTCACAATAAAACAATTATGACTTTTCATCACACACAAAACCGTCAATACGTTATGCGAGAATTGTCATTACACCAACTTAATTCAAATTCCATATGGGCGATGTGCACATTATGTGTATTAGCGCCTCTGACGGCTACTTAGTTACTTTTGCGTACAGAATAAATTTTTACATTTCAAGAAGATGATACAATTTTATTTTGAGTATTTGCTATAGGCGATGGGAAATAAGATCGCAGCACTAAAATGGAACTAATGTTTGAATTTAAGAATGTTAATTCATGTGGATATCTTAGGAGAGGCAGCGGCGTTAGCACTTTGTATGCTTATGCACATTTCCAATGTGGGAATGCGTGTAAACAGTCATAAAACGCTGGAAAACAGCGGCGGTAGCACTTTTTAAAAACGTGCAACTATTTTAATTTAGGAATGCATGTAAACAATCATAAAACACTATCCACCTAGGGGAAGCTCGGCGTAGCCGAGTTTTCGCTAGTCCTATACTAAAAGGAAAGATTCACTATCTATAGTTATATAGTTATATATTTTCTTTCATCATGCCAACCGGGAAAATTTTGCGCACCTGCACAGCCTAAACGGTACGACCGATTTTAATGAAATTTGTACCACATTGTAGATACATTCGTGACTTGATTTCCTAATTTGGGACATTTTTCTGTAGAATGTATAGTTTTTTAATAAAAAATTATTAAATGTGCAAATTCTGGAAATTAAAACAATGGATCAAAGTCCTCCTTGTAAATTTACAAAGAACATCGCTCTTTTGACTTGTCAATTTGAAACTTTAAATGTAAATATTTATGTAATGAAGAATATTTGAAATAAAGTAAATTTAACATCATAAATAATGACAATAGACAATTATTTCACAAAGGTAAAAAAGGTGTAATACATTATATTTAAAAAATAAAAATTTTGACGTTACATATGTATTTGGTCAGTGTTGCCAATTGTGCAATAATTAACAAAATAAGAGAAACCAAGGTCACGACACATTTGACATAATGAATATGAATATTGAAAAATAGAGTAATATAACAACGATTTATTATAATTTTAATTAATTATAAACATGAGAAAATAGTTTACATTAGTTGTAAGTATTAAAACATGAAATATTTTTGTAATACTAAAATTAAATTTTCAGGTTATCAAAAGAACATGAAATGTGAATAATCTGTGCTTATTACAAGAACGAAAAATTGTCTTACAGGCTAATTATAAAATAATTACATGTGTTTTATATATATTTGCCCCAATTAAGTGGTAATTAATTATTATAAAATTAATCTCAAAAAATTGTGGGTAATTGAAATGTGAAGAAAGTTTGAAATATTTCTTTTATACATAGAGTGTTTTAAAATGAAATATATATTGTAATATTAATAAATGTACATAATTTAATTTATTTGATAAATATTGTGTGTGTAAAATGTCTAGAAATTATAAAAATGTGCACTATTAATCAACAATTTCTTGATGAAATATACGTCATCTTGTCGAGTCAGCAGACAAAAAGGATAAGAATAATACTTTTAGGAAACGTATTTCATTTACAAATAAAGAAACTTTAATATTAGAAATTGTATTCATTATACAAATAAAATTAGCGCGAAATTTAAATAAATATCAATAACACATTCTCTTGGCCTTGAATCATATGATATTTATTTTCTCCATTTAAGTTTAAACAACCTCATAAATATCAGTGTGTGTGTGTGCCAAATAATTCCTTGTTATAAAATTATAGCCATTTTTCTTATTATACTCTGTTTTTATAAGGTAGGTACATGTATTATTCTCATGAGATCTTTCTTACACATCAGATTTTTCTATTCCAATCGGGTGACAGTCTACGTAAAAGTCTATTACCATATAATACGAATCAGTTAATATATTATTATATATAACCGCTATAATGAAAAGTAATTATTGTTGATTGCAACAATGAAATTCTTAAAAATACAATCATTAATTCAATCAATAATAAGAATTGATACAGAAAAGTTTTTATATTTATCATAATTAAAATAACACAACATTTAATGTTCATATTCATCGATTTTTTAAATGATTTAAATGCCGCCAAGAAAGGTTTTCACATTTCTATCGATTCCAATCGGGCGGGTGACATTCTACGTAAACGGCTGTTATCAAATAATACCAATCAGTTAATACATTATAATATAACCGCTGTCACACACACACATACATAATACAATCATTTAAAAAAAAAAAAAAAAAAAATATTGTTCCCTGTTGGGATCGAACCCGAAACCTCAGATTAACCAGGTGCGCGGCCATATTGGTTTTATGAATACATATTAAATTCTTCAAAATATTTAGTAATATGCCATTATTATACATCAAATCAGGCTAATTTTTTCCAAAAATAAACGTAAAACGATTATCTAATTTTTTTAATCACTCATTTACGCTATAAAACGAGATTTTACTATTTAAATATCCTATATACTAAAAGGACAAGATTCACTATCTATAGTTTCTTTCATCATGCCAACCGGGAAAATTTTGCGCACCTGCACAGCCTAAACGGTACGACCGATTTTAATGAAATTTATACCAGATTATAGATACATACTTGACTTGATTTCCTTATTTGGGACATTTTTCTGTAGAATGTATAGTTTTTTAATAAAAAATTATTAAATGTGGAAATTCTGGAAAATAAAACAATGGATCAAAGTCCTCCTTGTAAATTTATAAAGAACATCGCTCTTTTGACTTGTCAATTTGAAACTTTAAATGTAAATATTTATGTAATGAAGAATATTTGAAATAAAATAAATTTAACATCATAAATAATGACAATAGACAATTATTTCACACAGGTAAAAAAGGTGTAATACATTATATTTAAAAAATAAAAATTTTGACGTTACATATGTATTTGGTCAGTGTTGCCAATTGTGCAATAATTAACAAAATAAGAGAAACCAAGGTCACGACACATTTGACATAATGAATATGAATATTGAAAATTAGAGTAATATAACAACGATTTATTATAATTTTAATTAATTATAAACATGAGAAAATAGTTTACATTAGTTGTAAGTATTAAAACATGAAATATTTTTGTAATACTAAAATTAAATTTTCAGGTTATCAAAAGAACATGAAATGTGAATAATCTGTGCTTATTACAAGAACGAAAAATTGTCTTACAGGCTAATTATAAAATAATTACATGTGTTTTATATATATTTGCCCCAATTAAGTGGTAATTAATTATTATAAAATTAATCTCAAAAAATTGTGGGTAATTGAAATGTGAAGAAAGTTTGAAATATTTCTTTTATACATAGAATGTTTTAAAATGAAATATATATTGTAATATTAATAAATGTATATAATTTAATTTATTTGATAAATATTGTGTGTGTAAAATGTCTAGAAATTATAAAAATGTGCACTATTAATCAACAATTTCTTGATGAAATATACGTCATCTTGTCGAGTCAGCAGACAAAAAGGATAAGAATAATACTTTTAGGAAACGTATTTCATTTACAAATAAAGAAACTTTAATATTAGAAATTGTATTCATTATACAAATAAAATTAGCGCGAAATTTAAATAAATATCAATAACACATTCTCTTGGCCTTGAATCATATGATATTTATTTTCTCCATTTAAGTTTAAACAACCTCATAAATATCAGTGTGTGTGTGTGCCAAATAATTCCTTGTTATAAAATTATAGCCATTTTTCTTATTATACTCTGTTTTTATAAGGTAGGTACATGTATTATTCTCATGAGATCTTTCTTACACATCAGATTTTTCTATTCCAATCGGGTGACAGTCTACGTAAAAGTCTATTACCATATAATACGAATCAGTTAATATATTATTATATATAACCGCTATAATGAAAAGTAATTATTGTTGATTGCAACAATGAAATTCTTAAAAATACAATCATTAATTCAATCAATAATAAGAATTGATACAGAAAAGTTTTTATATTTATCATAATTAAAATAACACAACATTTAATGTTCATATTCATCGATTTTTTAAATGATTTAAATGCCGCCAAGAAAGGTTTTCACATTTCTATCGATTCCAATCGGGCGGGTGACATTCTACGTAAACGGCTGTTATCAAATAATACCAATCAGTTAATACATTATAATATAACCGCTGTCACACACACACATACATAATACAATCATTTAAAAAAAAAAAAAAAAAAAATATTGTTCCCTGTTGGGATCGAACCCGAAACCTCAGATTAACCAGGTGCGCGGCCATATTGGTTTTATGAATACATATTAAATTCTTCAAAATATTTAGTAATATGCCATTATTATACATCAAATCAGGCTAATTTTTTCCAAAAATAAACGTAAAACGATTATCTAATTTTTTTAATCACTCATTTACGCTATAAAACGAGATTTTACTATTTAAATATCCTATACTAAAAGGAAAGATTCACTATCTATAGTTATATAGTTATATATTTTCTTTCATCATGCCAACCGGGAAAATTTTGCGCACCTGCACAGCCTAAACGGTACGACCGATTTTAATGAAATTTGTACCAGATTGTAGATACATTCGCGACTTGATTTCCTAATTTGGGACATTTTTCTGTAGAATGTATAGTTTTTTAATAAAAAATTATTAAATGTGGAAATTCTGGAAATAAAACAATGGATCAAAGTCCTCCTTGAAAATTTACATCGAACATCGCTCTTTTGACATGTCAAATTAAAACTTTATATACGAATATTTGCGTAATGAAGAGTATTTGGAAGAAACTAAATTCAAAATTATTAATTATGAGAATGCGAAATTATTTCACACAGGTAAAAAAGGTCTAATACATTATATTTAAGAATTATAATTTTTGACATTTCATATGAATTTAGGACAGTGTTACCAAATGTGCCATAATTAACAAAATAAGAAGCCAAGGTCACGACACATTTGACATAATTAATTTGAATATTGAAAAATAGAGTTATATTAGAACGATTTATTATAATTTTAATTAATTATAAACATGGGAAAACAGATTACATTAGTTGTAAGTATTCTAAATATGAAATATTCTTGTAATTCCACAATTTAATTTTTAGGTTATAAAATATGAAATGTGAATAATCTGTGCTTATTACAAGAACGAAAAATTGTCTTACAGGCTAATTATAAAATAATTACATGTGTTTTATATATATTTGCCCCAATTAAGTGGTAATTAATTATTATAAAATTAATCTCAAAAAATTGTGGGTAATTGAAATGTGAAGAAAGTTTGAAATATTTCTTTTATACATAGAGTGTTTTAAAATGAAATATATATATTGTAATATTAATAAATGTATATAATTTAATTTATTTGATAAATATTGTGTGTGTAAAATGTCTAGAAATTATAAAAATGTGCACTATTAATCAACAATTTCTTGATGAAATATACGTCATCTTGTCGAGTCAGCAGACAAAAAGGATAAGAATAATACTTTTAGGAAACGTATTTCATTTACAAATAAAGAAACTTTAATATTAGAAATTGTATTCATTATATAAATAAAATTAGCGCGAAATTTAAATAAATATCAATAACACATTCTCTTGGCCTTGAATCATATGATATTTATTTTCTCCATTTAAGTTTAAACAACCTCATAAATATCAGTGTGTGTGTGTGTGCCAAATAATTCCTTGTTATAAAATTATAGCCATTTTTCTTATTATACTCTGTTTTTATAAGGTAGGTACATGTATTATTCTCATGAGATCTTTCTTACACATCAGATTTTTCTATTCCAATCGGGTGACAGTCTACGTAAAAGTCTATTACCATATAATACGAATCAGTTAATATATTATTATATATAACCGCTATAATGAAAAGTAATTATTGTTGATTGCAACAATGAAATTCTTAAAAATACAATCATTAATTCAATCAATAATAAGAATTGATACAGAAAAGTTTTTATATTTATCATAATTAAAATAACACAACATTTAATGTTCATATTCATCGATTTTTTAAATGATTTAAATGCCGCCAAGAAAGGTTTTCACATTTCTATCGATTCCAATCGGGCGGGTGACATTCTACGTAAACGGCTGTTATCAAATAATACCAATCAGTTAATACATTATAATATAACCGCTGTCACACACACACATACATAATACAATCATTTAAAAAAAAAAAAAAAAAAAAATATTGTTCCCTGTTGGGATCGAACCCGAAACCTCAGATTAACCAGGTGCGCGGCCATATTGGTTTTATGAATACATATTAAATTCTTCAAAATATTTAGTAATATGCCATTATTATACATCAAATCAGGCTAATTTTTTCCAAAAATAAACGTAAAACGATTATCTAATTTTTTTAATCACTCATTTACGCTATAAAACGAGATTTTACTATTTAAATATCCTATACTAAAAGGAAAGATTCACTATCTATAGTTATATAGTTATATATTTTCTTTCATCATGCCAACCGGGAAAATTTTGCGCACCTGTACAGCCTAAACGGAGCGACCAATTTTAATGAAATTTGTACCAGATTGTAGATACATTCGTGACTTGATTTCCTTATTTGGGACATTTTTCTGTAAAATACATAGTTTTTTAATAAAAAATTATTAAATGTGGAAATTCTGAAAATTAAAACAATGGATCAAAGTCCTCCTTGTAAATTTACAAAGAACATCGCTCTTTTGACTTGTCAATTTGAAACTTTAAATGTAAATATTTATGTAATAAAGAATATTTGAAATAAAGTAAATTTAACATCATAAATAATGACAATAGACAATTATTTCACACAGGTAAAAAAGGTGTAATACATTATATTTAAAAAATAAAAATTTTGACGTTACATATGTATTTGGTCAGTGTTACCAATTGTGCAATAATTAACAAAATAAGAGAAACCAAGGTCACGACACATTTGACATAATGAATATGAATATTGAAAAATAGAGTAATATAACAACGATTTATTATAATTTTAATTAATTATAAACATGAGAAAATAGTTTACATTAGTTGTAAGTATTAAAACATGAAATATTTTTGTAATACTAAAATTAAATTTTCAGGTTATCAAAAGAACATGAAATGTGAATAATCTGTGCTTATTACAAGAACGAAAAATTGTCTTACAGGCTAATTATAAAATAATTACATGTGTTTTATATATATTTGCCCCAATTAAGTGGTAATTAATTATTATAAAATTAATCTCAAAAAATTGTGGGTAATTGAAATGTGAAGAAAGTTTGAAATATTTCTTTTATACATAGAGTGTTTTAAAATGAAATATATATTGTAATATTAATAAATGTATATAATTTAATTTATTTGATAAATATTGTGTGTGTAAAATGTCTAGAAATTATAAAAATGTGCACTATTAATCATCAATTTCTTGATGAAATATACGTCATCTTGTCGAGTCAGCAGACAAAAAGGATAAGAATAATACTTTTAGGAAACGTATTTCATTTACAAATAAAGAAACTTTAATATTAGAAATTGTATTCATTATACAAATAAAATTAGCGCGAAATTTAAATAAATATCAATAACACATTCTCTTGGCCTTGAATCATATGATATTTATTTTCTCCATTTAAGTTTAAACAACCTCATAAATATCAGTGTGTGTGTGTGTGCCAAATAATTCCTTGTTATAAAATTATAGCCATTTTTCTTATTATACTCTGTTTTTATAAGGTAGGTACATGTATTATTCTCATGAGATCTTTCTTACACATCAGATTTTTCTATTCCAATCGGGTGACAGTCTACGTAAAAGTCTATTACCATATAATACGAATCAGTTAATATATTATTATATATAACCGCTATAATGAAAAGTAATTATTGTTGATTGCAACAATGAAATTCTTAAAAATACAATCATTAATTCAATCAATAATAAGAATTGATACAGAAAAGTTTTTATATTTATCATAATTAACATAACACAACATTTAATGTTCATATTCATCGATTTTTTAAATGATTTAAATGCCGCCAAGAAAGGTTCTCACATTCCTATCGATTCTAATCGGGCGGGTGACATTCTACGTAAAAGGTTGTTATCAAATAATACCAATCAGTTAATACATTATAATATAACCGCTGTCACACACACACATACATAATACAATCATTTAAAAAAAAAAAAAAAAAAAAAAAATATATTGTTCCCTGTTGGGATCGAACCCGAAACCTCAGACTAACCAGGTGCGCGGCCATATTGGTTTTATAAATACATATTAAATTCTTCAAAATATATAGTAATATGCCATTATTATACATCAAATCAGGCTAATTTTTTCCAAAAATGAACGTAAAACGATTATCTAATTTTTTAAATCACTCATTTACGCTATAAAACGAGATTTTACTATTTAAATATCCTATATACTAAAGGGTTACATTCATTATTCTTTAATCACGACAACCTGCAAAATTTTGTCAGTCTACACTGCCTAAACGGTACGACCGATTTTAATGAAATTTGTACCAGATTGTAGATACATTCGCAACTTGATTTCCTAATATGGACCATTTTTCTGTAAAATACATAGTTTTTTAATAAAAAATTATTAAATGTGCAAATTCTGGAAAATAAAACAATGGATCAAAGTCCTCCTTGAAAATTTACAACGAACATCGCTGTTTTGACATGTCAAATTAAAACTTTAAATACAAATATTTGCGTAATGAAGAGTATTTGGAAGAAACTAAATTCAAAATTATTAATTATGAGAATGTGAAATTATTTCACACAGGTAAAAAAGGTCTAATACATTGTATTTAAGAATTATAATTTTTGACATTTCATATGTCTTTAGACAGTGTTACCAAATGTGCCAAAATTAATAAAATAAGAAGCCAAGGTCACGACACATTTGACATAATTAATTTGAATATTGAAAAATAGAGTTATATTAGAACGATTTATTATAATTTTAATTAATTATAAACATGGGAAAACAGATTACATTAGTTGTAAGTATTCTAAACATGAAATATTCCTGTAATTCTACAATTTAATTTTTAGGTTAATGCAATTAAGTAACCAAATAAAAACACATATATTCCTAAATATAGACACATTTGACATATCAATATTTTTTAAATAAGATAGAAGGATTTATTACTATTTAAAGAACTACCGTCATGAGAAAATAAGTATTCAAAAAGAATTAATAAAATGAAACATTTTACTTAGTTTAAAATGGAAAAAGCGCGGGAAACTATTATTCCATAAACAGCGTTGAAGGGCATACTACTATTACAAAAATTAAGTGTTCAATAGTCTACACGTACTTATAATTATAAATGTCTGCATATATTTTAGATGTACCTAATGAAATGGACAAATAATGCAATTTTCGAAAGGAGTTATGATATGGAACCTGTTGGAAATCCAAACAAGACAACAACATGAAATTTCAATAATATGTGTTGATTACGACAGTGAAATGTTGTTTTTAGGCTAATTTTAGAATAATTACATGGATTTTATACATATTTATTCCATCTAATTGTTAATTAATTAATATTATAACTTTAACCGCACATATATTGTCAGTGTGTGATTGAACTATCAAACATTGTAGTTTCAATTATAAATACTAAAGATACTGTAGATATTTATGTAAAATGATATATAAATAAAATATAAAAGGTAATTATTCAATTTTATGTGTTTTCTCACGTAGAAATGTGTAAAAGTTGTTATGTAGGTACTACAGTTTTCAGATTTTTTATATTTATCATAATTAACATAACACAACATTTAATGTTCATATTGCATAAACAGCTGTTATCAAATAATACCAATCAGTTAATAACCGCTGTCACACACATACATAATACGATCATTTAAAAAAAAAAAAAAAAAGAGTCCACAAAGATTTACTGTTGCTCGCATAACACCATTCATAAAGTTAGAAATTAAAATTATAAACTTATACATAATTATACGTATTAATTATCATTACGAGTCACACATATTATTGTAGGCAATTAACGAAAAATATAAAAGAAACGTTACATAATCTCTGACAGAAATTATTCAATGTCAAAGTTTCAAAAGTAACCTTGGCTCACCTATGTTCAAGTCACAAATTTCAATTTCAAACTATCTTAATAGGAAGAAATAAATTATATTGTTTATAAACAGTACGTAATAATTTGTTTTGTGAACTTGCATATACAAGTTTCTTCCTAAAACAACTTGTGTAAGGAAATAGAATATTCTAGGGAATTTTTGGCGTATCCCCAGATATGTTTAAAACATTATTTTAAAACTATTTTCATTTTATCACTTATATTATATCATAATGTAACTAAAATAAGTGTTTACAGAACTAATTTCAATTTATTTACATATATTATACTAATAATAAACTGGTAACATCGAGATATACACCACCATCTCTTGATGCCTATCAGAACTATTTCAAACATTACTTTTCAAATGGACATATCAAATGAATATTATACCATAGCATTAGCAGTCTGACACTTTCGCTTGCTCTTAATCAGTATGTGAGTTCTTAGTCCGCCCCTTTAATCTGCAAAAAAAGTTCATTTATTCACACAACCCATGGCGTGCGGGCGCGGGAAATTCAATTAAACATCATATTTTACATCATTGCAAAGAAAAATTTGAAGTCTTTCACTCGATGTGTATTACAATAATGATTACACGTTGAACAATAAATAAATAAAAAATATAAAAATAGCTATTTATGACAAAAATATTAAGTGTTATTTTAATGTGTCATCAGGAAATTGACTCTCGGGCGTGACTAGACTAGAAAACTTAGAGAAAATGTTTCTCCGATATGTAACAATAATGATTAAACTTTTTACAATAAATAAATAGAAAATATAAATATCAGTATTTATAATAAAAGTATAATGCATTTAAAAACATTTATACAGGGTGAATACTTGAAACCCAAACATAGCCCGTCAATACGGGCAAATTGTAATTCACAGACTGTTTTAACTGACAACAATGGTTGTGGTATCAATAGAAAAATAAAATATACATGTAAATTAAATAAAATTCTATTATTAATACCGATAACTATGGAATTGTACAGAATAACAAATTTTTGCCATTTTATCTGCCAAAATCGTTAGCTATATTTTTTTTTATTTAGACACACTGTCCAACAGGAAAAAATCCCAATTGAGGACAGGAAAAAATAATAATACATAAAATAGCATAAGTTAATATAAATTAATATTGCTCAAAATAAAAAAATATTATATATTTAACATTACGTATTACATTATAAAAAGATTTAGGTTGCAAATGAAAAATGTCAACATCCGAATATTAGTATTATAAGTTGAGCACATTCTGTATATATGGGACAAGAATAATCTATGTTTGTACGAGGGGTAGGAAGATAGAAGGTACTGAAGTTCCGTGAGTGAAAGGATGAGATGTGGAAATTAAGGAGACACAATCAAGACGAGTCGTTAAGTTCACCATGAATTAACTTACTGAGATGAAAAACAGAAGTCAATTCACGGCGATGATAAAGACTGAGCACATTAAAGATGTGCAGTAAGGTAGAGTAAGATACTGAATAGTCCGGGTAAATTTTATTTATTTTGAAATACAGGTATTTCAAAAACTTTTTTTGAATTCTTTCGAGATGATCTTGATGACTCTCATAAGTTGGGTTCCATACTAATGAGCAATATTCCATTTTGGAACGAATGGAACTGTAATATAGTGTTATGATGGGCGTGATACTGATAAAATCTTTGGTATTACGGATAATAAAACCTAGCAATCGATTGGACTCATAAATATTATTAATATGTTGTGAAAAACTAAATTTAGTGTTAAAAGTCACTTCGAGGTCTTTAGTATTTTCTTTGCGATTTAGAACTGTAGTATGAATACTATAATTAAAAGTTATAGGATATTTTTTATTTCTTTTTTAAAATTTTGTAACGGCTATTTTATTTTATGGTTTTCTCATGACAAAAACCTATTATATCAACAAATTTAAGCTCATTTCATGCAGTTTTTAAATTTCTAAATATTTTACGTACCTATTTATACTTTTGTTTTTAATTTAATAGGGCAGAAATTACAGCCATATAAAAATTTTACCATTGTATTTCTTATAGTCCACAAAAATAAATACCCGGTATCTTTATTTACATAATAGTTAAGTTTTATTATTTATTTATTAATACAGGATGATTATTCGGTCTGTTTTCTTTTAATAACTCGATTATTTTAAATATTATAGAAAATTGTTCAAACAAAGTTTGTGTATAAATATGCAGTATAAGTTTTTCTACGGGTGTTCCATTTTTACGCAATGATATGTAACTTTATATTTTCAAATAAAACATGCTATATATTTTTTCAAATTTGAAAAGTACATGAAACTTGCTATTTAACAGTGCGAAAACAATATGTTATATTATTTAAAAAATGCAGATTATCTGTGAACATATGGGCCGATTTACTAAATTCACAGTCGATTGGCCCCTTTTCGTTGCTAGATTAATTAAATGCTGAAAATTATGTATTTTTACAAAATAATCTGCCAGAACTTCTAAAAGAAACTCCCTTAAATGTACGTCAAAAAATTGTGATTTCTTCTATATTTAATCAATGCTTTTGAAAATATGTGGATTGGTCGAGTCGGTCTTGGTGTCAACCTCAAGGAACTCTATAATCGTGTCGTGTGGAATCAGAAACAAAAATGTTATATATTTCCAAATATAACAACAATAAAATAATCTAATGCACAAAACATGCCCGAATTTTCCAAGCGTAACTTTTGTACATAAGGTGAGGTTATTGTTGTTTTTCTTTTTTTTTTAAACTATTCAAGCTAAATAACCGGCGTTATACTACGCGTCCCACTTTTGTTTTAATTTACAATGTTATCATCTGACCTATCCCCGCAAGCATTCAATACCAGAAAATATGATTACTAATTCTACTGTGCAGACAAATGGTTTTACGGTGGAACCAAACAGTTCTAATGTTATTTGTCTAACAATATGCGACGGAAAATTAATTCATACAATCTGGTCGGTCTGTAAGATAGTAAATGTATTGATTTAAAAAATGTTAATTCTTGTGGATATCATAAGAGGGCCTGCGACGTTAGCACTCTGTATAGCTTATGCACGTTTCCAATGTGGGAATGCGTGTAAACAGTCATAAAATGCTGAAGACAACGGCGGTAGCACTTTTTATAAATGTTAAACTATTATAATTTAGGAATGCATATAAACAATCATAAAACACTATCCACCTAGGGGAAGCTCGGCGTAGCCGAGTTTTCGCTAGTCCTATATACTAAAGGGTTAGATTCACTATCTATATATATATATTTTAATCACGACGATCGGCAAAATTTTGTCAGTCTACACTGCCTAAACGGTACGACCGATTTTAATGAAATTTGTACCAGATTGTAGATACATTCGCAACTTGATTTCCTAATTTGGACCATTTTTCTGTAAAATACATAGTTTTTTAATAAAAAATTATTAAATGTGCAAATTCTGGAAAATAAAACAATGGATCAAAGTCCTCCTTGAAAATTTACAACGAACATCGCTGTTTTGACATGTCAAATTAAAACTTTAAATACGAATATTTGCGTAATGAAGAGTATTTGGAAGAAACTAAATTCAAAATTATTAATTATGAGAATGCGAAATTATGTCACACAGGTAAAAAAGGTCTAATACATTGTATTTAAGAATTGTAATTTTTGACATTTCATATGTATTTAGACAGTGTTACCAAATGTGCTATAATTAAATAAATAAGAAACCAAACTTGACCAACGTCACGACACATTTGACATGTCTATTTGAATCTTTAGATAGAAATATTTTTGAAATAAAAAAGATATAAGAAGGATTTGTTATCATTTTATTGAACTACAAACATGAGGAAGTAAATTACATTAGTAAGTATTCAAAACATTAAATATTTTTGTAAATATACATATACTTTTCAGGTTATTGTTATTATTTCCATTATAGTTAGTAAAATATAGTTAACAGTGTATGTACCTTAAGTCCAAACAGCTGTATTTTTAACCGTGTCTGAGATATTTGTACATTTTTGCATATATTTTAGATGTGAAATTGACAAAATAATTCAATTTTCGTAAGAAGTTAGGTTAGAAAGGCTAATCCGTTTATTTTGTTGTCTGCAAGTGAATTTAAACCCAGATTGCTGAAGAAACAGCAAAGTTTATAATAAATATTGTGAAACATGAGTTGGAACCTTTACAAGTGCGACACAGGTAAAAATGGTGTAATACATTGTATTTAAGAATTATAATTTTTGACATTTCATATGTATTTAGACAGTGTTACCAAATGTGCCATAATTAACTTAATAAGAAACCAAGGTCACGACACATTTGACATTTCATCCTTTCAATGAAAATATATTTTAATTAAGAATATATTAGAAGGATATATTATCATTTAAATGTATTACAGTCATGATAAAACAGATTACATTACTTGTAAGTATGCAAAAAGAATGTATATAATATGTTATATATTTTTGTAATTTTTCATTAATTTTCAGGTTATGAGAAATGTTTTCCAATGGTCAATATGTATAAATTGTGTGTGAACTTATAGGAAAATAGCTATATAATAAACAAGAAAGGAACCAAATCAAATATTATATCTACATTTATATGAAAAAAATGTTTTGTGGCTTTTTATTCTTCTTTACTAAAATACACAGGACAAAAGTATGTACCAACTAATTAACTCTCATAATTTGTCGAAAATTCAAAATACAAGATATTTATTACAAACAGACACTTATTTCACGTCTGTTTTATAGTAAACTTTGGAATGATTCCGTAAATAGAAAGACAGAAATGATGAGAGAACGTGATGAACAAAAACAAGAGGGCAAGAAATTAATACATGACAAGAAAGACAGTATGAACTTCAAGAAATAATTCGGCGATGAAGAAATATTAGAAGAATAATAAGAATATGGTAAAAGACGATAACAAGAAAAACCTAAACCTTAAAATGGAAATATTTTTTGAATTGGAAGAAATGAAAAGGATTTATTATCATTTAAGAACAGTGTAGCTGAAAGTCGTTCAAAGACTGCTGGCAGCAAAGTATCCTTTTTGAGTTTTCAGTGGAAACAAATTGCAGAGAGAATTATAACCTTAAACCTTAACTATTTTTACTATATTCTTATGAAATTTATGCAGCTGGCTCATGCAATTATGCTACGCTGCTACGGTTATTATGGCCGGCTGAAATATAACTAAAATTACACTAACGAAATTTACAGATTTAGTACGTTAAGTGGCGCCACGCACGGCGTAACATTGTACCATTCTGGGAAATTATCTGTCGTAAATAAATATTAATTTGAATAATTAAGTACTGTATTTACTTTTATTAAACTGACAAAGACCAAAAAGGATCATGGACACCGACAATATCCTTCTAATTGAAATAAAAATAACCAGATGTCACTACTATCTGTGCCAAATCTGTAAAAAGCTCACGATAAAATTATATATAGGTAAACAACGATTTGAGACGGTCTTAATAAGCATAGTGCAATTGAATGAAATTGGCCATGGCTGACCGGACAACTACCGACATCTTGAAAGGTCAATAAATTAATATATTTAACAATAAAGCCAATTAAACATTATGAAGACTTTGTATTGTGAATATTTTTTGAAATATATCTTATTTTAGACGACATTAATTATATGATGTCATTTTACTATGCTTTTTTAAAGTAATAAAATATTATTTATTAGATGTGCTTATACGTATTATTCCAGTGCCTACTATTAATATGTAATTTTATGTAAAAATTAAAACCTCTTATAATACAAAAATAAATATTTGTTCAATTTATTGATTAAAACTGTCCTTAATTAAATAATTTACAATACATTTGTGTCAATTTTTATAATTTCCCGCCAAATCTAACGTAAAATCCACAAGTTCAGTTGTAAGGTTAGGTGATTTGTTTTTGTACGGTTTTTATGATTTTACAACGTATTTTGGATATAAGGTGAGTTATTATTGTGACAATATTTTGGAAATGGTTTAACCATTTCGTAAAGTGTTAAGAATTTAATTTCTCTTATTTTTTTGTTTGCAGTTATTCTAAAAATTCCTGTGCAGCAGTAGTAAGTCGAATAAAAACGTTCATTCTGAAGCCAAAAACATTATTTGAATGTTGTGGACATCTTTGACAAGCAGAAATCTGCCGATGCGTGGAAGTTTCCCTTGGAAAAGGCAACAGAAGTAGCCGGTGCTGCGACTGGAAAATCATTAAATTTTATCAGAAAAATAAGGTACATAATTATTACTTTAGTTAATTTTAAATAATATATTTTATTATTACTTATTAGGACTGAACCAGCGACATCTGAAAAGTCAGCATTATAATCTGCTCCTAACAAAAAAAGAAGAGGAGGATTAAATAAAATAGTTTTATGTATGTTATTCTTTATTTATTATATTGTATCTACAATAATTTATGTAAGACGTATTTTTACGTTATTATTATTAATGTTTTTTTGAACCATACTTTACTTCAAGCTTTATGTTTACATTTTTAAATATTTTATAAAATTAGTTATATTCACAAAACTTTCAATAAAAACCCCTGTTATAAACAAAGATGAAATTTCTATTATTTATAATATTTTTAAATTTGCCGGCAAATTACTTTTTACTCTTAAGTATAGGCGATGGGAAATTAGGGTATCTATATATACAGGTAGGGCCATGGGCCGAGATCGCTGCCATTAGCGGGCCAATGTCAAACATTCTGAGTACTCATTTCCCTATTTGTTTAAATAAATAAAAGTATTACTTACACTTTAAATAAATATTATCAGTATATTTAAATACGTTTTGCATTAAAATAAAACAAATAGCCACGAAAATACATAATAATTTGCGCAACAATAGCGAATATGACAGTGGCCCACAAATGGCGGACGAAACGGGAGCCACGTCATGGCCATACCTTGCCTGAGTATATAGGTACTCTATGGGAAATAAGATCGCAGCGCTAAAGTGGAACTAATGTTATCGGGATAATTTGACATTTACTAATTGTTTTTTTTTTGCATTCAGTATATAATATTAAGATATATTACATAATATGAAAACGTACATATTATAAACATAATAGATAACACTTGTGTTTATACATTCAAGAAATTATAGTTCCGCAAAATACTACCAGATGTCATATTACTTATTTCCCATCGCCTATATCGTAGAAACTTACGAATGTGTGTTAGGCAAGGTGTTAGGGTACCTATGTATAGTTTGATTCACGAAAGATGACAATTCATGGTCATTTATTAACCGTATGGTTACTAGCAGATAACTTCACTGCATTTCGTATACATAGACGTGCAACATGAGATATTTATGGATACATTTAACTGACAAAAATAAGTGTAATTTATAAGAAAATTATGTTTCTTTTAAAATAACATCTTTCTCAAAGATTTAAGCTCTTCTCCTATGTATTTGCAAAACCCAAAAACATAGACCTGACAAAAACCATGGAATAATAATTTAATTTAAATGTTAACGTCACTGGGTAACTATTAGGACAGAGGGCAGTGCAGTAGATAATTAGATATCTGTAACTGTACAACATACGTCATTATTATTTGTAATGTCTTGGAAAGTAATATTACCATTTACGTATATCTGTCACACAGCATACATACGTCAAATAATCTTTCTAACATGAAATGTTGCTAAGCTACTACTATATAAAGTGCTGTGTATTCTTTATTCGAATAAATGACCATGAATAGTCATCTTTCTTGATCCAAAGTATACTCAGGGTATGGCCAATACGTGGCTCGCGTTTTGTCCAGCATTTGCGGGCCACTGTCATATTCGTTGTTGTTGCGCAAATTATTATGTATTTTCGTGACTGTTTCATTTTAATGCATAACAGATGTAGATATACTTTTATACTTTTATATATATATATATTTATATTTAAAGTGTATGTAATACTTTTATTTATTTAAATAAATAGGGAAATGAGTATTCAGAATGTTTGACATTGGCCCGCAAATGGCGGCGATCTTGGCCCAAGGCCAGACTGTATGTAGAGGTAACCTACCAAACAGCACTAGCAGTGATGCGCAAGGTTGGGCGCCGATGTAACACGAATACAATTGCTGAATCAATCGGATTCGTCCATTAGTCGTGTTCGGGAAATTTCGGAACTGCTAATGCCTGCGTGGCCTGAGTTGAAATGGGAAGTTCTGAACGCGGCCATTGCTTATCAGCAATAGGTATAGATTTGTACACAGTCACGAATATACAAGGCGAGAAATGTACAGGGCAATATAACTTCGAGGGTCATATTTGTACATTAGGAAAATGTCTACGCCAAGAAATGTATAGAATAATATGTGTGCAGTTTGAAATTTATATTCTAAATCATTGATATGATAATATGTAACCCTTTTGTAAAAAAAATATTATGACAACCGTTCACAATAAAACAATTATGACTTTTCATCACACACAAAACCGTCAATACGTTATGCGACAATTGTCATTACACCAACATAATTCAAATTCCCTATAGGCGATGTGCACATTATGCCTATTAGCGCCTCTGACTTAGTTACTTTTGGGTACTGAATAAATTTTTACATTTCAAGAAGATGATACAATTTAATTTTGAGTTTTTGCTATAGGCGATGGGAAATAAGATCGCAGCACCAAAGTGGAACTAATGTTTGAATTTAAGAATGTTAATTCGTGTGGATATCTTAGGAGAGGCAGCGGCGTTAGCACTTTGTATGCTTATGCACATTTCCAATGTGGAAATGCGTGTAAACAGTCATAAAATGCTGAAAACAACGGCGGTAGCACTTTTTAAAAACGTGCAACTATTATAATTTAGGACTGCATGGAAACAATCATAAAACACTATCCACCTAGGGGAAGCTCGGCGTAGCCGAGTTTTCGCTAGTCCAATATACTAAAAGGATAACAGGATCTTTCTATATATATTTTCTTTCATCACGCTAAGCGGTAAAAATTTAGACACAGGTAGAGACGAAACCGTTGGGCCGATTTTAATGAAATTTGCACAAGGTTGTAGGAAACTTTTGTCTTTAGTGCCCTCGACTTGTGTATATTTTTTGTAGGATGCGTAGTTTTTGCGTAAAAAATTATTAAAGTTCAAATTTGGTACATTAAAACAATGGATCGAAGTAGCCTGAAACGTAGAAAATCAATAAAAATTACCTTATTTTTTGAATCGAGAAGGCATGATTTTTTTTAAGATGACAGTCTAATACTTGACAGTCTTGCCAAGTAACCAAATAAAAAACTAAATATTACTAATTTTTCAATGTCACGACATATTTGACATATAAATTTTTCAATGGAAATTAGAAGGATTTATTATTATTTTACTGAACTACAGTCATGCGAATTAGTTGTAAGTATGCAAAAAGAATGTATACAATATGTTATATATTTTTGTAACTTTACATTTATTTTCAGGTTAGGAGAAATCTTTTCCCTATACTCAATATTTATAAATTATTTGTGAAATTATAGGAATATAGCTATATAATAAACAAGAAAGGAACCTATTTAAACATTTAATTGATTTGAAATGTTAGGAAGCATACAGATTTGTACCCTTACACAAAATGGAGAACAGGATAACAAATTATTCAAATTATACGTTACATAATGTTCGGTTATAAAACCAATTCAAATGTAAATGTTATATTTGTTTTAAAGAACGCAACAGACTCAAGAATTATTATAGAATACCATAGTTTGGTCAATATTTACGTAATATATTCCAAAGGATATGACAAATTTTGCATTCATTTGAGCAAAAACATTTAACTGCAGCGTTTAGCCTTGAAGTTTGAAATATTTCTTTTATACAGAGTGTTTTAAAATGAAATATATATATATATATATATATATATATATATATATATATATATATATATATATATATATATATATATATTGTAATATTAATAAATGTATATAATTTAATTTATTTGATAAATATTGTGTGTGTAAAATGTCTAGAGATTATAAAAATGTGCACTATTAATCAACAATTTCTTGATGAAATATACGTCATCTTGTCGAGTCAGCAGACAAAAAGGATAAGAATAATACTTTTAGGAAACGTATTTCATTTGCAAATAAAGAAACTTTAATATTAGAAATTGTATTCATTATACAAATAAAATTAGCGCGAAATTTAAATAAATATCAATAACACATTCTCTTGGCCTTGAATCATATGATATTTATTTTCTCCATTTAAGTTTAAACAACCTCATAAATATCAGTGTGTGTGTGTGCCAAATAATTCCTTGTTATAAAAATATAGCCATTTTTCTTATTATACTCTGTTTTTATAAGGTAGGTACATGTATTATTCTCATGAGATCTTTCTTACACATCAGATTTTTCTATTCCAATCGGGTGACAGTCTACGTAAAAGTCTATTACCATATAATACGAATCAGTTAATATATTATTATATATAACCGCTATAATGAAAAGGAATTATTGTTGATTGCAACAATGAAATTCTTAAAAATACAATCATTAATTCAATCAATAATAAGAATTGATACAGAAAAGTTTTTATATTTATCATAATTAACATAACACAACATTTAATGTTCATATTCATTGATTTTTTAAATGATTTAAATGCCGCCAAGAAAGGTTTTCACATTTCTATCGATTCCAATCGGGCGGGTGACATTCTACGTAAACGGCTGTTATCAAATAATACCAATCAGTTAATACATTATAATATAACCGCTGTCACACACACACATACATAATACAATCATTTAAAAAAAAAAAAAAAAAAAAAAAATATTGTTCCCTGTTGGGATCGAACCCGAAACCTCAGATTAACCAGGTGCGCGGCCATATTGGTTTTATGAATACATATTAAATTCTTCAAAATATTTAGTAATATGCCATTATTATACATCAAATCAGGCTAATTTTTTCCAAAAATAAACGTAAAACGATTATCTAATTTTTTTAATCACTCATTTACGCTATAAAACGAGATTTTACTATTTAAATATCTATAATACTAAAAGGATAACAGGATCTTTCTATATATATTTTCTTTCATCACGCTAAGCGGTAAAAATTTAGACACAGGTAGAGACGAAACCGTTGGGCCGATTTTAATGAAATTTGCACAAGGTTGTAGGAAACTTTTGTCTTTAGTGCCCTCGACTTGTGTATATTTTTTGTAGGATGCGTAGTTTTTGCGTAAAAAATTATTAAAGTTCAAATTTGGTACATTAAAACAATGGATCGAAGTAGACTGAAACGTAGAAAATCAATAAAAATTACCTTATTTTTTGAATCGAGAAGGCATGATTTTTTTTAAGATGACAGTCTAATACTTGACAGTCTTGCCAAGTAACCAAATAAAAAAACTAAATATTACTAATTTTTCAATGTCACGACATATTTGACATATAAATTTTTCAATGGAAATATTTTTTTATTTAAAAAAAAACATATTAGAAGGATTTATTATTATTTTACTGAACTACAGTCATGCGAATTAGTTGTAAGTATGCAAAAAGAATGTATACAATATGTTATATATTTTTGTAACTTTACATTTATTTTCAGGTTAGGAGAAATCTTTTCCCTATACTCAATATTTATAAATTATTTGTGAAATTATAGAAATATAGCTATATAATAAACAAGAAAGGAACCTATTTAAACATTTAATTGATTTGAAATGTTAGGAAGCATACAGATTTGTACCCTTACACAAAATGGAGAACAGGATAACAAATTATTCAAATTATACGTTACATAATGTTCGGTTATAAAACCAATTCAAATGTAAATGTTATATTTGTTTTAAAGAACGCAACAGACTCAAGAATTATTATAGAATACCATAGTTTGGTCAATATTTACGTAATATATTCCAAAGGATATGATAAATTTTGCATTCATTTGAGCAAAAACATTTAACTGCAGCGTTTAGCCTTGAAGTTTGAAATATTTCTTTTATACATAGAGTGTTTTAAAATGAAATATATATATATATATATATATATATATATATATATATATATATATATATATATTGTAATATTAATAAATGTATATAATTTAATTTATTTGATAAATATTGTGTGTGTAAAATGTCTAGAAATTATAAAAATGTGCACTACTAATCAACAATTTCTTGATGAAATATACGTCATCTTGTCGAGTCAGCAGACAAAAAGGATAAGAATAATACTTTTAGGAAACGTATTTCATTTACAAATAAAGAAACTTTAATATTAGAAATTGTATTCATTATACAAATAAAATTAGCGCGAAATTTAAATAAATATCAATAACACATTCTCTTGGCCTTGAATCATATGATATTTATTTTCTCCATTTAAGTTTAAACAACCTCATAAATATCAGTGTGTGTGTGCCAAATAATTCCTTGTTATAAAATTATAGCCATTTTTCTTATTACACTCTGTTTTTATAAGGTAGGTACATGTATTATACTCATTAGATCTTTCTTACACATCAGATTTTTCTATTCCAATCGGGTGACAGTCTACGTAAAAGGCTATTACCATATAATACGAATCAGTTAATATATTATTATATATAACCGCTATAATGAAAAGTAATTATTGTTGATTGCAACAATGAAATTCTTAAAAATACAATCATTAATTCAATCAATAATAAGAATTGATACAGAAAAGTTTTTATATTTATCATAATTAACATAACACAACATTTAATGTTCATATTCATCGATTTTTTAAATGATTTAAATGCCGCCAAGAAAGGTTTTCACATTTCTATCGATTCCAATCGGGCGGGTGACATTCTACGTAAACGGCTGTTATCAAATAATACCAATCAGTTAATACATTATAATATAACCGCTGTCACACACATACATAATACAATCATTTTAAAAAAAAAAAAAAAAAAAATATTGTTCCCTGTTGGGATCGAACCCGAAACCTCAGACTAACCAGGTGCGCGGCCATATTGGTTTTATAAATACATATTAAATTCTTCAAAATATATAGTAATATGCCATTATTATACATCAAATCAGGCTAATTTTTTCCAAAAATGAACGTAAAACGATTATCTAATTTTTTTAATCACTCATTTACGCTATAAAACGAGATTTTACTATTTAAATATCTATAATACTAAAAGGATAACAGGATCTTTCTATATATATTTTCTTTCATCACGCTAAGCGGTAAAAATTTAGACACAGGTAGAGACGAAACCGTTGGGCCGATTTTAATGAAATTTGCACAAGGTTGTAGGAAACTTTTGTCTTTAGTGCCCTCGACTTGTGTATATTTTTTGTAGGATGCGTAGTTTTTGCGTAAAAAATTATTAAAGTTCAAATTTGGTACATTAAAACAATGGATCGAAGTAGACTGAAACGTAGAAAATCAATAAAAATTACCTTATTTTTTGAATCGAGAAGGCATGATTTTTTTTAAGATGACAGTCTAATACTTGACAGTCTTGCCAAGTAACCAAATAAAAAAACTAAATATTACTAATTTTTCAATGTCACGACATATTTGACATATAAATTTTTCAATGGAAATATTTTTTTATTTAAAAAAAAACATATTAGAAGGATTTATTATTATTTTACTGAACTACAGTCATGCGAATTAGTTGTAAGTATGCAAAAAGAATGTATACAATATGTTATATATTTTTGTAACTTTACATTTATTTTCAGGTTAGGAGAAATCTTTTCCCTATACTCAATATTTATAAATTATTTGTGAAATTATAGAAATATAGCTATATAATAAACAAGAAAGGAACCTATTTAAACATTTAATTGATTTGAAATGTTAGGAAGCATACAGATTTGTACCCTTACACAAAATGGAGAACAGGATAACAAATTATTCAAATTATACGTTACATAATGTTCGGTTATAAAACCAATTCAAATGTAAATGTTATATTTGTTTTAAAGAACGCAACAGACTCAAGAATTATTATAGAATACCATAGTTTGGTCAATATTTACGTAATATATTCCAAAGGATATGATAAATTTTGCATTCATTTGAGCAAAAACATTTAACTGCAGCGTTTAGCCTTGAAGTTTGAAATATTTCTTTTATACATAGAGTGTTTTAAAATGAAATATATATATATATATATATATATATATATATATATATATATATATATATATATTGTAATATTAATAAATGTATATAATTTAATTTATTTGATAAATATTGTGTGTGTAAAATGTCTAGAAATTATAAAAATGTGCACTATTAATCAACAATTTCTTGATGAAATATACGTCATCTTGTCGAGTCAGCAGACAAAAAGGATAAGAATAATACTTTTAGGAAACGTATTTCATTTACAAATAAAGAAACTTTAATATTAGAAATTGTATTCATTATACAAATAAAATTAGCGCGAAATTTAAATAAATATCAATAACACATTCTCTTGGCCTTGAATCATATGATATTTATTTTCTCCATTTAAGTTTAAACAACCTCATAAATATCAGTGTGTGTGTGCCAAATAATTCCTTGTTATAAAATTATAGCCATTTTTCTTATTACACTCTGTTTTTATAAGGTAGGTACATGTATTATACTCATTAGATCTTTCTTACACATCAGATTTTTCTATTCCAATCGGGTGACAGTCTACGTAAAAGGCTATTACCATATAATACGAATCAGTTAATATATTATTATATATAACCGCTATAATGAAAAGTAATTATTGTTGATTGCAACAATGAAATTCTTAAAAATACAATCATTAATTCAATCAATAATAAGAATTGATACAGAAAAGTTTTTATATTTATCATAATTAACATAACACAACATTTAATGTTCATATTCATCGATTTTTTAAATGATTTAAATGCCGCCAAGAAAGGTTTTCACATTTCTATCGATTCCAATCGGGCGGGTGACATTCTACGTAAACGGCTGTTATCAAATAATACCAATCAGTTAATACATTATAATATAACCGCTGTCACACACATACATAATACAATCATTTTTAAAAAAAAAAAAAAAAAAATATTGTTCCCTGTTGGGATCGAACCCGAAACCTCAGACTAACCAGGTGCGCGGCCATATTGGTTTTATAAATACATATTAAATTCTTCAAAATATATAGTAATATGCCATTATTATACATCAAATCAGGCTAATTTTTTCCAAAAATGAACGTAAAACGATTATCTAATTTTTTTAATCACTCATTTACGCTATAAAACGAGATTTTACTATTTAAATATCCATAATACTAAAAGGATAACAGGATCTTTCTATATTTTCTTTCATCACGCTAAGCGGTAAAAATTTAGACACGGCTAGAGCGTTTACTATTGGAGTGATTTTAATGAAATTTGTACCAGTTTGTAGGATTTTTTTTCCTTTAGTGCCCTCGTCATATGTGTTTTTTCTGTAGGATGCATAGTTTTTTAATAAAAAATTATTAAAGTGCAAATTTTCAAAATTAAAACAAAAAATCAAGTAGTCTATAAAAATTTAAAGAGGAACATCGATCTTTTGACTTGTCAATTTGAAACTTTAAATGTAAATATTTATGTAATGAAGAATATTTGAAATAAAGTAAATTTAACACCATAAATAATGACAATAGACAATTATTTCACACAGGTAAAAAAGGTGTAATACATTATATTTAAAAAATAAAAATTTTGACGTTACATATGGATTTGGTCAGTGTTGCCAATTGTGCAATAATTAACAAAATAAGAAACCAAGGTCACGACACATTTGACATAATTAATATGAATATTGAAAAATAGAGTAATATAACAACGATTTATTATAATTTTAATTAATTATAAACATGAGAAAATAGTTTACATTAGTTGTAAGTATTAAAACATGAAATATTTTTGTAATACTAAAATTAAATTTTCAGGTTATCAAAAGAACATGAAATGTGAATAATCTGTGCTTATTACAAGAACGAAAAATTGTCTTACAGGCTAATTATAAAATAATTACATGTGTTTTATATATATTTGCCCCAATTAAGTGGTAATTAATTATTATAAAATTAATCTCAAAAAATTGTGGGTAATTGAAATGTGAAGAAAGTTTGAAATATTTCTTTTATACATAGAGTGTTTTAAAATGAAATATATATATTGTAATATTAATAAATGTATATAATTTAATTTATTTGATAAATATTGTGTGTATAAAATGTCTAGAAATTATAAAAATGTGCACTATTAATCAACAATTTCTTGATGAAATATACGTCATCTTGTCGAGTCAGCAGACAAAAAGGATAAGAATAATACTTTTAGGAAACGTATTTCATTTACAAATAAAGAAACTTTAATATTAGAAATTGTATTCATTATACAAATAAAATTAGCGCGAAATTTAAATAAATATCAATAACACATTCTCTTGGCCTTGAATCATATGATATTTATTTTCTCCATTTAAGTTTAAACAACCTCATAAATATCAGTGTGTGTGTGTGCCAAATAATTCCTTGTTATAAAATTATAGCCATTTTTCTTATTATACTCTGTTTTTATAAGGTAGGTACATGTATTATTCTCATGAGATCTTTCTTACACATCAGATTTTTCTATTCCAATCGGGTGACAGTCTACGTAAAAGTCTATTACCATATAATACGAATCAGTTAATATATTATTATATATAACCGCTATAATGAAAAGTAATTATTGTTGATTGCAACAATGAAATTCTTAAAAATACAATCATTAATTCAATCAATAATAAGAATTGATACAGAAAAGTTTTTATATTTATCATAATTAACATAACACAACATTTAATGTTCATATTCATCGATTTTTTAAATGATTTAAATGCCGCCAAGAAAGGTTTTCACATTTCTATCGATTCCAATCGGGCGGGTGACATTCTACGTAAACGGCTGTTATCAAATAATACCAATCAGTTAATACATTATAATATAACCGCTGTCACACACATACATAATACAATCATTTAAAAAAAAAAAAAAAAAAAAATATTGTTCCCAGTTGGGATCGAACCCGAAACCTCAGATTAACCAGGTGCGCGGCCATATTGGTTTTATGAATACATATTAAATTCTTCAAAATATTTAGTAATATGCCATTATTATACATCAAATCAGGCTAATTTTTTCCAAAAATAAACGTAAAACGATTATCTAATTTTTTTAATCACTCATTTACGCTATAAAACGAGATTTTACTATTTAAATATCCTATATACTAAAAGGATAACAGGATCTTTCTATATTTTCTTTCATCACGCTAAGCGGTAAAAATTTAGACACGGCTAGAGCGTTTACTATTGGAGTGATTTTAATGAAATTTGTACCAGTTTGTAGGATTTTTTTTCCTTTAGTGCCCTCGTCATATGTGTTTTTTCTGTAGGATGCATAGTTTTTTAATAAAAAATTATTAAAGTGCAAATTTTCAAAATTAAAACAAAAAATCAAGTAGTCTATAAAAATTTTAAGAGGAACATCGATCTTTTGACTTGTCAATTTGAAACTTTAAATGTAAATATTTATGTAATGAAGAATATTTGAAATAAAGTAAATTTAACACCATAAATAATGACAATAGACAATTATTTCACACAGGTAAAAAAGGTGTAATACATTATATTTAAAAAATAAAAATTTTGACGTTACATATGGATTTGGTCAGTGTTGCCAATTGTGCAATAATTAACAAAATAAGAAACCAAGGTCACGACACATTTGACATAATTAATATGAATATTGAAAAATAGAGTAATATAACAACGATTTATTATAATTTTAATTAATTATAAACATGAGAAAATAGTTTACATTAGTTGTAAGTATTAAAACATGAAATATTTTTGTAATACTAAAATTAAATTTTCAGGTTATCAAAAGAACATGAAATGTGAATAATCTGTGCTTATTACAAGAACGAAAAATTGTCTTACAGGCTAATTATAAAATAATTACATGTGTTTTATATATATTTGCCCCAATTAAGTGGTAATTAATTATTATAAAATTAATCTCAAAAAATTGTGGGTAATTGAAATGTGAAGAAAGTTTGAAATATTTCTTTTATACATAGAGTGTTTTAAAATGAAATATATATATTGTAATATTAATAAATGTATATAATTTAATTTATTTGATAAATATTGTGTGTATAAAATGTCTAGAAATTATAAAAATGTGCACTATTAATCAACAATTTCTTGATGAAATATACGTCATCTTGTCGAGTCAGCAGACAAAAAGGATAATATATTATTATATATAACCGCTATAATGAAAAGGAATTATTGTTGATTGCAACAATGAAATTCTTAAAAATACAATCATTAATTCAATCAATAATAAGAATTGATACAGAAAAGTTTTTATATTTATCATAATTAACATAACACAACATTTAATGTTCATATTCATTGATTTTTTAAATGATTTAAATGCCGCCAAGAAAGGTTTTCACATTTCTATCGATTCCAATCGGGCGGGTGACATTCTACGTAAACGGCTGTTATCAAATAATACCAATCAGTTAATACATTATAATATAACCGCTGTCACACACACACATACATAATACAATCATTTAAAAAAAAAAAAAAATATATTGTTCCCTGTTGGGATCGAACCCGAAACCTCAGATTAACCAGGTGCGCGGCCATATTGGTTTTATGAATACATATTAAATTCTTCAAAATATTTAGTAATATGCCATTATTATACATCAAATCAGGCTAATTTTTTCCAAAAATAAACGTAAAACGATTATCTAATTTTTTTAATCACTCATTTACGCTATAAAACGAGATTTTACTATTTAAATATCCAATATACTAAAAGGATAACAGGATCTTTCTATATTTTCTTTCATCACGCTAAGCGGTAAAAATTTAGACACGGCTAGAGCGTTTACTATTGGAGTGATTTTAATGAAATTTGTACCAGTTTGTAGGATTTTTTTTCCTTTAGTGCCCTCGTCATATGTGTTTTTTCTGTAGGATGCATAGTTTTTTAATAAAAAATTATTAAAGTGCAAATTTTCAAAATTAAAACAAAAAATCAAGTAGTCTATAAAAATTTTAAGAGGAACATCGATCTTTTGACTTGTCAATTTGAAACTTTAAATGTAAATATTTATGTAATGAAGAATATTTGAATGAAACTAAATACAAAATTATTAATTATGAGAATACGAAATTATTTCACACAGGTAAAAAAGGTCTAATATATTGTATTTAAGAATTATAAATTTTTGACATTTCATATGTATCTGGTCAGTGTTACCAAATGTGCCATAATTAAATAAATAAGAAACCAAACTTGACCAACGTCACGACACATTTGACATGTCTATTTGAATGTTTAGATAGAAATATTTTTGAAATAAAAAAGATATAAGAAGGATTTGTTATCATTTTATTGAACTACAAAGATGAGGAAGTAAATTACATTAGTAAGTATTCAAAACATGAAATATTTTTGTAAATATACATATACTTTTCAGGTTATTGTTATTGTTTCCATTATAGTTAGTAAAATATAGTTAACAGTGTATGTAGCTTAAGTCCAAACAGCTGTATTTTTAACCGTGTCTGAGATATTTAAACATTTTTGCATATATTCTAGATGTGAAATTGACAAAATAATTCAATTTTCGTAAGAAGTTAGGTTAGAAAGGCGAATCCGTTTATTTTGTTGTCTGCAAGTGAATTTAAACGCAGATTACTGAAGAAACATTTATAATAAATATTGTGAAAAACGAGTTGGAACCTTTACAAATGCGACAAAATACAATTTCTACTGATATGCAAGTACGAAAGGATTATATCAACAAGATAATGGTAAGTAAAATTTAATTTAAGGGACACAGAGCGCAATCCAACGCAAGCGCACTAACAGTGCACAAGTTGCTGTCACAAGACAATAAATAACCTGGATTTAGCGTATTTTCAGAATTTTTATCTTATTATTTTGTCTATATTACACACATATACGAGAACAAAGGTAGTATTTTTACAATAACATATCATATTAGTTACAGGCGATCTGCATGGTGCTGCTCAACGCACTGTCAGCAAAATTGTAAAAAGGGTGTCTGTTGCTTTGGTATCACATTTACCGGAATTTGTGAAACATGAAGGCCAAGACAATATTAAGGAGGACTTTTACAGAATAGCAGGGTTCCCTTCTGTTATTGGATACTGCAAAAGCTGCAATGGCAGTTTTACATAATATAATAATAAATGCACAACAAAGCGAAGAAGGTATTTTAATCAATAAAATATTTATTCATAGTTTTACTACTATGTATATCTTTATTTTTGCAGATTCTGATTTGGAGAGCTCTGAAGATGAACAAAGCGACAAAGATGTGACGCCGGAGTAGCAGAATCCTCGAACTCAGCCTGTAAATTCTATACGTGGAAATATATTTCGCCAGCAATTTATTATGCGGCATTTCCAGTAATAAAATTAAAATATTTCATTAGTCTTTGTAATCTTTCACGATATTCATTATAAACTTACCTGTATCTTTAGAAAGCGATATATGTGTTTAAATTCATCAGTGATTACAACAATGTGGCAAGAACTGATTACAAAAATCAAACCTGTGATTACAACAATTAGGGCCCCAAACATGCTTATGGCATCGGCTCACAGGTGGCTCTCGTAAGTGTCATTTCATAAATTTTAATTTTGTCTAAATATTGATGAAATTCTTTTGTTGATTACAATAAAGAATATTTTTATTGCAGTCCAACAATATTGATTACAAGAATGAATCCAACAATTTTACTGTTGTTATTTGCAATGTCAGAAAAATATCCATTTGATAGGGTATTTCTTTTATTTATTTCAACTAATTTTTAATAGTAAATGAGGGTATTGTCGACAGAAGACGAATAATCTCTCTTAGTAAGTAAAAAAATATGTTATAGGCGATGGGAAATAAGATCGCAGCGCCAAAGTGGAACTAATGTTAACGGGATAATTTGACATTTACTAATTGTATTTATGCATTAAGTGTATAATATTAAGAGATATTACATATGTAAACGTATTATAAACATAATAGATAACATTTGTGTTTATACAATCAAGAAAATGTCACGTGTATAATTTATCCCGTCAACTATAGTTCCGAAAATACAACCAGATGTCATAATGCTTATTTCCCATCGCCTATAGTAAATCACAAGTATTCTTAGTATAAATTATATTTTATATTGATGATTTTTTTTTGTTGCATTCATTCTTGTTATTAATATTCTTTTTTCTTTTAAATAATAAATAAATTGCAATATTTATTGGTACAATGATTAGGAATTGTAGAGATTTACTTACCTAAATGATATAAAACCATATGATATGTGTAATATTAACAACAACAAATAGCACAACAAAACAAAAAAAATTAACAACAAAACAGACAAATTAAACAACAAGATGTAACAATGCAGAAGCACAAACGAAAGGATTAGGGATTTCCTACAAATACGATAATCATAGTTTCCACAGAAATAATTAGCTACGCCCATCTTGAAATTTTTTCCTTTATAAAGGCAAAATATTGTTAATTTACCAATCCTCAAGACAGAATGAGAATGAACGTTTGTATGATATCTGTCGCGCCTTACTCTACACAACCCTTGCGCTTGCGCAAAGTACTAGGCGATAAGATAACAACAATGATAGATTTGATTTCTTGATACGACAAAGATATACTGGTTTTAAGTACCTAACTGATATATTCTTTATACTGTGGGAAAGGTAATTTTTTTAAAATAATTTACAGGTAATAAAATGTAAGTATTTAGATTTTTAAATGCATTTTGACTCCATCGGTATTGTAGATTTTGAACTTATCGATGAAAAAATTAATACTTCTGTCAAAAACAATTTTCATGTAAACAATTGTTTGTTAATTTATTGTTATTCTTTTTGAAATTTATGAAACGGTGTTCTTTATTGTGCTTTGTGCCAATAAATAATACTATTTTGCGATCTTTTGAGGAGAGAGTAATTACAAATACATATTTGTTATCTTTTAACATTATATAGTAGCGCTAAGGGGTAATCCTCGGAGAAGATGCTTCCTCGCCGTCCTAATTAATGCCGGGCGATGCAAGCCTAATATATTGTATAAATAACAAATTTAGCGATATTTATATTAGTTTATGTTGAATATATTACACATACATACATATATACATAAAAAACAAGAAATATCCAGCATTAATCTGGGGACTCGCGACCCGACTGACACCAAAAATTACTTCTAATTTTAATGGCACAAAAATGACCCCTGTGATGCACTTTCCACGCAAGGTATGAGTGTCCGTGAGGTGACGCCTGGTAAGGTATCTGTGTACAAAGCAGATTGGCACACCCAGCAATGGGTTTTATTTACTTTGCAAAATCGTTGTTTATGTTTAGATTTAATGTAACTGCTTACTTTTCTACAGTTTATAACTAATTGTTTACTCTAGAATAAAAATTTCATATTTGTGTTTAGCTAGATTTATTATCTTTAAATTAAATATTGTGTATTCATAGCCATGTTTTAATCTTGAAATTGGGACATTTTATCTTGTTTGATTGAATCTATAAATACATAAATAATTAGTTTCCATTTTCTCATGATATTTAAATATTACTCAGTTAAGTACGCAGGGTTGAAGATCAGTTTGCAATTAAATAGACCGAGTTTCGGTTTTCGTTTCTGTCGGTATTTTGGGTGGATAGCATGAAGTTATTTATTTCAACCAGTCACTTATTTTACATTTATACAATGTGTACATCCTGATTTAACAAGTTTGAGCCATTTAGGAGCTTACTTCATTTCACGTAAGAAAATAGCGTTGATTTAGATAGGGATATAAATTCTGTCCTTTGATCGTTCAAAATGCAAAAAAACGAAAACATGTCAGTTGGCAGTAATCAAATAAAATCTTCAGAATTAAGTGATGTTTAATCATGTTTTGTTGTAATTTTTAATATTCAGGTCTTGTACATTTTTGCATGTAAAAATATTTATTATTGACTATGTTTGGTTTCACAAATTTAAATTATATATTTGATACATGTAAAAACGGTCGGCTCTCAAGCGCCATCTACTATTTCTTACATGAAATGAAATATAATACAACGCGGTCTCGTAGCAATGAAATAATTTATATTTTAACCCCGTAAAACACGATTTTAAGATATTTCAAACAGTTCAGGAGTTATGAGCTTCCAAATGTGCATGTTTTCATGTATAGTTTCGGCCAAAAATGTAAGGTTAAAAATGGTTCAATAACACGATTTCGGGTAAAAGTAGCGTGTTTAATATTGCAAAAATAAACTTTAGAGGGTTGCTTTGTATATTTCCGGTATAAAAGTGGTTAAAGTTTTGGTTACCCCTCATACCCGGGTACAAAAATTGTACATTTTTGGCTGGGCATATTGTGTGGGCCTTTCGGGTGGGCAAACTACTTCACTGTCTTCTTAAAGCCACTGTCAATCTAAATCCGAGTTTTGTGGGTTAGGTATCATTTCTGTCAGTTGTTTTTATAAATAATAAAAATTGTACACCCAGGTTCCGTGACCAGAAGAGGATAGATAGAACGTACGTGTAGACCATCATAAAACACTATTGGCGCAGCCCTAGGGGAAGCATGGCGAAGCAACTGGGTGAAACCAGTAGCTGTGGCAAAAATTCGATAAGACGTTGGCCTTATAGTGAACGCCCATTCTAATAATTCTAATTATATTTATCTAACAGTATATGACGGTAAATTATTTCATACGAACTGATCAGTCTGTAAGATTGTAAATATATTGATTTTAAGTGGATACCAGCGGCGTTAGCACCTTGTATAGCTTATACACGTTTCAAATGTGGGAATGCGAGTAAACAGTCATAAAACGCTGGAGAACAGCGGCGGTAGCACTTTATAAAAACGTGCAACTATTTTAATTTAGGAATGCATGTAAACAATCATAAAACACTATCCACCTAGGGGAAGCTCGGCGTAGCCGAGTTTTCGCTATCCTATATACTAAAAGGATAACAGGATCTTTCTATATATATTTTCTTTCATCACGCTAAGCGGTAAAAATTTAGACACAGGTAGAGACGAAACCGTTGGACCGATTTTAATGAAATTTGCACGAGGTTATAGGAAACTTTTGTCTTTAGTGCCCTCGACTTGTGTATATTTTTTGTAGGATGCGTAGTTTTTGCGTAAAAAATTATTAAAGTTCAAATTTGGTACATTAAAACAATGGATCGAAGTAGCCTGAAACGTAGAAAATCAATAAAAATTACCTTATTTTTTGAATCGAGAAGGCATGATTTTTTTTAAGATGACAGTCTAATACTTGACAGTCTTGCCAAGTAACCAAATAAAAAAACTAAATATTACTAATTTTTCAATGTCACGACATATTTGACATATAAATTTTTCAATGGAAATATTTTTTTATTTAAAAAAAAAACATATTAGAAGGATTTATTATTATTTTACTGAACTACAGTCATGCGAATTAGTTGTAAGTATGCAAAAAGAATGTATACAATATGTTATATATTTTTGTAACTTTACATTTATTTTCAGGTTAGGAGAAATCTTTTCCCTATACTCAATATTTATAAATTATTTGTGAAATTATAGAAATATAGCTATATAATAAACAAGAAAGGAACCTATTTAAACATTTAATTGATTTGAAATGTTAGGAAGCATACAGATTTGTACCCTTACACAAAATGGAGAACAGGATAACAAATTATTCAAATTATACGTTACATAATGTTCGGTTATAAAACCAATTCAAATGTAAATGTTATATTTGTTTTAAAGAACGCAACAGACTCAAGAATTATTATAGAATACCATAGTTTGGTCAATATTTACGTAATATATTCCAAAGGATATGATAAATTTTGCATTCATTTGAGCAAAAACATTTAACTGCAGCGTTTAGCCTTGAAGTTTGAAATATTTCTTTTATACATAGAGTGTTTTAAAATGAAATATATATATATATATAGTAATATTAATAAATGTATATAATTTAATTTATTTGATAAATATTGTGTGTGTAAAATGTCTAGAAATTATAAAAATGTGCACTATTAATCAACAATTTCTTGATGAATTATACGTCATCTTGTCGAGTCAGCAGACAAAAAGGATAAGAATAATACTTTTAGGAAACGTATTTCATTTACAAATAAAGAAACTTTAATATTAGAAATTGTATTCATTATACAAATAAAATTAGCGCGAAATTTAAATAAATATCAATAACACATTCTCTTGGCCTTGAATCATATGATATTTATTTTCTCCATTTAAGTTTAAACAACCTCATAAATATCAGTGTGTGTGTGTGCCAAATAATTCCTTGTTATAAAATTATAGCCATTTTTCTTATTATACTCTGTTTTTATAAGGTAGGTACATGTATTATTCTCATGAGATCTTTCTTACACATCAGATTTTTCTATTCCAATCGGGTGACAGTCTACGTAAAAGTCTATTACCATATAATACGAATCAGTTAATATATTATTATATATAACCGCTATAATGAAAAGGAATTATTGTTGATTGCAACAATGAAATTCTTAAAAATACAATCATTAATTCAATCAATAATAAGAATTGATACAGAAAAGTTTTTATATTTATCATAATTAACATAACACAACATTTAATGTTCATATTCATCGATTTTTTAAATGATTTAAATGCCGCCAAGAAAGGTTTTCACATTTCTATCGATTCCAATCGGGCGGGTGACATTCTACGTAAACGGCTGTTATCAAATAATACCAATCAGTTAATACATTATAATATAACCGCTGTCACACACACACATACATAATACAATCATTTAAAAAAAAAAAAAAAAAAAAAAGAGTCCACAAAGATTTACTGTTGCTAGCATAACACTATTCATAAAGTTAGAAATTAAAAATATAAACGCATACATAATTACACGTATTAATTCTCATTACAAGTCACACATATTATTGTAGACAATCAATGAAAAATAGAAAACAAACATTATATCATCTCTGGCAGAAGTTATTCAATGTCAAAATTTCATAACTGACCTTCACTTACCTATGTTCACGGTACAAATTCCAATTTCAAACTTTCTTAATAGGAAACAATAAATTATATTGTTTATAAACAGTACGTAATAATTTGTTTTGTGATCTTGCATATACTAATTTCACCTTAAAACAACTTATGTAAAATAATAACATAATTCTAGGGACTTTTTGAGGTACCGCAAGATATTTTAAAAACATGAATTTAAAATTATTTATATATCATAAATTACATTACATTTTAATGTAACTAAAATTACGTATTTATAACAATTTATTTCAATTTATTTACAAATATTACTCGGCTCGAGAATATATAGTATAAATTGGTATCACTGAGCGTGGCCATTTAACAGTGTTGCCAAGTGTAGCATTATACTGCTAAAGTGTCATCATTTTTCACAGGTTAGCAGCAGTACGAACAATCATAGCATAATTGCAGTGATAGTTTCTCGCAAGCAAATTGTTACTTAATCATATCATCTGCTCTGTGCCTATAAGCACAGTATGTAAGCGTGTGTGTTATAGTCTTTAGATTAAGTTGCAATTATTTAATAATAAAACTTGCTGTAAGACTTTGTTTTTACTGATGAACATTATAGATTGCATAACGAGAAAAGTACGATTTTAAAAATGCAAAAATTCAAAATTATGTTGATGTATGTAGGCGTGGACATCGATGAAGAATACTAAACTGAAAATGTAAGTATATATTTACTTAATGATTTGTTGATTTATACTTTGTTTATGCAACCCAATACAACGCCAAATGGTTAGCATCCCACACAGCAGTCAGGCAATTCGGGTGACCAGCAATCAAGGGCAAATCCGTGTGAAAATATAAGTCGTCAGAACCCTAACAAGGTCACAATTAGTGATTAAAAACAACTCCGCGAAATTAATATCTGACAAATAAAGATATTTTATTTAACTCACAAATGTTCGTCTTGTATTTTGGCATGATTTTCCGCCAAATCAAAGACAAATATCACTAAATTTTCATATTCATAACGTTCCTTGTACATTTTTATTACACCGTGACATCATTTTTCAATGTGTCACGTAGTGAAATTTTTATGAACTAAAGATAGAAAAGTACTATGTTGTCAAATAAAATAATTAAAAGACCAAGCATTTATTTTCGATAAAAAAAAATTTAAACAACACAAAAACTTAAATTATTTTTGCTTTGATTATAAAGAAATAATTAATAAAGACAAAACAATTTATTTAAAAATAAAATCAATGGTTTTATACTTATTTGTAACTTTCTTAATAACAAACTGGTAACTACGCAATTATCTGTCACTTTATGTGATATTTATTTGGCATTTTTAGAATATAAAACCTCGTTTTTGATTACGAACTACCCGTATTCTTGTCTTAAAATATTCATCTTCATAAACGCTTTGTGTTAATTTATTTAATATAATCAGTTTTTATTTCTACCATTTAAAATTTTGTTTCATATTTATTTGGCCTCCCCAATACGCAAACAAACTACTACGCACTACATATCTATATCTTTGTGTGTAAATAATCTATTGACTGAGATATAGTTACATGCCGCCATTTTGTGTTTAAACTGATAATTGATAGTACGCTACCAGCCAACAGCGGTTTTTAATTCCGTTGGATAGCTACAGGTAGCAATGCGACTAGCAATTACTTTCAGGGCAGTCAGTGATATTCAGCGGCTGACATCAACAACATTTATTAATAAAAAAATATACGTACTTTACATGCTATCTATCTTTTCTCCATTAAAGTTGAAAGTTGAGTTGAAAGTTGAAAATTGAAAGTTGGAATTTGAAATTTAAAATTTGAATGTTGAAACTTGAAAATTGAAAGTGGAAAATGAAAAATGGAAAATAGAAATGTAATGTTATGTATGTATGTTTGTTGTCAATTAATTTTTTTTCTTGTATATATGCGACGAAAACACTGTCCACCTAGCGGGAGCTCGGCGAAGTCGAGTGATCACTATCTAATATATAAATCGTAGAAATGGGCTATAGCAGGTCGAGGAGAAATTAAATAAACGAAGAAAGAAATTGTGAAAAATTCATGGACCTCGCTGGGATACTAGATATAGGAAGGCTCTGGGTTCATATCCCAGCGAGGTCCATGAATTTTTCACAATTTCTTTCTTCGTTTATTTAATTTCTCCTCGACCTACTATAGCCCATTTCTACGATTTAAACATTTAGTGGCGTTCACAATAATTATAAACTATCTAATATACTAAAAAAAAGTAAAAAGAGCAAAACGTGTAACAAAAGGTTCTACACACTGTATTACTTTAATTAGGTAAGTATTATTATTATTATTATGGGGATGTCATAGTAGGGCCAGCGGCGTTAGCACTTTGTATAGCTTATGCAAGTTTACAATATGAGAATGCGTGTAAACAGTCATAAAACACTGGAAGACAGCGGCGGTAGCACTTTTTATAAATGTTCAACTATTATAAATTAGGAATGCATATAAACAATCAAAAAACACTATCCACCTAGGGGAAGCTCGGCGTAGCCGAGTTTTCGCTAGTCTATAATACTAAAAGGATAACAGGATCTTTCTATATATATTTTCTTTCATCACGCTAAGCGGTAAAAATTTAGACACATGTAGAGACGAAACCGTTGGGCCGATTTTAATGAAATTTGCACAAGGTTGTAGGAAACTTTTGTCTTTAGTGCCCTCGACTTGTGTATATTTTTTGTAGGATGCGTAGTTTTTGCGTAAAAAATTATTAAAGTTCAAATTTGGTACATTAAAACAATGGATCGAAGTAGACTGAAACGTAGAAAATCAATAAAAATTACCTTATTTTTTGAATCGAGAAGGCATGATTTTTTTTAAGATGACAGTCTAATACTTGACAGTCTTGCCAAGTAACCAAATAAAAAAACTAAATATTACTAATTTTTCAATGTCACGACATATTTGACATATTAAATTTTTCAATGGAAATATTTTTTTATTTAAAAAAAAAACATATTAGAAGGATTTATTATTATTTTACTGAACTACAGTCATGCGAATTAGTTGTAAGTATGCAAAAAGAATGTATACAATATGTTATATATTTTTGTAACTTTACATTTATTTTCAGGTTAGGAGAAATCTTTTCCCTATACTCAATATTTATAAATTATTTGTGAAATTATAGGAATATAGCTATATAATAAACAAGAAAGGAACCTATTTAAACATTTAATTGATTTGAAATGTTAGGAAGCATACAGATTTGTACCCTTACACAAAATGGAGAACAGGATAACAAATTATTCAAATTATACGTTACATAATGTTCGGTTATAAAACCAATTCAATGTAAATGTTATATTTGTTTTAAAGAACGCAACAGACTCAAGAATTATTATTAGAATACCATAGTTTGGTCAATATTTACGTAATATATTCCAAAGGATATGACAAATTTTGCATTCATTTGAGCAAAAACATTTAGCTGCAGCGTTTAGCCTTGAAGCAAAACTAAGACGAAGGTAATAATAAATGTTATTTTTACTGCATGAAACTATTATTTTCGTATTTTTATATATGTAGGTAATTCCTGCCTTTAGGAATTATTTAGTTATCGAGTTGTTTGAAATAACATGGAGAAGAAGAGAACAAGAGAAACAGAATTTTTTTGTCTATCCAAGCCTTAAATTGTGATATTTATGAAATAAGAAGAAATGAAAAGTATTTATCATTTAAGTAAAGTGTAGTTGAAAGTCGTTCGAAAATAAAGTCAGCTGGCAGCAAAGTATCCTTTTTGAGTCTTCAGTGGGAACAAATTATTGCTGATAGAATCATAACCTTAAACCTCAACCATTTTTACTATCTTCTCATCAAATTCATGCTGCCCAGCCATGGCCAACTTCAATCAATTTCCCTACACATATTATGGCCGTCTCAAATATCACTAAAATGGTAAGTAAAATTTAATTTAAGAACATAGAGCGCAATCCAACGCAAGCGCAACAGTGCACAAGTAGTAGCTGTCAAAAGACAATAAATAACTCAGATTTAGCGTATTTTGAGAATTTTTATCATATTATCTTGTTTATATTACACACATATACGAGAACAGAGGTAGTATTTTTACAATAACATATTATATTAATTACAGGCGATTTGCATGGTGTAGTTTGTACACAGCGCGTCCAGAAGAACATTACATTTCATCCCATATACGGATAGGATCCACTAATGAAAGATGCTTCGGTCAGTGGAAGGCAACCTTCGCATCTCTTTAAAACTGTATTCTTCTTTCGCTACTGCAAAAGCTGCAATGGCAGTTTTACATAATATAATAATAATAAATGCGCAGCAAAGCGAAGAAGGTATTTTAATCAATAAAATATTTATTCATAGTTTTACTACTATGTATATCTTTATTTTTGTAGATTCTGATTTGGAGAGCTCTGAAGATGAACAAAGCGACAAAGATGTGACGCCGGAGTAGTAGAATCCTGCAGCTCAGCCTGTAAATTCTGTACGTGGAAATATATTTCGCCAGCAATTTATTATGCGGCATTTCCAGTAATAAAATTAAAATATTTCATTAGTCTTTGTAACGGTTCTAATTTATCTTTCACGATATTCATTATAAACTTACCTTTATCTTTAGAAAGCGATATATGTGTTTAAATTCATCAGTGATTACAACAATGTGGCAAGAACTGATTACAAAAATCAAACCTGTGATTACAACAATTAGGGCCGCAAACATGCTTAGGGCATCGGCTCACAGGTGGCTCTCGTAAGTGTCATTTCATAAATTTTAATTTTGTCTAAATATTGATGAAATTCTTTTGTTGATTACAATAAAGATTTTTTTTATTGCAGCCCAACAATATTGATTACAAGAATGAATCCAACAATTTTACTGTTGTTATTTGCAATGTCAGAAAAATATCCATTTGATAGGGTATCTCTTTTATTTATTTCAACTAATTTTTAATAGTAAATGAGGGTATTGTCGACAGAAGACGAATAATCTCTCTTAGTAAATAAAAAAAATTGTTATAGGCGATGGGAAATAAGATCGCAGCGCCAAAGTGGAACTAATTAATGTTAACGGGATAATTTGACATTTACTAATTGTATTTATGCATTAAGTGTATAATATTAAGAGATATTATATATGTATGTGTATAATTTATCCCGTCAACTATAGTTCCGAAAATACAACCAGATGTCATATTGCTTATATTGATTTTTTTTGTTGCATTCATTCTTGTTATCAATATTCTTTTTTCTTTTAAATAATAAATAAATTGCAATATTTATTGGTACAATGATTAGGAATTGTAGAGAGTTACTTACCTAAATGATATAAAACCATATGATATGTGTAATATTAACAACAACAAATAGCACAACAAAACAAAAAAATTTAACAACAAAATGTTACAATGCAGAAGCACAAGCGAAAGAATTAGGGATTACCTACAAATACGATAATCATAGTTTCCACAGAAATAATTAGCTACGCCCATCTTGAATTTTTTTCCTTTATATAGGCAATCTGTATTCGCAAAGTATTGTTAATTTACCAATCCTCAAGACAGAATGAGAATGAACGTTTGTATGATATCTGTCGCGCCTTACCCTACACAACCCTTGCGCTTGCGCAAAGTGCTAGGCGATAAGATAACAACAATGATAGATTTGATTTCTTGATACGACAAAGATATACTGGTTTTAAGTACCTAACTGATATATTCTTTATACTGTGGGAAAGGTAAATTATTTAAAATAATTTACAAGTAATAAGTATAAAAAATGTAAGTATTTAGATTTTTAAATGCATTTTGACTCCATCGGTATTGTAGATTTTGAACTTATCGATGAAAAAATCAATACTTCTGTCAAAAACAATTTTCATGTAAACAATTGTTTGTTTATTTAGTGTGATTCTTTTTGAAAATTATGAAACGGTGTTCTTTATTGTGCTTTGCGCCAATAAATAATACTATTTTGCGATCTTTTGAGGAGAGAGTTATTACAAATACATATTTGTTATCTTTTAGCATTATATAGCAGCGCTAAGGGGGAATCCTCGGAGAAGATGCTTCCTCGCCGTCCTAATTAATGCCGGGCGATGCAAGCCTAATATATTGTATAAATAACAAATTTAGTGATATTTATATTAGTTTATGTTGTATATATTACACATATATACATATAAATCAAGTATATCTAGCATTAATCTGGGGACAGTCGGGTCGACTGAGACCAAAGATTACTTCCAATTTTGATGGCACAAAAATGACCCCTGTGGTGCACTTTCCACGCCAGGTATGAGTGTCCGTGAGGTGACGCCTGGTAAGGTATCTGTGTACAAAGCAGATTGGCACACCCAGCAATGGGTTTTATTTACTTTGCAAAATCGTTGTTTATGTTTAGATTTAATGTAACTGCTTACTTTTCTACAGTTTATAACTAATTGTTTACTTTAGAATTAAAATTTCATATTTGTGTTTTGCTAGATTTATTATCTTTAAATTAAATATTGTGTATTCATAGCCATGTTTTAATCTTGAAATTGGGACATTTTATCTTGTTTGATTGAATCTATAAATACATAAATAATTAGTTTCCATTTTCTCATGTTATTTAAATATTACTCAGTTAATTACGCAGGGTTGAAGATCAGTTTGCAATTAAATAGACCGAGTTTCGGTTTTCGTTTCTGTCGGTATTTTGGGTGGATAGCATGAAGTTATTTATTTCAACCAGTCACTTATTTCACATTTATACAATGTGTACATCCTGCTTTAACAAGTTTGAGCCATTTAGGAGCTTACTTCATTTCACATAAGAAAATGGCGTTGATTTAGATAGGGATATAAATTCTGTCCTTTAATTGTTCAAAATGTAAAAACGAAAACCTGTCAGTTGGCAGTAATCAAATAAAATCTTCAAAATTAAGAGATGTTTAATCATGTTTTGTTCTAATTTTTAATATTCAGGTCTTGTATATTTTTGCATGTAAAAATATTTATTATTGACTAATGCCCGTATTACATAACAATAAATTGCACAATTTATTGTACAAGAAATCGCACAATTTATTTTGAAAATATGAGCATTTTACACGTCACAAGTTTCTGCCAATTTATTGTTGTTGGGAGCAGGGCTACCAACCGCTTCGTTTTGATGTTAACCTTTTGTTGTATGTGTTTACAGTTCGTACTTTGTTCCGTGTTTGCATCAAGGCAAATATTACTTATTTTAAATTTTCAATTTTCCTTCTATGCCCGTTGTGTGACTCGTAGTCAAATATCGAAATAGTCACATAGAAATAGTTCAATATGACAAATATTATTCAGTTGGCACTGGTGAAGTAACCAAAAAATTGTGGAAAAATAGAACACGTTCTAATTTTCACAATTTATTGTGCAATTTATTTTCAAAAGAAATTGTACAATTTTGCTGTATTACACTTACCAATAAATTGTCAATAAATTGAAGGTCGCAAAATTGTACAATTTATTGTGAAGTGTAATACAGCTATAAGTTTGTTTTCACAAATTTAAAATATATATTGATACATGTAAAAACGATCGGCTCTCAAGCGCCATCTACTATTTCTTACATGAAATGAAATATAATACAACGCGGTCTCGTAGCAATGAAATAATTTATATTTTAACCCCGTACAACACGATTTTAAGATATTTCAAACAGTTCAGGAGTTATGAGCTTCCAAATGTGCATGTTTCCATGTATAGTTTCGGCCAAAAATGTAAGGTTAAAAATGGTTCAATAACACGATTTCGGGTAAAAGTAGCGTGTTTAATATTGCAAAAATGAACTTTAGAGGGTTGCTTTGTATATTTCCGGTATAAAAGTGGTTAAAGTTTTGGTTAAAAACCCCTCATACCCGGGTACAAAAATTGTACATTTTTGGCTGGGCCATATTGTGTGGGCCTTTCGGGTGGGCAAACTACTTCACTACTGTCTTCTTAAAGCCACTGTCAACCTAAATCCGAGTTTTTTGGGTTAGGTATCGTTTCTGTCAGTTGTTTTTATAAAAATTGCACACCCAGATTGTTGCTTGCGCAGTTTGGTTAAGCACAATGCGTGGGGAGTTTGGGTAGCCAGGTTCTGTGACCAGGAGAGGATAGATAGAACGTACGTGTAGACCATCATAAAACACTATCGGCGGAGCCCTAGGGGAAGCATGGAGAAGCAACTGGGTGGAACCAGTAGCTGTGGCAAAAATTCGACAAGACGTTGGCCTTATAGTGAACGCTCATTCTAATAATTCTAATTATATTTATCTAATAGTATATGACAGTAAATTATTTCATACGAACTGATCACTCTGTAAGATTGTAAATGTATTGATTTTAAGTGGATACCAGCGGCGTTAGCACCTTGTATAGCTTATACACGTTTCCAATGTGGGAATGCGAGTAAACAGTCATAAAATGCAGAAGACAGCGGCGGTAGCACTTTTTAAAAACGTGCAAATATTTTAATTTAGGAATGCATGTAAACAATCATAAAACACTATCCACCTAGGGGAAGCTCGGCGTAGCCGAGTTTTCGCTAGTCCTATATACTAAAGGGTTAGATTCACTATTCTTTCATCATGACGATCGCCCATCATTTGAACAAGGCTACAGCTTTAACTGTTTGTGCGATTTTCGTACAACTTTTACCAAATGGTAGAAAATTCTTTGCTCGAGTGCCCTAGCCTTATGTGTTTTTTCTGTAGGATGCATAGTTTTTGTGGAAAAAATTAATTAATGTGAATTTTTGGATTTTTGTTTTTAAAACTGAGACAAAGCTCAAGTACTCTTTGAAAATTTTAAGATGAATATCGCCGAGAAAATATTATGACACATTTTTTGACATTGTCAATTTGAAACTTTTAATGTAAATATTTATGTAATGAAGAATATTTGAAATAAAGTAAATTTAACATGATAAATAATGACAATAGACAATTATTTCACACAGGTAAAAAAGGTGTAATACATTATATTTAAAAAATAAAAATTTTGACGTTACATATTGGTATTTGGTCAGTGTTGCCAATTGTGCAATAATTAACAAAATAAGAGAAACCGAGGTCACGACACATTTGACATAATTAATATGAATATTGAAAAATAGAGTAATATAACAACGATTTATTATAATTTTAATTAATTATAAACATGAGAAAATAGTTTACATTAGTTGTAAGTATTAAAACATGAAATATTTTTGTAATACTAAAATTAAATTTTCAGGTTATCAAAAGAACATGAAATGTGAATAATCTGTGCTTATTACAAGAACGAAAAATTGTTTTACAGGCTAAATATAATATAATTACATGTGTTTTATATATATTTGCCCCAATTAAGTGGTAATTAATTATTATAAAATTAATCTCAAAAAATTGTGGGTAATTGAAATGTGAAGAAAGTTTGAAATATTTCTTTTATACATAGAGTGTTTTAAAATGAAATATATATTGTAATATTAATAAATGTATATAATTTAATTTATTTGATAAATATTGTATGTGTAAAATGTCTAGAAATTATAAAAATGTGCACTATTAATCAACAATTTCTTGATGAAATATACGTCATCTTGTCGAGTCAGCAGACAAAAATGATAAGAATAATACTTTTAGGAAACGTATTTCATTTACAAATAAAGAAACTTTAATATTAGAAATTGTATTTATTATACAAATAAAATTAGCGCGCAATTTAAATAAATATCAATAACACATTCTCTTGGCCTTGAATCATATGATATTTATTTTCTCCATTTAAATGGTAATTAATAAATATTGAAATTTTAAACAACCTCATAAATATCAGTGTGTGTGTGCCAAATAATTCCTTGTTATAAAATTATAGCCATTTTTCTTATTATACTCTGTTTTTATAAGGTAGGTACATGTATTATTCTCATGAGATCTTTCTTACACATCAGATTTTTCTATTCCAATCGGGTGACAGTCTACGTAAAAGGCTATTACCATATAATACGAATCAGTTAATATATTATTATATATAACCGCTATAATGAAAAGTAATTATTGTTGATTGCAACAATGAAATTCTTAACAATACAATCATTAATTCAATCAATAATAAGAATTGATACAGAAAAGTTTTTATATTTATCATAATTAACATAACACAACATTTAATGTTCATATTCATCGATTTTTTAAATGATTTAAATGCCGCCAAGAAAGGTTTTCACATTTCTATCGATTCCAATCGGGCGGGTGACATTCTACGTAAACGGCTGTTATCAGATAATACCAATCAGTTAATACATTATAATATAACCGCTGTCACACACATACATAATGCAATCATTTTAAAAAAAAAAAAAAAAAAAAATATTGTTCCCTGTTGGGATCGAACCCGAAACCGAAGATTTACTGTTGCTCGCATAACACCATTCATAAAGTTAGAAATTAAAATTATAAACTTATACATAATTATGCGTCTTAATTATCATTATAAGTCACACATATTATTGTAGACAATCAATGAAAAATAGAAAAGAAACGTTACATCATCTCTGACAGAAATTATTCAATGTCAAAATTTCAAAAGTAACCTTGGCTCACCTATGTTCAAGTCACAAATTTCAATTTCAAACTATCTTAATAGGAAGAAATAAATTATATTGTTTATAAACAGTACGTAATAATTTATTTTGTGAACTTGTATATACAAGTTTCTTCCTAAAACAACTTGTGTAAGGAAATAGAATATTCTAGGGAGTTTTTGGCGTATCCCCTGATATGTTTAAAACATTATTTTAAAACTATTTTCATTTTATCACTTATATTATATCATAATGTAACTAAAATAAGTGTTTACAGAACTTATTTCAATTTATTTACATATATTATACTAATAATAAACTGGTAACATCGAGATATACACCACCATCTGTTGATGTCTATCAGAACTATTTCAAACATTACTTTTCAAATAGACATATCAAATGAATATTATACCATAGTATTAGCAGTCTGACACTTTCGCTTGCTCTTAATCAGTATGTGAGTTCTTAGTCAGCCCCTTTAGTCTTCAAAAAAAGTTCATTTATTCACACAACCCATGGCGTGCGGGCGCGGGAAATTCAATTAAACGTCATATTTTACATGATTGCAAAGAAAAATTTGAAAAGTCTTTCACTCAATGTGTATTATAATAATGATTACACGTTGAACAATAAATAAATAAAAAAAAAAAATAGCTATTTATGACAAAAATATTAAGTGTTATTTTAATGTGTCATCAGGAAATTGACTCTCGGGCGTGACTAGACTAGAAAACTTAGAGAAAATGTTTCTTCGATATGTAACAATAATGATTAAACTTTTTACAATAAATAAATAGAAAATATAAATATCAGTATTTATAATAAAAGTATAATGCATCATTAACTTTAAAAACATTTATACAGGGTGAATACTTGAAACCCAAACATAGCCCGTCAATACGGGCAAATTATTATTCACAGACTGTTTTAACTGACAACAATGGTTGTGGTATCAATAGAAAAATAAAATATACATGTAAATTAAATTAAATTCTATTATTAATACCGATAACTATGGAATTGTACAGAATAACAAATTTTTGCCATTTTATCTGCCAGAATCGTTAGCTATATTTTTTTATTTAGACACACTATCCAACAGGAAAAAATCCCAATTGAGAACAGGAAAAAATAATACTACATAAAATAGCATAAGTTAACATAAATTAATATTGCTCAAAATAGAAAATATTATATATTTAATATTACGTATTATATTATAAAAATATTTAGGTTGCAAATGAAAAATGTCAATATCCGAATATTTAGTATTATAAGTTGAGCACATTCTGTATATGGGACAAGAATAATCTATGTTTGTACGAGGGGTAGGAAGATAGAAGGTACTGAAGTTCCGTAAGTGAAAGGATGAGATGTGGAAATTAAGGAGACACAATCAAGACGAGTCGTTAAGTTCACCATGAATTAACTTACTGAGATGAAAAACAGAAGTCAATTCACGGCGATGATAAAGACTGGGCATATTAAAGATGTGCAGTAAGGTAGAGTAAGATACTGAATAGTCCGGGTAAATTTTATTTATTTTGAAATACAGGTATTTCAAAAACTTTTTTTGAATTCTTTTGAGATGATCTTGATAACTCTCATAAGTTGGGTTCCATATTAATGAGCAATATTCCATTTTGGAACGAATGGAACTGTAATATAGTGTTATGATGGGCGTGATACTGATAAAATCTTTGGTATTACGGATAATAAAACATAGAAATCGAGTGGACTCATTATAAATATTATTAATATGTTGTGAAAAACTAAATTTAGTGTTAAAAGTCACTTCGAGGTCTTTAGTATTTTCTTTGCGATTTAGAACTGTAGTATGAATACTATAATTAAAAGTTATAGGATATTTTTTAATACTTTTTTAAAACTTTGTAACGGCTATTTTATTTTATGGTTTTCTCATGACAAAAACCTATTATATCAACAAATTTAAGCTCATTTCATGCAGTTTTTAATTCTAAATATTTTACGTATTTATACATTTGTTTTTAATTTAATAGGGCAGAAATTACAGCCATATAAAAATTTTACCATTGTATTTCTTATAGTCCACAAAAATAAATACCCGGTATCTTTATTTACATAATAGTTAAGTTTTATTTATTTATTAATACAGGGTGATTATTCGGTCTGTTTTCTTTTAGTAACTCGATTATTTTAAATATTATAGAAAATTGTTCAAACAAAGTTTGTGTATAAATATGCAGTATAAGTTTTTCTACAAGTGTTCCATTTTTACGCAATGATATGTAACTTTATATTTTCAAATAAAACATGCTATATATTTATTCAAATTTGAAAAGTACATGAAACTTGCTATTTAATAGTGCGAAAACAATCATAATATGTTATTTAAAAAATGTAGATTATCTGTGAACATATGGGCCGATTTACTAAATTCACAGTCGATTGGCCCCTTTTCATTGCTAGATTAATTAAATGCTGAAAATTATGTATTTTTGCAAAATAATCTGCCAGAACTTAAATGTACTTAAATGTACGTCAAAAAATTGTGATTTCTTCTATACTTAATCAATGCATTTGAAAATACGTGGACTGGTCGAGTCGGTCTTGGTGTCAACCTCAAGGAACTCTATAACCGTGTGGAATCAGAAACAAAAATGTTATATTTTTCCAAATATAACAACAATAAAATAATCTAATGCACAAAACATGCCCGAATTTTCCAAGCGTGACTTTTGTACATAAGGTGAGGTTATTGTTGTTTTTCTTTTTTAAACTATTCAAGCTAAATAACCGGCGTTATACTACGCGACCCACTTTTGTTTTAATTTACAATGTTATCATCTGACCTATCCCCGCAAGCATTCAATACCAGAAAATATGATTACTAATTCTACTGTGCAGACAAATGGTTTTACGGTGGAACCAACAGCTGTGGTAAAACTTCAAACAGTTCTAATGTTATTTGTCTAACAATATGCGACGGAAAATTAATTCATACAATCTGGTCGGTCTGTAAGATAGTAAATGTATTGATTTAAAGAATGTTAATTCTTGTGGATATCATAAGAGGGCCTGCGACGTTAGCACTCTGTATAGCTTATGCACGTTTCCAATGTGGGAATGCGTGTAAACAGTCATAAAATACTGAAGACAACGGCGGTAGCACTTTTTATAAATGTTAAACTATTATAATTTAGGAATGCATATAAACAATCATAAAACACTATCCACCTAGGGGAAGCTCGGCGTAGCCGAGTTTTCGCTAGTCTATAATACTAAAAGGATAACAGGATCTTTCTATATATATTTTCTTTCATCACGCTAAGCGGTAAAAATTTAGACACATGTAGAGACGAAACCGTTGGGCCGATTTTAATGAAATTTGCACAAGGTTGTAGGAAACTTTTGTCTTTAGTGCCCTCGACTTGTGTATATTTTTTGTAGGATGCGTAGTTTTTGCGTAAAAAATTATTAAAGTTCAAATTTGGTACATTAAAACAATGGATCGAAGTAGACTGAAACGTAGAAAATCAATAAAAATTACCTTATTTTTTGAATCGAGAAGGCATGATTTTTTTTAAGATGACAGTCTAATACTTGACAGTTTTGCCAAGTAACCAAATAAAAAAACTAAATATTACTAATTTTTCAATGTCACGACATATTTGACATATAAATTTTTCAATGGAAATATTTTTTTATTTAAAAAAAAAACATATTAGAAGGATTTATTATTATTTTACTGAACTACAGTCATGCGAATTAGTTGTAAGTATGCAAAAAGAATGTATACAATATGTTATATATTTTTATAACTTTACATTTATTTTCAGGTTAGGAGAAATCTTTTCCCTATACTCAATATTTATAAATTATTTGTGAAATTATAGGAATATAGCTATATAATAAACAAGAAAGGAACCTATTTAAACATTTAATTGATTTGAAATGTTAGGAAGCATACAGATTTGTACCCTTACACAAAATGGAGAACAGGATAACAAATTATTCAAATTATACGTTACATAATGTTCGGTTATAAAACCAATTCAAATGTAAATGTTATATTTGTTTTAAAGAACGCAACAGACTCAAGAATTATTATAGAATACCATAGTTTGGTCAATATTTACGTAATATATTCCAAAGGATATGACAAATTTTGCATTCATTTGAGCAAAAACATTTAACTGCAGCGTTTAGCCTTGAAGTTTGAAATATTTCTTTTATACAGAGTGTTTTAAAATGAATATATATATATATATATATATATATATATATATATATATATATATATATATATTGTAATATTAATAAATGTATATAATTTAATTTATTTGATAAATATTGTGTGTGTAAAATGTCTAGAGATTATAAAAATGTGCACTATTAATCAACAATTTCTTGATGAAATATACGTCATCTTGTCGAGTCAGCAGACAAAAAGGATAAGAATAATACTTTTAGGAAACGTATTTCATTTGCAAATAAAGAAACTTTAATATTAGAAATTGTATTCATTATACAAATAAAATTAGCGCGAAATTTAAATAAATATCAATAACACATTCTCTTGGCCTTGAATCATATGATATTTATTTTCTCCATTTAAGTTTAAACAACCTCATAAATATCAGTGTGTGTGTGTGCCAAATAATTCCTTGTTATAAAATTATAGCCATTTTTCTTATTATACTCTGTTTTTATAAGGTAGGTACATGTATTATTCTCATGAGATCTTTCTTACACATCAGATTTTTCTATTCCAATCGGGTGACAGTCTACGTAAAAGTCTATTACCATATAATACGAATCAGTTAATATATTATTATATATAACCGCTATAATGAAAAGGAATTATTGTTGATTGCAACAATGAAATTCTTAAAAATACAATCATTAATTCAATCAATAATAAGAATTGATACAGAAAAGTTTTTATATTTATCATAATTAACATAACACAACATTTAATGTTCATATTCATCGATTTTTTAAATGATTTAAATGCCGCCAAGACAGGTTTTCACATTTCTATCGATTCCAATCGGGCGGGTGACATTCTACGTAAACGGCTGTTATCAAATAATACCAATCAGTTAATACATTATAATATAACCGCTGTCACACACACACATACATAATACAATCATTTAAAAAAAAAAAAAAAAAAAAAGAGTCCACAAACATTTACTGTTGCTCGCATAACACCATTCATAAAGTTAGAAATTAAAAATATAAACGCATACATAATTACACGTATTAATTCTCATTACAAGTCACACATATTATTGTAGACAATCAATGAAAAATAGAAAACAAACATTACATCATCTCTGGCAGAAGTTATTCAATGTCAAAATTTCATAACTGACCTTCACTTACCTATGTTCACGGTACAAATTCCAATTTCAAACTTTCTTAATAGGAAACAATAAATTTTATTGTTTATAAACAGTACGTAATAATTTGTTTTGTGATCTTGCATATACTAATTTCACCTTAAAACAACTTATGTAAAATAATAACATAATTCTAGGGACTTTTTGAGGTACCGCAAGATATGTTAAAAACATGAATTTAAAATTATTTATATATCATAAATTACATTACATTTTAATGTAACTAAAATTACGTATTTATAACAATTTATTTCAATTTATTTACAAATATTACTCGGCTCGAGAATATATAGTATAAATTGGTATCACTGAGCGTGGCCATTTAACAGTGTTGCCAAGTGTAGCATTATACTGCTAAAGTGTCATCATTTTTCACAGGTTAGCAGCAGTACGAACAATCATAGCATAATTGCAGTGATAGTTTCTCGCAAGCAAATTGTTACTTAATCATATCATCTGCTCTGTGCCTATGAGCACAGTATGTAAGCGTGTGTGTTATAGTCTTTAGATTAAGTTGCAATTATTTAATAATAAAACTTGCTGTAAGACTTTGTTTTTACTGATGAACATTATAGATTGCATAACGAGAAAAGTACGATTTTAAAAATGCAAAAATTCAAAATTATGTTGATGTAAGTAAGCGTGGACATCGATGAAGAATACTAAACTGAAAATGTAAGTATATATTTACTTAATGATTTGTTGATTTATACTTTGTTTATGCAACCCAATACAACGCCAAATGGTTAGCATCCCACACAGCAGTCAGGCAATTCGGGTGACCAGCAATCAAGGGCAAATCCGTGTGAAAATATAAGTCGTCAGAACCCTAACAAGGTCACAATTAGTGATTAAAAACAACTCTGCGAAATTAATATCTGACAAATAAAGATATTTTATTTAACTCACAAATGTTCGTCTTGTATTTTGGCATGATTTTCCGCCAAATCAAAGACAAATATCACTAAATTTTCATATTCATAACGTTCCTTGTACATTTTTATTACACCGTGACATCATTTTTCAATGTGTCACGTAGTGAAATTTTTATGAACTAAAGATAGAAAAGTACTATGTTGTCAAATAAAATAATTAAAAGACCAAGCATTTATTTTCGATAAAAAAAAATTTAAACAACACAAAAACTTAAATTATTTTTGCTTTGATTATAAAGAAATAATTAATAAAGACAAAACAATTTATTTAAAAATAAAATCAATGGTTTTATACTTATTTGTAACTTTCTTAATAACAAACTGGTAACTACGCAATTATCTGTCACTTTATGTGATATTTATTTGGCATTTTTAGAATATAAAACCTCGTTTTTGATTACGAACTACCCATTTTCTTGTCTTAAAATATTCATCTTCATAAACGCTTTGTGTTAATGTATTTAATATAATTACGTTTTTATTTCTACCATTTAAAATTTTGTTTCATATTTATTTGGCCTCCCCAATACGCAAACAAACTACTGCGCACTACATATTTATATCTTTGTGTGTAAATAATCTATTGACTGAGATATAGTTACATGCCGCCATTTTGTGTTTAAACTGATAATTGATAGTACGCTACCAGCCAACAGCGGTTTTTAATTCCGTTGGATAGCTACAGGTAGCAATGCGACCAGCAATTACTTTCAGGGCAGTCAGTGATATTCAGCGGCTGACATCAACAACATTTATTAAAAAAAAAATATACGTACTTTACATGCTATCTATCTTTTCTCCATTAAAGTTGAAAGTTGAGTTGAAAGTTGAAAATTGAAAGTTGGAATTTGAAATTTAAAATTTGAATGTTGAAACTTGAAAATTGAAAGTGGAAAATGAAAAATGGAAAATGGAAATGTAATGTTATGTATGTATGTTTGTTGTCAATTAATTTTTTTTCTTGTATATATGCGACGAAAACACTGTCCACCTAGCGGGAGCTCGGCGAAGTCGAGTGATCACTATCTAATATATAAATCGTAGAAATGGGCTATAGTAGGTCGAGGAGAAATTAAATAAACGAAGAAAGAAATTGTGAAAAATTCATGGACCTCGCTGGGATACTAGATATAGGAAGGCTCTGGGTTCATATCCCAGCGAGGTCCATGAATTTTTCACAATTTCTTTCTTCGTTTATTTAATTTCTCCTCGACCTACTATAGCTCATTTCTACGATTTAAACATTTAGTGGCGTTCACAATAATTATAAACTATCTAATATACTAAAAAAAAGTAAAAAGAGCAAAACGTGTAACAAAAGGTTCTACACACTGTATTACTTTAATTAGGTAAGTATTATTATTATTATTATTATGGGGATGTCATAGTAGGGCCAGCGGCGTTAGAACTGTGTATAGCTTATGCAAGTTTACAATATGAGAATGCGTGTAAACAGTCATAAAACACTGGAAGACAGCGGCGGTAGCACTTTTTATAAATGCTCAACTATTATAAATTAGGAATGCATATAAACAATCATAAAACACTATCCACCTAGGGGAAGCTCGGCGTAGCCGAGTTTTCGCTAGTATTATTACTATTCTTATAAATATTAGGGTTAATCTTATTTTTATAATTATTAATGATATTCCACGCACTTTTAATTTTATTGTCAGAGTGAATTATTTTATTCTGAAAGAAATTGTTTTTAGCTTTAGTTATTACAAGTGAATGTTTTCGTTTCGCATCTTTATAAACAGGAATGAGCTCAGGGTAACTACTTTTTAAGTAAATAAAGATTTTAAATTGTTACTTGAAGTTATTATATCTGAATTTACCCAACATTTGTTTTCACATTTGTGAATATTGATTTTTTGAACAGGATTTTTTGTTATTAAAAATATGCATGAAAGTATCAAAGAAACTGTTATAAGCCGCATTTGTTTCAGATTCTAAATACACATTACACCATGATTCGTTACAAAGGTCCTTAATAAGGTTACTTACGTTTTTTTCGTTAAAAATTCTCCTATATATTTTAATATAATCAGCAGAATCTTTATTTGTATTGGTGCTAAATAGAACTGCGCTATGGTCAGATATAATTTTTTGTCTACTTCTACATTGCAGTTCGTAGAATTAGCATAACAATGATCTAAAATAAAACGACCTCTTGTTGGGACTTTATTTAATAAATTATAAGAGGAGAGTATGTAAAACACATGACTATATTCATTATAATCTCTTATTGGATCCAGATTGAAATCTCCGCATATAAAGATATCATAATCGGGTTTGAAGATGTTACCTAAAACAATATTTAAATTAATATAAAATATTTTACAATCAGCACTAGGAGATCTATATATATATTTAATATTAGGATAGGGCTGTTAGAAATTGGTCTCCACAAAGTACCACATATTTTAAAATGTTTTTCAACACAAAATTGTGAAAGGTTTATTCCTTGAACTTCGTTAAAATGACAAGTGTGACCAAATTCCAACCCCGCCTCCTGTGTATTGCAATCTACAAAAATTAGAAACCCATTTAAATTCATTGAATGTAAAAAAAATCAACTTGGTCTTATAACGGGCCCAAAAGGGTTTGGGGGTTATAAAAAGCCAAACTTAGGCAGGGGTGCAAATCCCGAGCGTGGTTTGGGCTCGACTAGCTTCAGTGAAGACGGGAGGGTTCCGACGTTGGCTGTAAGATGTAAATAGGGCGCCAGCCTCTCTTCAGAGCCTACAAACAGCTGAGAGACAAGCCCTCGGGATATGGAGTGCGGGAAGTGGATGAGAGTGTTCGGGGTGCATCAATCAATGATTTTACGTCACAAATGTAGACTATATTGAGCCAGATAATTTTTACAAATTCAGTTGCGTATTGGCTAATCGCAAGGGCTGTCCCACGCGAGTACTGACGGAGAGCCAAGATTATATAAGCCTTGAAGAGGCACGTCGCAGAAGGAGTTAGGCAGTGGTCACATTGAGTAGAATGCAATCGATCGAGCAAGATCAACTGTCGTAGATCAATAGCGACCGACCAAAATTTTAGGAGATATGTCACACTGCATGAATCGACGTAAATATTTCCACAAAAATGATACCAACGTAAATTGAAAGAAAATTAATTTTTTCTTGCACTGAAACGCCGCAAATATATGTTTTCAGGAATATTTATATAAATGACAAACCTTATGAGTTTTTGTTTTTAAAATTAGAGAAATTTGCATCCATAATTTTTCCATTGTCTTATAATTATTACTGTATCCTGGTGTGCTTTGATCATAAAATTGTACATTATTTCTTACACAGTTTTTCAACTATGGTCTATTTCATTAACTCTCCACATTTCCGTCATGCTATAGTAGTAATATGGCTGTAATATTCTAACAATATTCTTTTTAACCTATACACAAATGTCAAAACAGTTAAGTTGGTATGAAAAATATGACAACACTGAGCATGCGTAAACACATCAATCGCTGTCGACCGACTAGAAAATCAAACATGTTTGATATATCAAACCGCTCGTCGACGTTCGATATCGTTCGACCATAGTGGATGCACGCAGTGTGACCATTCCCATAAGCTAGTATTAGTTTAATTTTTAATCGATCGCAATCAATCGGCGTTAGTCGATCCCACTTGTCCAGTGTGACCACTGCCTAAGGGTCGCTGACAGGTTGCGTAGATATAATTGAAAGCGCATGAAAGGTGGACTCGCAGTTGATCGATCAATTACGTCGTCGCTGCGCCGATAAAAGGTAGTACGTTCGCTCAAAAACTCACAGTTCGAGTCCTTATTCCTATTCCGTGGACGACTAACAGAAATGTTAATCCATAGAGTGGCCTCGCGAGAGCCAAATCCTTTTGTATTAGATATTCCAATATAGCCCACAAAATACATACATAGAAAAATAACCGGGCACACAGAGGGTGACCCCAACAACAATGATATACGAGAAATATTCTCAACAGGTAAGTTCTCAATATACATGTGCATAAAATGGATAATAATAAAAATGGTATCTCTTATCTGAATGGTGGCGGTGGGGGCAGATGGCAGTAACAAAATGGTGATCCTTCCTGCGTCGAGGATGCGGCCAACAATGGAAAACATTCCCCGGTACGCACAGCAATCCAGGAGATACGGGACAGGTAGTAGCGGCGATGAAATGCAGATGTAGATGACGGTGATGATAACGGAAGAACGCTCGGTCCAGCAAAGCGGAGCCAACGGTATAACGTCACACAGACGTCATAAAATTATTGCGTAAAGAAAAACGTAAACAATCACGCAAACGCAATAATGAATGTACTTCATATAAATAGTAGTAATTAATAATAATATCGTAGAAAAATAGTAGTCGTAATTAATACGAATAAATAGCCTGAAAGAAAAGAATCAGTCAACACGTGATGATGTGCACAACGCCAAAATGGCGGCCAATATGACTTCAATATATTCTGTACTTTACTTGTGAATTTTTAAATGTAAAATAAAAACTATAATGACATTACTAATAGGGTTTTAATTACATGAAACTATGAAATCTTTACCTTTGTTAGAGGGCGGCTAAAATGTGTTGACATAAGTGGTGAAGGTTTCTGAATCCAGGAAAACTCCTGAGAATAACAATTCTTTCAATGTAGATCAACGTGGATCAAATCCTCAACAATTGAGTGCTTAGAATAATCACAATTCAAAAAATCTATCTAGCGGTTCACACAACGTCTACAACCTTCAAATAACTTTTTCATAAGAAACTTCTTAGATGCAAACGGGACTTGACTTAAGTCGGTTTAATTAGCGACTTCTAAGTAAAGAATAATTAACTTACTTAAAGGGTAAAAAAAACAAGTGCACACCACCTGTACGACAGATCCGTTTCCCCGGTAGTCTGAGCGTAAGGCTGAATTTACTTCCGAAGATTTAAACTAAACAAATTACTAGCGCTACGCGCGGCAAAAATCCGAACCTCAAATGTCAACAGTAATTAATGAAGGTTAGAACGAAATGATTTATGAAAAGCAAGGAAAATATTAGGGAAAATAAGGACAGTAAACGTGACAAACACTTTGGGAAAAAGATCAGGGACGAATTAGGTAAGAATGAAATGAAATATGAATACACAACATGTGAAATGAATGAAAATCGAGTGACTGATATTCAGGAGGGTAAGAAATTATTCTAGGGTGCAAAATAATGTTATAGTCTTTATTACACCAAGTTTCAGTCAAACAAAGAAACTTTGAAGTTTTAAATTTGTATAAGTATTCAGTAGTAATTAAATTTACTTTTGAAATAGTCAAAGCATTACAATTTGAGACTAAAAGGTCATGCGTGTTAGACAAAGAGGTGTTATTTACTAGGAATTCTTTGTCTTTTGAAGGCTTTTTAACTGAAAAAAAATATTAATATAAGTGCCAGTGGGCCAGTGAGGGATCCATTGCTTTTTCCCTATTAGACTCGCATACAGTTACTTTAAAAGATGAGTAATAGTCAGGATACTTAGATATTAATTTTTCACATTGCACTTCTGGGAACAACGGCAATATATATTCCTTTAGATTTTCCATAGTCGTACTAGGATGGAGATTGTAGACGTGCAGGTTGTGAAACAGCAGCTTTTATAGCAACTAAAGTATTAGGAGCTAGATTGCCTACTATTGGAGGTTATGAGGAGAAATTCCGTCTTCTACGCCCACCTGAGGATATGATTGGTATTATGGACATTCCTATTATAATAAAAACTGTACAAAGTACAATTATGTGACACTTGGTGAAACTGTTCTAAATAATAATATTATAAATTTAAAACACTTGGCACGTTTCACAAGATTTTAGTCTCTGAAACAATCTCTCGGTCATTTATCAGAAACTGGCCCACTCAACCAGAACCATAGACGCGTTTCGCTCTTATTGGAGCTCTTCTTTTTTTCTATCGCCATGGTTCTGGTTTTTTGTATCGAAAATATTATCATAGTCGCCACAAGGTACTGTTTTTAAATCAATTAAATCTTTTAGCAAACGTATTACCCAAACTATTTCTCTCGCAGCTTCACTTGCTGCTACTATTTCGGCTTCTGTGGTAGAAATAGCCACTGAAGTCTGTCTCTGACTTAACCAAGACACTGTTCCGCCAGCATACATACAAACAACTCCAGTAGTTGATCTTCCAGTCGATACATCTCCTCCGAACTATATCCTTCCAGAATTCCCTTTTTATAATTTGTTTCATAATGTATACAAACTTTACTGGTTCCTTTGAGATATCGAAATACTCTTTTTACGCGAATCCAGTCTTACGATGTAGGATTTTCTAATTTTTTATATATTATACCTACTGCATAAGCTATGTCTGATCTCGTTCCAGCCATTAAATACATTAAAGCACCTACAGCCTGTCTATAAAGAAAATCTTTCTCTTCAATCTTGTACTCATCTGCTTTCCCTGGCTGAATATCTTCTTTAATTATTGGAGTTAGTGCAGATCTACAATTTTCCATTCCAAATCTTTCTAATATTTTGTTTGTGTAAGCTTCTTGGCTTATTTTTAAATTACCATTTTCATTTTTAATTTCTAAATCTAGAAAATAAGTTGCAGACTTGATAATAATTTTAAATTCCCTTTTCAGTTGGTTAATGAATTCTTCACTAACTACTTTATTGGTAGTAGCAACTAATCCATCATCAACATAGAGAGCAATTATAATTTAACCATACCTCCTTTTCTGATAAATAAACATATGGATTAGCCTGAGATTCTTTAAACATGAATCAGCCTGAGATTCTTTAAAACCTATCTTGAATAAATAGTCTACAAAACGTCTGTTCCAACAGTGCGGAGCCTGTTTAAGACCATACAAGCTTCTTCTAAGGTCACAGACTTGTCCTGAACCGTCATTAAATCCCTCAGGTTGTTCCATATATACAGGGTGATCACGCGAGAATGAACCAGCAATTATCTTCGTTATTAAGCGAGATAGCGATTATCTTCAAATAAACAAATTTACTATAGACAATATAGGCAATAATATGTCGTATCAAGAGGCGTTATATTACTTCCGGTTCCGGACTATGTGATACCAACTTTAAAATTTCAAATGGAACATACTAATTTTTTTATATTTTTGAAAAGTACATAAAATTTGCTTTACAATGATAGTAAATAAATAGGACGTTATATTATTAAAAAGTAAAATGGCGGACGTATGAAATATCTTACAAAATAAGCCAAAAAAGTGTGGAGATTTGTTTTATTGGATTTGTTGCCTAGGTTACTTAATATAAATGAATTTATCTCAAAAAATATCATCATCTATGACAAAAAACAATAAAATCTCACCCACTTGATTTTTTTTTTCATTCAATATGTTCATATTTCAAACGTCCGCCATTTTATTTTTTAATAATAAAATGTACTATTAATTTACCACCATTGTAAAGAAAATTTTGTGTACTTTTCAAAAATATAAAAAAATATAGTATGTTCCATTTGAAATTTCAAAGTTGGTATCACATACTCCGGAACTGGAAGCAATAGAACGCTTCTTGATACGACATCTTATTGTCGATATTGTCTATAGTAAATTTGTTTATTTGAAGATAATCGCTATCTCGCTTAATAACGGAGATAATTGTTGGTTCATTCTCGCGTGATCACCCTGTATTTCTCTTTCTTTTTCTAAATTTTCATACAGGAATGCTGTGGAAACATCAAATTGAGTCAATATCATTTTCTCACTTGCAGCAGTACTTAATAAAGCCCTAATTGTTGTCATCTTAGCTACTGGACTGAATGTTTGTTCTACTCCCTTCTTTTGTGTAAAGCCTTTTACGACTAGTCGAGCTTTGAAACGTTCAACAGAACCATCTGGATTGGATTTAACACGATAAACCCATTTACAAGGAATTGCTTTCTTGTTCATTGGTAGATTTTCCAAAGTCCATGTATTATTTTCATTTAAAGACTTAATTTCTTCATTCATAGCATGAAGTCAATTTGATGATTCTTTGTTATGTGTGGCTTCATCATAATTTTCTGGAGTAGCTATTTCATTTATGAGATTTACTAATACTGAGTCCACGTAGTAACAAAATCTTATTGGTGGCTGCAGTGTAGAACGATCTGGAAATGTACTTCTTTTTGATTCTTCTTCTTGTTCATAGAATTCATTTTCTTTATTTGAATTTTCAGCTTCTTCTGTTTGGTCGTTTTTTATGTCTGAATCTTCATTAATGAATTCATTATTATTTGGTTCTTTCTTTTTTTCTTCTGCGTTCTTCAGATTTGACCCTTCTTTAAACACTGTTTCATAATTATACGGTAAAATCATTTCTTTAAAAATTACATCTCTAGAACGAATGTTTATTTCTTTCTTTACTCCATATTCTATAACCACTATAATCATATCCAATTAATATATTTTTTTCAGCCTTGCTATCCATTTTCTTTCTACTTTGTTTTGGAATATGAACATAGCATATCGTCCCAATGATTCTGAAATGTTTCAAACTTGGTTTTCTACCAAACAATAACTCATGAGGTGATTTGTTATCTATTTTTGTTGGACCTGTTCTGTTTAGGATATACTTAGCCGTATTTATTAATTCTGCCCACCATGACTGAGGCAGATCTTCATGTGAATATTTCATTGCCCTTGCAGTTTCTACTAAAGTTCCATTTTCACGCTCACTACACCCATTTTGTTCCGGAGTGTAAGGCATAGTTAAATTCTGTTTAATATCGTTTTCTTCTAGAATTTTCCTTACAGTTTTATTGTCGAACTCGCCTCCATTGTCTCTTAAAAAGTTCTACACTTTATGTCCAATTGATTCATATTCTTTCAGAAAAAGTTTAAGCTTATCTTGTACTTTAGACTTCTCTTTTATAAAATAAACAAATCTATACCCTGTAAAATCGTTTTTAAATTATACAAAGTATCGATAGCCTGAATTTGAAGCAGCAAATGGCCCACACACATCCGAATGAATGAATTCACCTGGAGCTGTACCCCTTTCCCTGGTTCCGAATTTCAATCGATGAGCCTTTCCATAGATGCACCCTTCACATAATTAACTGTCTAGGTCAACTTTGATACCTAATTCTCGCTCTATTACTAATTTTACGTGTCTCTTATTCTGATGACCTAAACATTCATGATATAATTGAAGTAAGTTTTCTTTTGTTGATTCTACTGAAGATGCTTCATTTGAATTTGGAATAACATTTTTCATCGTCAACATGTACAAACCTCCATATGTTTCACGATAGCCAGCAAGTAACAGTTTTCCATTTACTTTTAATTTACAGACATTTGCACTTAAAACAAATTCGCTGTTATTTGGATACTTGTCCTGTGCGGCTAAAACAGAAAATATTTTTTTCTTTAACTGAGGCACATACCATACATCAGAGAACGTCATCTTATTCTATTGATCGTTAACTTGAGCTTGAACTACAATATTTCCTTTTCCAACTACCTTTACAGAGTCGCCGCTAGCAGTGGTTACCACATGAGGATCAGGAAATCGGTTAAATGAAATAAACAAATCAGATCTGTTGCAAATGTAACTTGTTGCACCATTGTCAACAAACCAATTATGATTATCACATTCAGAGAGAAAAGTGCTACTTGTCGAAGTTATCAAAATCATGTTAGAAACAGGACTTTTTTCAACAGATTTAGATGGGCGACAATCAGCGTTCCATTTGTAACAATTTTTAATGTGATGACCTGTCTTTTTACAGTAATGATAAACTATATTAGCATCAGAATTCTTGTGATCATTTTTCTTTGTAATGTTAGCCTTAGTAAGAAGAGCTTCTGTATTATTTGCAGGATCCTTAGTTCTTAATATTAATGTTCGTTCATGTGAACATAGCTGATTAGTTAAATTGTTGATACTGCGTTTGTTTTTAGGAATCAGAAGCCAACTAGATTTAAAATAAAAATATTCTTATTCTCATATTATTGCATTCTTTATTAATTTCTTGGACTAAATTATTCCCCAAATTTTTCAATTTTGAGAGATGAGCAGCTATATCATCTCCAGTTTGCATTTGGTACATAAAGAATTGCATACTCAGATCGTAGGCCTTCTCATCTGTCACTCCTTTGTATAACCCATGCAATTCCAACCATACATCTGTTGCATTGGTGAAATGCATGACCTTCTGAAGTGTTTCTTCCGACATATTTGTCGTTAACACCAAAAGCGCATTGCCATCAGCTTTTAAGAATCTATCTAATTCTAAATCATATTTAGCTGTTCCTTCTTTTGATGCAGTTGAAATAGGTTTTACAGATTCCTTTAGAACTCCCTCAATAACATTTAATGCTTCTGGAATACTTCTTAGACGAATTCGCACCTTGTATTTCCAAGTTTCCCAATTGACTTTTCCGTCCAAAATACCAATATAAATTTTAGGTCCATGTTGGCCGACTTATGAAGAAAAACTCTTCCTTATACAAAACTGAGATGTTTAGTCAATGCAACAATACCAATTCAGTCAATTAAATGCATGAACTGGGCCCATAACCTTTTAAAGATTTAATATTGGTTTAAATATTATTTGTTAAAAATTGTTAATATTTTTTTGACAGTAAAATTAATTGTGTCATATACATTTCAATCACTATATTACCGTAGTAAAAATAAATTATAATAAACAACTTATTCAAAACATACTTTCAACATATAATATTCCTATTATGTGCTACAAAACATATAGAAATTGTCACACAAAAATTAGAAACATTTGGCTGAAAGAACCATATAGCATTATCACACAAAACTAATCTTTATATATATATATTTTGTCCTGTTTAAAACTGTCTTATCTCTGCGCATCTATTTCACAGGCAGCTATAATTTTGGATGGAGTTTACAATAATGGTTTGTGCCTCGGATACACGTATCCGAGACACCTACATATATCCTTAAAAATACTGCTAACACCGTCAATGAATTTGAAGAATTTTGAACAAAATTCCTGATAGAACGAAAGATGAGATACAATTTCAATTATTTGTGTGTACAAGAAATGTTAAATTCATTACTTATAGGGCGCGAGCAGTTATGTGACTTTGATGGCCTTGGGAAGCAGATATGAGGATCCGTGTCAGAATGACGGCTAGTAGTTATTTACATAATGTCACAATTGTCATGTCATAATTTTTGATTAAAAATTTCAAAATATTCTGATGGATAGAAAATACTGTTTTGAATGAAAGAATTATGATACTTGACACCTATGTACATTCTTACTAGCTGACCCGGGACTCCATATCTGCTTGCCAAGGCCAACAAAGTCACATGACTGCTCGCGCTCTATGCAATATAAAATGAAAATGGCGAGAGGTATTGTGCTGCCCGCAACAGTTTTATATAAAAAAAAACTTATAAACTAGGGTTTGGCATTATACCGTCTCACCGTAATACACAGCAATATCGAAATTGTAACAAATATCTTGATGGCCAGTTGCACCACTGTAACTTATATTTAAAGTTTTCTAATGTTTGGTTCCAACCACAAGTTCTGCCACAGCAATAAAGTCAACTTAGGCCCAAGCCAGCAAGGATAGTGATTTTAGGCCTAAGTTGACTTTGTTATTACAGTAGGTAAACAAAACATTTGGTACTCTTTAAAACAAAGTTCGCACTACCGCCCTTCCCAAAAGTTGTCAAATACTACATTAATAATATAATAATAATAATATATTTGGTTGTAAAGCTTACACTTTTTACCAAAGATTGGCAATATATACATACTTACATAGTATTGATACAAACTTACAAAAATACATGAATAAGTTGATTTTATCGTTGACAAAAATCATACTTAAGTATATACATACATACTGATAAATATATAGTATTGATATACACACAAATATATAATATAGGAAATTTTACTAAAGACAATATAGATTTTTAATTTAATAATGAACCGTCTAAAAGTTGTTATTTTTATAAATGGAATAAATATAGAGTATATACATACATACAGACAGATAATCAGATAAATATGTACTATTGGTACAAAAATATATAATGTAATATAGAAAATTATGGAAAATAGTAACCAATAAGCAATACCCTTTATAATGAATATTAAAATGTTTGCAAAACATAAATGGAAGTAAAATAATTGAGGGTTAATGAAATAAAGCTTGTGCACTGACGATTTTTACTATTCGTTAAGGAAGAAGCTACGTAATTTGAGAACTGCAACGGTATAATAAAACAAATTATTTATTTTTTCCACCGTTAGGTCCGTGAAAAGAGTATATAATGTTTGTTTATCGATGTTTTTGATATTATATTTTGTAATATATTGTGATCGAAAACAATTGTAAATGGGGCATTCCACAAAAAGATGTAGTAGGTTTTCGGGCTTGTGGAGGTTGCATTTTAGAAGAAAAAATATCCAAAAGTCATATACTTCGATAATCTGATAATCAATGTATTTATTATTTTTTGCTAAAACAAGAAGACCTCCACTTGCCCTACCTTTATGTTTTTCTTTAATAGCGGGAACGTGACATAATTGATGAAAATCATTTAAAAATGTAGGTAACTTTAAATTATCGGCATAAGCCCAAGTTTCGCAAAAACACAATAAATCGGCATTGCACAAGTTATATTTCATTTCTGTATCTAAGTTATGTAAGGCATTTATTCCATGTATATTCCAAGAAAGTATATGAAAGTAATTACTTACTTTTTAAAATCTAGGTCATTAAAAAAGGGTATTACTTGATGGCCGTCGTGAAGGTCTGCATGTAGCGAAGAGGGTTCATTTTTTTCTATCCTTGGGAGTTGGGCGAGTTGCGGTCTTCTGGGGAGAGCGTCTTCGGTGGCTTTGGGCTTTAGTTGAGTGGGTTTAGCTGAAGTTTTGGGATCTTCTACGTCGGCGGAGCTGGCGGGGAAAGAGTGTCTAAAAAAACTTCTTCGGCAATTTTCGAGTTGTTATTCGGTAGTGATTTCTTCTTAGGGGGGTTGGGGGATGGAGTATCTGTTGAAGAGTTTCGGTCGCTGGTGGTACGTTTATTAGAAAGGTTTTCAATTTTGGCTTTATGTACGTGTTTTCCTTTGTGCGTTTCTCTTTCTTGGGCTGACAGATCCTCACTTACGAATATACCACTTCCCTTAAAGGATTTTTTACTTTTTAGGATGGCATATTTCGTCTTAAGAGAGGTGAGAATAAGGAGCACTGGTCGGGGTTTCTGTTGCGGGTTCAATATCTTCTTCCCAAGACGAAAGATACTCTCAATATCGCAGTTAGATAATTTTATGTTAAGATGTTGTTGGAGGAGGAATATGATATTATTTTCTAAATCTGGAGTTGATTCATTACCTTCAGGTATCCCATATAGAATTAGATTACGTTTTCTGCATATTTTTTCGAGTTTGGCTATAGTTGTTGCTTGACTTTCAATAATTGTTTCAAGGTTGTTAACCTTCACATCAATTTCGTTGAACTTGGATTTGAAATATTGTAAATCGTCTTTTGCTTCTGTTATATCTGTGGATATAGTGTCCAATATTTCAAGTTTTTTTAATATAATTTGAAACTGCTCTTCATTTGTAGCCATTATTTTGCAAACACGTGTTAAATATTATAGGTTATGCTGCAAAAACTTTTATTTAAATATTTGTTGTAAGATTTGTTTATATATTTATAATAACGATGATTAACTGTATTTTCTTTGGTTTTTTGTATCACATAATACATTCACAATAATAAAATAAATATAATATAATCAAAGTTACATTTTACGGGAAAAAAAATACGACTGTTCACCGCGAAAGCAATGTTGCCAATACTACATTAATATTGTTGTCAATAATTCGATTCGATATTTTTTCTTTAAGAAAAAATTAAAATATGTGAGAGAGATACAATTGACTACGAAGTACATAAATTAAAATAAGAGTCCTACAAAAAATCTATTTACGTACAACATAATGATAATTTAGGAATTGTCGCCTTGTGCTTCGTATATTAATTTCGTAATAACTGCTTTTAATCGGATTAGTTTATTTTTCTCATTTATTAACCGAAGTTCGGTTTCCACGTGTTAACTAAATTTTCCAATATGATCGGATTCTTTTTCTTCTGAACGTTTTATAATCTCTAGAGTTTTGTTTACATTATTAAAAAATTCAGTCTCACTACATTTTATCCTTTTTTGGTGGCATATGCTCATTTGATATATTCTAAAATAGTAATAAAAACAGTTAAAATTTATTTTTTTAATTTATACGTACGAATAAATTTGGTTTTTCATTCTGTGATGGCGGCTTTTCAATCTCTGGTTGCTTATTTTGTAATTCATTCTAAAATAAATGAACAGTTATAAGAAAATAAAGTGTTTTTTGATATCTATATTGAAACCGGTAAAATTGGTTTTCCAATATTTAACAAAGATGGAGATAAATTCTCCAACTTTTCTACATCATCGTCATAAATGATTTCAGGAAAATATTTGTCTGGTTCTTCTTGAACTAATTCCAATGTTGAGGTCTCAAAATCCATTTCACAAGTGTTTGCCTAGAACAAGACAACATTTTTGTATATCGACAATAATTGAAAATTTACAAGAGCTTTAAATATAATTTTTTTACCAATATTGTTAAATTTGTTTCCCCTGGGACTCAAAAGCGATGCCATTTAAAAATAGTACCACTGCCACTTTGTTATGATTTTTTAATTTTGTTCATTTCTTGCATAAATGAGCTCCTCAACCCATTTATTTTCTTTGCAACAATCTCGAAAGTTTATTTGGTGTTAAATATTTTGTTAATTTCCACCGCTATTTGGCTCATATACAATATTACAATCTTCTTTTAGTTTTGTTTTTATATAAAACATGTGTAGGATCCTATAACTGTGGATATTATTGATATAAATGTATCAAAAACATTTGATTGCACAACATTTACCCACAACGCCACAACTTAGTTTATAAACACGACGCAAATCCGTTGTAAACATTTAAGAAGTTATTATATTATTATGTAAAAATGAAAATATTTTGCATGTAAATTTAATTGTAAATATATGATTGTGCTTTATAACGTTGGGTGTGTAAAGTGAGCATTTTTGAAGAAAATGAATAAAAGGAAGAAAGATATTAAGAAAGTAAATAAACATTATAAAGAATTAGGTGAAGACCGTGATTTTGAAAATTTCATGACTCGAAGTGTAAGTGTGAAATATATAAATTCTAATAAAGGTAATATTGTAATGTTTGTTTTCATTATAAATTATAAATGATTTTTTATTGCATTTTAGAACAATCTGAGGACATTTCATGCAGTGGTAAAATTACATCTACAATAACTGAATTCAATACGAACCCTGAAACAAGTAATATTCGGCCTGATTCTGTTGACCATTGTATAGAATACGAATACGATATTGTATAAAATACCATTATGGTATTCTATGCAATTCTTCACTAAAATGGTATTCTGGTGACCATTGGTTTCAATACAATATTGTGTCGTATACAATTATAGTATTCCATATCATATTGTATGTAATTCGTATTCAGGTGACCATTTATGACTTTGACAGAATTGTGTTCGTTACCATTATCGTAGATTTATAGTTTTCGTAAAAAGAGATCTCAGCTCGATTTATATGCATTATTTAGGTTATGAGTAAAAGTTATTTTAACAAAAATGAATAATAACAATTTCATGTTTATTATTGATATGTTAGAAAATGAAAAAAAAAAAACAGGTAAGTTGTTGATATTTTATTAACACATAATAATTTATCTATTTATTATTGATACATTAGACACGAATTACTGATACAGAGAAGGCTATTACCACTGGTGTTAAACCTATTCCTGGTACATTTTGTATGCCGTGGACAACTACTCCCAAGGCTTTTAATATATTTGGGGCTAAGTTTGGCGACAATTTTCTAATTCTTAATATCTCCTACTTCTCAAAATATTCTACGAATATCTGTATTTGTTGTTTCGATACTTTTTTTCGTAACCATAATAAATACTTCGAATGAGTGTATTAAAAATATAATAGGTTTTCTGCGTACCTTTGTTTACATTTTGTATATCACAAGCTGTCATATGCTTATTTATATTTTAAGGTTATGTCGGAATCAGTGTCACCAATCGTTACATTAATACCTTGTTTTTCACGAGAATTCAATTATATACAAATTTTAATTTATTTAATATTACATAAAATATTAATTTTATACAAATATATATATATATACAGTGTGTTAATTAAAAACCTGGCCATAGGCGTTTAACATGGGAAATCAGTTTTTCCTTGCGCAAAAGTTCCCAAATTATTTTAGGCAAAAATACTTCAAATAAATGTTGTAGAGAATTAAATTCTGCATCCAGATTAGTTATAAGATTTTATTTTCGACGTTTCATAACCGAGAAAATCAATTTCAAAGTTTTTCGAAAATTGCTGATTTATAGCGATAGCCATGAAACTCAAACAAAATTACGAACAATTGTATGACATTGACACAATGAATTAGAATTTAACTTTTTTAGAATACATAGCTGTCAACATATACAAAATAAAATAAAAATGAAAACAAGAATAATGTATTTATTTAAAAAGAAAAACAGAAAACTAGAATGAATATAATTTTATATTAAATGTTCAAATAACCCTCCATTTTGCGCTAAGCAATACCCAAGTCTATTATAAAAGCCATGTCGAACATTATGCAGCTGTCTGGCATTTATTTTTCTACATTCATTGGAAATTACAGCTTTAAGTTTTTTTAATAAAAGATTCTATTGTGGTTTTACTTGGAATTTGTCGATGTGACCACATTACACTTATTAAATCACGTATTTTTCTATAGCTTTGTCCACAGTAACACCATTTTATAATCTGAAGCTTTTCTTCATGAGAAAACTGTTCCATACTTCCAAAAAAATATGTTACTGAACGAAAATCACAAAACACAAACTTTCTTTGACAGTTAAGATGTCATACAATTGTTTGTAATTTTGTTTGACTTCCATGGCTATCGCTATAAATCAGCAATTTTCGATAAACTTTGAAATTGATTTTCTCAGTTATGAAACATCGAAAATAAAATCTTATTACTAATCTGGATGCAGAATTTAATTCTCTACAACATTTATTTGAAGTATTTTTGTCTAAAATAATTTGGGAACTTTTGCGCAAGGAAAAACTGATTTCCCATGTTAAACGCCTATGGCCAGGTTTTTAATTAACACACTGTATATATATATATATATATATATATATATATATATATATATATATATATATATATATATATATATATATATATACAGTGTGTTAATTAAAAACCTGGCCATAGGCGTTTAACATGGGAAATCAGTTTTTCCTTGCGCAAAAGTTCCCAAATTATTTTAGACAAAAATACTTCAAATAAATGTTGTAGAGAATTAAATTCTGCATCCAGATTAGTAATAAGATTTTATTTTCGACGTTTCATAACCGAGAAAATCAATTTCAAAGTTTATCGAAAATTGCTGATTTATAGCGATAGCCATGGAAGTCAAACAAAATTACAAACAATTGTATGACATCTTAACTGTCAAAGAAAGTTTGTGTTTTGTGATTTTCGTTCAGTAACATATTTTTTTGGAAGTATGGAACAGTTTTCTCATGAAGAAAAGCTTCAGATTATAAAATGGTGTTACTGTGGACAAAGCTATAGAAAAATACGTGATTTAATAAGTGTAATGTGGTCACATCGACAAATTCCAAGTAAAACCACAATAGAATCTTTTATTAAAAAAACTTAAAGCTGTAATTTCCAATGAATGTAGAAAAATAAATGCCAGACAGCTGCATAATGTTCGACATGGCTTTTATAATAGACTTGGGTATTGCTTAGCGCAAAATGGAGGGTTATTTGAGCATTTAATATAAAATTATATTCATTCTAGTTTTCTGTTTTTCTTTTTAAATAAATACATTATTCTTGTTTTCATTTTTATTTTATTTTGTATATGTTGACAGCTATGTATTCTAAAATTAAACCATGTATTTAAGAAACATATTTGTTTTATACATTAAGTTAGGCTAATTCATTGTGTCAATGTCATACAATTGTTTGTAATTTTGTTTGAGTTTCATGGCTATCGCTATAAATCAGCAATTTTCGAAAGACTTTGAAATTGATTTTCTCGGTTATGAAACGTCTAAAATAAAATCTTATTACTAATCTGGATGCAGAATTTAATTCTCTACAACATTTATTTGAAGTATTTTTGCCTAAAATAATTTGGGAACTTTTGCGCAAGGAAAAACTGATTTCCCATGTTAAACGCCTATGGCCAGGTTTTTAATTAACACACTGTATATATATATATATATAAATACAGGCTGGCACAGAATAACGGGAATTTTTGAAATGCGTAGTGGCAGCTATGAGCAGATGGCAGCACTGCGGGACAGTGACCTTGAGCAAGTAAACAGTTTTCCAGCTGCAGTTCAAATTTCCCGGGAGAGTGTTCGCAGAATTCTTCATTTAGATTTAAAATATCATCCATACAAGCTGCAAATAGTGCAACAACTGAAGGAAAACGATTACCAGTTGCGATTAGAATTGTCAACAAATGATAACAAACATAAACAATGACGATGAGTTTCTAAGCAAGTTGTGGATGTCAGATGAGGCACATTTTCATCTCACAGGTTACGTAAATAAGCAGAACTACCGTTACTGGACAGACACAAATCCTAATGAAGTTCACGAGCGCCCTTTACACGCTAGTAAGGTGACAGTATGGTGTGATGTTTCATTACATGGAATCATCGGACCTTATTGTTTTGAAAATGAACGGGGGATCACAGTAACTGTTAATGCGGATCGTTACGTGGAGATGTTACAATCTTTCGTTACACCTGAATTGAGAAATTTTCCACACGTTCAAGAAACCTGGTTTCAACAGGATGGAGCAACATCACACACTGCACGCCAATCAATGGAAGCCAGGGTTGCCAGATTATTTTATTGCAATGTCGCCAATTTCAGGACTAATAGTCGCCCAAAGTAGCCAGCTGCATTAAAATAAAAGTAGTTTAATGAAAGCGCCCAATTTTAAATATTTTTGTATAAATGGCGTGCGAAGTTGACACTGGAGTTGTGCATACTTTGGCTTATAAATGAATCACCTTTCCATTTTTACTAATTTTAGAGGTAGACGGAGTCTTTTCCTCGTTATAACAATAGCATATTATAATTACTATTACATTTCGACCAGTCCAAGTACGAATTTTAGGTTCTGCGCATTCAAGGTCAGTCTCAACAATGCGCGGCAGCTATACTTTGGTTCACGAAAGATGACAATTCAAGGTCACTTGTTCAAAGAAAGAATACACAACATTTAATACAGTAGTACCATAGCAACATTTCATGTTAGAAAGAGAAAGATTACTTGACGTATGTCTATGTAGTTTATGTTGTGTGACAGATATACGTTCATGTTGACATTACTTTTTAACACGTTACAAATATTAATGACGTATGTCGTAGAGTAACAGATATTTAATTAACTACTACACTGCCCTAATATTTACCCAGTGACGTTGACATTTAAATCAAATTATTATTCCATGGTTTTCGTCAAGTCTAGGTTATTGGGTTTTGCAAAAACATAGGTGAAGAGCATAAATCTTTGAGAAATGTATTATTTAAAAAGAAACAAAATTTTCTAATAAATTACACTTATTTTTTCAGTTAAAATGTATCCATAAATATTTCATGTTGCACGTCTATGTATACGAAATGCAGTGAGTTACGGTTAATAAATGACCTTGAATTGTCATAGTCAAAGTCTTATTTATAATAATAATAATAATAAATTATACATTTATTGCTTAAGCACAGAAAAAATATATATAACCAGTTGCAGTGTAGAATATAATCCGCTATTAAATATATTTTGATTAGTTTTGGCGTTTATCGCCCAAATTAATGAATTTTTAAAAATCGGTAGCCCAAATCAGTCGCCTGTCGCCGATTGTAAATATTAGTCGCAAATATATATTTTTTGTAGCCCAATTGGCGATAAATCGCCCAATCTGGCAACACTGATGGAAGCTGTGCGAGAATTGTTCGGTAACCGTGTGATCTCAGGATGGTAACGTTCCCTGGCCCAATAGATCGCCAGATTTGTCCGTTTGTGATTTTTTCTTGTGGGGCTATCTCAAGAGTAAAGTGTATACGACTCGATCAAAAACTCTGGATGAGTTTAAACAGAGAATTCAGGATGAAATTCACAGTATCCCAGCTGAGATGTTGCAGCGGTCAATGAGGAATCTGAACAGCAGATTTCAAGAATGCATTCGTACAGGAGGACGGCATCTAAAGGACGTAATTTTTAAAAAATAATAAATTCCATTAATGTTTCATGGCAAATTTTAAGGTTTCAATTACTGTGAATAAAATGTTTTTCTTCCATCACTCATGGTTTTATTGGATTGTTAAAAAGTTCCCGTTTTTTTTTTGTCATCCTATATATATATACGTATATATATATATATATATATATATATATATATATATATATATATATATATGTAACAGGTCATTTTCGAAGCACCGACTTTTGAAGCTCAATGATATACTTTAATTTTATATAAAGAAATAGACGGAAAATGAAAAAATAAAATACCCCTATTTTTTTATTTTTTTCTTAATTAGTTTATTAAAATGTTATAATCATTTTTACAAGTGGTGCAGTATACGCACTTTTGAAGCACAATTTAGTGTATAGCAATATCAACAGATGTCAATGTACTGTCGGTATTATAGGAATCTATAATTTATATTTGTAGTCACTTTAAATACAAAAAATTAAACGTCGAATAGAAAACATGTCAATTGTTAATTATGTACTAAAATAGTTTTAATATTTTAGTATAAAACAAGTAAATACATCAAAAATATTTATTTTCAAAGAAAATTTAATCAGAAATGTATGTAGTAATTGAATTACAATTGATTTATGAAAATTTATTCTAAATTACCAATAATAAAAATCATTGCATAATTCTTTGCTAAATTATATAAAAACACATACAATTTGTCACGTGATATTTACAAAACACATATTTTTCAAAATTGATCTTTTCATTACATAATTTTTAATTGGAATTACATTGGACTGAGTTGAGAATGAAATTTTTTTAGTAATAATAACAATCTTTATTGACCATAGCCAAAGGCGGGGTTCAGTCAAAGGTGTTCTTCCACCCAACCATACATACAAAGAAATACAAAAAATAAATTACCAGGATGATTTTTTTAGAAAATAGATATTACAAATAATAAATATAAGATTAATACAACAAAAATAAACAATGTTAAGTGATAAACATGTCTTTTACATGTCTACGAAAGGTATACAGGGTATCCCACATTAAGTGGTATACCATTGGGATCTCGGGAACTATAAGAGCTAAAAGGTCAGTTAAAAGGGCAATGTTCTGCAGTTTTGAGGGCACATTCAGATTCCGCTGAAAAAAAATTAAAAAATCGAACAGTTTCAAAGTTATTAAAAAAACTGAAAATCGCGATTTTAATAAATGTCAAATAACTCCGTAATTATAAATGATATAAAAAAAAATCATGTTAAAGTTACATGATTTAATAAGGCAAACTTAAAAATGATGTCAGAATAAAATTTAAGATGGAGGCTTCCAAGATATTAATAGCAACTTTCTTATTTAAATGGGTGCCATATTGGATTTTTGTTTAAAAAAAATACTTCTTTCCAATGGTGCAAGGATTATTGTGTTTTACATTTGTTTTGTCACTAAAATCTTTATTTTTTCGTTATTTTTCACTACTTTTCGCGTTTTTTTGAAAGCATCTGTAATATTTATGTCATATAAATTATTTTAAGTAAATAAATTATTTTATTGTAACTAAAAATATTATGGTCAATAAAAATCATGTGTTTCAAAAACAAGTTTTTTTATGTCAGATACCTAGTTCAAGTACATAAACGTTACATTAAAAATATGGAAACAAAATTAAATTATGAACAGGATATGTATGAAATAGCTTAAGGAAAATAAAATACTATTTTGAAAAACTACTTACATTTTTGGCATAAAAACGCGAAATTTAATGAAAAATGACGAAAAAATTAAGATTTTAGGGGCGAAACACAATAATAACCCATACACTATTGGAAGAGAAAAAATATTTTTTTCTCAAAGGAATCTGAATGAACACTCAAAAATGCACAACATTGCCCATTTAACCGAGCTCGTAGCTCTTATAGTTTCCGAGATCCCAATGATATACCACTTAATTTAGGACATATTATGAGAATTTTCTCTTAATCTCCTATTATTCTCGTTATTAATCCATGGTTTTATTTGGGCAGGTGTCCGTCTAGATAATTGGGGCAGACTTTTTTGCATCTATTATATATTTTTCTTCTGGCAAAGTAAAATTTTCCAAATGTGCTTTAAATATTTCTCCGGTGTTCTCCAAGTAATCCGTCTGACAAACCTGTCTGTAACATAAAGATAACATATAAGAAATATGATAAACAATAGTAAAAATATGAATTTTCATTATAATAATAAAAATCTGTTGTGGCTAGCACAATACCTTCCGTCAATCCTGTGTATAATGTATAAATTCCATACATAATTTTTCTTGCAAAAGATTCTAAATTTCCAGGAAAATTATTTCATAAACAAACTATTCAAATTGCACTTCGCACTGACATCTTCTTCCTCTTTAGCTTTTCCCATTCGTTAGCAGTCGATATTTTTGCGTGTCGTTCTCATTCGGGTCTTTTTCTCTCAAGTCTTCCGCAATATAGTCCTTCCATCTTATCTTTGGTCTTTCTCTGCTTCTTCAACCTCCCATTATTAAACTACTCATTCTTGTTCAAATATAATTCTTCAATTCTCCTCATGACATGTTCAAACCAATGTAATCGTTTTTCTTGTATCTTTCTAGAAAATTGTAACACTATTATTACCGTATCTTTCCGTGTGTTCCCCAACATCTACTTCAACATCCTCATCTCTTTCCATGTTTAGCATAGCTGGCTGAATTATAAAATTTAATTTCTTTAAAATTCTTTAACTCTGTATCTATTGAATATGAAGTATAAAATGTAATCAAATCGTATAGAGAATAATATATTCTTTAAGTTATAATAATATTAAATGTCAATAAATCAAATTTAACTGTTAAATCTTCAAATGAGGCTATTTCCGGTTCACCAATTATAACCAAAATCTAATCACTTGTTCTTCTGGATGTAAACTTGACGAATACGAAAAACAGACACACACACAGACACACATACATACATACATACAGACATCATTGTAAAAATGGTAAAATCGTATTATAGGGACCCTAAAACATGCTTATTCAGTAAAAACTCATCATTAAATTTTTTGACCAAAGACAATACCTTCCTTACCTAAAGGTGACGGAAGGTAAAAATTAAATATTATTTCGTAATAATAATGCAAATGAATGTTTTGGAGAAGTGACGTTAGTATGGACTGACTATATTTCTCCCGCTATCATACTGCTTACCAAGCTCGAGCCATATTTACGTTACTATAATCCGCCTCCGAACTTATTTCTCGTGAACTACAAATTATTAATTGATTCAAAAATAATACAGACGATATTTTAATTTTTTGTCTAATATTTAAATATATAAATAAAAATTTGGTCACATACCACATATCCCGTTGCCTTATCTTAAAACATAGGATTATAATAAATTGTAATAGTTTTACAATAAAAGTAAAAAAAATAATTTTACAATTGAACTGAACAGACTTTATGCGCTGATATGCACAGAAGAAAATAAAATGCTGTTTTACTGCCAATAATGCCTTTTACTACCTTAAAAATGCCCAAAAATGCTTAATAATGCCTATATTGCTAATAATGCTCAATCATGCCAATTACTGCTGAAAAATGCCGTAATGCCACAAAAATGTACACCGGATGCCACTGCTGGATGATCCCTGGCTCCCTCCTTATTTATTCCTACCCCATTGTACCTACAGTTAATATTCTAACCGGCGATTGTAAAACTGGCCCTTTATGTTTTAAATTTAAATAAATGAACTTGTAATGCGCATTACTTACCCTGACATTGTTTATATGTAAAATCGTGAATAGTAGAAGAATACTGTTTTAACTCTACAAAAACTATTTGTAGAGTTGTTACTTGAATTCGTATCAAGTAGGCTTGATGAAACACACTTTCAAAACTTGCAATGTGTTGCGTATTTTCCGGGCATCTACTACTCTGTACAGGAAACTGTAGTTGTTGTTGTCAGACCAGTAGTATAGGTTTTACTGCGCATGACCAACAGTGTCCCCTCCATCTAAGAATACAGCGGTTGTGGCGCAATTCTGTTTAAATTTTAAGTTAGTAGTCGCATCAAAAACAACACGTATACAATAGATTATAATAAATACTAAATATTTATGAAATAATAAATAACAAATTAATAATTTTATATTTACATTAGATATATATGAAACTTTTAAACCATAATTTGTTCATTTCATTACTCTTTTTCTTATGATGAGTATTGTCAGTTATCATTTGTATGAATGAAATGTTATTTTACAATAAATATTATCAAATGGTTATTATTATTGCCCAATCACGCATTATACAGATATTTTTAACCATGATTAGGAATTTTTAAACAAATTGATCGATTAGTTTTCATAAAGTAGTGAAAACAAAACCAGTGTGCAGGGTGTGGTTATGACAAATATGCTAGAATTTAAGTGTAGTTATACTAAAACAATAATAAACAAATGGCACTTGTTATTCTACTATAAATAATGCTACAAATCTCTTAAACCCATATTAGAGGAATATAACAGTATTCCTTTAATATGCGCTGTTTTGAATTGTTATTTTACAATAAATATTAACAAACGGTTATTTTTATTGCCCAATTACGCTTTGTATATATATATTTTAACCATTAATACATTTATTTACTTATATTTGAATTTACACAACCATAACAACTAAAACAATACTTTATTAATAGCAACAGCAATAACAATTCATAGTGGTCTGATGGATTGAATAGTTTAGTGTTAACATGTGTGAATTGTTAACTAATTCTAATAAAATAGATATTGTAAAATGCGTATTAGAAAAGTTTAGAGCATTCTAAGCCATAAATTTGTGAATTTAACGTTCCTTATAACAGAGTTTTTTTTCTGTTTGCAAAAAAACTCCGCCAAATTGTATGCCGACATATAATTATTTTACTCGTAGAAAATTTTGTTTTAAATATTGCCGCAAATTATCAATCACGAATGTACCCGATCATCTACGCGAGTATGTCCGACAGTGGAAGATAGCTCAGTACACTGCGTTAGAGATGGGGCGAACGATTTTTTTTCTGTATCGATTCGACATCGATTCAATATTATATGAATCGATGTTATCGATTCGATTAATTTATTCTAGAAAATTCAATATCATTAAGTATCTCGCACACAATATCACGCAACATTGCATAGTGAGATAGAAAAATATAATAGTATGCGCTCTGTCAACATCAGTATTAAATACCGTTGCAAATATTTAATATAAATAATAATTATAACCTTAAAAATATACTATATTTTTAATTTTTATAGTTTAATTTTATACTGTTTAATAATCAATCGATTTCATACGTAAATCGATTCATACTGAAAATTAAACGAATCGATTCGAAATCGATTAATCGTATCGTTCCCCCCATCACTACACTGCGTATGCCGCACAGATGAAAATTAAATTACTGGGCGGAGACTAATTGCGCTGTACAGTTTGCGCTGGTACAGAAACTAGAATTCATGTGTCGCTGTCGCTGAAATTTATAGTAAATAATCCATGACTCTATGAATTATAATGTTTTTATATTATCTAATACCTATTCTGTAATATCTATTTATTAAAATTTGTTAACAATTTTGTGAATATCAAAATTATATTTAAAAAAATGCAAATTATTGAACTGATAATAATAATAATTTTTATTGACTCTTTTACAATACATATTGTTTATAGAAAGAAATACGAGTAGAATATAACAATAAATTGTAAATAAAGTATGTTTCATGTCAAGATATTCATATTATGAGTATAAAAGTAGTTTTTTGATGATTTTGAATTTCTTTAGTTCTAAAGGTGTTAAATTTCAGGTAGTCTATTATAAAGGTGATGTGTTTTGCGTGCAGCAAAGTAATTTTTAATAGTACATCTGTATAAATATTAAATATTTCTTTATTAAAATCCCTATTATAGTATTTTTAAACAATTTAGAAGGGAACACACGTTCGTCCTAATGTTCATACATCGCCGTGCTCATTGCTTGTTTCATTCGGTTTCATAGCGTTCAAACCTTGACCACGAAGTTGGCGCAGATGAACTTCGCGCGCTTACAATTTAAAAAGTACATTTCGGAGTACAAAATGAACCTGAAAATTACTTTTTGAATCGGAAAAGGTAGAATTGTTAGTATTTTTTGTTTAAACTTTGTACTGCAGAGTGTACTTTTTAAATTGTGAGCGCACGAAGTTCATCTTCATGGTTAAGATTTGAACATTATGAAACTGAACGAAACAAGAAATGAACAGGGCGATGTATAAACATTATGACGCTGCATACCTAGCCATTTAGAAAATATCACGTAAATTGTTTAAACAATGGCGGTTAAATAGCCCAAACAATTCAGTTATATTCTCCAAGAATACACAGTGAAAAATATTTGCTTTTTTAGACACATACATACATTTTTACACAATAAAAATGTTTAATCCCCATTAGCCATAGCATTTTTACACAATTTAGAAAGTATCACGTAAATTGTTTAAATAATGACGATTAAGTACCGAAAACAATTGAGTTATATTCTCTAAGGGCCGGTATTTTCACTTTCGAATAAAGCTAAAGATAAATTTAACCTTCGGATAAATATTTTTGTTGTCTTTTTTCACTTGCAAATAAATTTACTAGAAAGAATAACATCTGTTATTCGCGGAATAAGTTATTCGCTAGTTGGGTAGCGAATAAAGGGTTTATTCGTAAGTACATTACATTTCTACATAGTGCAGATTATTAATAAAGTGGATATATTAAATATTTTTAATGATTCTGATGATTGTTTGAACTATGAATGAATAAATAATGCGAGAAATCGAAAACGCACGATCAGATAGCTACCTAACCACACACATCAAGGAATTTTTTGACAGATTCCGATTATGAAAACAAACTGTTCTTATTTTTTTATTACAAGTTGCGGTTCGTATTTGATCTCAAACAGTGCATACATAGGTAAATCCCTCCTTGGGTAAATCATTAAGATCCTGACATTTGATGCTGGTAAAATATTTTCGGAGTTTGAATATGTATTTTTATACAATGATCATTTACTTCGAACTGAAAGGAATATACAAAAATTATAAGGACAATTTTACAATATACATATAATTTTGTTTACCGCGTATGATTACTGCAATATATTACTTGTTAAACTACACTCTCCCGGGGCTAAAAATGCAGAATGATATAGATGACATTAAGGATGTCAAACAGAATTTTGACAAGTGCAGATTCAATTTTTTTTGACACATTTCATCCTTGTCTGCTTAACGTGACTACGCAAAACTCCATCCTTCTCCACTGACACAAATTCACTCTGCAAAGTTACCAATTCACGAATGTTAAAATTATTCGGCAGATAGCTATTTGTTTTTGTCAAATGTGTGAAAAGACTCAATGGAGTTATTCGTTGGATAAATATATACAATAAATTTATTTAACGAATACCTATTCGAAACTTTATTCGGAAGTGAAAATACCGGGCCTAAGAATACCAAATGAAAAAAATTTTTTTTTGACACATACATACATTTTTACACAATAAAAATGTTTAATTCCTATTAGCCATAGTATTTTTAAACAATGTAGAAAGTATCACGTAAATTGTTTAAACAATGACGGTTAAATAATTGAAACAATTGAGTTATATTCTCTAAGAATACCTAATGAAAAATATTTGCTTTTTTTAGACACATACATACATATTTACATTATAAAAATGTTTAATCCCCATTAGCCATTTTATTTTTAAACAATTTAGAAAGTATCACGTAAATTGTTTAAACAATGGCGGATAAATAAAGGAAACAATTGAGTTATATTCTCTAAGAATACCTAATGAAAAATATTTGCTTTTTTAAACACATACATACATATTTACATAATAAAAATGTTTAATCCCCATTAGCCATTTTATTTTTAAACAATTTAGAAAGTATCACGCAAATTGTTTAAACAATGGCGGATAAATAAAGGAAACAATTGAGTTATATTCTCTAAGAATACCTAATTAAAAATATTTGCTTTTTTAAACACATATATACATATTTACAAAATAAAAATGTTTAATCCCTATTAGCATTTTATTTCTAAACAATTTAGAAAGTATCACGTAAATTGTTTAAACAATGGCGGATAAATAAAGGAAACAATTAAGTTATATTCTCTAAGAATACCCAATGAAAAATATTTGCTTTTTTAGACACATACATACATATTTACATAATAAAAATGTTTAATCCCCATTAGCCATTTTATTTTTAAACAATGTAGATAGTATCACGTAAATTGTTTAAACAATGGCGGATAAATAAAGGAAACAATTGGGTTATATTCTCTAAGAATACCTAATGAAAAATATTTGCTTTTTAAGACACATACATACATATTTACATAATAAAAATGTTTAATCCCCATTAGCCATTTTATTTTTAAACAATTTAGAAAGTATCACGTAAATTGTTTAATCAATGGCGGATAAATAAAGGAAACAATTGGGTTATATTCTCTAAGAATACTTAATGAAAAATATTTGCTTTTTTAAACACATACATACATACACAGTCTAGCCATAAATACTGTCCACCAGTTGAAAGCAAATATCTTGAGAACGAAAAGAGCTAGGAAAAAACACCACTGAAATCAGTGAATCAATACCTTTTAAATCATGTATAATTTATTCAAAATGTCCGCCTTTAGCTTCTACACATAATTTTAATCGTGGAATGAATTCGTCGATAGCTGTACGCAAGATGTCTAGAAGAAATTCTGCAACAGCTTTTTTCAGAGATGCCTTTAAGGACTCCACGTTGTGGTGAGGTTTCGAACACGCTTTTTCTTCCAACACATACCACAATTGATAGTCAAGTGGGTTCAAATCAGGACTTCCTGACGGCCAGTCTTCAGCGCGAATAAACGCCGGAACGTTGTCCTCCAGCCATTTTTGTGTCGTTTTCGCCTTATGCGCCGGAGCGGAATCCTGCTGGAATACCCAAGGCTTGTTTTCGAATAATGTCGAATTTAGGGGTTTAACCACGTCCATCAGCATCTCTCTTTATAAAATTTTGCCGAGATTTTAACCCCCTTTTCGCAAAAATGAATAGCGGAGGCACCGTGATACGCAATGCCCCACCAAACCATCACTGAAGCGGGATGGTGACCTCTCTGGACCCTCGAAACCTTCTCCTTGGCTTCATAAGAGCTTACACGGTCGTTCTGCTTGTTATAAGTCTCTTCCACTGTGAAAATTTTCTCGTCGGTAAACAGAATGTCCTTGTACCGACCTCGGCCAAATTGGTAAATTAGTTTTTTCGATCTTTCGTACCGATTTTTTTTCAATTTAACGGCGGACATTTTGAATAAATTATACATGATTTAACAGGTATTGATTCACTGATTTCAGTGGTTTTTTTTATTTTTTTTCTAGCTCTTTTTGTTCTCAAGATATTTTGCTTTCAACTGGTGGACAGTATTTATGGCTAGACTGTGTATTTACATAATAAAAATGTTTAATCCCCATTAGCCATTTTATTTTTAAACAATGTAGAAAGTATCACGTAAATTGTTTAAACAAATGCGGATAAATAAAGGAAACAATTGAGTTAAAAGTTATTTATTCTCTAAGAATACCTAATGAAAAATATTTGCTTTTTTAGAAACATAAATAAATTTTTACATAATAAAAATGTTTAATCCCCATTAGCCATTTTATTTTTAAACAATGTAGAAAGTATCACGTAAATTGTTTAAACAATGGCGGATAAATAAAGGAAACAATTGGGTTACATTCTCTAAGAATACCTAATGAAAAATATTTGCTTTTTTAGACACATACATACATATTTACATAATAAAAATGTTTAATCCCCATTAGCCATAGTACTTTTAAACAATTTAGAAAGTATCACGTAAATTGTTTAAAGAATGACGGTTAAATAAGGAAAACAATTGAGTTATAGGTTAGTTATTCTCTAAGAATACGTAATGAAAAATATTTGCTATTTTAGAAACATAAATAAATTTTTACACAATAAAAATGTTTAATTCCTATTAGCCATAGTACTTTTAAACAATTTAGAAAGTATCATGTAAATTGTTTAAACAATGACGGTTAAATAACGGAAACAATTGAGTTATATTCTCTAAGAATACCTAATGAAAAATATTTGTTTATTTTTGTAGATATGTTCTTTATGTACACGAGTACACGTAGTATAAATATAAACCCTAATTATATTTATAAAAATACAATTTTTCTTGAAACCAAAATTAAACACTTTTAGTTTCTGAAGTATGAAAGAATAATAATACTGCAGTGTAGATATTTCCCGGCCAGTACGTACTAGACTAGCCTCCAAGCGAGGTATTATCGCTCGCGCTAGCCGTAATTTTTAAATCTTGCTCTTTGAGATTTTGGCGCCTCTCCTTGCGATTGTAGCGCTAGAGATCCGTAGCGGATGAGTTTGTCAAACCCAATTCGACGGTTGCCGGTAGTTCACCAGCTACCGTCCACGCCAAAAATTTGAGGGCGCTGAACGTATACTGCGCATTCTACGATAACCCCTTTCTAAAGAAAACTTTGATAGGTGACTGTACCTTCTCGCGCCGTATGTCACACTGCTACGAAATGGTGTTATCAGAAAGCTGGCAACGTCGCGTTGTGATCGGAAGAGCAAGAGGGGAACAACTCTAGCAGAGAGCCGCTGAATCCAGCCGTAGTTACAAATTCGCCGTTTTGACGTGACTTATTCCCGCTGTCAATTTTGACGTATAAAAATTTAACAAATTATATGTAGATAAAAAATATGACTTACATTTGCTTTTTTTGTATTTTTTATATATTTATATTTTTGAAAAACCATATAACGATGTTATAACAGCTAAATTGATTTTTTTACATTTTAAAAATAACATTTAAATTTGATATCGGGATACAACTCAAATTTTGTTTTAAAATCTGCCCAAAAACTCTAGTTCCAAAACCGGTAATGAAGGCATAATTTATGCGTGCTGTCATTTAAATGTCAATTTTAGGCTGTCAAAAAATCAATTTCGCAGTTATAACGTTGTTATACAGTTTTTCAAAAATATAAATGAATAAAAAATACATTAAACGCAAATGTAAGTAATATTTTTATCTATATATTATATTAGTTTTACCCCCTCCCCGTGACGTAAACATACAGTGTTGCCGCGGCCTCTCTTGTTCGAGTGTTTCTGTCATCGAGTACATTACTTTACACTACGATTACTCTAAAACTGTACGTCAGATCGCTTTCATCGTTTGAAATAACATTCGAATTATGTTAAACTCCTACATATTAGTTTTTTTTATTAAAATCTATAGAAGAAAAATGATACTATCAATCAAAACGGTGGTTTTTGTAGCATTGGTCCTGTGCTTCACGTGTTAATATATCTGACTTTCGAGGCGAATAGCTCATTTTCTGTACGTCAGAAGTTTATGAAAAATTAACTGTGCATGTATTAGGTCATTCTTAACACATAGTTAAATTTTTATGAACATCTATAGAAACTCGATTTACTGGTGAACTACCTTAATATGGGGTCTCGTGGCCGTGTGTCTGAATATCTGGTCGCGAATCTGGGGACCCGGGTTCGATCCCGACTGACGCCAAAAATTACTTCGAATTTTAATGACACAAATTGACCCCTGTGGTGCACTCTCCACGCCAGCATTGAGTGCCCGTGAGGTGACACATGGTAAGCGCCCTCACGGTACAAATATTTCATCATTACCGATATCTGTATACAAAGCAGATTGGCACACCCAGCAAGGGGGAATATGCGCCAAAGTGCTGAGTCCGAGTATGGCAAACAGCGCTATGTGCAACCTACATATCGCATGCCGATAACACAAGCAAAACTCGCCGCGCAGCACACCAGGGGTGAATTAAGGTTCCATTTTTAAAAATACCGTCAGACAAGTCAATAAAAACTGTTGATATGTATCTCATAGAGGAAACTATTTTATATTTTGTTATATTAATTTTATCTTTTTCATATTTCTGTCTTAATTGTCAAACGAAATTAACACAAAATAATTTCAATTAACTTGTATCTGATTAGCTTAACAATTTTGATGATACTTTTGTTTATATTTTATTTTACTGATATGACACAGATAATTTGGCTAATAAATGGCTATTTAGTTTGACCAAACATATGACATTGATATTGAATATTAATACGCAGTCAAATTTTTAAAATTCAATTCGCGTGATATTACTTCGGCTGCAGTACTGACCTGTTGTTCCTTATCATGTCGATAAAACAAATTGTGAAGAATAATATACAATTGCCCAATTTTTTTTCAATAAACATGTGTAGATCAGTATTGAATATTAATAATTTGCTTATTATAATTTTCGCAAATTTTCAATAAACAAAACAAAAGAGCGAAATGCACGAAATCAGATATATGTGAAATATTTTCACTATTTTCATCACATGAAACACATAACTTGTTTAACAATTACCTATTTAGTTTCAATAAACATGTGGAAAATGGTATTGTATATTAATAATTAACTGCTTATTACACTTTTCGGAAAATTTGCAATGAATTTAGAAAAGAGCGAAATGCACGCAATCAGATGTATATGAAATGTCACTACTATAATCACATGAAACAGATAAATTGTTTAAAAATTGCCTACTTAGTTTCAATAAACATGTGAAAATCAGCATTGAATATTAATAATTAGCTGCTTATTATAATTTTCGGCAAATTTACAATTAACTTCGAAAAGAGCGAAATGCACGAAATCAGATGTATGTGAAATGTTTTCACTATTTTAATCACATGAAAAAGATAATTTGTTAACAACTGTCTATTTAGTTTCAATAAACATGTGAAAATATATATTCAAAGGTTATAATAAGTATTTTTTTACTTCGGTAATACACCGGGCACAAGACCTTTACCGGCAACCAAGCCATCGCTCGCCGACACATGAAAATTGTAGGTCCTTAGATGGGAACTTGAGTTTGGCGCGTTAGGTTAGAGCACGGTAGAAGATACATACAGGTATTGTAAGCCAGCCGATTGCAAGCGGCGATGAGCGTCGCTCGTCCGTAGGCAATTGTGCGAGAGAGAAGGATAGTGAAAGACAGAAAACGGTGTCTATGCATTCCGTTCGCTTTCTGTGTTGCTATCGAGTTTTCCTATATTATTTTCTCGATTTCAAGTTCTTGTTTATTAATGGTGTTTACTTGTGTGGTTGTGTTAACAGTAGCATACATAATAAACTAATAAAAATGGGTAAGAGGTATACCTTGTCCAAAGATATTTCGTTATGGCCCTCTCAGCGGGTCTATTGTTAGGGATTTAAGCTTGATTTATAGGGGTGCAAGGACAGGTATGTATTCAATATTATCACAATTTTCAGGTGGTAAAACATCAGTATTGTCTTCTTCAAATGGTCGCCACATATTAAATACGTATATTGTTGACCTCAGTACGAAAGTTAATATTACTACTGATTTTAAATTTTTTAAAACTTATTTACATACCTACTCACTAGGTATGCCTTTGGTATATTAGTTTCCCCAATATGTATTAATACCGGTCAAGGACGATTTTCTCATCTTATATTTCTAGTAATAGTGAAAGACTTAATTTAATTTTGCGAATTCATTATTATTTCAAATAAATCTGAAATACTTAATGCGCACAGAGATTAGAGATTTCCGATTTTAAATATTTTGCAATCCTACCCTGAGCGCCAACAGGTAGAATCTCTTGCTGTGTGCGGTTCACCTCAGACTTAGTAAGTTAAAGCCATAACGAAATATCTTTGGACAAGGTATACCCAATTGTAAAAGTGGGTATGATAAACAAACTGACAAGGTGTCAGTGTTTCGGGTACCAGCTGCCAAAATGTCGCTATGGCAACGACAAATACCACGAAATGATAAAATATTAACATCGAAAGACTATATTTGTGAAAAGCATTTTCAACCTCAGTATATTATTAAGGAAGTAACAACTGAAACGTATTCAGTAAGCATAATTCATATACGTATTTTCAAAATCTTTCTTAAATATTTATACAATTTTTTAAGTATTCACTAGCATACCCAAGGTTATCGCAGGATGCAATATACCAACAATATTCCCGAATTGCCCAAAATATTTGTCAAAAGACATAAAACAGCGGCGTTCACGACATGCTTTCATTGACAAAAAAGTGAAATAATTGAACCAGAAACAAGTTAGTTTAATTTAAATTTAAAGTAACATTATTTTATTGTCCAAATTTCTTTGGCTTGTGATGTAGTAAATAATAATATGGATCTAGAGACAATTGTAGATCAACTTGCTTCTGTACCTAATTTACTTGATTTACCATCCAAGTCATGGGCCATGCATTGTTTATCTTGGAACACAGATAAAATAATTTCTATTTACAGTTATAAAAAGAAAAATTGTATTAACTCCAAATACGATGAACATTTATATATTTGATCACTTAATAATTTATGGTAAAACTGGTAAAACTAAAAACCCCTCTAACATAGAAGAAATACAAGATATTGTAAATCAATTACATAATACCGCCGTTTTCTACGGTGGAATTGGTATAGCTGAAAGTCCTACAAATTTCAGTCCAATTAAATATGTCAGAGATCATTGCCTATAAGTGTGGAGACACGTTAGTTGTCCATATTTGTTGGAAGATTGTATTTCTGAAAGTAGCAACAATAAATCTAATTGTACATTTTGTAAGAAATCTAAAAAAGCAGCCGTAAATTTCAAAAACAAACTTAAAATAAATAGAGTTTCTAAGAATCGGTTAGTACGCAGACGATTAGACAGTATGAGACAAGTGCAGAAAAGGCTAAAAATTAAGAATAAAATAATAATTGATGAACTAAAAGCTGCACGGCAAAAAATCAAACAGTTAAATGATGAACACACATGTAATAAAGAAAATTGATCAACTAGAAAATATGCCTACAGCACAAAAAATATTATTAAAATAATATAATATATAATAATATATATAATTATATAAGTATTAATGAATTATTTTTATTCAGTTAACACAGGTAGCCCACGCCATGATAGCCACCTTTTTCTGTCTCTCTCGCACACAACTGCCTGCGTTCTGGCGATACACTTGAACGCTACGTCGGAATACTTCTCTTTATTATGTACTGTGGGTTAGAGTAAGGTATGCGTTGAAAAATAAAAGTATAGCATAAGCACCATGTGTTTTGACATGCAGTAAATTAATTTGGTAGATTATATCTATTAACGCTGCATATACTTGAATAATTTCATAATAGCGTAGTATGCTTGTAGGCGTGTGTGTAGAGGCAGAGGCAGATAATGTTGATGTAAAGTATATTTAGTAAACCTGCTGATCATTTTAAAATATGTTAACCATGGTCTTATTCCTTATTGAGCCTTATTCAATACCTGCAGCAATTTTCATTTTTTGACTCAGTACCTTAAAATTTGTACCACTCAAACTCAGCTTATCGAGTAGAATCCAAAAATATATTGGGTTCATATTATTTTCACATTCTATAAAACCTAAAATATATACTCGTATATATAAATAAAATTAATTTTTATAATTATTTTATTTTTACAAACTATGGGGCCGCGACTAGTAAATGTTTAAGAACCATTGTACTACACGGAATGTTTGCTGCAATCTGCAAAACATTTCAATATATTAACAGAATTAATCTTTGATGACTAAAAGTATCTTGTGGCACAATTTCGAAGCTCTTAGTTCCATGTAAGCAGCGCCATATATACCGACGTTTGAACACTTTTCAAATTTACTAAGTGCTTCGAAATTGTGGAAAAAACTTGAAAATTTCATGTCTTAATATTTAAAAATGTGTTAAAGATTTAAGCACGACACTTACATACAAGATAATATGTATCATGGACTACTAATATTTTATATCTATACTAATAAAACAGCTTTAGTTCAATAAATATTTAATAAAATAAAAACGATTTTTGAACACGCTTCAAAAGTCCGGAAAAAGCTTCAAACGTCCGCCGTTTACCTCGAAATATGCCTCAAAAATGACCCCTTACATACATACATATATATATATATATATATATATATATATATATATATATATTAATATCGGAATAATTGATGACTTAAAAGTATATATGCTTTATTTTTCTTATATGGTTTTAAAAAGTTGGCTTCACTGCAATATGACGTTTACAATATCAGATTTATTACAATAACTCTACTATACAATTACCATGTGTACACCGGAATACCAAATCTTTACAATATCTTATAGCACATTGTAATAGTAATGATATAGATTATGATATCGCATTCTATACAATGGTCACCAGAATCAGGCCGATTACATGTTTTTGAAATTTGTACATTTATATGTACAATAATTATAATACTATTTCAGAGTTTTAAGTGCAATTAAAAAGAGAAGGCATAGAATAATGAATTAAGTACGGAACTTAGACTTCAGGTATTTGAAGAGTATATTAAACATACATCTTTAAACAGACTGCTCAAAATGTATAATAATTACTCAGCTATTATTATTATTATATGACACTGAATAACTTTATTAAATGCTTCGTAGATTCTACTTCTAACAACGTGACTACATCTAGTGTGAACACAATCATCTTTTTATCGTGGCTACTACACTACTGCCAACCTAACTTATTCCAATTACAAATGTAACTACTTATATTACATCCTCCTCATTTTAAATTAACTATATAGTTTAAGTTTTGAGGGTAATTTTACAATACGATCAGATCTTGTAACAGCTCTGTCCGATTGCATCACTCGTTCATTTGTTTTAGATATATTGTTAGTTACAAATGACGTAGGACCATTAGTTACAATATCTGGTACTGGTTTAGTAACAGGTAACTGTTCTTCAATATCGCATCTGGGTATGAAAGTATTTTCAGACTTTCGTAAATGAACTCTATTTCGTCTAACATCACCATTTTTTGTGTTCACCAAATAGGATCTTGGATAACTGTATTTGTCTATGATTTTACCCATTTGCTATTGTTTTCTCACAGGATCATAAACACTTACATTTTGCTCTTTTCCTAAAATTGGTAAAGATTTGCTACTTCTATTATAATACTTCTCGTTGACATTATTCCATAACTTATGTTGTTGATTTACATTACATTTATTTTTTAATATTGCCTCTGTTACTCGTATTTTTGTAGAAACTTTTAGATGCTTCAGTGGCGTGTTTCTGTATTGCAGTAAGGCAACATTAATATCACTACTTCCTTCTAAACATTTTTTTACAATATTTTTAGCTATAGCCACACCTTTTTCTCCTAACCCGTTCGATTGTGGATAATTTGGACTTCTTGTTATAAGACAAAAATTCGAATCATTAGCAAATTGCGTTAACACATAACTTCCAAAAGGAATGTTATCACATAACAATATATCAGGACTACCAAATCTTGAGAATACTGCTTTTAAATTTCTAATTACTTCAGTACTGGATTTATCGCATAGGTAACAACTCCAGCTAATTTGAATAGGAATCATACAATACTAAGTAACTTTGATTACCATATGTAAAAATGTCAGCAGCTATTCTCTGCCATGGTCTTTCCAATAATGGATAAGAAATTAAAGTTTCTTTAACATTCCTTCTGGCGTATTTCTAACAAATTTTACATTTTGAGATAATCATTTATATCTAGATTAATATTAGGCCAATACATAATTTGTCGAGCTCTAGCCCTACATTTTTCTACACCTAAATGACCTTCATGTAATAAAAATAACATTTCTTTGCGTAATTCTACCGGAATTACTATTTTGTTACAATTTAGCAATAAATTATCACAAACATGTAATTGTTCTTTAATTTTCCAATAAGGAATTAATTCGTTTGACAAATCTGTTTTACTAATTGACCATCCTGTTTCACAATATGATATTACTCTACTTAAAATATTCTCATTTTTAGTCACTAGCTGTAACTGATGTTTTCGTTTAAGGGACATAGAAAAGTTATTAACCAGAGAGTGTATTGTATATTTTAATTCAGCATCATCCTGAACTTCATCCTTTAAATATGCTCTTGATAAAGTATCCGCTACGTGTAGCTCACGACCGGGTTTATATGTGATTTTTATCTTAGGAAATTTTAGCAATTTCAAACACATTTCTAATCTTTTAGATACTTTATGTAAATCTTTTTCCATAATTTTTTCTAAAGGCTTATGGTCGCTGTGTATTGTAACATTATTATGACCATATATGAAAGTATTAAATTTCTCGACCGCGAAAACCACAGCCAATAACTCTTTTTCTATTTGTGCCCATTTTTGCTCGGACTTTGTTAAACATCGCGACGCGTATGCAACAGGCTTATTTTTTGCATTAAACACGCACCTAAACCGTCTTTACTTGCATCTGTTTGAATTACAATGTCATCTTTAAATTAAAAATAAGAAAGAACAGGTGCATTTGACAACAATTTTTTTATTTCTGCTAACGATTTCTCATGCGTTTCATTCTAATTCTATTCAACATCATTTCGCGTTAATTCCCTCAACGGAGCAGCTACTTTACAAATGGACGGTAAAAAATTACTTAAATATTTAGTCATACCCAAAAATCTACATAATTCAGTCTTATTTTCAGGAGTATCTAGTTTTAAAATTGCTTCTATATAATCTCTATCCGGTTCTATCCCATTCTTAGAAAATATTTGTCCCATATATTTAACTTTTGGTTGTTTGAACTGTATTTTACGTAAATTGAATTTAATATTGTATTTTCGAGCTCTCTCTAGTACCCGCTTCAAAATCAGATCATGCTCAGCTTCTGTTTCGCCCGATATAATTAAATCATCGAAATAAATACAAGTACCTAAGTACCTGGCAAATCTCCAAAAATTTCAAAATTACGTTTCAAAAATACCTCTGGGGCAGACAAAATTCCATACGGTAGCCTACGAAATTGGTATCTGCCAAATGGTGTACGAAAACTGCATATATCCGAACTTTTGTCATCAATTGGGATCTGAAAGTATCCGTCTTTCATATCTAGAACTGTAAAAAATCTTTTATTACTAAGCTGAAAGAAAATATCTTCAATTGTAGGAATCAAAAAATTCTCCCTCTGAATGTTTTCAATAAGATGTCTTGGATCAAGACAAACGCAAGTATCCATTTTTCTTCTCAACTATTACTAGAGAATTTAGCCACTGTAGGTTTATCAACTTTCCTAATAATACCCTGTGAGTCTAACTTATTTAATTCTAGTTTTAATTTCTCATGCAAACTAAATAGAATCCGTCTAGGTGGCTGACACCTTGGGATTGCATTATATTTTAATTTAATTTTGTTTTCATATGAAAATTTTCCCAAACCTTCAAATACATCTTTCTATTCTTTGATAACAGATTACTGTTGACTTTAAATTTAAACATCAACTCTTTCAACAGGATTAAGGACATTAAAGCTTGCAAACCATGTAATGGCATTTGATTTTTATGATCTACTACTACAATTTTAATTACACAACTCTTACTCTTAACAGAGCAATTTAAATTAACTGTAGCAACTGGTTTTAATGAGAAATTCCCATAAGTTACTAGACTAATTTTCGTTCTTTTTATTTTAGACATACACTGCATATCGTTTGCTACTTTTAAAGGTAACACACTCACTTCGGCTCCTGTATTTAATTTGAACCGAACTTTTTTACCTTCTACTATTACATTTTCTGTCCACATCACTGCATGTTCATCTGTAATTTTCTCTATAGTTCCTATGAAGAATTTTTCACCTTCCTCTGGGCTATCTTCTTCAATTAAAGTTTTATTCACCTCGTGGACATTTTCCCCACGATTCTTGATTTCGAATTTCTTCTTCTTGCACATCTTCACAAAATGATTTTGCCCTTGACACTTTGCACAAGTTTTACTGAATGCTGGACACTTATTTTTCACAAACGCATGCGAAAGTCCACAAAATTTACACTTTATCTCACAATTAGTATCACTAGTATGTTTCAAATTAGGAATTAATTACGATTCACTTCCCAAAGTGCTAGATCCTGAATTTTGGCCTAGAGGTGTTTTAGTTAAACGGTACTGGTTTCCCCGTAAACGGTCCCAGAATAATTTTTTAGAAAACCGCCAACAAAACGAAATCGAAAAGTAAATCAAGTAGACTGCTACTATCAAAATGTACATAGTTTGAAGAATAAATTTAACGATTTTACTAAATCCATAAGTGATTACGAATATGATCTTGTTGCACTTACAGAAACGTGGCTTTCAAATGACATAAATAATTATGAATTTATTCTTCCTAATACCTATACTGTTCATAGGCGTGACCGTAACTTTGATAGTACAAACTTGTCGCGAGGAGGCGGAGTATTGTTAGCAACTAAAAAATTTATAAATGTCGAAATATTAGATGTCGATGAGATAAATAATATGTTGCCATTATTCGATATACTTGCTTGTAAATGTTTAATTCATTCTTTCACTCTAGTTGTTTTTGTAATATACATTCCAACTACTCCAACCATTCAGGACTTAAATTGTCTTCTTAGTTATTTAGAAAATAGTTTGTTATATACCAAAAATATTGCTATATTTGGGGATTTTAATATCCCAACTTTCATTAATAATGATCCGTACGACATGTTATTTAATAATTTATTTAATTTTTCGTTAATCCTTGATGTCAAACAATGTAACAATGTTGTAAATGAAAATGGCCGACTGCTTGATTTAGTGTACTCCAATCAAGAATGTAATGTTATTCGTGAATATTCACCTTTAGTTAAAGAGGATAAACATCATCCAGCCTTATCAATTAAAATTAAGTTCTCAGAGCAGTTTATTTCTCAGGTGAATTTTCAAAAATGTATCACTTCCAAACAGTACAACTTTAGAAAAGCGAATTTTCCAGCGTTATATCAAGAGCTTGCTAATATTTCTTGGGATGATTTAACATCCTGTACAGAGGTTAATGTCATGTGTAATAAATTTTATGAAATCCTTTATTCAATTTTGGATAAACATGTACCATTGCGATTAACAAAATCTAACTCATATCCCCCTTGGTTTACATCAGAAATTATTCGTAATTTAAAATTAAAACGTAAATATTTTGTTAAATACAAAAAGTTTAATAAAGCGTATGATTACAATAAATTTTCGAGCTTAAGATCCTTAATTAAGAACCAAATAAATATTTCTTATAGCGAATATCTCAAAACCACCGAAGAATCTTTTATAGCGGATCCTAAATCATTTTGGTCTTTTATTCAAACCAAGAGAAAGAAAAGTAGAATTCCAGGCATTATGACTTTTGACGACGAAGTTCACGACACCCCAAAAGATATCATGAATTCATTTAGAAATTATTTTAGTAGTGTTTATGTAAATTCGATGCCATTTGACGGAAATTATGTATCAAACGAAGTAAATTCTCCATCTGTAAATGTCACTCAAATATCTGAATATGATGTATTCCAAGCCATAATTAGATTAAACAACAAATTAACGTCTGGAATAGATCAAATACCCTCTTTTTTAATCAAAGACTGTAAAAGTGTTTTGGTACATCCATTATTAACCATATTTAACTGTTGTTTAAATACATGCACATTTCCAGATTGTTGGAAAACTACCAAGATATGTCCAGTTTTAAAATCTGGTGAACCATCCAATATTCGTAACTACCGACCTATTGCTATACTATCAAATTTTTCAAAAGTTTTTGAGATAATTTTGTATAATAAAATATTTGCACAAATAAAAAATTATATATCACCGTAGCAACATGGCTTTATATCTAAGAGATCAACGGTGACAAATCTGTGTTCTTTTTCACAATTTGTTATTAACGTATTAGATAATCGTGGTCAAGTTGATGTGGTATACACCGATTTTGCAAAAGCCTTTGACCGAATAGATCACGGTATCCTGTTAAACAAACTTTCAGATATTGGCTTCCACGCCAAAATAATTAAATTATTTTCGTCTTATTTATCTGACAGAAAACAATTGGTAACGTACAATGGATCAACATCAAATGAGTTTATTGCAAAATCCGGAGTACCACAAGGGTCAAATCTTGGTCCATTATTATTCCTGATTTTCATAAATGATTTGCCTAATTACATATCATGTGAAATATTAATGTTTGCAGATGACGTTAAAATTTACCAGCCAATTATAACAACTGACAATTGCTTATATTTACAACAAAATATTGGTCACATGCAATTATGGTGTGAAAAAAACAAATTAGCTTTGAATATTGATAAATGTAAAATTGTCACTTACTCCCGCAAGAATAACTTAATATTACACAATTATTCCATAAATACATTCCCATTATGCAGGGAATACAAAATAAAAGATTTGGGTGTAATTTTTGACCCTAAATTTACATTCGATCTACAAATTCATAATGTCATAAAATCAGCTAATAAGTCACTCGGCTTCATCATACGTAATTGTAAACCTTTTATAAATGTCAATGCATTAATATCACTCTTTTATTCACTTGTGCGATCTGCTCTTGAATACTGCATCATTGTTTGGTACCCGCTATACAATAACCAAAAACAACAGATTGAAAATGTGCAAAGAAAATTTCTGAAATATCTTTGGTTTAAGGTACATAATGTGTATCCCGAAAGAGGTTTTAGTCATAGCTTGCTATTATCATCATTTGGTGTTATAACACTACAGACACGTTTCATATTACACAGCCTTTCATTTTTGCACAAATTATTACACAGTGACATTGACTGCAGTGCGTTATTATCTGAACTTAAATTCTCAGTTCCTACATACGCTTCTCGTAAAGTAAATACTTTTTACAACAATATTGCCAAAACTAATTTAATGCTCAGGTCGCCCATTTTCACTTGTGATAACTACAACCAAATATGTACCTCATGTGATATATTTTGTTGTACACTCTATTCATTACGTTCAATTGGAATTTCGTATTTTGAAATTGATTGTTAATCTTTATTGTGAATCACTTGTTACTGTTATATATTTATTTGTTATTTACCTTGTAAATGGATATTTTCTGTTGGGTAATAAATTATTATTATTATTATTATTATTATTATGCTTCTTCTCCTCTTTCAGATGAACGGCATTTATTACAGCTTCTGTTTGTAGAACTTTGGACTAACTTTTACTCGATTCAATAACTCTGCAGAACTTCACAGCTTTGTCCAAGTCTAGATTTTCTTCTCTCAGCAATCTTTCTTGTGTATTTTTATCTAGTATTCCGAGCACAATTCTATCTCTAACCATAACTTCTTCCTCTTTATATTCACATAATAGGCGTTTTCGTAAATTCTGTCGGGTTGCTCCGATATATCTGTTAAGTGACGTCACAGATCTGTCGAATTCATCAGATTTCCATTCTTTTACGAACGCACCAAAAACGCATGGAGTAGATCAGAACTTTTGAGGTTTATGTATGACATAATCATGTCAATGGCAGAGAAAAAAGTTTTTGCTTTCATGGTGGCAAATCAATTGCTAGATGATTCTAGTGAAGATGATTTGCCAATGGAAATAATAATACAGAAAACGAATACTTTATATCTTTTCTTTAAATTTTTAAATTTAGTACTACACTGTTCCCATGTAACATTTACGCCATGCTCATTTCTCATCTCAGGAGCTACTTCTTGTCAAAGTGCTTTATTTGTTTTCTTAGCTGTCACGAATTGCTCTTTCCTGTTTTCATAAAATCTTAATAAAAGTTTAGTATTTTCAATGTTCCATCTCAAATCATTAATCTTCTTATTATAATTTTCGTCATTCTCTGCACAGGACAACAAATTAATAAACAAGTAATACAACATAACCCACGTTTTTTACTTACCACTATTTTCGATACGTATTGATGGAAAATGAAATGTTTCAATATGTTTATTTATTTGTTCTATAGTACCGTAAATATTACAATAACTGCAAATAGCATTAACAATTGAACTTGTCATCTTGTTCGGATTTTATAACCGCCTGTATACGTATTATCAGTGTGTGTTTTGTGCTCTGTGCGTTTGGTTATGGTTAGAATTTAAATTTTCGCGCACAATCTTCAGATCAATCTTAACTAACCCCGCTATCGACCAGGGTTAAAAAAATTGATCGGATTGATCCGCAAAGATGGTCGGAGTTAGTTTACGAACGCATCGGATTCATCCGACTGCATTTATGTACGCTTACGATTACATCGGATTGATCCGACAGAATTTACGAAAACGCCTAATTTGACAGCCTTTTTCAGTTCTGCGAAAAAATTATCAAACGATTGGCCCCCTTTTTGCACAATATAATAAAAAATAAACCTTTGGAATACTAAATTTTTCATTGATGCACAGTATTCTTCGAACTTTTGTACAATTACGTTGTACTTTGTTTTATCTTCGCATTGTTTGTATACAAATGTATTGTATACATCTGTTGTAAAATAGTAAGGTAGACACTGTTTGACAAATTGGATTTATTGCGAACAACTATATTAACATGTATTTTTAAGATCGCAGCGCTGGGGTGGCAAGTTTTGAACTACAGGTTGAATGAGATATGAGGTTAACCAACTGTCAAATGGGCAAACACATAACTTACAGAATTGTGTATTTCACAGAGTACTGTATTATATTTAATTTTCTTTTTATATTATTTTATAGTAGGTTTTATATTATCCATTTAGGGTAAATTAATGTAAATTCCTAATACATTTTTATAAAATTTTAACGTAAATTGTATAACCACTTCTGTTTTAGATGATATCTTCAAAGAAATAAATAAAATAACAAAATTTCATGATTATATTTCGTATTCACTTGTGAACATTAGTATAGGATGTATTCGTGGAAGTGAAGATAACTTAAATGATATTTTTGAGAACATTTATAAAACTAACCTCGTTTTGAAACAAAGTTTTCTTTGAAATATAATGAATAAATCTTCAAAGTATACAAGACGGATATATTAATTTATAATTTTCTGATGCACGCACTGTAATATTATCTTTTTTCATCTTGTCAAGCATATTTTTAATGTAAATACGAACTTTTCGTTTACGCGGGAATTCGTGACAACATAATTTATTGCCTTTCTAACGGGACAATGTGCACAGGGCCGGCGCGTGGGGTGAAACAGTGAAGCGAATGTTTCAGGCGGCATATTTTTAGGGCGGCATTTGAGATGAAAAATATTTTTATAACATCATGTTGCTCGTTACAGTTTACATTATACAACCCAATAATAAAATGTCTTAAATTTCAAAATGTGTTTTTATTGTAAGACAACGTTTGTGCAGCGCGATGGGAAAGCCGTATAGAAGCTATCTCAGGTATCAAATCGGAGAAATATACGATGCACTGACAGAACTTTCCTTAAATAAATATACAGATTGTGATACTAAATAATATAAAAGCAAATGTTTGGCCGACAAAAATTCAAAATTTAAGTTTATTTGTAGTGTTATAGTTTGGCATGATATTCTGTCGCAAATTAACATAGGATCAAAAATATTACAAAATAAATCTTTAATTTTATTAGAATGTGTCAAAATTTTGAGAAACATTTATTCTTTTTTGAAAAATTATCGTTTAAACGATTTTAAACAAATGTTACGTTCGTTAAAAGAAATTGCGACAGAATTGGAAATTGAGACAGAATTTGAACAAATACGTCCGATTAGAATTCGTCGCAAATTAAAACAATTTACGTATGAGGGCAGAGATACACCTATAGAAGATCCTCTTAAGATAAAATTGAATTTTTCAATGTAATTATTGACGTCTCTATATATTCAATTGAGGAACGTTTTTCACAACTAGAAAATCACAGCAATATTTTTGAGTTTTTATATAACATACCATCCCTTGTTAACAATGAATTGGATGATATTTTTAAAAGTTGTCGATTTGCATGTTCATTTAACAGATGATATTGAACCTTTAAATTTATATAATGAATTTTTAATTATAAGAAACATTTTAAGCGGTGAAATGACGCCTTTAGATGTTTTAAATTATATAGATAAACATTGTTTAACAGAAAAATTTCCTAATTTGTTTTTCTTTAAGAATTCTAATAACGCTGCCTATAACTGTCGTTCATTTTCCAAGTTGAAACTGATTAAAAAATATTTACGTTCGTCAATGTCCCAAAAAAGGCTCAGATTTGACAGTGACAGTGATGATATAATTGATGATTTGGCTAAGAAAAAAGCTAGAAAAGTTAGACTCATGTAATGTATATAAACATATATATGTTCATTTATATTTTTTAAATATATACATTCATTTGTCGGCTCCGGTGGCTCAATGGTTAGAGCAACGCTCCTTAGTCATTAGTGCGCTCGGGGTTCTGGGTTCGAATCCCACTAAGGCATGGATGTTTGTGAAACCCACTCTGTAATTGGGATTTAATCCTGTTGAGGGGTTTTTTAAAAAAAATAAAATTATTCTTGAAATATTTTATTTTTCTTCATTTTGTTATTTAATTTTTAAGTTATTTTCATGTGATAATAAAACATAAAACTTACATTATTTAGTTATTGTCCCGACTAAAACACACAATAAATATAAGGGCGGCAAATTGAACGCTCGCTTCAGGCGGCAAATATGTGCGAGCCGGCCCTGAATGTGCACTTAAGTAAGCAGCAATATTTGTTACTCATATTACAATATATATGTCAATTTAGATACACAAATACGTATAATATTTAATAAATTTATAATATTACTACTTTAATACAAAGTCAACCTGTAGTTCATTATTTTGCCACCAGATGTCATATCGCTTAGCAATACTTGCCAATTATTACGTCACTCTGATAACGAATCAATATCGATAACTTCCGGATCACGCCGGTGGCGCCTCTGACGGCGCGCATACAACATCTAATGCGTCATCACCCGCTGCACTCAATAACATTGCAATTTTCTTTTCATCAGGGGTACTACTATCACAAGTTGCAGTAACGAACAACTCAAACTTTTGTTTGAATCTCTTCCAGTTTTCCGCAATATTATTATCTAGAAAAAGAGCACATGTCAGCTTGAATTGTGACTCCATTTTATACTTTTTTCGCGTATGTTTTCTCGAGATACTCTTCTTATTGTGCACCCATAGAACCAAACCAAACCAAATTACTCAGCTATTATTATTATATGACAATGAATAACTTTATTAAATGCTTCGTAGGTTCTACTTCTTACAACGTGACTACATCTAGTGTGAACACAATCATCTTTTTATCGTGGTTACTACACTACTGCCAACCTAACTTATTCCAATTACAAATGTAACTATTTATATTACACAAAATTCTACGAAAATATCATAATTTTCCTGCTGATGCAAGAACTTTATTATTCGCTCCCAAATGTACACCTATTACTAAAATAAGCAACAGTGAATACTGTCACTATGGTTTAGGACAATATTGAATTTGCTGGTGTTATCTATCCGTTACACATTCGCGGTTTTTTCTGTGATGCATCGGCTCCCTTTTTTCTTAAGAGAGTTGTTTCGCATAATGGGTACTAGGGCTGCGAAAAATATGTAAAAAAAGATACTTATATTAATACTGTTACATTTCAAAACTGTAATGCACCTCTACGTACAGGGGATAATTTTAGATTAAGAATACAAGAGCAAGACCATACTGGCAGATCGCCATTATAAAACGTAGATATAAATATGGTTAATTCTTTTTGGTTTGGAATATATGCACCTTGTGTGCTTAGGTGTTATGAAAAGATTAGTGTACATTTGGTGTGTTTCGGTGAACTAAATCATAGATTAGGAAAATATTAAAAAAATGCCATATCAACAGTAATTCATATATATATATACAGAGCTGGGACCAGTACTCAAAAAAAGTATTTAAGTACTAAATACTAAATACTCACAAGAAAAGTATTTAAATACTAAGTAAAGTAATACTTTAAGTACATTTTTTTACCTACTTACAGTACCAGTACTAAGTATTTTTAATGAAATCAGTTAAAATAATATGACGAAAAATGATCGAGTTTAGGTACATATTTGTATATCACTCTCATCCAATAAGATAGTTAAAAATATATACTTATTAAAAAAAGCATATAAAATGTTTTAAAATAAACTCCATAAGAAATGCCTACCATTTTACGCATCTCTATTAAAAGTCACACTTCACGTACTGAGATTAATATCTGTAGCTACTACTTCACGCCTTAAAGTAGAAAATTTGTTTACTTATTTAGTTCTATAATATTGATGAGCACGTAAATAAGTTGCTCAAAATTATTTCTTGATTTATCTTTATTTGCGTCTTCAACTATCCGATTAAAACTGTAGATAGCGAAAACTTTAATAACTACCAATACTTGCTCAGACCTGTGTTGACAGTAGTGCACAAAACACACCGCAATCTGTTCTTGCGCATGCCTGAAGTATTTAGTATTTAAAGTATTTAAGTTACTTTAAATACTTTTCGATACTTAAAGTACCAAAAAGTATTTGAAGTACTTTTTATGAAAAAAAAGTATTTTAAGTACAGTACTAAGTACTAATTTTCAAAAGTATTTTAAGTAAAGTATTGTAAATACTGGATGTATTTAAAGTAATACTTCCAGTACTTTTACTTTAAGTAGTTCCCAGCTCTGTATATATATATATAAATAAAAGGTTAAAATAATTGTTTAACCTTTTATTTACATATGTTTATATCGACTAGTCTATGGCTATGGGTATGGCACATGCAAAATGTTATGGCACATAACATATATATATATATATATATATATATATATATATATATATATATATATATATATATATATATATATATATGCCAAAAGAACAGAAAAGTACGCCCATTAGAATATATAAAACAGTGGAAAGCGACAGAATACCGAACATTTTTAATTTATATTGGTCCCAATGCGCTAAAGAAATGTATTGCCAAAGAATAAGTATCAACATTTTTTACTGTTCAGTGCAGCTATAACCATATTAACGAAACAAAATTTGCTGCAGGTATATGCAAATGTTGTTGAGAATCTTTTGTTAAATTTTGTTATTCAATTCAAAAAATTGTATGGGGCACAACATCTCGTGTATAATGTACACAATACACAACCTGATACATTTAACAGAGGATTGCATAAGATTCGGTCCACTAGATTCATGGCGTGCATTTAGATATGAAAATTATTTAGGTAAAATAAAGAAAATGCTACGTTCGGGATTTTTACGACTACAACAAATTATAAACAGAATATCAGAGTGTCGACAAATTAAGAAAAATGAAGCAAATTTATATGAAAGAACATTTTTTTTAAGATAATGGGCACATAATTACATATCATTTTCCAAACAATTTTATATTGACTTTCGATCAGATAGTTTGTAAAATAGTTAATATTGAAGAAAATTAGATTTATGAAACACAATTTGAAACCGTTGAATCATTTTATGAATTCCCCGTTAATTCTCGTTTAATTAATTTTGTATATATAAAAAAATCTAGATAAAACTGTAAAAACTTTAAGGAAGATTATATAATAAATAAATGTATGTTTCCTGTACCCACTGATAAATTTGTTCGTTGTTGTATGTAAGGAGCACATAATTTTTATACCTTATACACATGTAGTGTATATTGTAATTGAAATTGATCAAATCCAAATTATCCTATGTAAAATTACTTGGGTATTAACTCGTTTATCGATTTTATACACATACGATCAGGCCTTTTATTTAAGTAATTATACTGGTTCCATGATTGCTTATAGGTACGTCAAAATATAACATTACATCTTCACCCAAAAATAACTAAAATCTTAATATGACGGTCAAATTACGTCTGCAAGATAAGTAAAGTCGATAACATAGATTTTATTTCTAAATGACGTTAAAAAATAACAGTCAAGATAATAATTTAAATATGACTAAAAATACGTCTCAATAAAGTTAAAAAATAGCGGTCAGACTGTGACTTAAAAATGATTAAAATAGGACGTGTAAATGTAACGGTTAAATTATGTCTGTAATAGACGTACATTTTATCATAGATTCTACGTTTAAACAACGTCAAATAATAATGGTCAGATTATGACAAGAATACGACTAGAGTACGACGTTGATTTTTAGTCGACGGTCAGTCATTGTTACTCGGAAATCTTGTACTTGACAAAACTGTTGATATTTCATTTTATTACAACGTGATAATTTATACTGTTTAATGTTCGTTTGAAAATTTATTGTTTGTATTTATCTATACTTAGGTTAAATTTAGAATTAATGAATATAATTATATGTTAGTTTCATTATATATACTTTTTAAATTTTGCGGAATATCACTCACAAATTTCAACAATGAATAAGTTAATTGTGTTATTGTCAGTCGCAAATTTGAGTTTAGCAGCAATAGCTCGTAAGTTGCTAATATTTAGTATTATAAAAATAATATTAATAACGTTTATTTTTTTTTAGCTATAAATTTAGAAAAATGTCGAAAATGTGATGAAAATTTAAATAAATGTTTAAAAAATAGTATTACCAAAGCCTGGCCAACAATTGTAGAAGGTATATGATATTTTACGTTCTTTATTTATTAATATATCGTTGATCAAGAAAATATTATATTTTTAAATTTATACTATCAAGTGGTATTTTACTTTTATTTTTGAAAGATACTTATATAAGCAAGTTCTGAAAGCCTGAATCCAGTAAAATAAATATCTATACTGGGTGCCTATGGTATTGTATTTCGTACTGGCGTAATAATCAAAAATAGAATAGTAGTTGTTAAAATGGGGACATGCTCGATTTTACATGTCTGTCTAGTCCATAAATACTAATTTAGATGATACGTGCAAAAAATGGGACTTTTTTAAATCATGCCTGCAGATTACATTAATAATACATTTGGAATGAAACTAAAGTTTACAAATCAAATAATTAAATCAAAATCTACAACAATGAAAATGACATTTCAATAATTTTGAAAGAATCATTTACAAAAAATTAAAATAATAACATTTTGCTTTCGAGCATAATATGAGCAACGTTGGGTGGATATATGATTAATTTTAAATCAATATTATAAGACAAAACAAAAAAAATAATTATGTATATCAACAAATAAATTCAAAAAAGCTTTGTTTTTTAACGTACGCAGAAAAATTGAATTTTTTGGAATGGTCCAGTAAAGTATTATTTTTTTTATTTAAAAATGTTTGTGAATGATATCAATTGAGGAGCTCTAGGCCAAAAGAAGCATAGTCCAAATATTGTAAATATAAGTTACAAACAACGACGATGCCAAACAGTTTGGTAAAACTGTTTCTCGCAAATAGATACTTATGAATCAAGGTTGTAAAAGTGATTTTTTTTGCCGAATCTGAAGTTTGCAGCCCAGGCAAAGACGAGGCCAGCAAGTCATATGAAACTAAAAAGGAACTTTTAAGCTGAGGTTCACACATTTTTAGGAAACTATCACAAAGTTATTAATTTTTATTTAAAAGAAATAATACCTGATTTATTCATGTCAATTTTTGAGTGCTGTGCTGTCATCTTGACAACTCGCAAAACAATCTGTTTACAGCCACAATATATTACAATTTAAAAATGAAAATAAAATAATTATAATATTAATTTTTGAGCAAGAATATGAGCTATAGCGATATCGGAAAAGATTTTTCCAATACTCCACTTAAAATTTATGAAGCTATTTGCTATTTGAACAAACGTTTGACAATTGAATTCGTAAAGTAAAAGCTACCGGGAAGTAAATACGACCATTAAGTAGTCTTTGACAGATGTCAAACTAAAAGTGATACTTTACGGTTACCAGAGGACATATAAAACGACTATTTATGTAATAGCTGCTTCAAAAAGTATTTTAGCCACAAGTTATTACATTTAGCATTTCTATTTCTACAAAAACGTCCTAAAAGTGTATAATTATTATGTAATTGCTCAACAAAGTTTATTTTTTTATTTATTATACAGTAAATAATTTTCTAATATGATCCTAAGTTAAATTAAGTTGCAGAAATCTATTAAAATAAGGAAAATAGAAAGTTTATGCTTTGATTATCTTAAATCCAAAATAATGGGCTAAGGTTATTTTTTGCAAAGAGCTCCTCAATTAATTATATTATAAAAGTGATGGATTTTTTTAGCATATAACTTACGCAACGTCAGTTTTAATACTGAAAAAGAAGTACCTAATCTCGAGGGAAAAATTATCGATGGATATATGGGTGGTATTGAAAACATTGAAATCAATGAAATTTAGTGAGTGTAAATAAATTTATATGTACATATTTGTAAAATTAATAACAATAAATAACACGTTTCAGTGTTGATTTTAAGAAGCAAACGTTTGATGTTATTTATTCTCAACCACTTAGTCAATGGATTGGTGGATATTCTTTATGTGGTGGTTTCATGGGGGTGAATATCAATGACCACGGACAAATCGACATAAAATTTAGTAAGTGTTGTTACCTGCTGTTACAATCGATAAATTATATACATGCTTTTCATTTTATTTTGTTAACTATTGTTATCTCGAGACCTACAAGAGTCGGCAAAATTAGTAAACAATTTAAATTTTACTAGACTATTACAATAAGCAAAAAAAAAATGTTTTCTCCCAGTGGTTCTCAAAATACGGGATTCAACGTTTTTTATTTTAAATGGGAACCCATTTTTTATTCACTTATTCGATTCAGTATGCAAATGGCATTATGCTAATTTAATTTAAATCTGATTGTAATAAGAGTGCTTTGATGAAAATAATTGAATGTTTTGTTACATGTTAATTGTAGTTTAATGTGGAAATAAATATTTCCTTTACTTTCTCAGTGATAAAATCAAATTTATTCACGAATAACAGCATGGTATGTATGAAATTTATATTTTATTTTCTTCACAGCACTCTTTTTGCAGTCAAATTTAAATAAGTATAATTTTCATTTGCATTTTTCTCAAATATTTTGTAATATTAGAGCATTACATAATATGGATGTCGTTGAATTTAGACAAAAATACTGAATCGAATAAGTTAATAAAAAAATCGGATGTGGACACCACACGACTTCCTTGTACGATTATTAAACTATACATATTTTTTTAATAAATAAATTACAAAATATTAATTTTAACTTGAAAACAGTAAGATATATAGCGACCATAATCTAACCCGGTTCTTTTTAAAGAGAGTTTTGATTACAACAAAGAAATATTTGATTACAACAATGAATATGACTAATTTCACAATAAATATATATTTGTTATTGTACGAATCATAAAATTGCACGTATTTAACGTAATTTGACATGAACATTTTTTATGTTTTTGTCCTAATCCATAGCAAGCTTTAGTACATTACAGGCAAGGCCCAAATAGTACATTAAACAATTACATGATGCTCATTTCACTAAACAATTAACATAAACTCAATAATAATAATAATAATAACAATATTAACAACAGTAAATTATATCTTATAACTATGAATAACAACTTTACATTTAATTTTAGCATAATAGTAAAAACAAAAATTGCCCAATGGGAGTACATAAGTTACGTAGATTTGATATATGAATGACTAATTTATTTTAATGTTGTTAGCAACTTATTCAAAGTAATATTAAATATATCATGGGTTAAGTATAATTCATTTAAGTTTCTGCACAACCTATTTATTAAGGAATGCTGACCATATACAGTACGACTAAAGTTGATATTGAATATATGATGCGATCTTGATCTGAAATGAGGTATTTTGAAATGAAATAAACTTATAAGTTCAGGGGCATCTATGAGGCTGTTAAGCACTTTGAAAGCAAATATAATTTCTGCTTTTTTTCTTCTTTCAGCTAATGTTTTGAAGTTCAACATTGTTAATCTTTCAATGTACGGAAAGTTTTCTTTATTTAAATTGAGTTTATAAAAAATAAAGTTTATTATCTTTTTCTGAATATTTTCAGTTCTTTTAACACTGTTATTGTACATAAAAAATCATTCAATTCATAATAATTACCCTTTTTAAAATTATATTTCCAACAGTTTCCAAATTTTAGGTATTCATTTTTATCTACATAGGGTAGTTCTATCTCAATTGGGGGGTGATGTAAATCATTAGCTAACAGATTTGATTCAGCTCTAGAAATATTAACAACATCGTCTGTATTTATATATACTGAATCTAATATCTTATTATTATGGTTATTTATAGAATTAAATTGATTTAGCCCTAAGAAATTGAAATTATCAGCTAAACATTTTATTCTAGAATCATTTAATGTAGAAGGCTCATAATAATTGACCGTGGCACTCAGAAATATTGTTAACAGTAGTTGTAAAAGTATTAAAAATATCAATGTTACTTACAGGAGGTATGTACACACCACAAATTATCACTTCACTTTTACCACAGATCATTTTAACCCAAAGATCCTCGACTGATGAATCACTGTGTTGAATTTGAAAAGATTTGTAACAGCTGTTGACTGCGATCAGAACTCCGCCTCCGCCTTGTTTACCACTGGATACGGCATCTCTGTCTCTTCTATACACCGTGTAGTTTTTACAAAATAGTTCCTCATCAAGTATAGATTCGTTCAGCCAAGATTCGGTTAGCACTATCACATCCAAGTTAGAGTTTAAATATTCTTTATATAGTAAGTCGCGAAGACCACGAACATTTTGATAGTAAATATATAAGTAATTTGTTGGATTTGTATTAATTACTTTTTTGATTGTTTATTTACAGATCTTTTATCAACAATAGTTGGTGTACCATGAATAAATTTTATTGTTTTTTCATTATTTCCTTCTATTTGATTTTTAAGATTTATAAACTGATTTGCAATATATTCGCGCTGGCTTTTAGTTTTATCAGAAGATATTTTTATATTTGGATATGCGAGCTTAGAACTGTTTTTTAATAAATGTTTAGCATCCGCGGGGTCGTTGAATATTATTTCAACAGGTCTTATTTTATTTGTATTATATTGCCCGACACGAAATATTTTAACGATGTCGTATTTCTTAACTTTTGATATTAAATTTGACACCGTATTAAAATCATCCGTTTTTCTACTATCGCGCGTTTCTTTAGATGATTCCTTTATGTTAAACAGGAGCACATTATTAGCACGCACAATTCGCTCATTTACTTCATTTATAATATTTTCAGTAATTAAATCACTTTGGTGACTTATATTGTTAATTGAATTACTTGCAGGTTTTTTTAAGTAATTAATATCTTTTCTCAAAGACTCGATTTCTTCTTTTAGAGACGCAATTGTTATTTGCAGTTCACTTATGGCGTTAGTTTGCTGTTTAATAGTTTTACAACTTATGCACAGAAAGCTGATAACACGATTAATATCTTTCAAACACAAAATTTCCTGACGTTGAAGTCCTGAGCAAGTAGTATGCAAATAATGGTTGCAAATATCTCACTGAATTTCATTTTGTGTCACTACCGAGGTTTTACACACTATGCAGTTTACACTCATATTTGTTTAGCGAGGAGCGATCGAAAAACACGTCCGTACTCTACGAGTTCTTGACTATATATAATTTTTAAATTTACATATCTCGCTTATACAAAGGGCTAATTTAATAATACTTGATGTGCTAGATGCAGAAATTAATTCTCTAAAACTTTTATTTGAAGCATTTATTTCTAAAATAATTTTATTCAAGAAAAACTGTTAACAACTTCAAGTAATGTACCACTTCCGGTTAGCCTATTTTAACCAAAATCTATTAAGTTATTTCGATTGACATAAAAGTCTTGTATACCAAATTTGAAAAGTTTTGAATTATATTTTAAAACAGTTTTTCATTAAAATCTATTATAGGCTTCATGTAAAGTGCCACTTCTGGAAATTGTATAATAACCAGAAAGGGAGGTGCACAACTAGATGTTATAGGAGTCCTAAATACAAAATTTCAACTTTCTACGGCTTACCGTTTTTGAGTTATGCGAGATACGTACGTACGGACGTACGTACGTACAGACGTCACGACGGAATTAGTCAAAATGGATTCAGGGATGATCAAAATGGATATTACCGCTGAAATCTGAAAACCGAAATTTTTCGCGATTACATTACTTCCTTTACTTACGTACAAGGAAGTAAAAAAGGTTCCTATTTAAAATAAGAAGGTTGTATCCCGTATTTTGAGAACCAATGGTAGAAAAAAATATTTTTTTTTTGCTCATTGTAATAGTCTAGTAAAATAGATTTTTTTTTGCTAATTTAACCAACCTCATAGCTCTTAGAGTTGATTTACATTAGCGCTACAATGACGGTACGATGACGGTACAATAACGGTACATTGACGGTATCTCAATTATACGAGGTAGTTACATTAGACGGTACCACGACGGTACGAACATAATAAAATACCATGACAATATAATTTTGTCTTTTATGTATTATGACGGTTTGTCATGCGTCTATCAAAAGTAGAAAATATGGTGCAATGTTTAAAAAATTATCAAATACCGACTTGTCTATAATTGCCCTTACTCTTGACGAAGAAGAAAATGAAGAAAATCCAGAAATTTTACAAAACGATACTGTTTTTTATGTACTTACTGTGATAATCTGTGATGTATATTTCACGTTTATGTCATAAGCAGAGAACTTTTGTTCAATAATGTATACAATCATTTCTCATGTCTAGCTCATTTTCACATTTTGGTTTAACTAAAAGACATATCAAAAAGTCAAAAACATGTCAAATGTCAATCACGTTAGCATATGTTTACTTCCACTCAGCTGATTTTGGCATGAACATCAACGTGACGTGAACGTACTCTTAGGCTTGATTTACATTAGCGGTACAATAACGGTACAATGACGGTATAGCAATTACAAGAGGCATTTACATTAGACGGTACCACGACGGTACAAACATAATAAAATACCATGACAATATAATTTTATCTTTTATGTATTATGACGGTTTGTTATGCTTATGTCATATGTCTATCAAAGTAGAAATATCGTGTAATGTTTAAAAAATTATCAAATACCGACTTGTCTATAATTGCCCTTACTCTTGACGAAGAAAGAGAAAATGAAGAAAATCCAGAGAATTTTACAAAACGATACTGTTTTGTACTTAATCTATGATGTATACTTTACGTTTATGTCATAAGCAGAGAACTTTTGTTCAATAATGTATGCAATAATTTCTCATGTCTAGCTCATTTTGACTACATTTTGGTTTAACTAAAAGACAAATATCAAAAGTCCCTAGAAAAGCCGAAGAACATTCGCCAGGAAATAGCCGCCATTTCGGCCGAAATGTTGGCCAACCTGTATATATATATATATATATATATATATATATATATATATATATATATATATATATATATATATATATATATATTTATATATATATATATATATATATATATATATATATATATATATATATATATATATATATATATATATATATCTGTATATGTAAACGAAACTAGGGAACGCGATTTTTCTCGGAAGTTATAAGAGATACAAAAAAATCTTTCAAATAAAATTGTTAGTGTTTCTAGTAAGCTATATAAATTAATGTAAATCAGAAAAAAATATTTTAATTTTCGACTTTTTTTTAAATGGTTTTTTGCTTTAAAAACGTTTCATAAGTTATACCTTCTAAACTTAATAGTATTCGAGATATTGAAGAAAATATTAAAATAATTGTACTGGAAATTAAAGCTGGCTATGGAAACAAAATTTGACATTTGTATTAGTTTATTGTTATAACCCTGTGAAAAAGTTTATTGAATTGATAACTTAGATTATTATTTGTTGTAAATATGGAAGAATACTCAATTAACGAGAAGGTAGATATGTTGAAATGTTTCCATTTATCAAACAGTAATTCAAGAGAAGCCCTGCGATTATACCGGCAACAATATCCTGATCGCTTTCATCCAAATCAAATATACTTTTTCAAATTAGAACGAAAGTTACGTAGAACTGGTTCTCTGACCATGGCAAATCGCGAAGTTCGTCAAATAAATGAAAATTTGGAAGCTGATGTATTAGCATATTTTAATGTGCATCCGAGAAATTCAGTTAGAGAAGCTACACTAGAATTAAACGTATCACATACACAGGTACACAGGATTTTAAAAAAAGCATAAATTCAAAGCTTACAAAATCCATAATCTCCATCCTGGTGATTTTGCAAGAAGACTTCACTTTTGCAATTATTTCATTCAGGAATATCGCACAAATCCACATTTTCTAAATAAAATTTTATGGACAGATGAAAGCCACTTTTCCAATAATGGTATATTTAATAGGCATAATACGCATTATTGGCAAACTACCGACATAAATCCACGCGGAACATGTATTACTAATTTTCAAGTACGTTTTTCAACTAATGTGTGGTGCGAAATTGTTAATAATATTATTCTGGGTCCATATTTTTATGAGGGCACTTTAACTTCTTAAAGATATTTGTTTTTTTTTTTAAAATGAACTAAGGAATTTTTTTGATGATATACCATTAGCAGATCGGCGCGGAATTATATTTCAACAAGATGGTACCTACCACCTGCGCACAATTCAATAGATGTAACAAACTATTTAAATCAAGAATTTCCAAATGCGTGGATTGGAACAAGAGGACCTATAATGTGGCCTGCAAGGTCTCCCGATCTATCGCCCTTAGATTTCTTTCTGTGGGGTGCCATCAAAAACAAAGTTTATGTTACGCACGTTACTACACTTGAATAATTAAAACATATAATAAGACAAGCTGTGAACGAGTTAAATAATAAAATTAATAATACTGTAAATCAACATTTGTTAAAAAGGCTCAATTTTTGTATACAAGAAAACGGTGAAAATTTTGAACATTTTTTATAGTGTTATCAGTATGACAATAATTTGATGTACATTTGTAAATTAAAATGTTTCGTAGCTCAATAATTTTGTTTTCATAGCCAGCTTTAATTTCGAGTAAAACTATTTTAATATTTTCTTCAATATCTCAAATTCTATTAAGTTTAGAAGGTATATCTCCGAATTTAATTAGCTTGCTAGAAACACTAAAAAATTTATTTGAAAGATTTTTTTGTATCTCTAATAACTACCGAGAAAAATCGCGTTCCGTTTACACCCTATATATATATATATATATATATATATATATATATATATATATATATATATATATATATATACAGGGTGTTTATTAAATATAGGGAAAAAATTGAAGGGATTATTCCCTGGACCATTCTAAGATGATTTTGTCCTTTGATGATTTTTGAAAAGCCGCTTTGTTTCGAAGATACAGGGCGAAATTTTTTTTCGACAATAACAACATTTAATACCAAAAATTACATGTAAAGTTTCTTAATCTACAAGTACTGTTGAAAATGACTACCTCCAGCTACGATGCAAGAATCCAATCTTCTTCTCATTGATTGCCGAACTCTTTCAAAACACCAGGGTCGTTTATTATGGAGTTACAGCCAGCAATTATCCGATGTCTTGAATCTTTCAAATTTGCCAATGGAGTAGCATATACTAATGATTTTAGATGGCCCCATAGGAAAAAATCCAGGGGGTTTAAGTCCGGGGATCGAGCAGGCCATAAGTGAGGTCCACCTAGACCAATCCAGCGATCTCCGTATGTTATTGTTAAAAAATCACGAGCAACCACACTAAAATGCGCTGGAGCACCATCGTGCATAAACCACATTGCATTTCTTATTGCCAATGGTACATCCTCCAGAAACTGAGGTAGAGTATGTTCCAAAAAGTTGCGATACACCTCACCGGTAAGCCCATAAATGAAATGCATGTCAGTCATCTCGGCGTTCGTATAGCTAGCTATTCATGATAAGAGGACTTCACTAACAAAAGTTTAAGTATTATAGACAAAAAATACACGTCAAACAGCCAAACGTCTCAACAAATTTGACACATAACTTGCCTGCTGTTACTATATTAATAATTTGAAAAATATCAAAATTGGTTTTGTCGAATTCTTTTTTCGCCCTGTATCTTCGAAACAAAGCGGCTTTTTAAAAATCATCAAAGGACAAAATCATCTTAGAATGGTCCAGGGAATAATCCCTTCAATTTTTGCCCTATGTTAAATAAACATTCTGTATATACATATATGTTATATTTTAATGGACCCATTAAATATCTCGCTTATTTATTAAGTTAGTAATTTCTTTCATATAATGATTTATACAGCAACATGTAAGCTACTTGATGACGGATGTACATTCATGATAACACTTCCGGTTTATTAGTAATTAATATCAACTTTGAAATTTCAAATGGAACATACTATTTTTTTACATATTTGAAAAGTACATCAAATTTGCTTTACAATCATGTAAAATAATCCATATGTTACATTATTAAAAAAGTAAAATGGCGGGCACTTTTTTATACACCTATTCGAAAAGTTAATAGGCTGGGAGTCATTTTGCATATTTGTTCTAAAATCATTTTGTTATTAAGTGTCCCTTATTCTCTGTATTATTATGACAAAAAAAAAATATTTTGTTTAATAATAATAGTTACAATTGTTTTAGTTCATTGTTTTATTTCAAGCTACGGTCATGGCTCACTATTCTCTTCTGATTAATAGTGCTTGTCTATCTGCCCCGCCCCCCAAGTATGATTGCAAAGTTTTAATGAGATTTAGTCGTTTTTGTGTTTCTAGTTTTAGGTTTATTATGTGTTGTTTCCAAATTAGTTAAGTGTATTCCTATAAATTTAATGGAGTTCGTAATTGTATGTTGCTGTTGTTTAGTTTCAATGTCGGATTAGGTTTTTCTGGATTTCGTAAAAAAATATTGCTTTAGTTTTTGTGTTGGAAAAGGAAAATCCAGTGAGTTAGGTCCATGTTTCGAGATTCTTAATAGTTTCTTATAGCTCTTTTTCAGCAGTTTTTATATTTTTTCCTCTATAATATATAATAATGTCATCAGCAAATAATGACATTTTTACAAGGGATGGGATATGATTTTGAATGTTATTTATTGTGAGTAGGAAAAGGGTTGCTCTTATTATAGATCCTTGAGGGAATCCATTTTTTTTTACTTTGTTCTCTGGTATTAATCCATTGTATTTAACTTTCAAATTTCTGTTTAGATTTTTTTTTACAAAATGTAATAAATTTCCATCTATACTATGTTCTTTAAGAGTTTTAATAGCGTGATATTTCCAAGCTGTGTCGAACAATTTTTTAAATCGAAAAATACTGCTGTTAGGTGTATTTTGTGATTGGAAAGCTGTTTGTATTTCAGATATTAGATTTATTATTTGGTCGATTGTGGGTCTTCGTTTTCTAAAACCACATTGTTTATTCGCTAGGATATTTTTTTCTATAAACCATATGAGTCTATTGTTTACCATTTTCTCTATTACTTTGCAAAGTACGTTTGTGAGTGCTATGGGGCGGTAGTTTTAGACATCAGATTTATTTGAATTTGGTTTTAATATACGTATAACTACAGATTCTTTCCAAGTATTTTTCCACATCCAATTATATATGTCTAGTAGGAATTTAATGGCTTCAGGTGGCAAGTTTTTAATTAGTTCTAGTACAACATTGTCAGGTCCTGGATTGGTATTATTTATTAAACTTTTTATTGCGTATTTCCAATTCTTCTAAGGAAAATGGTTTGTTTAATGGATTATTCGTAGTTTGTTGGATTAAAATTTCTTCGTTTTCTTCCTGTTTTTGTTTGTAGGAAAGTGGGGTTGTAATGTTCATCTCCAGTGTATCTTTCCAAGCTGTTCGCTATTGTATTTGTAATTTCGAGAGGATCATTTATGATTGTGATGTTCGTGATTAAGATTGTACTGAACGCTTTTATTCGTTTTATTCTGTTCCATACTACTCCAGATGCTGTGTTTTTCGTTATATTTGTAACAATGTTGCCATGGTACTTTTTTAATTTGGTTTATGGATTGCCTCAAGATTGCCCTTGTTCGTTTTAAGTTAATCAAGTTGATAAATGTTGTTTTTTTATAATTATATAGGGCAGTTTTATTTTGCTTTGAAGCCTTGGCGCAGTTTTCATTCCACCAACAAATGATATTTCGTTTTTTAATTTTCTTGTAACCAATTGTTATTTCAGCGCATTGTATTATTTTACTAGTAAATTCTTTAATAAATATGTTTATATCTGAGTTTTGTTTTATATTATTAAATGCGGTAGACATTTATAGTTCCAGTCTGCATTGTTTAGGTTGAGTTTTTTTATTATTTTCTGGGAACGGATTTTTGTTCACAAGAACATGGTTGATTTGTATGGGAAAATCATAATAATAATAATAATTTTATTGTCCAAAAGACTGCACAATGCACAGTATAGAACATGTCAGAAATATGATAAAAGATAATAGTAATAATATAGGTTAATAATTATAATATTCTTGTAGTGAGTAAAAACTATGTTTCTGTAAAAATAATTTCAATTTATTTTTAAATGTTTTCAAGTTATCACATTGTTTAATTTCAGGAGGTAATTTGTTGAACACATGTAAACCCAGCACTTGAGGTGCTTTAATAACGAGGCTACTTTTAGTCAATGGGACTCTATAGTGGGTTTTATTACGCGAGTTGTAATTGTGTATAGAAGAGTTTTTTGGAATGTTGTCTCTATTACGAAATATAAAAATACAGATTTCATAAATGTAGATGCAGATCAATGTAAGGAAATTAAATCTTTTAAAAAGTTGCCTACACGAGTGAGTTTGCGGGACATTGGCTACACAGCGTACTATCTTTTTTTGGAAGATGAACACATCATGAGCGGGAGGAAACAGACCCCAGAAACACATATACCTATTAACTAATATATTGCTAATGTTCCTATCCTTTACGTAGAAACTAGCTGAAGCCTAGACTGAGAGATGGGAATATCATTGTTGCATACGTCTATCTCTGGCAATTTCTGATTTCTTGATTATGCGCATGCACGTAATATTTGAATTCTATTTCTAACGCTGACAGCGATCGCCAGTTGATCCGGGTACGTTCCAAAATCATACCATGGAGTACGAAGTAGATTATTAAAGTAAGAATATATAACTCCAGAGTTTTGTATAGTTTTGGAACCACATAGTGTAGGAATTTAGTGATATAAGAATATAGCCTGATTTATTTAGATCATTTTCAGACCTATCGCATTTAAAACTTATTTACACTTCATATGAAAATTTTACCATTGTATTTTCCACGGATTCATATAAAAGTAGACATCTGGTATAAATATACTCAAATGTTTCAATTTTTTCATTACTTGATTAATATTGAAATGAAAACCATTCTCATTCAATGTTTTAGTAATGGATTTCAAAACATCATTTTTTACCTTCCTGTCTTTCAAATTTTCTTAGTTCTTACTAAATATGTTGAAAAAATATGAGTTTTATAGCTCAGCCACTCCAAAATTTACTTTTATCTAGAATTGGAGAAAATTCATTGGTTTTTATTCGTATCTCGAATTCTCGAATATAGGATTTTGTATAACATTTTTAGTTTCTGTAATTAAATATATAAAATAAACATTAATCAATGATATAACTTAATTTCTATAAACATACTTTTATTTTAAAAAAAGTTTTCTTTTTCTGCAAATAGGTATATTATATTATTACAAAAAAATAAGTGTAACTAGATATTATGATTATTATAACGCAAACAAAAAATATTAATTAATATAAAAAATTGGGGGAGTCTCCTATACCCCTCAAAAGACATGATATTTATTTGTTGTAGTAGTTATATAAAATTAATTTGGCCATATTCGTGCATCACAGTAAATTCATGTGCTTATTATTTGAAAATAATGCAAATATGATACATTCGTGTTTTTGGTATAATTACATTTTAGAACTATATAGATTCGAGGTTAAATTTACTTATAATATATTCGAGCCTTTGGCAGATAAAAGTATACCTAATATACTTGAGCAATGTCAACTTTCTGATTATGCTGTTAACAAATATAAAGACAAAGCAATACTCTAGTCCATTTCAAATCGTCATATGACTACTGCAGATGTGTGAATCTGAACTAAATTGTGAAGCGTATAACTGATCCTCTTTTTTAGAAAATGGCATGTACAATTATCATTGCAACTTTGATATCGTAGACCATAATGGAGACGAATATATCAAAATAAAGAATTCTCTTTTGAACCACAATGTCGATGGACTGCAATTTAAATTTGAGAGCAAAGATAATCCAGAAACCGGTAAGACAAATATTAAATTAGTTTAAATTCAATCAAGTGTCATTTTTATGTTTAAAATTTATTCAATAAATCAATTTTGCAACCAGCAATAACGACAGCTGAAATATCCTTTGCAATTTTCCATTTTGGTTTAATAGAAACAATTATGACACTTCCACGTGTGAAACAAAAATGTTCAAGTATGTACTTGTACTTATTTACTTACACAATTCTATGTTTATAAAACTGGTTCGATCTTTAGCTTAACATTTCAACGTTGTCTGTAATATATTTTATGATACTTGTACCATCTTACGCAATGAACTTAGCTCATGAAACGTTTTCAAGTAAAAATTTTGTATATATTTTTTTAATTATTATAACAATAAATAACCTGCATTTTATTTTTTTCGAATTTTTATATGCAATTCAAATTTGTATTACTAATTTACGAATACAAATACTATATCATTTAAATTGCCATACTATTTTCTTATTTTTAGGTAAACGAATAACTCAACTATTCAATGATTTCTGGCGTTTCTTGTACATTCTTTCAGCAAAGGTTTCTGCTGATATTTTTGCTGAAACCTACACGCCGATCCTTCAGCAGTTCTTTGATCAACATCCTTTAAAAGATCTGTTCGAATAATACTTATTTTCAATTAATGGAATACTTCTATTAGTTACACATTCTTTTATAACTTTTACGAATGGGGTCCTCCACCATAACAGAAAATTAAGTAAAATGTCAGTTTCATTGAAAGTAGACAAGAAAAAATATGATTTGAGACGAAACAAGTTTTAAAAAATTGTTAGTTTTTGAAATATTTGAGATTTTAAGTATCTATACTTCTACGTCACACTATTACTATCTTTCTCCCGCTGTCTACTATAGAAATTGATGCGAAAAAGATAGCTATAAGTTTCGATAAAAAAAAAATGCAATTAACTAAAAACAATTATGACTTTATATACTACGAATTAATTCAATTTCATTTAAAATAATAAATAAATTAGAGTGGAGGACCCCATTATAAGTGAATACTAATAATGTAACTTTTCTTTATTTATTTAATGTGGGCTTAAAATTGAAACCAAGTGTTTATTTACTTAATTATTTTAACACACTAATACAAACACTTTATTGAAAAGGTGATGTGTGGCAATGATAAATAAGGCACAGATATAGGAAACACAAAATTTTGATTTACGTAGAACAGAGTAATATTAACAATGACATTTGGATATTAAAAATGTTTATGACAACTGAACTGTCACGAAATGTTTACGTGATGGGATAAAAATTACATGACATATAGATCTATTCTAAAGGCACCCCGTTAAATGTTAAAATTTCATAATCCAAACGAATGAATAAACGAATAAGTACGTTAAAATTTATTTCCAAAACGGGTATATAAATGAAGATAGATATACATAATGTTCTTTTTGATTTTTCACATAAACATTGCTGACAACTATAAAATACCAAATTAACGTATTTATACACTGTTCCATCTAACTAATTCAGTAGATGGCGCTCACATCAGCGCCAGTTTTAAATAGCCGAAATTAAAAAATAGCGGCATTCAACTGCTTTCATCTGACATTTTATTAAAATATTCAAAAGGTATCATAATGTCATCGAAACTTTGTATATTATAGTCAGTAGATATGAGTTATAACGTATTATCTATCTGTTTTCCAAATCAGATAAAGATGATGCTTGACATCGCACATAAAAATGACACGAGATGTCACATGTCATGTACACTGACACTAATTTGAAATTACATTGCGTGAACTTTGCTCAATTTTCACCTAATCAGAGAGTCCAAAACTATACCTTATTCTCTACAATACCTATGTACTGAATTGGTAAGGTGGAACAAAGTATATGTATGTATAGTTTAAAATTTAAAAATTGTGAAGAAATAAGACAATATTTTTAATACAGTTTTACGTTATACATGTAGTTATTTTATATAAGAGGAATACCCACCCGTGCTAAATAAAGTAGAAAATATGTTCTTGTCAGGGTCATGAAATTTACACTAATTTTGGTCCGAATTGACTATTTTTTAATAAAAAGATAAAGAATGCATTCGTCTGTATAGCGCCATTTTTTATTTTTGCATTCGTTTTAATAAGGCTTTGAATTTAGTATACTTTGACTATCATATATTATAAAAACTATAATGAAAATAAAAAAAATGTTACTATACAGACCTAGTGTAGACTTTTATCTTTCGAGTATAAATATATATATATATATATATATATATATATATATATATATATAATAATAATAATAATAATAATAATAATAATAATAATAATGTTTATTTGTAATTCACAGAATAGTATTACAATAGGAGGTTGGTAGAATTTTTACAATGGATTTTGTTATTAATTTATGTACAATAAAAAACATAACATAGCAATATTTTGAGACATATAGTAGTTTTTTTTTTACAAAAAAAATATATTTTGAAACAAAAATTCATAATTATTGGTTTAAAATGAATGCTCTAATTTGAAGGGCATTTACTACAAAATTATATATATTTAACAATTTATTCTTATAAATTTTTGCTAATATAGAAGTGGTAAAACCTTCTTCCGTAATATTTTGGATGTACGATGACAAATAATGGTTCCGAAGGGCAGAGTATAATGGACATTGTACCATGAAGTGAAAAATATCTTCCTTTTCTTGTAGGTTGCAAAAGGTGCAGTTATCTTCGGCTCCAAGTTCATAGGGCTGTCCCTTGATATAAAGTCTCGGCTTCATGGTATTTGCTAAACGGATTTGACTCATAACTTTAGTGATGTTGATATTTACTGAAAAAGATAGATAATTTTCGTTAATTTGAATTAGTTCTTTGTAACAGATACTGTATGCAGATTGGATGATTCGGTTTTTGTCAGCATCTTCCAACATTTTTTTGTAGCGTTCAATCATAGTTTCTCGATGTCTTTTTAAAATCACGCTGCTTTGTTTTTCCCAAATCCATTCATAGTTTATTTTCGTTAACATGATTTTAAATTGTTGTACCCAGTTATATCTGATTTGTTCTGGGTTTAATTCACTTTTTTGTACTAATTTGTTGTAACACATTTTCGGAAATCGGTTGTTTCTCATTACCAATATTTTATACCACCAATCCATGGCTTTTGTGAAAATACGCAATTCCATATTTATTAATTGGCATTCATGTCGTACCCTATAATTGGGGGTATTTCTTTGCCAGCTGAATAAACCTTTTAAATAACCTACTTGTGTTTTTTCGAGCATATTAATGTATCTTAAACTCCAGACTTCAGACGAATATAGCATAGTTATATATATATATATTAAATTAGTGTCTCTTTCATTGGTTAAATAAAACCCCATTTCCATGATAAAGTTGCTACTGCTATAGGTCTTGCCAAATAGAAATGACCTGCGCGTAAAACGCATTTACGCATTCTCCGCCCTTCTTACTTAAAGGGCCAATCACATGCATTGTACTTAAGCGGGTTTGTATCAGTGGCGTCCGAATAATATATATGAAGCATGAAGCTATATCATCCAAAACCATTCCCTTGCAGGACTTTAACCCAGCATACCAACATGCCCATGACCAAAGGTTTTTCTAATTAAGGTCAAAAAAAAAATCTAACTCGAAGTAGACTATGAACAAAGAAACGTATGTCAATTTAAAAATATTTAATTAAATATCAATTTGACACAAGATATTGTCGAAATGTCTAAAGAAATCAAAGCTTCTCTTGAATCTTATTTTAGAAATGGAAACAAATTAGAAAACGACGAAGGGCAATATACTGTATCATTCTTTATTATACTTTCTCCTTAAAATTATATTTCAAGATCAATTTTGATAACGACTTTTGAATTGAATAATGATCAGACATACGTTTCTCTGTTCATAGCCTACCCAGAGTTAGGTTTTTTTATTGAACACACTGTAAAATAATCTTTATATTATCGGTATTTTGTACATATTTTAAGCTTAATTTAAATATTCTAAATACTGTTTCGTAATTATTTCTACGCCACTGGCACAACACAATGTTTACATCCATTGTCAGTTGAACGCTTATGTCTTCATCGGTTTTGTATTTATGTCGTTACAGTACTTAGACGAGTGACTAGTGGGCAGTCCCTAGAATTCTTTTTGGGTAAGCGGCGCACGGAAAAAGTATACGTATCATTATGAAATGGGTAGTGAGAGACTACTCCGCTCTAAAAATAGTGCTACGCAGTATATGCGCAAGAAATAATTGACAGGTCATTTCTATTTGGCACGACCTATAACTAGCGCCACAAGTGGAATTTATTAGTATCAACCATAGGCCACGCCTAGTACAGTCTGTGAAAGATATTCGCTTGCTGGTCTATTCTGTATTACAAGTAAAATAATTTATAATAATGCGCAATCGCAAAGGAAAAAAATCTAGACTTAATTTGTCTGCCAGTATAAAATAACACATTCATTTGTTATAATTTTTGTTAATTAAAGATAATTAATACCTTTTGTTTTTGTTTATTTATTAATAAATGCAGAAAATTTGATCTTCCATATTCATAAAAAAAATGGTAAATTAACATATTCTGGAAGAACTAAATCCGACAATTCGATGTAAGTTGAAAAATCGAACATAAATTCATTTAAATGAAAGATGTATTTCATAAAATGCCGCGACTTATTTGATACGATCAGTGCCGCTCCGTGGGTAAGAGGCGCCTATACTTTTGATTCTTTGAAAAATGTTAGATTTCCTTTGTCAGATTCATTTTTGTCATTCATATTATTCGGTTATTTTATTAGTAAATAAGGGAAACTCAATTTCTGCAGAAGAAAATTTATCTTACTAAGATTTCAGAATTGTAAATATAAGCATTTGATTCTTCTCAAAATGCTAGTATTTAAATATTGGATTATTATCGGATTGATTCTTGTAATCAATATTCTTGAACTTTAATGGTGGAAGTTAGACACGCATTAAGACCAGTTAATAGATGCCCTTAGCACTCTTGATACTGACTCTGAACAGACAGTAGAAGATCTTTGGAATGTTTTAACAAACCAAATTAGACATGTCGCTGTCAGAATATTGGGGACGACTAAGCCTGGTCGCCGATACTTAGATAAGCAAGATTGGTGGTGGTGTGAAGTAGTGCAAGAAGACATCATATAAGGTTTGGTTGCAATCTGGATTGGATGCAGATCGCCAGCGGTACAATGAGCTTAAGTAAGCAGCAAAACGGGAGGTGGCCATTGCGAAGACTCAACACTGGATACTTCAGAAGGTGAGAACATGATCTATCGTTTAGCAAAAGTATGCCATCGTTTAACACAAGACATTGGCCTAGTCGCAAATATTAAGGACGTTAACCATGAATTATTAAAAGATCCTCCTACAATATTAAAACGCTGGAATGAGTATTTTTTCAAGCTGTGCATTGAAGAGTTTCCTCATCCCTTAATCCCAACGGCGAATCCTGTTTTCGGGCCAGTTGAACCGATCATCGAGGCTGAAGTGGAAAGGCCACTGGTCCTGATGATATCCCTTCTGAAGCTTGGAAATTATTGGGACAGTGTGGGATTGGAATACTTACCACTCTTTTTAACAGAATCATTACGGATGGTGTTGTACCTCGAACCTAGACAACAAGCATTGCCGTGCCGATTTGAAAGGGCAAGGGTGACGTAAATGAATGTGCAAATTACCGTCCAATTAGATTATTATATCAAGCCGCAAAAATATTTGAGCGCGTTTGAACGAATGCCCCATGCCCTCATTTGGTACGCACTGCGATCCCACAGGGTTCCAGACGCCACAAGCATAATGCGATGTCCTGTAGGAGTGTCACCATCATTTCCAATACGAGTGGGTGTTCATGAAGAGTCGACTTTGTCCCCCCTTTTATTTATTTTATGTATGGATGCTGTAACTGCTGATCTACAGAGACCCCTCCCATGGACATTCCTCTATGCGGACGATGTTTTTCTATGCGACGTAACACGGAAAGATTTTAAAATGCAGGTACAGTGGTGGAAAACACGACTGCATGAAAATGGTATGCGTCTCAATATCACAAAAATAAATAAATAAATATTTCATCACGGCATATTACCCATTGCTGGGTGTGCCAATCTGCTTTGTATACAGATATCGGTAATGATGGAATATTTGTACCGTGCGGGCGCTTATCAGGCGTCACCTCACGGGCACTCATAGATGGAGTGGAGAGTGCACCACAGGGGTAAATTTTGTGCCATTAAAATTCGATGTAATTTTTGGCGTCGGTCGGGATCGAACCCGGGTCCCCAGATTCGCGACCAGACACTCAGGCACACGGCCACGAGACCCCAAAGAGTGAATATTTGGAGTGTGGTCCTCAGAAAAATGGTAGCATTGTCCTCGATGGTGAACAACTAACCAAGACCACTCAGTTCAAATATTTAGGTTCTGCTATTCGCTCTGACGGTGAGACTGCTGCCGACTCCAAAGCAAAAGTCACCGCTGCCTGGATGAAATGGCGTCAGATGATTGGGATCCCGTGTGATTGCAAAATGCCAGTCCATCTAAAGTCAAAAAATTATAGAACGGTGGTGCGCCCCGGAGCTGAATGTTGGCCAACTACAACACAGCATGAGGGAATACTTCATGGTATGGAAGTGAGGATGCTTCGTTGGGCTCTTGGGTTCACTCGTTTTGACCATATGACAAATGTTGACATAAGAAAAATCATGGGCGTAGCACCAATCATGGACAAAATGCGTCAAGCACATCTACGATGGTACGGGCGCGTGATGCGCAGCAGAGATGACTCAATAGCCAAGACGACCCTGCGACTTAAGTTCCATGGTCAACGTCCACGTGGTCGCCCAAAAAACAAAAACCGCTGGATGGACACAATAGAGCACGACATGAATCTGGCGAATTTCAGCCCTGAGGATTCCAAGAATACATCCAAATGGAGGATAACTATAAAATAGCGGACCCTGCCCCTACCCCCGCGGGTTTAACGCTTGGGATATGATGAATCAATATTCTTGAACTATAATCAAAATATTCTTTGTTGTAAGCAACATCTTCATAGTTATTACCTATTTCAATATAACAATGCTACAAAGATATCCATTTGGTAGGTTTAGCTGTTACAGCCTGTATAATGTAGGTACTCAAAATGACATTTTTTTATTAATATTACCTGCTTCTATGATTTTTGTCCTGTAAATGCTTTTTTTATATATTTTTAATTTTAATTATATTCGTTTTTATTAAACAACTTATAAGGTTGTATTTTTTGAATAATTTCATTACTACCTTTTTTGTACCACAGGTGCATAACATTCTTACAAATAGATTTGTTGTAAATATTCGTATACAATAGTAAACATACTAATTGTAAAATTACAAATAGCCAAAAATATGTTGGAATTTAGATAGAGCAAAAATATTTTATTCGTAAGAATGAAATTGCATTGCATGAATTATAATTTATATGTAATACATATTTGTAATGTTGAAAAAACAAACAGCTCCACATAAAAATATCCATGCACTGCATTTATTTCATGTTATCAGTTTTATTTAGTACTAATTTTATATTATCAAGCAGAGTTTTTATTTCTTTTAATTATCTATAAAAGGGGAGAGCTACTTTGTTTCAATTTTTGAAATATGTATAAACATTTTTCTTTTTCGAAAGTTCATTTTAAATAACAGATCTGTAATAGCTGAGAAAAACATATAATATAAAATATTATTATTAGGAATCAACTACGAGTAATAATCTTCTCTTCACTTTTATACTAATACAATTATTTTCATACGTTCTGTACTGCTATGGTATATCCAAACCCCTTCTTAGTCACGTAGTAAGAATATGCTTGACCTACCATCTGTCCCCTCGCATGCCTCACTTGCCGCTCAGACATTCGGCATAGTGGGGATTCGTCTTATATGTTTGAAATGTATGTTCATCAATAAATATAGTGTTATTAATCCGCCATGTTTCAAAGATTTCATTGAAAAGATAAAATAATTTATATCCACAAATCATATTCTTCGATAGACGACTTCGTTTTATTACTAATATTACTTTCTTATTTTGTTTGAAAATTTCTAACATCTTCCGGTGTTCTTTCATGAAAAATATGTCTTTTACTTTGCGCATCTTGGGACGCAGGTACAGCAAACCGACCTCGTAGCACTTATAGTTTCCGAGATAGTAATAGTGTACAAAATAAAATGAACACCTATATACACAGTGTTTAAGTGGTCCACTATTGCTATCTGGAGAAGTATAATTTCTAATTTTGTAAAATTACTTTAATGAGTGAAACAAGATTTTTTTAGATCAATGGTTCTCAAAATACGGCATGCAACTTTTTTTGTTCTAAATGGCAACCTATATTTTTTATTTGCTGATTCGTTTTAGCATTTTCTTTTGAATTCAATGATATCCATATTATGTAATACACTAATACTACAAAATATTTGAGAAAAATGCAAATGAAAATTATACTCTGTTCTACCTTACCAATTCAGTATTGTAGAGAATAGGGCACAGTTTTGAACTGTCTGATTGGCTAAAATTGGAGCTAAGTATATGCAATGTAATTTCAAGTTAGTCCGATTTGGAAAGCAGGTAGATAATATTTTATATGTCATACCTACTAACTATAATATAAGCAGTTTCGATAGCAATATGATACCTTTCTAATATTTTAATAAGATGTCAGACGACACCAGTTGAATACCGTTTAAAACTTGGGCTGATGTGAGCGCCAGCTATTGAATTGGTTATAGGTGAAATCGTGAAATAGAGAATCAATTCTTGACGCATCGTAAGGAACTATGAAACAAAAAGAAACACTAGACTTTGAAGAGGGGTGTTGGGAAAGTGCAAATTCTGTCTTCCTTTGTTTGAATTGAATATCGCGGGTGTAAAGCAAAGAATAAATAACGGCAGGACGCGGAAATGCATGGGCAGTGACGCACGCGCATACGTTAAGTTAGTTTTGGCGGTAGAAGAAGTAAGAACTAAAAGTGTGTGTGTAGTTGACTTGATGAACTAGACGTTGTTCTTCGTTCTTCCTTGTACTGATATACCTACTGATTTTATGTACTTGTAACATTGTGCAGAATGTACTTTGATTTCTAAATAAAAAAATCTGTTGTGGCCAGCACAATACCTTCCGTCAATCCTGTGTGTTATGTATAAATTCCATACATAAATTTTCTTGCAAAAGATTCTAAATTTCCAGTAAAATTATTTCATAAACAAACTATGCAAATTGTACTTGACATCTTCGTCTTCTTTAGCCTTCCCCATTAGTTAGTGGTCGCTATTTTTTATTTTCTTCCACTCATTTCTGTTTTACGTGTCGTTCTCATTCAGTTCCTTTTCTCTCAAGTCTTCCGCAATACAGTCCTTCCATCTTATCTTTGGTTTCTGTTTCTTCAACCTTCTATTACTAAGCTATTCATTCTTCATCCAATATACATTTCTCCTCATGACATTTTCAAACCAATGTAATAATCTCGCTTATATCTTTCTAGAAACTTGTAACACTAGAGTTATTTCTTTACCTATCTTTCCGTGTCTTCCTTAACAGCTACTTCAACATCCTCATCCCTACCACATTAATTTACTTTCTATTTATACTGACATCTGTCAATTTGAATTATATGAATACATTAGTAGTTTCCATGTTTAGCATAGCTGGCTGATTTATAAAATTTAATTTATTTAAAATTCTTTAACTCTATATCTATTGAATATGAAGTATAAAATGCAATGAAATCGTATAGAGAATAATATATTCTTTAAGTTATAATAACGTTAAATGTCGATAAATCAAATTTAACTGTTAAATCTTCAAATGAGGCTACTTCCGGTTCACCAATTATAACCAAAATCTAATCAGTTATTCTTCTGGATGTAAACTTGAGGAATACGAAAAAATTATAATTTTTGGAATCGTGGTATTGAAATTATGTGATCCGAAATTTTTGTCACACACACACACACACACACACACACACACACACACACACACACACACACACACACACACACACACACACACACACACACACACACACACACACACACACACACACACACACACACACACACACACACACACACACACACACACACACACACACACACACACACACACACACACACACACACACACACACACACACACACACACACACACACACACACACACACACACACACACACACACACACACACACACACACACACACACACACACACACACACACACACACACACACACACACACACACACACACACACACACACACACACACACACACACACACACACACACACACACACACACACACACACACACACACACACACACACACACACACACACACACACACACACACACACACACACACACACACACACACACACACACACACACACACACACACACACACACACACACACACACACACACACACACACACACACACACACACACACACACACACACACACACACACACACACACACACACACACACACACACACACACACACACACACACACACACACACACACACACACACACACACACACACACACACACACACACACACACACACACACACACACACACACACACACACACACACACACACACACACACACACACACACACACACACACACACACACACACACACACACACACACACACACACACACACACACACACACACACACACACACACACACACACACACACACACACACACACACACACACACACACACACACACACACACACACACACACACACACACACACACACACACACACACACACACACACACACACACACACACACACACACACACACACACACACACACACACACACACACACACACACACACACACACACACACACACACACACACACACACACACACACACACACACACACACACACACACACACACACACACACACACACACACACACACACACACACACACACACACACACACACACACACACACACACACACACACACACACACACACACACACACACACACACACACACACACACACACACACACACACACACACACACACACACACACACACACACACACACACACACACACACACACACACACACACACACACACACACACATACAATCATCGTGAAAATGGTAAAATCGTATTATAGGGACCCTAAAACTGCTTATTCATTAAAAAATCAGCATTGAATTTTTTGACCAAAGACAATACCTTCCTTACCTAAAGGTGACGGAAGGTAACAAAGCTGACAATAAACTTTTATGTCCACATTATCAAATAGTAATGCACCAACTTTAAAATATTTTGACCCTAGAAATTCTATTGTTATCCAATCTGATGGTAGCAAAGATGGTCTTGGAGCATATTTGTCTCAAGAAGGAAAACCTGTCAGTTATGTGTCACGAAGTCTTACATCAGATGAACAGAAATATAATATGGTAGAGAAAGAATTATTAGGAATTGTTTTTGCTCATCAAAAGTATCATCAATTCATATATGCTCACAAAATTACAGTAGAAACTGACCATAAACCGCTAATTAGTATATTTAACAAAAATATTCATAAAAGCACAAATAGAATACAACGAATGTTATTAAAATTGTTAAAATATAAACTTAATCTTATGTTTGTTCCAGGTAAACATATGTTAATTTCTGACGTTTTATCACGAAATTATTTGAAAACTGTACAAGATTATCCTTCCATACAGGATTCAATGTTATTAGAGGACTATTTTCCAATAACCAAAGAAAAAGTGATTATTTTTCAAAAAGCTAATCAAAATGATCCGGTAATTTCAGCTGCAATTAATTATGTTCATGAAGGTTGGAAATTTTCGCGTAAGTTAGATTCCAAATTAAAATATTTTTATAATTTGCGAGACAGTTTGCATGTAAAGATATTCTATTTGTAAATAATAAACTTGTTGCCCTAAGGATTTTATAATGAAATGTTGCATAAAATCCATGGTAAAAGTCATTTAGGTATAAATAAATGTAAATAGAAAATTATTAATATGACCTAAAATATCACATATGATAGAAAATTTTGTATCAAGTTGTAAAGTTTGTGAAAAATATCGTACAAGTAACTGGCGAGAACCATTAATACCACAAAAAATACCAACTTTACCTTTTAAAAAATTAGGTATGGGTATTGCAGAGTATAATAATTTGAACTACTTAGTTGTAGTATGTTATTTGTCAAAGTGACTAGAAGTTATTAAACTTAAGAATAAAACTAGTAAAGAGATAATTAGTAAACTTACAATGTTTTTCTCTACTCATGGTATACCAATTCAAATAGTATGTGATAATAATCCATTTGGTTCTTACGAATTTTATTTATTTGCCAAAAACTACAATTTTGAAATTTGTCACTTTAGTCCACATCACCTAAAGTCTAATGGTTTGAGAGAAAAAGGAGTTGGAATAGCTAAAACTATATTTAAAAAGTTAGCAGACGGGAATGACTTGTATGAAGCATTATTAGAGTATCGATCTACGTCAGTTTCTGGTACTATACAAAACTAATAATTTTTCAGAAGTTTTATATTTAAACTGTCAAATACTGACACTTGATAAAGTAAATCTTATTTGCTCAGAATATCTTTTAAAACCAAATAGTAACATTAAATTCATATGTTTGTCAGAAGTAGGCTGTAATTCTGACAAAATCAATGCTTTTAGATTTCCAGATTTTAATTGTATAGCTAATTTCTATCGTACAGATAATAAAGGTGGTGGTGTCAGTATCTGGGCGCATAACACCCTAGATGTGTTTCCACTAAATCTTAATAATTTTTGTAAAGAAAAATATTTTGAAATTTGCGGGGTGATATGGCGCTTAAATAAAAACAGCACTTATAAGCTAGTAAATTTCTATAAAACCCCCGGTTATATTAACAAAGAGAATTGTAGCAAACTTGTAACTAATCTAAACAATGTTTTAGATCATATTTTAAAAAATCTGATGTGGACACCACACGACTTCCTTGTACGATTATTAAACTATACATATTTTTTTAATAAATAAATTACAAAATATTAATTTTAACTTCAAAACAGTAAGATTTATAGCGACCATAATCTAACCCGGTTCTTTTTAAAGAGAGTTTTGATTACAACAAAGAAATATTTGATTACAACAATGAATATGACTAATTTCACAATAAAAATATAATATTTGTTATTGTACGAATCATAAAATTTTGTCCTAATCCATAGCAAGCTTTATTAGAAAAACAAAAAAGTATATAATTTTTAAATTTACATATCTCGCTTATACAAAGGGCTAATTTAATAATACTTGTTGTGCTAGACGCAGAAATAAATTCTCTAAAACTTGTATTTGAAGCATTTATTTCTAAAATCAAAATAAAATCATTTTATTCAAGAAAAACTCTTAACAACTTCAAGTAATGTATCACTTTCGGTTAGCCTATTTTAACCAATATCTATTATGTTATTTCGATTGACATAAAAGTCTTGTATACCAAATTTGAAAAGTTTTGGATTATATTTTAAAACAGTTTTTCATTAAAATCTATTATAGGCTTCATGTAAAGTGCCACTTCTGGAAATTGTGTAATAACCAGAAAGGGAGGTGCACAACTAGATGTTATACGAGTCCTAAATACAAAATTTCAACTTTCTACGGCTTACCGTTTTTGAGTTATGCGAGATACGTACGTACGTACGTACGTACAGACGTCACGACGAAATTAGTCAAAATGGATTCAGGGATGATCAAAATGGATATTTCCGCTGAAATCTGAAAACCGAAATTTTTCGCGATTACAATACTACCTTTACTTACGTACAAGGAAGTAAAAAGGATGATGTTGTATTTGTGGGTGGAGATTTCAATGTGGATCCGATCAGAGACACTCAAGTATATAGAAATTTGCAACGTATTTCTTAAATATAGCTGCAGAAATATCGTAAACTCATGCACAAGAAAAAATAATACGCTTGATCACCTTTTTACAAACTTAAATACATCATGTACTGTACAAGGTAACTTTTTTACAGATCATAATATAATAATTGCAAACTTAAAAATAAATACTAACAATAAACACATCCAACAGCATGGTAGAAATTATAATAATAACAGCATTAATAGTTTTACTACTGAAATCAAAACGGTAAACTGGGAGAATTTATACTTATGCAAAAATATCAATGAAGCTTTTGAACAGTTTCATAATATTTTTTTACACTATTTTGAAAAAAATTTCTCTTTAAAGCTTCGAACAAGAAATTTTAACTCAAAACATTGGCGCACAAATGAAATTAAACTCTCTAGTAAAAAAATATTTGAACTTTACCAATCGCAAAAAACAAATAATCAGCTTAAAAATACGTACATGCAGGCTAAGAGGTTACACATGCAATTAGTTAGGGAAAGCAAAAGAAAATATTTTCAAAATAAATTTTTTGATCCTAATAATGCAAATACTAACAAAAATTTATGGAAAATTGTTAACAATAATTTAAAAAATACTTCAATACATTCAAACATCAGTATTAAGATGAATGACGTGGTTATGACAGATCCTTTAGAAGTTGCTAATAATTTCAACGAATTTTTCCGAGATGCACTAACAAAAATAATAAATCAAATACCTAATCACAATAATATCTGCAAACCTGTAAAAATTACAGCACAAACAAATAGCTTTTTTTTAAATCCATATTGTGTAGAAGAGCTTTATAACTTAATTCAAAGAAAATTAAAAACCAAATATTCATGTGGACCAGATAATGTTCCATACTTTCTGGTAAAATTAGTTCTGAACGAAATTTTAGAGCCTCTATTATTTTTAATAAACCTGTCATTTGCTTCAGGTACCTTCCCAGAAAAACTAAAAATCAATCAGGTAACTCGCATATTTAAAAAAATTAACGTTTTGATTTAAACAACTACAGACCAATAGCCTTAACTTCCATTTTCTCAAAAATATTCGAATAGGCTTTTTTGAATCGCCTAGAAACTTTTTTAAATAAAAATAAATATTATTCACTAGGCCCAATATGGTTTTAGGCCCAATAAAACAACAACAAATGCAATCCAGACCTTCACAGAAGAAATTGCAAAATATATGGACCAAAACGAACAACCGGTAGATATCTTTTGCGACCTGTCCAAAGCTTTCGATTGTGTCAACCACTCAAAATTACTTAATAAACTGCAATCCTATGCAATTAGGGGCATTCCGCTGAACTGGGTCAAATATTTTTTAGAACAACGCAAACAGTTTGTAACAATCATGAGTGCCGAAAACAATGTTATAAAAAATATAAATTCAAATATTTTAATTAATAATAGAGGAGTACCACAAGGATGTGTGATCTCACCAACGTTATTCATCTTGTACATCAATGATATACCGAACTTATTTGAACAAAAATACCATATTACATTTGTGACGATACGTACCTTATCGCACTGTCATTCCCAGTTATTTTTAAAATCAGTTTAATTCATTGATGAAGTTCATTGACCCCGATCACATGTGTTTGTGTTCAAAACATGTTGCCGCTCACAAACCGTATGAAATTTATAAAATATATGATGTTGAGCGCTATCTTGACATCTGTGGCCATTTACCTGGGCCTATAGCGAGCCACACGCAATGTAAATCATATTTGGTTCACACACTCATTGTAAATATAACCCTAAAATGTTGTACAAATAAACATATGTTTACCTAACCAATGATTGATGATATAAATATGTAAATCATACCTTGTGTATTGTATTGTTGTATTCTTTGTTTATTTGCTTTGTACAGGTTTTATATTACTTTGTTTAACCGTAAATTGTAGCGGCTGTCATTGGTTGACAGCACGGAAATTAGCAACAACGCTCTGCCAGATGTCTACCGTTACAACAATAATATTGTAGTTGTCATTATTTATTTTATAATGTTTATTGTTGAATTTTGATTGTTGTGAGTTACAAACCGGTACAATCGGGTTGTTTAATGACTTCTAGTTATTTTTATTTATTTTATTTTTGGTATAAAAGACGCAGAATCACTTGGAGAAATCAGTTCATGAGTTCGCCTTGATGGTCCCTCTGAGATCATCGGCTGAGCTGCGAGCGTTAAAGAGAAGTCTTCCAGTGGAACTGCCACCGTCTTTGGTGAGTGTGAACTCACCATCCGTGCCTCTTGTGGGTGATAGAGGCTCCGCCGTCGAATTTGTGCTATCACAGAAATTGCTGCTGGCGCAAGTTAGAATTTAACTTACCGTTTGTTTGTTTCTTTGAAACATATTTCATTTTTTTACTTACTGTTGTCAAAGACTGTGCCATTGCCGTATCGCGGGGGCCCAGTCATCATTCATTTGGGGTCGTACCGTAACAGTTTGTAGCCCGACACACATTTTGTCGTGTACATTATATTATTTTTTTCTACTTTCTTGTATTTTTGGGTTAGGAAAAATAAATATTATTTTATTACGGGTAACAAGCGTGCTTCTTCAAATAAACCTTGGCCTGCCTCCACTAGCTATCCCGGCACCCCAACTTTCCTTTCAGCCACCACCGCCGACGGCGCCCGAGCAAACCTACCGACGGCTGAAAGGACGGTACAACGATGGCCGAGACCCCGCTCCAGGTGCCACCGTTACAAATGGCGCCCGAGCAGGGACCATCGTTACAAATGGCGCCCGAGCAGGGACCTACAGAAAAGAAAAGCACGTCCGCCCCAACGGAAAACCCTTCCGCCGCCGCAACCGTCCGTAAATGGAATACCGTTTTTGACGGGACAACCGATCCCGTGTCGTTCCTCGAACGAGTAACTGAGCTCCAAGCCAGTTACGGCCTCGATGACCGACAGCTCCTCGCAGCGTTGCCAGAGCTTCTTAGAGGCCGTCCCCTGCAATGGCTGCGCAACAACCGTGGCAACTGGATGACCTGGAACGACTTCCTGACCGACTTCAAGTCCTACTATGTGGGTGAAGATTATTCTCTGCGGATAGAAGAAGAGATTAGCCGACGAAGGCAGAAACCGAGTGAGAAAGGTAAGGATTATCTCACCGATATCCGTACCCTTATTCGTCGGTACGGCCAGCTATCCGCAGAACAGGAACTCGTCCGGGTTTACAACAACATGTTGCCTGAATACCGCCAGTACATCCGCCGCCGTGGCGTCGCTAGTGTGCGTGTCCTCGTCCGACAAATCGACGAGTACGAGCGTCTCCAGAAGGAGATAAAGGCTGCGCCACAAGCGACGCAACTCCATGCCGCCACCGGCTCGACATCCGCCGCAAAACGTCCGCCGCCGCCGCCGAAGGCCGATGTGTCCGTGCTCTGCTGGAGATGTGGTCAGCACGGTCACCTACGCCAAACCTGCCAGAACAAGCCCAAACTGTTTTGCTGGTGTTGTAACAAGCATGGGACGACAACGCGTGACTGTGGTTGCCAGAATACACCCCTACCTTGCCCTGCCGCGCTCCCTGGTATCCAAGAGAAGAGTACCCGCGACAACCGCCTCTTTCTTGCGGTACAGATAAAGGGACAGGAATTCCAGGCGTTGGTGGACACTGGCTCCATGCATTCGTACATTAACACACGCACGGCCAAGGGACTGACCGACCGCCATACCCAGATACGATCCGCCAACCACCAGGAGGTCCAACTGGCCAACGGCACGATGACGCACACCCAAGGTGCGCTGACGCTTGGCTGTCTCGTAGACGGCATCAGGAGACAGCAAGCGTTCCAATGTCTGCCCAATTTGGCCCATACCATTATCCTGGGCATGGACGCGCTGGCGACCTTCGGAGCGACTATCTGCGCAGCATCGCGTAGAGTCACGCTGCTAGCACCTCCCACACCGGTCGCCCAGGTAAGCGCTATTCAGCCCCAAACGGAGAAGGGTAAGTTGGCACCACGTCGTCCAGTGGTACCCATGGTAGCCAGGTCACCGTCCCGCCGTATCCGTCCTTATGCTGAGGCTGTGGGGTCGTCTCTGTTGAGAGCCCGCCGACCGGAGGAGCGTCCGCAGCCGCCACCGTCGCCGCAGCTGCACGAGCGGGCGCCCCTCACCACAACGTCGAAGCCAGAGGCGTCCCCTTTCCCCACCACCGTCCGCGTCGACTCCAGGGCAAGGAGTCGGCCGGACACTGTAATGGAGTCGGTTGGCGACTCGCCGAGGGAGGAGATGTCCCTGCAGGAGGCCCTCCTGCAGCTCTACGGCCCCGATCCGCCCGAGGCGAGTCCGTCCATTTACCGGCCATCGACTCCATCGACGCCATCATCCACGCTGTCACCAAGGACCCTGGCGGACTGGCTGCTCGTGGAGACGTCACCGCTGCCGACCACACCGGACCGACCCATCACGCCAAGGACACCGAGGTGGGCCAGCCAGGAGCAGTTGGACTCCCTGTTTGGTCTGTCTCCGGCTTCGTCAGCGAAGCGGTCAGGCCTGTCGCCCAAGGACTCACCGCCGGTTCGGGCACCGCCGCCGTTTCCGTTTCAGGTGCCGGACCGGAAACCCTTGAGGGCGAGGCTGACCCCCCAAACGGCAGGCCCAGGGCGTCCAGTCCAGAGTGTTCCTGGCCCCACGACCTTGGGCGTGATGGAGGGGATCATCCCCATAGCCAGCTCCACGTTGCCGCCGCCTCAGTTGCAACCGCCAACGTCCGGATACCGCCGGACTAAGACGCGGGTGAGCCGTCCTGGAGGAGGCACCACGTGGACCTGGGTGGAGCAGCCGGATACACCACGTCCCCGAAACCGCAGGAGAAGGCGGAAGCGGCAGTCCACACGCCGCTGACGAGCAGCATCCACCAAGGGTACCGCCATTTTTTTTTTTTGTTAACCGTGGCCTAAAAAGGCTTTTGTTATTTGTTGTTTACAACGTATCAGTTCCCAAGTTTTTGCTTTATTTTTACTTACCGCAGTGCGCTGTGTAAGTTTTTGTTGTTTTTTTGATTGGTGCACAGAAGGCCGTAACTGTTAGTTTGATTTATCCGTTTTGCCAATTTCCGTTAAACTTCAGCTGTAAAGTTTTTATGTTGCATTCAGAGCAACAGTCAAAAAAAAATATTAAATGTCTATTCACTATTTTTTTTAAACCGGAGTAAGAGGGGAATGTGACGATACGTACCTTATCGCACTGTCATTCCCAGTTATTTTTAAAATCAGTTTAATTCATTGATGAAGTTCATTGACCCCGATCACATGTGTTTGTGTTCAAAACATGTTGCCGCTCACAAACCGTATGAAATTTATAAAATATATGATGTTGAGCGCTATCTTGACATCTGTGGCCATTTACCTGGGCCTATAGCGAGCCACACGCAATGTAAATCATATTTGGTTCACACACTCATTGTAAATATAACCCTAAAATGTTGTACAAATAAACATATGTTTACCTAACCAATGATTGATGATATAAATATGTAAATCATACCTTGTGTATTGTATTGTTGTATTCTTTGTTTATTTGCTTTGTACAGGTTTTATATTACTTTGTTTAACCGTAAATTGTAGCGGCTGTCATTGGTTGACAGCACGGAAATTAGCAACAACGCTCTGCCAGATGTCTACCGTTACAACAATAATATTGTAGTTGTCATTATTTATTTTATAATGTTTATTGTTGAATTTTGATTGTTGTGAGTTACAAACCGGTACAATCGGGTTGTTTAATGACTTCTAGTTATTTTTATTTATTTTATTTTTGGTATAAAAGACGCAGAATCACTTGGAGAAATCAGTTCATGAGTTCGCCTTGATGGTCCCTCTGAGATCATCGGCTGAGCTGCGAGCGTTAAAGAGAAGTCTTCCAGTGGAACTGCCACCGTCTTTGGTGAGTGTGAACTCACCATCCGTGCCTCTTGTGGGTGATAGAGGCTCCGCCGTCGAATTTGTGCTATCACAGAAATTTCTGCTGGCGCAAGTTAGAATTTAACTTACCGTTTGTTTGTTTCTTTGAAACATATTTCATTTTTTTACTTACTGTTGTAAAAGACTGTGCCATTGCCGTATCGCGGAGGCACAGTCACCGTTCATTTGGGGTCGTACCGTAACAGTTTGTAGCCCGACACACATTTTGTCGTGTACATTATATTATTTTTTTCTACTTTCTTGTATTTTTGGGTTAGGAGAAATAAATATTATTTTATTACGGGTAACAAGCGTGCTTCTTCAAATAAACCTTGGCCTGCCTCCACTAGCTATCCCGGCACCCCAACTTTCCTTTCAGCCACCACCGCCGACGGCGCCCGAGCAAACCTACCGACGGCTGAAAGGACGGTACAACGATGGCCGAGACCCCGCTCCAGGTGCCACCGTTACAAATGGAGCCCGAGCAGGGACCATCGTTACAAATGGCGCCCGAGCAGGGACCATCGTTACACATTGTATGCAGACGATACCTCGATAATTATTTCTGATAAAAATGATGACGAATTTCTAAACAACTGTAATAATTGCCTAAATGTGATATCAAACTGGTTCTGTGAAAACGAATTATACTGCAACATAAGTAAAACCCATTACATAAGATTTAATTTTCCCCAATGTAGGAAAAACCTAAATTTAAACCTCACAATCAATGATCATACAATCGATAGATCTGAAAAGGAAAATTTCCTAGGATATAAGTACGATGAAACCTTGAGTGGTAAATCACTTACACAACAACTCGTCTCAAAACTTAGCTCAGTGACATATCAGTTCTGGTATTTATGTAATTACTTACCTAGACCACAGCTTATTACTTTATATCATGCACTTGTTGAATCCAGACTTAGATATGCAATTTGCCAATGGGGGGCGTCATCATCTGCACACAATGTTTTTATTATCCAAAAACGAATAGTACGAACTATTGCAAAGGTATCCCGCAGAACTTCCTGCAGACAGTTATTCTCCCAATATAAAATTTTAACATTGATCTCTTTATATATTCTTGAAATATGCTCGTATATTTTTAATCACAAAGACAATCTTCAGAATAACTCACGTGCACCCTCTCATAATACAAGACAATATGATTTACTTCAAGTTCCTATGATCAAGCATAAACTACTTAACTCCGCGCTCTTAGCTGTAGGTGTAAATATTTTTAATAAACTACCAGCAATTATAAAAAGTCAAAATAGTAAAAACTCTTAAAAAACTTTCTTTTGGAACACAATTGCTATACACTGAATGAATATTTTTCCATTTAATAAAATTATTTAATCTTCTTTCGAATTTGCATTGAAGTTTCCACTTTTATTATTGTATTTATAATTAGTATTATTTCTATATAAATTTGTGACTTGTTTCATACATGTATACTTTGACTTGTCGACGGAATAAAAAACATTATTATTATTATTATTATTATTATTATTATTATATATATATATATATATTCACCCTGTGAATTTCTTATGGGTCGATTAATTACAACTAATGTTCCATCAACAAATAAAATAAAAATAAAATAAATATTTCATCACGGCATATTACCCATTCCTGGGTGTGCCAATTCAGTATTAAAACTAAAACTAGTATATAAGGAAGCATATAAAGTATTAAGCAGTAAACAAAGCAATATAAAAAGCTATAACGATAAACATGCGAATCGTTCTGTCACAAATTTTGTAAAGAATGAAAATGTAATAGAGCAAGATCCTATTTCAAATAAGTGGGATCCAGGTAAAATTATAGAATTATAGAACTCCTAGATCATATAAAATTATGAAAAAAAAAAACATTCGCATAGTTAATCGTTACAGTTATCATATTCGTAAGTCACTCAATAATCCTATTTTTTATAAATCTGTGGATAATGACCCAGAGTTGACCATTTTTACCTCTCGCTAAGAGAGGTATTGGATTCATGCTAAAAATCGCATATCCAGACTTTATTGAATAAGCACGTTTTAAGGTCCCTACAATCCGATTTTAACATTTTTACGATGATGTCTGTCTGTGTGTGTGTGTGTGTGTGTGTGTGTGGATGTGTGTGTGTGAGGTTGTTGGAGACACGATTTCTCAAATTCTAGAAGACTAAAGACCTGTTTGACTACGGATTCCTCAATCTAACAGTAATGGGAAGAGTTGCATACGTTCTGGTAACATTTGGACAACCGGAAGTGGTAGTTTCTAAAAGAAAAATTCAAAATATTATTTTTTGAAAATTTATTATATTATTAATTAAATATGTATTTAAATTACAGGTAAGTCAATATTACATATATCCTTAAGAAATACCGCTAATACCGTCAATGAATTTGAAGAATTTTGAACATATTAGAATAGTACGAAAAAAATTCTCATAGAACGAAAGAAGAGAAACAATTTCAATTATTTGTGTGTACAAGAAATGTTAAATTCGGTACTTATTGGGCGCGAGCAGCAATGTGACTTTGTTGGCCTTGGCAAGCAGATATGAGGATCCGTCTCAGAATGACGGCTAGTAGTTATTTACATAGATATCACAATAATTGTCATATGTCATAATTTTCTGTTTATTTGTCATCCATTAGTAATATACTTGACGAGGAAAATAATCCACATGGATTTGGAAAATCATAATGTTTCGAATTAAAACTTATGATACTTGACACCTATGTATATTACTAGCTCTCATTCTGACACGGGCCCCCACATCTGCTTGCCAAGACCAACAAAGTTACATAACTGCTCGCGCCCTATGCTACATAAAATGAAAATGGCGAGAGGTATTGTGCTGGCCACAACAGATTTTTTAATATGTAGTAATTGTCTTTGTAATATTTGATTTTATTATGTACTTGAGCTCTCTTAAGGTGGCATAGCCATCACAGCTCAACAAGAAAAGATATACATGATAATTTAGAGCTAATTAATTGCTAATTAATTGCGCTAATTAAAATTTTATTGCTTTATTTTTTTTTTAAAAATCTATGGCTGAGCTGGCAAAAACCATATGCTGGCTCAGCCAAAAAAAATAGGGGCATATACAGTATTAATGAACATAGCCAAATTAATTGCTATTTAATTGCTCATTGTAAAACATGTTTTTATTACAAAAATGATAACATACGCTGAACTAACAGCAATAAGATCATTTTTAGGTAACAACAGAGTGCGCCTAGATACAAAATGAGTTGTTACAATTAATTGCTCTAGCTCAACGTAATGAAAAGGGTTTCTTTAATTGGTATAACCTTTGTCCCTATTGATACGAGGAATTTTAAATAAATTGCTGCATTATAAACTGAACCAGAAGCAATAATACAATTTTTTTCCTTTAAAAAAGGATGTTACAATTAATTGCTCTAGCTTAACCTAATAAAACGGGTTACACTACTTGTCATACCCTTTGCCCTACGTGATAGGAGGTATTTTTAATTAATTGCTGCAATTAAACTGAACTAAAAGCATTAAAACAACAGTAGAATGCGCTGAGACTATAAAAAGGGATGTTACAATAATTGCTCTAGCTCAACCTAATAAAAGGGTTTCAATTCGTGGTATACCCTTTTCCCTTATTGATAGGACGTATTTTTAATTAATTGCTGCAAATAAACTGAACTGAAAGCATTAAAACAACAGCTGAATGCGCTGGGACTATAAAAAGGGATGTTAGAATTAATTGCTCTAGCTCAACCTAATAAAAAGTTGCAATTCGTGGTATAAACTTTGCCCTAAGTGATAGGAGGTATTTTTAATTAATTGCTGCAATTAAACTGAACTAAAATCATTATGACAACAGCTGAATGCGCTGGGAGTATAAAAAAAGAGATGTTACAATTAATTGCTCTAGCTCAACTTAATAAAAAGAGTTGCACTACGTGGTATAACCTTTACCCTTATTGATAAGAGGATTTTTTAATTAATTGCTGCAATTAAACTGAACTAAAAGCATCAAGACAATAGCTGAATGCGCTGGGAGTATAAAAAGGGATGTTACAATTAATTGCACTAGCTCAACCTAATAAAAAGGGTTGCACTACGTGTTATACCCTTTGCCCTTATTGATAGGAGGAATTTTAAATTAATTGCTGCAATTAAACTTAACTAAAAGCATTAAGACAACAGCTGAATTCGCTGAGACTATAAAAAGGGATGTTACAATTAATTGCTCTAGCTCAACTTAATAAAAAGTGTTGCATTACGTGTCATATCCTTTGCCCTTATTGATAGGAAGTATATCTAATTAATTGCTGCAATTAAACTAAAAAAATGTATTAAGAAAACAGCTGAATGCGCTGGGAATATAAAAAGGGATTTTACTATTAATTGCTCTAGCTCAACCTAATAAAAAGGGTTGTACTACGTGTTATACGCTTTGCCCTTATTGATACGAGCTGGGACTATAAAAAGGGATGTTAGAATTAATTGCCATAGCTCAACCTAATAAAAAGGGTTGCACTCGTGGGATACCCTTTGCCCTTACAGATAGGGGGTATTTTTAATTAATTGCTACAAATAAACTGAACTAAAATCATTAAGACAACAGCTGAATGCACTGGGAGTATAAAAAAAGATGTTACAATTAATTGCTCTAGGTCAACATAATAAAAAAGGTTGCACTACGTGTTATACCCTTTGCCCTTATTGATAAAAGGAATTTTAAATTAATTGCTGCAATTAAACTGAACTAAAAGAATTAAGACAACAGCTGAATGCGCTGAGACTATAAAAAGGGATGTTACAATTAATTGCTCTACCTCGACCTAATAAAAAGAGTTGCACTACGTGGTATAACCTTTCCCCTTATTGATAGGAGGAATTTTTAATTTATTTCTGCAATTAAACTGACCTAAAAGCATTAAGACAATAGCTGAATGCGCTGAGACTATAAAAAGGGATGTTACAATTAATTGCTCTAGCTCGACCTAATAAAAAGAGTTGCACTACGTGGTATAACCTTTACCCTTATTGATAGGAGGAATTTTTAATTAATTTCTGCAATTAAACTGACCTAAAAGCATTAAGACAATAGCTGAATGCGCTGAGACTATAAAAAAAGATGTTACAATTAATTGCTCTAGCTCAACCTAATAAAAAGAGTTGCACTACGTGGTATAACCTTTACCCTTATTGATAGGAGGAATTTTTAATTAATTGCTGCAATTAAACTGAACTAAAAGCATTAAGACAATAGCTGAATGCGCTGGGAGTATAAAAAGGGATGTTAGAATTAATTGCCATAGTTCAACCTAATAAAAAGGGTTGCACTCGTGGGATACCCTTTGCCCTTATTGATAGGGGGTATTTTTAATTAATGTATGTATGTATGTATATTGCTACAAATAAACTGAACTAAAATCATTAAGACAACAGCTGAATGCGCTGGGAGTATAAAAAGGGATGTTACAATTAATTGCTCTAGCTCAACATAATAAAAAGGGTTGCACTACGTGGTCTACCCTTTACCATTATTGATAGGATATATTTTTAATTAATTGCTGCAATCAAACTGAACTAAAAGCATTAAGACAATAGCTGAATGCGCTGGGAGAATAAAAAGGGATGTTAGAATTAATTGCCATAGCTCAACCTAATAAAAAGGGTTGCACTCGTGGGATACCCTTTGCCCGTATTGATAGGGTGTATTTTTACTTAATTGCTACATATAAACTGAACTAAAACCATTAAGACAACAGCTGAATGCATTGAGACTATAAAAAGGGATGTTATAATTAATTGCTCTAGCTCAACCTATTAAAAAGGGTTGCACTACGTTTTATACCCTTTGTCCCAATTGATAGGAGCTATTTTTAATTAATTACTGCAATTAAACTGAACTAAAATCACTAATACAACAGCTGAATGCGCTGGGAGTATAAAAAGCGATGTTACAATTAATTGCTCTTGCTCAACCTAATGAAAAAGGGTTGCACTACGTGTTATACCCTTTGCGCTTATTGATAGGAGGAATTTTAAATTAATTTCTACGAACAAACTGCACTAAAAGCATTAAGATAACAGCTGAATGCGCTGAGAGTATAAAAAGGAATGTTAAAATTAATTGCTCTAGCTCAATTTAATAAAAAGGGTTGCAATACGTGTTATACCCTTTGCCCTTATTGATAGGAGTTATTTTTAATTAATTGCTGCAATTAAACTGAACTAAAAGAACTAAGACAACAGCTGAATGCGCTGGGAGTATAAAAAGGGATGTTAGAATTAATTGCGCTAGCTCAACCAAATAAAAAGGGGTGTACTAAGTGTGATACCCTTTGCCCTTATTGATACGAGTGATTTTTAATTAATTGCTGCAAATAAACTGAACTAAAACCATTAAGAGAGCAGCTGAATGCGCTGAGAATATAAAAAATCTGATGTGGTCAGCACAATACCTTCCGTCAATCCTGTGTATTATGTACAAATTCCATACATAAATTTTCTTGCAAAAGATTCTAAATTTTTGGTATTTTATGATTCCCTTTCTCGGCAACGGAATTCCATACTCCTGATAACAAACAAATCACATGAAATAAGAAAATCATGAAGTTTTGAATGAAAAATTATGACACTTGTCAGTTATGGACATAATTAATTGCTGTCATTTTGATACGGGTCCCCATATCTGCTTGCCAAAGGCAGCAAAGTCATGTCACTGCACGCGCCCTATACATAATTTTTTGCAAAAGATCCTATATTTCCAGTAAAGTTATTTCATAAACAAACTATGCAAATTGCACTTGACACTGACATCTTCTTCTTCTTTAGTTTTCCCATTCGTTAGGGAGTCGCTATTTTTTATTTTCTTCTTCCACGAATTTTTGTTTTGCGTGTCGTCCTCATTCAGTTCCTTTTCTCTCAAGTCTTCTGCAATACAGTCTTTTCATCTTATATTTGGTCTTCCTATGTTTCTACCACCTTCTATTAATTTCTTCATCTCTCCTCATGATATGTTCAAACCAATGTAATCGTCTCTATTATATCTAAAAACTTCTAACACTAGAGTACTTCCCTTATTTTTTCATTCAATTACTTGCTTTTTATTGATACTGACATCTGTCAATTTGAATTACCTGTATATATTAGCAGTTTCCATGGTTATGTTAGCATAGCTGGCTGAATTATGAAATTTATACGAATTTTTTATCTTTATTATTCTTTAACTCTATATCTGTTGAATATGAAATATAAAATGCAATCAAATCGTATAGAGAATAATATATTCTTTAAGTTATAATAACATTTAACTGAGTTTTTCAAGAAAAACTGTTAAAATCTTCAAATGAGGATACTTCCGGTTGACCAATTATAACCAAAATCTAATCAAGTCTGCATATGGTTGTACGGAAGAGGAATATGCAAGAATTGTAATTTTTGGAATTCTAGTATTGGAGATATCGTGCATGAAACTGCGGTCACATACACACACACACATACACACACACGCGCGCATACGAACACACACACACACATACAGACATCATCGTAAAAATAGTAAAATCGTATTGTAAAGACCCTAAAACATGCTTATTCAATGAAAACTCACCACCGAATTTTTTGACCAAAGACAATACCTTCCTTACCTATAGGTGACGGAAGGTAAAAAGGGATGTTGATGTTAGAATTAATTGCGCTAGCTCAACCAAATAAAAGGGTTGTACTAAGTGTGCTACCCCTTGCCCTTATTGATACGTGGGATTTTTAATTAATTGCTGAAAAAAAACTGAACTGAAACCATTAAGACAGCAGCTGAATGCGCTGAGAATATAAAAAGGGATGATAGAAATAATTGCGCTAGCTCAACCAAATAAAAAGGGTTGTACTAAGTGTGATACCCTTTGCCCTTATTGATACGAGTGATTTTTAATTAATTGCTGCAAATAAACTGAACTAAAACCATTAAGACAGCAGCTGAATGCGCTGAGAATATAAAAAGGGATGTTAGAATTAATTGCGCTAGCTCAACCAAATATAAAGGGTTGTACTAAGTGTTATACCCTTTGCCCTTATTGATACGAGCTATTTTTAATTAATTGCTGCAAATAAACTGAACTAAAACCATTAAGAGAGCAGCTGAATGCGCTGAGAATATAAAAAGGGATGATAGAAATAATTGCGCTAGCTCAACCAAATAAAAAGGGTTGTACTAAGTGTGATACCCTTTGCCCTTATTGATACGAGTGATTTTTAATTAATTACTGCAAATAAACAGAACTAAAACCATTAAGACAGCAGCTGAATGCGCTGAGAATATAAAAAGGGATGTTAGATATAATTGCGCTAGCTCAACCCAATAAAAAGGGTTGTACTAAGTGTTATACCCTTTGCCCTTATTGATACGAGCTATTTTTAATTAATTGCTGCAAATAAACTGAACTGAAACCATTAAGAGAGCAGCTGAATGCGCTGAGAATATAAAAAGGGATGATAGAAATAATTGCGCTAGCTCAACCAAATAAAAAGTGTTGTACTAAATGTGATACCCTTTGCCCTTATTGATACGTGGGATTTTTAATTAATTGCTGCAAATAAACTGAACTAAAACCATTAAGACAGCAGCTGAATGCGTTGAGAATATAAAAAGAAATAGAATTAATTGCGCTAGCTCAACCTAATAAAAAGGGTTGTACTAAGTATTATACCCTTTGCCCTTATTGATATGAGGTATTTTTAATTAATTGCTGCAAATAAACTGAACTAAAACCATTACGACAGCAGCAGAATGCGCTGAGAATATAAAAAGGGATATAATAATTAATTGCTCTAGCTGAACCCAACAAAAAGAGTTGTACTACGTGTTATACCCTTTGCCCTTATTGATACGAGGGATTTTTAATTAATTGCTGCAAATATTAGGTTGAGCTAAAGCAATTAATTATTACATCCGTTTTTATACTCTCAGCGCATTCAGCTGCTCTCTTAATGGTTTTAGTTCAGTTTATTTGCAGCAATTAATTAAAAATAGCTCGTATCAATAAGGGCAAAGGGTATAACACTTAGTACAACCCTTTTTATTTGGTTGAGCTAGCGCAATTAATTCTAACATCCCTTTTTATATTCTCAGCGCATTCAGCTGCTCTCTTAATGGTTTTAGTTCAGTTTATTTGCAACAATTAATTAAAAATAGCTCGTATCAATAAGGGCAAAGGGTATAACACTCAGTACAACCCTTTTTATTTGGTTGAGCTAGCGCAATTAATTCTAACATACCTTTTTATATTCTCAGCGCATTCAGCTGCTGTCTTAATGGTTTTAGTTCAGTTTATTTGCCCTTGGTACAGACAAATGTTGAAGAAAGTATCCGAGAATCCATTAAATTTTCCCACTTGGCGTATAGTAGATGAAAAGCTGTATCATTATAATAGGAACTTGGATCCTGGTTTGGAGAACGAGGAATATAATTGGAAACGTGTCATACCGCGATCTGAGAGGTCGAGTATCCTAAAACTAACACATGATATTCCTACTGCAGGACACTTAGGCGTATTTAAGACGTACAGTCGTGTGATGCAGAAGTATTATTGGCCACATATGAGGGCGGATATCACACGTTATGTTCGAAATTGTAGAGTTTGTCTAGCGAACAAATCAGAGCGTAAGTTGCCCGCTGGACTGATGGTTCCTCGTGCTGTAGTTGACAGGCCATGGAAACAAATTAGTGTTGATTTAGTTGGACCTTTAGTGAAATCTAGTTCTGGTTATCAGTACATCCTAACCGTCGTAGATGTTCTTAGTAAATTTATTCTTACCTTCCCGATTAGGAAGGCAACTTCTTCGATTATTGTTAAGCATCTGGAAAATGATGTATTTCTTCTTTTTGGTAGTCCTGAGTCGATATTAGTTGACAATGGTACGCAATTTCGTTCGCTTGAATTTAGGAAATTAGCTAGTGCGTACAATGTCAAGATAAGATATACCGCTTTTTACCATGCTCAAGCTAACCCCGTTGAACGAGTTCACTCTGTTCTCAAACAAAGTATACGATCCTATATCGCAAAAGACCAGCGAAAATGGGCAGAGAATCTCCAGAAGATTTCTTGTGCGCTCCGCACATCAGTACATGGAAGTACGAAGTGTACACCATACTTTGTTAATTTCGGGAGAGAATTACACTTCCCAGAGAGTATAACGACGGAGGTACCTGAGAAGGTAGTCTCGAAGGTTAATTCGGAAAGCCACGCAAAAACCTTTCGAGAAATTTACACGAAAGTGAGAGAGCGTTTACATAAGTTGGCTATTAAAGTAAAACGACGTTACGATCTAAGGCACCGAGACGTACAGTATAGTCCAAAAGATCTGGTTTGGAAAAAGAATTACGCACTGTCGGATGCGTCGAAATATTTCAGTTCGACCCTTGCTCCGAAATATGTTGGACCTTATGTTATTGCAAAGAAGTTGTCTCCTTGGACTTATGAATTGGAAGACGAGTTTGGAAAGAGTTTTGGCGTTTGGCATGCGAAGGATTTGAAACCTCACCCTGAGGATTCGTTCGAAATGGCTAGTCCGTGACTACCCATTCTTCTTTTAGGAAAGGGGGAGTTGTTACAGGCTAGATTCGAATTTGGTTTTATATTTTATTTCTTTTGTTTCGATGGACTATGAGAGCCATCTGTGCTGGTAGTTTTTAATTGTAGTTTAGCTTATTCGAGGTTTTGACTGGTTTGCGCGAAATAATTCTATCTTCCGACGAGGCATTCGTTGAGTGATAGTTGAATGGTCAATATATCTTTGGTTTTTGGTTGTATAGAAAGCATTGTTTGCTTGATTTTGTTCACCAAAGTGATACGCATTATTGCGGAGTGATCTCAGCTGTTGGCACTAAAAGATTAGTAAAATCTTAAAAGAGTTTTATATCTCTGAACGTGCGTTTTTCAACGGATCATTTGAGGGGTTAGGAATTCCTTCCGTGAGTATAATAGTACGATTTTTCATTTATTGTAACAATAGCTGATTGTTAAACTTCACTTTTAGCCTGTTTGGCGTGGGTTATTTTAACCCCAATTACATCTAGAAGAGAATTTTCTTTTAACCAAACTCTTGAACTTCGACCACGTGGGCAGTGAACATTCTTATTCCTGTATAATCACATCGTCCTTGACTTGGAGGATTTACGATCTTGGAGGACTTAGGATCTTGAGGAATAATCATCGAACCATTCGGGAGGAGGTATTTTATACACCTTGAACCAATTTTGAAGAATTTTGGGCTCATGTTCATACGTCAGTCTGACGTCATCACACTACGTCAGCATCATCCGGTGAGCCTTCTGCAATTTATATTTTATTCTTCACTCACCCACTGAAGTTAATCAGTTGTATGCGCCTATACATATTAATCGTCAGTTATTGTAGAACATTCTCGATGTTCATTTTGATATCTTGTTTTGTGTCAGACTTCGAATATTGTTATTGTACTTATTGTTGGTTAGTGTATTCTTTCACTAATTTATTTTCAATTCGAGTTATAGTATTGCTAATTTTGAATATTCAATATTGTTTACATTAGACAATTTTTATTTTATTATTCCATAAATCTTGCACGTAGTTACTTCAACGAAGTTAATTGTTAATCGTTCTATTTGAATACTTTGAATTATCTTAGGTTAATATTGTCTTATATTTATAGTACTTCAAGTATAATTTATATTAGCTTTTCAACATATATTTGTTAACTTTGAAAATTATTTCGAGCGATCTCGTACCTACATTGTTAAGCAGCGCAATCTCGTTAGTGAGGTTAATTTTTCAGGCACTATTTTTTGCCGTGACTAGAAGTTTCGTCTGTGCACACACGGTACTTATACTATTATTTTTCACCGCCAATATTTTTGGACATTTTACGGATTGCAAAGCCTTATGCTTTATAACGTTTCGCTTATCTATGATTCGCTCGCAGTATATTAAACTTGATTTATTTAAACATCTGTTCTTTAACTTAATTTTTAACATTAAACGTATTTTATGTCTCGAATTGAGGATTCGTTGTTTTACTTTGGAAATTTTGTTCCCTCCTAGTGAATATTTCAGGTTTTGTAGCTTGGGATATAAATTCGGTGGCGCTTATTTTGACAGCTCGAATCATTACAAAGTAAATGATCTTGAATACACCCCCCCTGCAATCTCAGAGCAAGTCTACACTGAACTAGAGGCTATCCCGACTACGAATATCTTCCTCTGCGAGTTTTCCGAATTATCGAACAGAGTGACTGTGTATGTTTCGCTAGTGGAGACTGGTTGCCTTTGGTGAGTTAGTTTATTTTTTTATTTTTTTTTTATTTGTTTGGATCTAAAAGCGTCAGTTGGGTAACAGAGCTAGCGCAATTAATTCTAACATCCTTTTTTATATTCTCAGAGCAATCAGCTGCTGTCTTAATGGTATTAGTTCAGCTCTATAAAGCTGGCTCAGCATTTTCATCTCACAACAATAAACATAGTACTAATATTTAAAGCTCATTTATTGCTAATTTATTACTCATGTTTAAAATTTATTGCTTTTGCCGATTCGGAAAAAATTGATGTGAGCTAGCTTAAAGACAAGCTAGCTCACAACCAAAAATTAAAAAAAAAACATGTTACATGACAGAATACGATCTGTTATAATTTATTGCTCTATTTAAAAATTTATTGCTTGCAAATAATCAAGGTTTTCGTTAAACAAACTGCATACCACACGTTTTAGCCTACTAAATGAATATCTGACTTCAAAAACTACTTTTCTACGGCACTTCAAAAACTGTTGTTTTACAGTAATTATACTTTCTCGCAGATTAAAAATTAGTTATCAATAATATACAGGTGCGTGAGCTGAAGCAATAAATTATTTTAGGCGCTAATTTAGCATAAACTCTACTTTTTTAGGAATATCTCGCAACAAAAACTATCTGTCGCTATAGGACACTTCAAAAACTGTTGTTCTGCAGAAATTATACTTTCTCGCAGGTCAAAAATTAGTTATCAACAATATACACGTGTGAGCTGGAGCAATAAATTATTTTAGCCGCGCCTTTAGCATAAACTCTACTTTTTTACATCTCACAACAATAAACATAGTTCTAATATTTAAAGTTCATTTATTGCTAATTTATTATACATGTTTAAAATTTATTGCTCTTGCCGATTCGGAGAAAATTGATGTGAAATGTGAACCTTAAAGACAAGCTAGCTCACAACCAAAAATTAAAAAAAAACCTGTTTAAAAATTTATTGCTTGCAAATAATCATGGTTTTCGTTAAACAAACTGCATACCACACGTTTTAGCCTATTAAATGAATATCTGACTTAAAAAAGTACTTTTCTACGGAAATTATACTCTATCGCAGGACATTATTAGTTTTCAATAATATTTACGCGTGTGAGCTGTAGCAATAAATTATTTAAGGGGCGCATTTAGCTAAAACTCCAATTTTACAGGATTATCTCGCAAAAACTATCTGTCGGTATAGGGCACTTCAAATACTCTTTTTCTACGGAAATTATACATTCTCGCAGGTCACAATTTAGCTATCAACAATATACACGTGTGTGAGCTGAAGCAATAAATTATTTTAGCCGCCAATTTAGCATAAACTCTACTTTTATAGGAATATCTCGCAACAAAAACTATCTGCCGCTATAGGGCAGTTCGAAAACAGCTTTTCTACGGTAATTATACTTTCTCGCAGGTCACAAATTAGTTATCAACAATATACACGTGTGTGAGCTGGAGCAATAAATTATTTAAGCCGCGCCTTTAGCATAAACTCTACTTTGTTACATCTCACAACAATAAACATACTTCTAATATTTAAAGCTCATTTATTGCTAATTTATTACTTATGCTTAAAATTTATTGCTCTTGCCGATTCGGAGAAAATTGATGTGAACCTTAAAGACAAGCTAGCTCACAACCAAAAATTAAAAAAAAAACCTGTCACAAGACAGAATACGATCTGTTATAATTTATTGCTCTATTTAAAAATTTATTGCTTGCAAATAATCATGGTATTCGTTAAACAAACTGCATACCACACGTTTTAGCCTACTAAATGAATATCTGACATCAAAAACTGCTTTTCTACGGAAATTATACTCTATCGTAGGTCATTATTAGTCTTCAATAATATTTACGCGTGTGAGCTGTAGCAATAAATTATTTAAGGGACCCATTTAGCTAAAACTCCAATTATACAGGATTATCTCGCAACAAAAATTATCTGTCGCTATAGGGCACTTCAAAAACTGTTGTTCTATAGAAATTATACTTTCTCGTAGGTCACAAATTTGTTATCAACAATATACACGTGTGTGAGCTGAAGCAATAAATTATTTTAGCCGCCAGTTTAGCTTAAACTTGACTTTTTTAGGAATATCTCGCAACAAAAACTATTTGTCGCTATAGGGCACTTCAAAATCTACTTTTCTACGGAAATTATACTTTCTCGCAGGTCACAAATTTGTTATCAACAATATACACGTGTGTGAGCTGAAGCAATAAATTTTTTTAGCCGCCAGTTTAGATTAAACTCGACTTTTTTAGGAATATCTCGCATATATAAATAGGACAACCCTTTTCATTAGATTCAGCTAGAGCATTTAATTCTAACACCCCATTTTCAGCTCTAAGCGCACTCTGCTCTTGTCTAGAAATGATATTATTGCTTCTGTTTATATGCAGCAATTTATTTAAAATTCTTCGTATCAATAGGGACAAAGGTTATACCAATTAAAGAAACCCTTTTGCTTACGTTAAGCTAGAGCAATTAATTGTAACACCCCATTTTTTATCTAGGCGCACTCTGTTGTTACCTAATAATGATCTTATTGCTGTTAGTCCAGCGTATGTTATCATTTTTGTAATAAAAACATGTTTTACAATGAGCAATTAAATAGCAATTAATTTGGCTATGTTCATTAATACTGTATATGCCCCTATTTTTTTTTGGCTGAGCCAGCATATGATTTTTGCCAGCTCAGCCATAGATTTTTTTAAAAAAATTAAAGCAATAAAATTTTAATTAGCGCAATTAATTAGCTCTAATTTATCATATATATCTTTTCTTGTTGAGCTGTGATGGCTATGCCACCTTAATAGAGCTATGTACTTGTCTTTGTGAAATATTTCTTAACCATATATGTATCGCATTTTTCACACTTGTATTATGTATTTATTTCAATGTGAACTATTATTGTAATGACAGGTTAAACATTTTTTGTATATGTATTACGCTGAATAAATTTATTTATTTATTTATGAGTAGAAAATGTATAACCTAAGAGACTGAAATTCCAGATATAACAACTTATCTCAAACAGTTCAGAGAATGTTATAAAAACACGCCCTGGAAGAATTGGTAATAAACCGCAAAGACTTGTTTATTGTTAGGGAAGGGATGTTAAGTATGTTAGTAACTTTTAGTTGTAAAAATAATTCTTGGCAATGGCCGCGCGATGCGCTTCCGACCGCTACTACGTAGATATCGTTTTCATGGTTTGTTTTCATATAAATGTTTGTATTTGATTATTTAACATTAAATAAATTAAAATAATATCAACGAGAGTATTATTTAAATAATATTATAAAAAAAAAACACTTTTTTACCTCCCGCTACCCTTGGTAAGGGAGGTATAGGGATCGTGTAAAAAACACATATCGAGATTTTGGTAAATGACCACGTTTACCCTACAATCCAATTTTAACATTTTCACGATGATGTCTGTGTATGTGTGTGTGGATCCTCTTTACGCTCTAACTCTAATACTATCGTTCAGAAAATTTTGAAACCTTGTATTTCTTACCTTACCTTACTTTTATATTGAAAGATGCCTTAGATTTTGGAGTAAATCAGATAACCGAAAATGGCACTTTACTGGAAGCTCAAAATAGTGTTTCTTCAAAAAATACCTTTAAATGTTATTTTTCGAGATTCTGTTATATAAAAATTAAAAATTATAAAATTTTCTACACGAATACATTAATACTTTTTCTATATATTTTATGGATAAATTTATAAAACTATCTATAATTTTAATCCCGGAGCCTACGTTTTAAACACAACTCATACACATGGTTACACAATTCAGATCTCAAACGTTTGTAACTGAAAGATATGTCACTGCCAACGAACTAATCATTTCAAATAATAATATTAACGTTTTATAAAGAAAATAGTAAATGGAACAATAATTATATGGAAAGGAACTTAATGCAATTTCGAGCATAAGTAAATATGTAAAAAAGGAAAGATAATAAAAACATATTACCCCTGATGGGTGAGCCAATCTACTTTGTACGCAGATTCGGTAATGATGACATATTTGTTCCGTGCAGGCGTTTACCAGGCGTTACTTCACGCTAATCTTGGGAACAGGTTAGATTCCGATCGATGCAAAATATTTTAGAATTTGAAATGGCACAAAATGAACCGCTGTGGTGCACTCTCCATGCCAGCAATGAATATAGATAAGTATATAAATAAATAAAATAAATATATCATCACGGCATACTACCCAATGCTGGGTCTGCCAATCTGCTTCGTATCCAGATTTCGTAACGATGATGACATATCTGTACTATGCGGGCTTTTACCACATGTCACCTCACGAGCACTTATTGCTGGCGTGGAGAGTGTACCACAGGGGTCATTATTGTGCCATTTAAAATTCGAAATATTTGATGTCGGTCGGGATCGAACCCGGTATTTATATTTAATTTAATTTTAAGTATTTACATGAATAAAAATTAAATTAAACGGGCGGTATTGTGTTGGCCACATCAGATTTTTATATCCTTGCTTCTGAAATTTTAATACTTTTTACTCATTTTCTTTTCACCAAATTAATAAAAGAATGTAGTTAAATAATCATCTTGATTTTTTTTCTAGGTTAAACATGTGTTGTATAGTTTTATGTCACCGATTTTTAACAAACAAAGGAAAAAAAAAACAGTATATTTTAATGAAACAACTTTTTTATTCCGTCCCCCGATTCTTAAGGTTTTATATTTTTCTTGTATTTGTCTTTACGATAAATACGCATAAAGGATACTTGATGCACTCGTGGTACCTTCTCCGTTTTATCCAATTCCTTTTTCTCAAACAATTGATAAAAATGTGAACATTTTGAATTTCTTACCGGTTTCAATTGTTCTATATATTTATGTAGTAATTTTCAGTGAAAGTATAAAAAAAACACAATATTAAATAATAACACTTTTCCATCCTTTCTTCTGATTTTTTATATTTTTAATCTTGAATTTCTTCTAGGTTAAACATGTTTTGTATAGTTTGATATCACGGACTTAAAACGAATCAAGTTAAGAAAAAAATATGTAATTTAAATAAAACTTTTTTATTCCGTCCCCTGATTCTTAGGGTTTTACATTTTTCTCGTCACCGTTGTCAACATAATTTAATTATCTTGAGTTTTTTTTGTGTGTGCAGGTGCAGTTTGTATGTAATAGTGACTATTAGACTGGGTCTCTTGTGATAGTCTGCCGTTGGATTCTTCGTACTTTCATATACAGAATAGAGATAGCTCTGCCCGAGAAGTGAACTAGTGTACTTTCAGAAACGACGTGTTTGGAGTATGTATATCGACGAAAAAGGGATACCGGAGTACCCAGAGATATACCCTTTTACCAAGTGACATTTGTAGCATAAATTCACTACACAAATATCAGAAATTGTTCGTTTGTCGCTGGGCAACTTATAATTAATCTTACATGTTTAAGTCGGTTTAAGTGTCAATGACTTACAATCGTCCAAATAAATAAATTATTAGTGTTTACCAGTGCTACATCTTCATGGTTTAACCGTGCGATTACTCTTTTGGATTTTCATAATTGTAAACAATTTAATAATGTATTAAACAAACATAACAAATTGCTCGATCTGGTTATATCTAATGTATGTTGTTCATCACCCTTCATTAAACATTGTAATTAATACTGACAATGTGAGTTCAGTTAAAAATAATTTCAATGTTAATAGTTTCCGATAAAATTTCAAGAAAGCTGATTACAATAAGCTTTATCACTTGATTGGCCAATTTGATTGGTCGACTCTCAAACATTTTAATGATGTCAATAGGTCTTGTGACTTTCTATACAATAAACTCTACTCAATTTTTAACGGATGTGTCCCAATCAAACGGCCATACAAGTCCCAGTTCCCCCCTTGGTTTACAAGGAAAATTATCCAAAATGTTAAATTAAAAGAAAAATTAAGGAAACTTTGAAACAGATTTACTGATAATAAAGAATATGCTAATACTTTAAAGCATCTTAGGAATAAACTTAAATCAGATACTAAAAAAGCTTATTCCGAGTATATCCGTAAATGTGAATCATCCATCAAGAATGACCCTAAATTTTTTTGGACTTTCATAAATAGTAAAAGAAATACATCAACTATTCCTAATCGTATGTGTTTCAATAATCGCGAGTTAAACACTCCAGGAGACCTATTCTGTAACTTTAGCAACAGGTAGTGTTGCTATACGTCATCGTTTGAGTGTTGTTTGACTTCGGATATTCTCGGAACAGGTCGTGATTTTCGTCTAGCAACTTTATTGTGGCTATGTTGTTGGGGAAATTACAGTGGGTTGGTCATGCATTTAAAATCTGACATTTCCTCAAAACGTATAACAACCGCATAAATTGGTCAATAAATATACATATTTCAGATTGAAATATTGTAGTGAAAAATGAATATATTCACATTACTCGATTACCCGTAGTAGACATATCCTCTGTGGATGTAAAGACAAATAAATGTTATATAAAAACAAAACATTAGATATAAAAACTCTTTTATTTTTAAAGGGACAATAATTCTCTACAATACAGCGACACTTGTGATAATAAATACTGTATACCTCTCCTTCGAATCATTATTCTCTTCGTCGGTTTTCGGAAACTTATGGGTCGATTCTGTTCACATCTATGAATCTTACAGATCTGTAAATCTGTAAATAATGAACAAAATCGCAACGAAAACTGTCACTCTAATGTACAATTCTATATTAATCAACAAAAATAGATGCGTTTTTGACAGGTTTTACAGATATGTAAGACTTACAGATGTGAACAGAATCGATAAATTAATCTATATCTTCCCGAGTTGAAGAACTATCAATGTTGAAACTTCCTTCAAAGACCTACTTACAACCGACTGGCTCATAACGTGCCAGCAAGTTGTTTCCCACATTTCGCTGGTAACTTCCAACAGCGTAAAAAATTAATGCTGTTAAAACCTAGAAACGAAAAATAATTTTAGATGACTATTTTAAATAAATAAATATGTTTTCTTACTCTGAGATGCGGCGGAATTCTTGTGTTCCTTTGGCGTATATCCATATGTGGAGACAATACTTCAATTATATATCGGCAAGCTTCTTTATTCAATCTAAAATTCGCCACAAATTCTGTCTCTGACACACCGAAAGAATCTTGAGCGTCTCTTAAATTTCGTCTCAGTAGAGCAGCTTCTTCCAACTCTATATCCAGTTCTTCCTCTGCTACAATTTTCAGTTTAGCATATAATAATGCCATCTAAAGAAAGATTACAATAAATATGTTATATCGGAAAGAGTTTTTTTTTTTTGTTAGCGAACCATTGCTTAATGTTATTGTATCACTATTTACACAAAAAAATATTTTTAATATCCTTATTCACTTTTGAATAGTATATATCAAATTCACTTTGCAATAATAATAAGAAAATAATTATATTTTCAATTTACCTCAGAAAAATAAAAGATGATATAAACACAATTTGAAACTTATTGACAAAATTTCACTCACGAATACCGCCAACAAACTGTCAAATCAGTATTGCTATGTCCATAACACTACCTACATAGGTGGTGTTATCCCTCCTACTTTTTTTCAAGATTCTTCACCGAGAGTGACGTCATATAGTTCGTACTCTGTCTGACATTATCGTGCGCGCTCTTTCCAAAATGGCCGTATCAACACGATATCGGTGTTGCTAAAAGTTACAGAATAGGGGTCCTGATGAGATCGCCAATGCTTTTGCGTCATTTTGTTGAATCTTCTTTCTCTCCCTCATCAAATGTGAATCCTCAACGTAATCCTAGTGAGTCATCCACTCCTTATATCTCTCTTAATTCCATATCCCTGCTCGATATTGAATTATCTATTAAAAAACTTAAGTCGTCACTGTCAAGCGATCCTGATTTCGTCCCTAGTTTGCTCATCAAAGACTGCTCTTATCCCTTATCCGCGGCATTACTTCATATATTTAATTTATCAGTTAAAACCGGAACTTTTCCGGATGCCTGGAAACGTACAAAAATCAGACCCAATTTTAAAAGCGATAACAAATCCGATGTCAAGAACTACAGGCCTATTACTATCTTGTCGAACTTCAGCAAAGTTTTTGAAATGGTCATTTATTCCAAAATATATCCAAGTATTAAATACAGAAAGGAGGTTATTTCTAGGCTGGGATTGATGATGGAAATGAAACAATTTCTGGATGTCAGCCAAATTTATTGAAATTTCGTCTCTACAGTTTCGACCCCACTTGGGTCATCCTCAGGAGCTATATGCACATTTGAAAAATTAAAATACAATTTGTTAAAATACAGAATTGAACTTACTGAAATTTTTTAATTGTTATGAAGCATGAAAAGTGTAATGATCAACATGGAAAATATATCGTTAAGCATCGCTTAACACAGTCGTAATAAAATAAAATAATAATAATACACCATGTAATAATTGTACATGGAATATTAAACGTCGAGAATTTTTAATAAATAACACAAAATAACAATATACGAAAAAAGTCAATGAAAAATATAAAAAAAATATAAAAAATCGTGTTATCACACCCTAATGGACACTTAAACTAAGTACGGTATGGACCTGTAAAGTTGATGAAAGTTGAGGACCTATCCAAGGTTGTGAATTTGAATCTGAAAACCCGCCTCACAATTGATTTAGCTGCGCAGGTGTATCAATGCGCTTGTTGCAAACATATGTTAAAGCAGATTATTTAGTTTTATAAACGAACGTTATTTTTATTTTTGTATAAGAATGTTATTTTGTTTTATTTTTGTAGTATTTTAAAATATTATTGTATATTTTACTAATGTGTATTGTGTCTGTTTTTAGATTTATGTTATTAGGATCATTGTTTATGTGTAGCATTTCCAGCGTGAGCCTTTTGTGTAGATTTTGTTCTGTGTCTATTATTATTGCGTTGTCAAAGTCAAAATTATGGTTATGAGCATGGGCATGATGCACAAGAGCGCATTTATTATTGTTGTTTGGTGTTTTGTTGCAATTTTTTTGTGTTCCTCTAACCTCGTTTAGAGGTTAAAATACTACAAAAATAAAACAAAATAACATTCTTATACAAAAATAAAAATAACGTTCGTTTATAAAACTAAATAATCTGCTTTAACATATGTTTGCAACAAGCGCATTGATACACCTGCGCAGCTAAATCAATTGTGAGGCGGGTTTTCAGATTCAAATTCACAACCTTGGATAGGTCCTCAACTTTCATCAACTTTACAGGTCCATACCGTACTTAGTTTAAGTGTCCATTAGGGTGTGATAACACGATTTTTTATATTTTTTTTATATTTTTCATTGACTTTTTTCGTATATTGTTATTTTGTGTTATTTATTAAAAATTCTCGACGTTTAATATTCCATGTACAATTATTACATGGTGTATTATTATTATTTTATTTTATTACGACTGTGTTAAGCGATGCTTAACGATATATTTTCCATGTTGATCATTACACTTTTCATGTTTCATAACAATTAAAAAATTTCAGTAAGTTCAATTCTGTATTTTAACAAATTGTATTTTAACTTTTCAAATGTGCATATAGCTCCTGAGGATGACCCAAGTGGGGTCGAAACTGTAGAGACGAAATTTCAATAAATTTGGCTGACATCCAGAAATAATTGTTTCATTTCTATTAAAATACAATTTCAAAATTTCAGCACGGTTTCATGGAGAAAAGATCTACTGCTACAAATATAACATTTTTTTTACTCATTTCATTTCTTCAGCTCTTGATAACAAAGGATAGGTACACTGCGTGTATACCGATTTCTATAAAGTTTTTGACAAAATAGATCATGGTATTTTAATAAACAAACTTAAATCATTTTTCTTCTCTTCCTCACTCATTTCTTTACTGTCTTCTTAACTCTCTCAACGTCAACTTTCTGTACAAATCCTGGGTTTTAACTGTAACACTTACAATTCTACCTCTAGAGTTCCCCAAGGCTCAAATTTTGGCCCTATTTTATTCATTTTATTTATTAATGACTTACCTGACTTTTAAATTGTCAGAAACTACTTTTTGTTGATGATCTTAAAATATTTTATTCCATCTCATCAATTAAAGATTGCATGTTACTCCAGCATGATCTCCAAAAATTATCAAAGTGGTGTTCATATAATAATCTCTTTTTAAATATAAACAAATGTAATATAATGAGTTTTACCAGGAAAGCTTCACCTGTTGTTTTTGATTACAAAATTCTAAATAGTGATTTAAACCGTTGTTCTATTTACAAGGATCTCGTAGTGACATTTGATTCTAAATTATCATTCCACAATCATCTACATGATATTTTTAATAGTTCTATACATATGCTCGGTTTCATAATTCGTAATACTCTTACTTTCACTGACATTTCGCCTATTTTTGCTCTATAATATTCATTCGTCCGTTCCAAATTAGAATATTGCTCTATAATACTGTATCCATGCGTCGAAGCGAGTAGACACGTTTAACTGTTGCTCCTACCACAGTCAGTGCAGTGAATCTTTTGATTCTATTTTTTCTATATTTTTGATTTATTTCACTTAAAAATGAGTACTGCCACTCGTGCTGCAGCTGATCTAGCTTTAAAAGTGCTAAGTGATGATACTTTTGTTGAAAAGCTAGTCTCCAAAGTGTTTGAGCAAGTGGTCCAAAAACTTGAAGAGCAGAAGAAGTTTTATGAGGCCATCATTAACAATATCTCTGCTGAGAACAGTATTCTTCACAAGAAAATTGATCACCTTGAACAATATTCAAGGCGTAACTGCATACGTATATATGGAGTACCAGAAGAGGCGAAAGAAGACGTCGAAAACAAGGTCGGTGCTATAATACATTCAAAATTATCTCTCGATATCCCATTGACGGCAATCGATAGATGTCATCGTGTTGGAAAAATTAAATCGAACTCGAGTGCTTCATTGTCCCAATCCAAACTGCGCCCCCGTCCCATTATAGTGAAGTTCACGTCGTATAAAACTCGTGATGCCGTAATTAAATCCAGGTCAAAATTAAAAGGTTCAACTATTTCAATAAAAGAAGATCTCACTAAGAATCGTCTTAACATTTTAAATGCCTTTTCTAAAAATTATGGTTACAAAAATGTGTTGTCAAGGGATGGTGAAATTTATTATAAATCTGTTAACAAAGTGAATAAAGTGGACTTTAATAGTCTAGATCTGAATAATTTGAATTTAAGCAATGAAATAAAATCATAATATTTAAATTTGCTGTTAGTTATATTCCTACATTAATCTGGAGCAACTTTATACTTTATATACATTTGTACATTCATACTTTTTTCTAAATCTTTAATTAAACATCAATATATTGTTTTATTTGGTACAAGTAAGGTCGTTGACTCTGCCTTACTAGTAACAAGTCAATTCGTATTATTTCTTTTATTTTGCAATATTATTTGTTTTGTTTGTATTTTTTTTAGAGCTGTGTTGATCTTATTTCTTTGAAACTTTCTGTGAACATATATTATCAGAACGTTTTTGGCTTGAACACTAAGTTACCATATTTTTATTATAATAGTTTAAAAACCATTTTGTTTCTGTTCTCCAACGTGTATTTGCATTGTATAAATTAATTTAATTACTTAAGTTTGTATTCAGTTACTTTTACTGAGTATTTCTCTAACCTTCACAATATTTGTAAGATCTTTTAATTGAATATTCTATAACGTTTACATTTAACTACCGAATTTACATTTTACAACATTTAATATTTAATATACACAATGAGCATTTACTACCAGAATGTTAGAGGACTTAATACTAAACTAGAAACTTTTTTTAATAATCACGCTGCTCTAAATTTTCCAATAGTTGCCTTAACTGAAACATGGCTTAATAACACGGTATATAATTCAGAATTATTCACAGACTCCTACAATGTCTATAGGAAGGACAGAGATGCATCCGCTGGCGGTAAAAAACGGGGTGGTGGGGTTTTATGTGCTGTTCACAATACATTTGAATCTAGTGTTGTACAAATCAACCTTGATCCTAACTCTATTTCGGATATCATATGTGTTAAAGTTTTATTCAATTCCATTACTCCATTTTATATATTTGTTTTATACTCTCCTTCTCCTATTTCTGTGGAACAACAAAACTATATTTTTGAATTCTTCGAATCCTTTCCTCCAATTCTAAATCAAAATTTCGTCATTATTGGTGATCTCAATATTACCAAACTTATTGATCATATTAATAATGGGTATACTAATAGTATTATTGATGGCTTTAACAATATGCTAACATTTTTGACTGCTTCTCAATTTAATACTATTCTTAACACAACTGGTAGATTACTGGATGTTGTAATTTCTAATAGAGAGTGCACAGTTTCTCATTGTTTAGATGCCGTTGTTGATGAAGATCTTCATCATCCGGCACTATCTATATCGTTAAATTTCCAAGATTTAGGTAAATCTAGAAATTCAACTTGTAATCAATCCACTTTTTATAACTTCCGCTTGGCTAATTTTGAACTTTTTTATGAGTTATTATCTAACGTTGATTGGGAGTGCTTGTCAATGTATAATACAGTGGATGCTGCCTTCGATAAATTTTATAAAGTATTATATGACATTATTGATACATGTGTCCCACAGACTATGCGAAAATCATCTAAATACCCCCCATGGTTTAATAAACATATTATTGAGAACATAAAATTAAACGAATTCTACCGTAACTTATATAAAATTCATAACACTGATTATTATAACAATGAATTCAAACGCTTAAGAAAGTTAGTAAAAAGTGAAATTAAAAAAGAGTACTCCAAATATATAGCTAACACTGAGGCCCTCATTTCTACTGATCCCTCCAAATTTTGGTCTTTTATTAACAATAAAAAACGTGTTTCGCGCATTCCTGGAACTATGCATTTTCAGGATCAAACATTTAATAACACAGAAGAAATTGTTGAGGGATTTGCAAATTATTTTTCAAAAGTTTATTCTGCGAATACTGCAGTTTGTACTAATAACCATGAGTCTACTAGTTGCAATCATAACTTAGTTAATATTCCCACTATATCTGAAAACGACATTCGTCTAGCGATTATTAGCTTGAAGCCTACTCGAAATCCAGGTCCTGATAACCTACCTGCATATATATTAAAAGGCTGTAGTCATCTATTCATTAAACCTCTCCATTTTCTCTTTAATCTCTCATTATCAAAAAAATCCTTTCTCTCATCTCTAAAAAACTCATTTATTACTCCTATTTATAAATCAGGTGACAATACGGACATCTCCAACTACCGTCCAATTGCTATTTTGCCCAATATTTCAAAAAATTTTGAATCCATCCTATATAAATATATATACAGTTCTATAAAAAAATTGATATCTACAAATCAGCATGGTTTTATGAAAGGAAGATCAACTACAACAAATCTCATTAATTTTACTGAATTTACCTTAAATGCTTTGCATGATAACAATCAAATTGATGTTTTATACACAGATTTTACTAAAGCATTTGATACTATTGACCACGATATCCTTCTTCTAAAACTTGATGTGAATTTTAACTTCTCTTATGATCTCATTCAATTCCTTTCCTCTTATCTTCGTGAACGCAAAATGTCTGTTTTCTTCAATAACTTTCTATCTACTCCCTATCTGGCCACTTCCGGTGTGCCCCAAGGATCAAATCTCGGACCTTTATTATTTAATCTGTTTATTAATGACGTTGTTGAATCTGTTAAATATTCTGAAGTTTTACTGTATGCCGATGACATGAAAATATTTAAAACCATTAATACTGTTCAAGATGCTCTCAATTTTCAAAATGATATAAATAACTTATTAGCCTGGTCATTATCCTCTAAACTATTCTTTAACTATAGTAAATGCAAAATAATGAGTTATTTTGTTAAAAAAACTGTATACACTCATACTTATAAACTAGATCATACCGTTCTTGATAGAGTATTTCAGTTCAAGGACCTTGGAGTATTGTATGACCATAAATTGACTTTTAATGCTCACATCGATAACACTGTTAAAGCTTCATACAAAAATCTTGGATTTGTGATGAGAAATACTCAGACTTTTCACAAAATTTCTACTTTAAAATGTCTCTACTTTGCTTTTGTTAGGTCAAAACTTGAGTACTGTCTACAAATTTGGAATCCTATCTATATTAAATACGTCAAGGCCATAGAATCTATTCAAAGAAAATTTATTAAATATTGTTATTTCAAAGTTCATAAACAGTACCCTAGTTATGACTACGACTATATCAATCTTCTTCTTGAGTTTCATGTTACATCTCTTGAACAAAGAAGAAAAATGATGTCATGTTTATTTCTCTATAAACTAGTGAATTGTATCTTTGATGATCCAAATATTTTGAAGCGTATTTTAATTAATGTTCCCCGAATATCTTCTCGTCATAAATTATTATTTAACTGTAAAACAGCCAAAACCAATTATGAGTTGAAATCACCTGTACTGCAACTATGTTCGATTTTTAATAATTTCAGTGCAGACATTGACATATTTGCAGACTCACTATTTACATGCAAAACTTTTATATCGTTGCAAAATATTTATTAATTCATCTTTGTGTTATAAGTACTTATGTATATTGTAATAGAATAGAATAATTCTATTTCTCTTTATATTTTCATTGCTAATGCTTACGCATATATATTTTTTTTTTGTATTCTTTGTTTATAATCTTCCTGTAATTGGGATTTTTCTTTTTAATCCTGTTGGAATGATTTATTAAATAAATAAATAAATAAATAATATGGAATCCTACCTACGAATGTTATCAGGACCTCATCGAAAAAATACAGAAAAAAATTTCAAACATATATTTTAAAATAAATCATATTTATCCAGACTATTCATTATCTTACCTGTTGAACAGGAAGTTTTTACATTTTTCTTATATTCGTAAAGATAAATACGCACAAAGGATACATGATGCACTCGTACCTTCTTCGTTTTATCCTTCTTCCTTTTATTCAATGAATTGATAAAAATGTAATCATTTTGAATATCATCGATTTCAATTGTTTTATATATTTATGTAGTATTTTTTAGTGCTAAAAAAACACAAAATAATAATAAAAAAACACTTTTCCATCCTTCTGATGTTTAATGTTTTTCATGTGTTTTCATTCCAACATTTTAAAATATAAGCAAATGTAATATAATGAGTTTTACCAGGAAAGCATCACCTGTTGTTTTTGATTACAAAATTCTAAATAGTGATTTAAACCGTTGTTCTATTTACAAGGATCTCGTAATGACATTTGATTCTAAATTATCATTCCACAATCATCTACATGAGTACATGATATTTTTAATAGTTCTTTACGTATGGTCGGGTTCATAATTCGTAACACTACTTTCACTGACATTTCGCCTATTTTTGCTCTATACTATTCATTCATTCGTTCCAAATTAGAATACTGCTCTACAATATGGAATCCTACCTACGAATGTTATCAGGACCTCATCGAAAAAATACAGAAAAAAATTCTCAAATATATATACTTTAAAATAAATCATATTTATCCAGACTATTCATTATCTTACCTGTTGAACATGTTCAAAATTCCTAGTTTATTCGAAAGCGTGAATTTAATTCCGCCCTCTTTCTATCAAAACGTATCCATTCAGAAATTGATGACCCTACTTCTCTTATTGATTTTCATGCTGCCTGCAAAACCACTCGATTTTTCCCAATCTTTTACTTGCCTACCTCCACGGGCCTGTTTCATAAAAATTATTAGACTAATAAAATTAGTGAATGTCTAATAATATTAGTTAATATTATTATGTTTTGTTTCATAAAAACATTACCTTATAATATTAGTTATTAGTGTAGAACAACAAAATATTAACTAATTTTATTAGTAAAAAACGGAATTTGTTTCACAAAATAAAAAGACTAATAAATTATTCTAATAAAAACAAACTAATAATATTAGCGCCTTGACAGTAATTTTTTTTTTTTTTTTTTTTTTATTGTGCCTTCGCATATTTACAATCTGTTAAGAAATAACAATAAGTAAATAGTATATATATTACAAATAACATGAGGAAGTTAGCGCCCATTGACGCTTCCTTCAATAGTTACATACAATTATATTTTATTTATATCTATTTTGTAGATCTAGTGGGTTATGTCGTTTTAGTCTGTTGGTTTCCGTAGCTCTGTCCAGTATGTTTGTTGCACTCGGGTTTGGATGAATTTCAAGGCGTCGGATATATTTTTCACTGTAGTTCATGACTTCTTCTTTGACGGTTTTTAGCTTTAGGTCATTATATATGGTAGTATTTCTCACATACCAGGGAGCGTTGAGTATCGTTCTTAGGGTTTTGGTTTCAAATCTTTCAATTATTTTAATATTCGAGTTGCTGGCGGAACCCCAGAGTTGAACACCATATGTTTGACAGTAATAAAACAATATATTAGTAAATATTGTATATGTAATCGTAGTGGAAATTGGATACAAATAAAAATGTTTGATTCAGACACAAGTGATGAAGAAGAAATTATAGTAAGAAGACCTAGAATATTTCGGCAAAGACTTTCTTTGGAATTTTGAAAACACATATGAATTTAACGGAAGGTTTAGGCTTAATTTCGAAAAATTTGGATATGTCTTCGACAAAATAAATTATGTACTAGAATATAAAACAAAGCGAAACCATGCATTATCTCCCAAAGAACAGGTTTTAATTACTTTACATTGGCTAGGAAGTGGAATGCAATATCATTGTATAGGAGACATGCATGGTGTATCTAAAGGAACAGTTTGTAGAACCATAAAAAGAGTGGTGCATTCTACCAACGACACTTTATTAAAAGATAATGTACGTTGGCCGGATGGTGATGATATTGGTAAAGTTATTATCTCTAATATTCGGCCATGTAGCATCTCTCACATACGTGAAATCTTTTTCATTTGACGCGAGTCCTATGGCCACTGCGTGGTCTCTGACTCGCACCACGCTTTTCTTTTTGAATCTTTCGAAATTCTTTCAGAAAATTGTCCAAATAACTGATATTTTAATTCTAATATTTTTCTTAAAAAAATTGTACTTTTACTTTCTTCTCGTCTCTTTTACCAATTGCTTTCGACATTTTTAAATCAAAACACAAAATATTGTAATTGAATTAAGTATATGTTAAAATTTGGTGAAAATTTAATACAGTATAATAATAAATGTTTGGTTGTCATAGATATGAATTCACTAATAATATTAGTTAATAAATTTATGAGTAATGTTTAAATATATATGAAACAAAAAATATTAGTTTAATATTATTATTTTATTAGTATATATAATTAACTAATATTATTAGAAACTTCTATGAAACAGGCCCCTGAACCAACATTCTTTCTTGCTCGCTTATTTGCTATATATACAACATAAGGTTTGCGAATGTTGATGTTTTTCATCTTAACCCCAAGCAATTTCGTATTACTATTTTTTTAAAAATTGTATCATAACGTATAGTGTTTTTTTTTACCTTCCGTCACCTATAGGTAAGGAAGGTATTGTTTTTGGTCAAAAAAGTCGGTGGTGTTTTCATTGAATAAGCACGTTTTAGTGTCTTTACAATACGATTTTACTATTTTTACGATGATGTGTGTGTGTGTGTGTGTGTGTGTGTGTTTGTTGTGTGTGTGTGTGTGTGTGTGTGTGTGTGTGTGTGTGTGTATGTGACCGCGGTTTCGGGCACGATATCTCCAATACTAGAATTCCAAAAATTACAATTTTTGCGTATTCCTCTTTCTTACAACCATATGCAGACTTGATAAGATTTTGGTTATAATTGGCCAACCGAAAGTATCCTCATTTGAAGATTTTAACAGTTTTTCTTGAAAAACTCAGTTAAATTTTATTATAACTTAAAGAGTATATTATTCTCTATACGATTTGATTGCATTTTATATTTCATATTCAACAGATATAGAGTTAAAGACTTACAAAGATAATAAATTTCATAAATCAGCCAGCTGTGCTAACTTAACCATAGAAACTGCTAATATATTCAGGTAATTCAAATTGACAGATGTCAATATCAATAAAAAGTAAATGAATGAAAGAATAAGGGAAATAACTCTAGTATTGGGCGTTTCTAGAAAGATATAAGAGAGACGATTACATTGGTTTGAACATGTCATGAGGAGAGATGAGTGTATTGGAAAAATGAATAGCTTAATAAGAGAAGGTGAAAGAAACATAGGAAGATGAAAGGAGAGAAAAGGAACTGTATGAGTACGACATACAAAACAAAAATTAGTGAAAGAAGAAAATAAAAAATAGCGACCCCCTAACGAATGGGAAAAACTAAAGAAGAAGAAGATGTTAGTGTCAAGTGCAATTCGCATAGTTTGTTTATGAAATAATTTAACTGGAAATATAGGATCTTTTGCAAAAAAATATGTGTAGGGCACGTGCAGTGACGTGACATTGCTGACTTTGGCAAGCAGAAATGTGGACCCGTGTCAAAATGACACCTATTAATTACGTCTGTAACTGACAAATGTCATAATTTTTCATTCAAAATTTCATAATTTTCTTATTTAATGTGGTTTATTTATTATCAGGGTGTGGATTTCAGTTGCCGAGAAAAGGAATCATAAAATACCAAAAAATGAAATTTTGAATGAAAAATTTTGACGTGAGGATGACCCGCAAAACAGAAGAAGAAGAAAATACAAAATAGCGACCCCTAACGAATGGAAAAAGCTAAAGAAGATGTCAGTGTCAAGTGCCATTTGCATGAAATAATATTACTGGAAATTTTTAATCTTTTGCAAGAAAATTTATGTATGGAATTTGTACATAATACACAGATTTGACGAAAGGTATTGTGCTGGCCACATCAGATTTTTATATTGATGTTTTGTATTTTAAATGTATTGTTTCTTGACTTTTATTCCGCCCTTTTATTGGGATCGTTCCTGTTGGGCATTGTATGCTAAATAAATGAATAAATAAATAAATAAATAATACTTAATGATTACATAAAACAAAAAAAAAACACAACATAATATAAATAAGAACACTTTTTCTATCCTTGCTTCTGAAATTTTAATATTTTTTTCTCATTTTCACCAGATTAATAAAAAATGTACAGGTGCGTGAACTTGGCACATAAACTGTGGGTGCAAATTCTGAAATTTTGCAAATATTTTGCACCTAATTTGCACCTATTTGCACCTTAAAAAATGTTTAACTACCTTTATTAGTTCAAAAGTTATAAACAATTAAACTTTTTTGTGCCAACTTCACGCCAGCACAAAAAAATATTCGGAATCAAACTTTTATTTACCAATAATTTGCACCCAATTTGCACCCATTTGCACCATCAACATTTTTTTGTTATCTTTTTAAATAATAAAGTTATTAACAATTACTTTTTTAATTGCCAGCACAGAAAGTGTTCACATTTGATAATTTTTTACGGGAATAATTTGCACCCAGTACAACAAAATTTGCACCCTAAAAATTATTTCCCTATCTTTATTATTTCTAAAGTTATAGACAATTACATTATTTTTGTGATAACTTCACACGAACGTACATCAAAGCCATTAATTATGGATTGTTATAAGGGTGCAAATTATGAAAGTTAATTATTATTATTAACTAGGTTAGGGTACAATTTGCACCCTAAAAATAATGTCATTTTAACATTTATTTAAATAATAGTGTTCAAATGTAGGAATATGAATTACATCCGTATATATTGCATCTATGTCATTTATTATGGATTGTTATGAGGGTGCAAATTACGATATTTATTTATTATTATTAAATAGGGTAGGGTAAAATTTGCAGTATAAAAATAATGTCATTTCAACATGTATTTATTCAAATTATTAATAGGGTTGAAGGTCAAACACATTTTTTATATTAAATTAAATCTTTTTTATTGAACAAATGTCTAATGATAACAATAATAGTGAAATAAATGTTTCTCTGTACCTACCAAATTATAAATACTTAACGCTTTTGTAATTGTGTGTAAAGGTATGTTTTATTAGGTAAAAAATGACAATAAACAAAAACAAAATAAATAGAATATTTATTAAATTTCAAATTCAATTTACAAAAACATTATACATATGTTAATTACAAAGTGTATATTAATAAATGAGCTGTTGCACTACAGTATTTTTTAACATTTTTATATTGATCACACTGGCCATCATACAACTCCCACATCGAATCTAGACAATAAACATAGTTCTATTATTTAAAGCTCATTTATTGCTAATTTATTGCTCATGTTTAAAATGTATTGCTCTTGCCGATTCGGAGAAAATTGATGTGAGCTAGATTAAAGACAAGCTGCTCACAACCAAAAATTAAAAAAAAAACCTGTCGCAAGACAGAATACGATCTGTTATAATTTATTGCTCTAATTAAAAATTTATTACTTGCAAATAATCAAGGTTTTCGTTACACAAATCGCATGCAAGACGTTTTAGCCTACTAAATGAATATCTGACTTCAAAAACTGATTTTCTACGGAAATTATACTTTATCTCATTATTACTTTTCAATAATATTTACGCGTGTGAGCTGGAGCAATAAATTATTTAAGGGGCGCATTTAACTAAAACTCCAATTTTACAGGATTATCTCGCAACAAAAACTATCTGTCGCTAAAGGGCACTTCAAAAACTGTTTTTCTACGGAAATTATACTTTCTCGCGGTTCACAAATTAATTTTTAATGATATACACGCGTGTGAACTGGAGTAATAAATTATTTTAGCCGCGAATTTAGCTTAAACTCGAGTTTAACACAAATATTTCGCGACAAAATCTATCTGTCGCTATAGGGCACTTCAAAAATGTTTATCTACGGAAATTATACCTTCTCGCAGGTCACAAATTAGTTATCAACAATATACACGTGTGTGAGCTGGAGTAATAAATTATTTTAGCCGCGCATTTAGCTTAAACTCAAATTTTACACAAATATTTCGCAACAAAAACTATCTGTCGCTATAGGGCACTCAAAAAATGTTTTTCTATAGAAATTATACTTTTACGCAGGTCACAAATTTAATTATCAACAATATTAACGTGTGTGAGCTGGAGCAATAAATTATTTAAGGGGCGCATTTAGCTAAAACTCCAATTTTAGATTATCTCGCAACAAAAACTATCTGTCGCTATAAGGCACTTCAAAAATGTTTTTCTACAGAAATTATACTTTATCGCAGGTTACGAATTAGTTTTCAATAATGTACAAGTGTGTGAGCTGGAGCAATAAATTATTTTAGCCGCGCATTTAGCTTAAACTAGATTTTTACAGTTTTAGCTAAATGCGCGGCTAAAATAATTTATTGCTCCAGCTCACATGCGTGTATATTGTTGATAACTAATTTGTGACCTGCAAGAAAGTATAATTTCCGTAGAAAAACATTTTTGAAGTTCCCTATAGCGACAGATAGTATTTGTTGCGAAATATTTGTGTAAACGTCGAGTTTAAGCTAAATGCTGCGCTAAACTAATTTATTGCTCCAGCTCACACACATGTATATTGTCGAAAACTAATTTGAGATCTGCGAGAAAGTATAATTTCTATAGAAAAACATTTTTGGAGTGCCCTATAGCGACAGATAATTTTCGTTGCGAAATATTTGTGTAAAAGTCAAGTTTAAGCTAAATTCGGGGATAAAATAATTTATTGCTCGAGTTCAAACACGTGTATATTATTGATAACTAATTTGTGACCTTCGAGAAAGTATAATTTCTGTAGAAAAACATTTTTGAAGTGCCCTATAGCGACAGATAGTTTAAGTTGGGAAATATTTCTGTAAAAGTCGAGTTTAAGCTAAAAGCACGGTAAAAATAATTTATTGCTCCAGCTCACACGCGTGTATATTGTTAAAAATTAATTTGTGACCCGCGGGAAAGTATAATTTTCGTAGAAGAACAGTTTTTGAAGTGCTCTATAACTACAGATAGTTTTTGTTGCGAAATATTTCTGTAAGAGTCGAGTTTAAGCTAAATCGCGGTTAAAATAATTTATTGCTCCAGCTACACGTGTATATTGTTGAAAACTAATATGTGACCCGCGAGAAAGTATAATTTCCGTAGGCAAACATTTTTAAAATGCTCTATAGCGACAGATAGACTTTGTTGCGAGGTAATCCTGTAAAATTGGAGTTTTAGCTAAATGCACCCCTTAAATAATTTATTGCTCCAGCGTAAATATTATTGAAAACTAATAATGACATACGATAAAGTATAATTTCCGTAGAAAAGCAGTTTTTGAAGTCAGATATTCATTTAGTAGGCTAAAACGTCTTGTATGCAATTTGTGTAACGAAAACCTTCATTATTTGCAAGCAATAAATTTTTAATTACAGCAATAAATTATAACAGATCGTATTCTGTCTTGCGAAAGGTTTTTTTTTTTTAATTTTTGGTTGTGAGCAGCTTGTCTTTAATCTAGCTCACAGCAATTTTCTCCGAATCGGCAAGAGCAATACATTTTAAACATGAGCAATAAATTAGCAATAAATGAGCTTTAAATATTAGAACTATGTTTATTGTCTAGATTCGATGTGGGAGTTGTATGATGACCAGTGTGATCAATATAAAAATGTTAAAAAATACTGTAGTGTAACAGCTCATTTATTAATATACACTTTGTAATTAACATATGTATAATGTTTTTGTAAACTGAATTTGAAATATAATAAATATTCTATTTATTTTGTTTTTGTTTATTGTCATTTTTTACCTAATAAAACATACCTTTACACACAATTACAAAAGCGTTAAGTATTTATAATTTGGTAGGTACAGAGAAACATTTATTTCACTATTATTGTTATCATTAGACATTTGTTCAATAAAAAAGATTTAATTTAATATAAAAAATGTGTTTGACCTTCAACCCTATTAATAATTTAAATAAATACATGTTGAAATGACATTATTTTTATAGTGCACATTGTACCCTACCCTAGTTAATAATAATAAATAAATTTCGTAATTTGCACCCTCATAACAATCCATAATAAATGATATTGTTGCATATATATACCGATGTAATTCATACTCCTACATTTGAACGCTATTATTTAAATAAATACATGTTAAAATGACATTATTTTTATAGTGCAAATTGTACCCTACCCTAGTTAATAATAATAAATAAATATCGTAATTTGCACCCTCATAACAATCCATAATAAATGACATTGTTGCAATATATATACCGATGTAATTCATACTCCTACATTTGAACGCTATTATTTAAATAAATACATGTTAAAATGACATTATTTTTAGGGTGCAAATTGTACCCTATCCTAGTTAATAGTAATAAATAAATTTCGTAATTTGCACCCTCATAACAATCCATAATAAATGACATTGTTGCATATATATACCGTTGTAATTCATACTCCTACATTTGAACGCTATTATTTAAATAAATACATGTTAAAATGACATTATTTTTATAGTGCAAATTGTATCCTACCCTAGTTAATAATAATAAATAAATATCGTAATTTGCACCCTCATAACAATCCATAATAAATGACATTGTTGCATATATATACCGTTGTAATTCATACTCCTACATTTGAACGCTATTATTTAAATAAATACATGTTAAAATGACATTATTTTTATAGTGCAAATTGTATCCTACCCTAGTTAATAATAATAAATAAATATCGTAATTTGCACCCTCATAACAATCCATAATAAATGACATTGTTGCAATATATATACCGATGTAATTCATACTCCTACATTTGAACGCTATTATTTAAATAAATACATGTTAAAATGACATTATTTTTAGGGTGCAAATTGTACCTTATCCTAGTTAATAGTAATAAATAAATTTCGTAATTTGCACCCTCATAACAATCCATAATAAATGACATTGTTGCATATATATATACCGATGTAATTCATACTCCTACATTTGAACGCTATTATTTAAATAAATACATGTTAAAATGACATTATTTTTAGGGTGCAAATTGTACCCTATCCTAGTTAATAGTAATAAATAAATTTCGTAATTTGCACCCTCATAACAATCCATAATAAATGACATTGTTGCAATATATATACCGATGTAATTCATACTCCTACATTTGAACGCTATTATTTAAATAAATACATGTTAAAATGACATTATTTTTAGGGTGCAAATTGTACCCTAACCTAGTTAATAATAATAAATAACTTTCATAATTTGCACCCTTATAACAATCCATAATTAATGGCTTTGATGTACGTTCGTGTGAAGTTATCACAAAAATAATGTAATTGTCTATAACTTTAGAAATAATAAAGATAGGGAAATAATTTTTAGGGTGCAAATTTTGTTGTACTGGGTGCAAATTATTCCCGTAAAAAATTATCAAATGTGAACACTTTCTGTGCTGGCAATTAAAAAAGTAATTGTTAATAACTTTATTATTTAAAAAGATAACAAAAAAAATGTTGATGGTGCAAATGGGTGCAAATTGGGTGCAAATTATTGGTAAATAAAAGTTTGATTCCGAATATTTGTTTGTGCTGGCATGAAGTTGGCACTAAAAAGTTTAATTGTTTATAACTTTTGAACTAATAAAGGTAGTTAAACATTTTTTAGGGTGCAAATAGGTGCAAATTAGGTGCAAAATATTTGCAAAATTTCAGAATTTGCACCCACAGTTTATGTGCCAAGTTCACGCACCTAAAATGTACCTAGGTAATCCTCTTGAATTTCTTCTAGGTTAGATTTATAACGAACAAAGAAAAAAACATATATTTTAATGAAACAATTTTTTTTATCCCGTCCTCCGATTCTTAAGTTTTTACATTTTTCTTGTATTCGTCAAGATAAATACGCACAAAGGATACATGATGCACTCCGTTTTATCCTTCTTCCTTTTATTCAATGAATTGATAAAAATGTAATCATTTTGAATATCTTATCGATTTCAATTGTTTTATATATTTATGTAGTATTTTTTAGTCATAAAAAAATACACAAAATAATAATAAAAAACACTTTTCCATCCTTCTGATGTTTAATGTTTTTCATGAGTTTTCTTTTCAACATTTTAATTAAAAAAATTCTAGGTAATCATCTTAAATTTCTTCAAGGTTAAACATGTTTTGTGTAGTTTTATGTCACGGACTTAAAACGAACAATGTAATTTAAAGAAAACAAATTTTTATTACGTCCCCCGATTCATAGGTTTTTACATTTTTCTTGTCTTCGTCGTCAACAAAATTTAAACGTCTTGAATTTCTTTGTGTGCATGTTAAGTTTGTATGTAATAGTGTAGTCTGCCGTACTTTCACATAGAGAACAGTATACTCTCAGAAACGGAGTGTTTGGAGTATGTGTATCGATACTGCAGTACCCTGAGGAAAACCTTTTTACCAAGTGATATTTATAGCTTAAATTCACTGCACAAATACGTGAGTATTTGCTTTTATTATAAAGATACCGTATGACATTTTAAAGACAGCAATCGGCTGTAGGTTTCGTCAAAAACTATTCTTTTTGTTCCATACTAAACTTTGAAAATTAAACTGCACTCATAGTACAGTAATGTTTCATGAAACATTTCAGAAAGATTAAATTACATATTCTTACATTTCAAATCTACAATTTCTTTATTTGTATTGTTAAAGTAGAATAAAGAAGTTTTCTATAATTTAATTATATGTTGATCATTGATCTTTAATATTTATTTTCCTTTCGAACTTATTGTTAAATTATTTTCTTTCGAAATATCTCCTGTTTCTGATTTAAATAAAATAAAAATTATGTTTTTTTAAAGATGTCCGATCAAGGTCATCTACGAATTGTGTGAATTAAGACTTTAGGCCCATTCTGTCAAATTCAGTAGTGTCGTTTACTTTACTTACTTTTTATGAGGGTACATAAGATACTACTGCTATTTTATTATTATAAAAATACATGTTACAGTAAAAGCATTCAAATTCAAAACTAAGATAACTGGTAAGTTTATTAGTAAATATAAAATCAAATATGTGAAAAATAAGATACTGACCAATACTGACAGTGTCAGTGACATTGACAGAAAGTAACGTTATTCGTACGGCTATGAATCAAGGTAATATATCTGAATTAATAAATAAACTAAGGTTATAGCGAAAGTATTGTCAAAAACGAGCATCGTTTTAACCCTAGTCCGGTTTTGGGGTGTCCGGCGGACACATTCGAATATAAAAGTATGAAATTTTAATAAATATATATATATATATATATATATATATATATATATATATATATATATATATATATAAACATGGTTTGTATAGTTTTATGTGATGGACGTATAACGAAGCAAGTTATGAAAAAATAGTATATTGTGTTATTAGGAGTCTGCTGAGCAGCTTAAGTGTATTTGTTTGTACGAACTTGTTAATCCACTACACTGCGACGTAAAGTTGTGTTGACCAATGCATTTCTTCTGTGTTTCCCATCTTAATATAAATGTTCAACTATAAGTGGGCCGTGCTAAACTTCTCCGCACCGCGCCAAACTTCATATACAGAAATTCAGTTTCAGAATATAGCCACGCGGAGTCGAGACCCTTAAGATATTCCGCAAATAAAACAATGTAACTATTTTAATAAAATAAAACTTTTCCGAATAAGTTTTCTTGTTGTTTCACTAAATAAAAATATAAATTAAAGCAATTTTTTAATATATTGTTTGATCACCAAGTAATAACAAAAAAAAGTACCAATTAGAAAAAAAATATATTTATTTAAACAAGGATAATATAGAACCATTGACCTAAAAATTTATTACACTATTCAACGTTTTAATTATTATTTATTCTGCACAATAAATAAATAAATAAATATATATATATATATATATATATATATATATATATATATATATATATATCTTTCGAAGAATTATTTATAATACCTTAATTTATATATAACATTATTGTAAAATAATGCCAATTTTTATATGATTTACCACAAAGTAAAAACTTATATTTTTGTTAGTAAAATGAATATAAAAAAATACAGTATTTTCAAAATATGTTTCACTGAAATACAACTTTTTCTATTACTATATTGTGTTAGAATAGAAAACCATGTACTATGCATATATTTTGCAAATTATATTTCTATTAGTATTCTTTTAAAAAGAATTTTGAAATAAGGAATTTATAAAATTAAAGATCATATAAAATGTACCCCATTACTGTTCGTGATGGCAGTGTTTTAAAACTATAAACAAATTAAACTCTTACCTTATACATGCTTATTATTTTCCAAATTTCATGTAACAGCTAGGAATGGTATGGAGAATATTGGAGAGTTCAGAACATGAATAAATTTTCGCTGTATGTTCACTCGATTGTACACTTGTGAAAATAAAGTTGTATTACTATAACAACGTAAAATAATAAAATACAACAAGTGAATATCATTCTTGTATTACATTATTATGAATAATTGTTTTCTGAGGTCCGAGTTTAATTCCGAGTATATATTAAGAAAATTGGAACATTTAGCAATGGCAAGTGAGGTAAGACAATCGCACCTATTATTTATTTTATTAAAATAAATTACCAATTTATAATGCATGAGGTTGAATTCACACCTTTTTATTAATTAATATTGTATAGGATAAAGGTTATATCTACATAATATGCATATTTATGTCCTTGCCGTTTTACTTCCATATTCCACTGAAAAACGGGCCACTCAAATAACTTTTTTATTTATAATTATTTTTAAATATTTGTAAACTAGGCTTAGGGACTTACAAATTTTTGGCATGATGGTAGCGCTTCCGGTTTGACCGGAAGTGACATAACTTTCATATTTCAAATGGAAGACCGTATATATTTTTATATATTTGGAATCTACGTAAAATTACAAATTCAACGATAATATGCTTGAAATGCATTTTTATTGAAGAAATAAAGCTGCGAAGCCATGATATCAGGCAAACTGTGAAAACAGTTGAGATAAGTAATAATTAATTTAATTGTATAAATAGTAAGTTAATTTTGAAAGATTCCATATTTTATTATAAAAGAATTATCAAATTGTTATCACAGCCTACCTGATATGGCTTACCAGGTTAATTATTCATAATTTTCTCTTGCATTTTTGAAATTTATTTATTCATACATAATAAGTGGTAAATTTTTGCGGGAAAATTTTTCAGAATGTTATGAGAGCTGGTTGCCTAGCAATTTATTGAGTGGCAGTGACAAAAAAATCACGAGCTGTCAAGCGAGTGATTTTTTATCAATGTCACGAGATAAATTTGCAACAAGCCCGAGTAAAGCAATCGGAAAAAAATCCGGGATAAAATTTAACCACGAATGGTATTTGAATGACTATTTCCAAAATAAAAATTAGGTAATAATTTAGTTTTTTGACAAAAATCTATAAATTTTTATTGTGTTTTTAGGTGATACATTTAAGATTGCCTTTTCAATGTTCTGAACAGATTCCTGTCCGAATCGACTCATTTTTAATAAAAACTGAAAACACTGAAAATAAAAATATGTATCAAGGAACTTACAAAAAATCGCTTATCAAAACTCACTTACTTGCAAAATACTGCATCTTATTGGCTCGACGGATACGAAAAAAAATTTGAGACGCTCTTTTGTCGAAATAAAACTTGGTAACCCGGTAGCATCTTGAATTTGGATTGCTTTAAATAAATTTATGAGTGAACTAGTCAATAAAAATTCACTTCAAGTATATCGTTGAATTCGTAATTTTACGTAGAATCCAATATATAAAAATATATGGATGTTTCATTTGAAATATGAAAGTTAATGTCATTTTCGGTTAAACCGGAAACGTTACCATCATGTAAATACCATTATTTGTGAGCCCCTAAGCCCAGAGAAAGAGAATTGTAAAAGAATTATAAAGAAATAAAGTTATTTTGAGTGGCTCGTCTTTCAGTGGAATATAGAAGTAAAACGGCAAGGACATAAATATGCATATTATGTACATAAATAAACATCTATTTTAATAATTTCATTATTACTAGACAAATTCTTAATAATGTAATATTTTAATGAACATTGATGAAAATGCTAAATTGTTTTAAATAGTAGAAAGTTTTTAAGATTATACAACTCCAGTTTTTTTTTCTTTTTGTAACATTCTTTCAATTAACACGACCCGAAAATTACGTATTATTAACTTGCTGCTTACGAATGTTGCACTTAAATTCTTGAATATCTTCGTATGTGCAGATGCAGTTTGTTCTTATTAGTGTGGTGGTGATTGACTATCAGACTGAGTGTCTTGTGATAGTCTGCCATTGGATTCTTCGTACTTTCATATATACAAGTATGTACAGAACAGTGACAGCCCTGACCGATAAGTGAAGTAGTATATTACAGAAACGGTGTTTGCAGTTCGACAAAAAGGGAAACAGGAGTGCCCGGAGGAAAACCCTTTTATCAACTGATATTCATAGCATAAATTCACTGCCCAAATACATGAGTATTTTCTATTATTAGAAAGATACCGTATGCCAGTTTCAAATTACCAATCGGCTGTAGGTTTATTGGTATTTAAAAATATTTCAATTCAAATTAAAGATAAATACGTACAACGAACACATAACGCCCTCGTGGTACCTACTTTGTTTTATCCTACTTCGTTTTTCTCAAAGAGTTGATAAAATGAAAACGTCTTGAATTTCTTACCGGTTTCAATTGTAATATGTATTTGTGGTAAAGTTTAATGTTACCATAAGAATCAAATTTAACAGTTAAATCTTCAAATGAGGCTAATTCCTGTTCACTAATTATAACCAAAATCTAATCACTTGTTCTTCTGGATGTAAACTTGAGGAATACGAAAAAAATATAATTTTTGGAATCGTGGTATTGAAGTTATACGATCCGGAACTTTTGTCACACATACACACACACACACACACAGACACACACACACACACACACACACACACACACACACACACAACACACACACACACACACACACATACATACATACATACAGACATCATCGTAAAAATGGTAAAATCGTATTATAGGGACCCTAAAACATGCTTATTCACTAAAAACTCATCATTAAATTTTTTGACCAAATACAATACCTTCCTTACCTAAAGGTGACGGAAGGTAAAAAACAATATAATATTTTAAAAAACTAGGTTTAATGTTTTTGTATACATTTGTCACCGAATTAAAACGAAAAAATCTGATGTGGCCAGCACATAACCTCTCCCCGTATATTTTACCTGGCTGTATGCATAAAGCAAAGATTATTTTTATAAATACAAATAATATATTCATATAAATCTATGACGTATAAACTTCTTTATTATTAAATAATAGCATGTCTCAACATAAAGATATTTACCATAAATTATGTTACAATAAATTACAAAGTAGAGTTTACCATATATAAATATTAGGCTGGTAACAGCAATTTTCAATTCGAACAACTTTGTTTACTTTCTCTTCATATTCTTCTAGTAAAAACATTAATTTTGGGCGGTCTAAAATGTATATATCTGGATTGTGCATCTATTCTTATATATCTTCTTTTACATTTTATTTTTTCATACTTGTTATATCTAAATAACCTTAATTCCCTTTAATAAAGTGACGGATAGATTGCACTCCGATTTTGTCAATATTTACAACTTACTTGAGAAGAATTTGATAGCTTTTTCGCAATTCAAAGTTACTCTAGTCTACAGTACTGGTGTACATTGTCCCATAATGTTTGAAACAAATTTAAGTCCTTCAACCTAGCCTTGTCATCTCCATAATAGTCACAGATCAAGAACTAAGGGATTCTCCAAGTACATTTTTAATTCATTACTCATTATTTCTGACACTGACATTTATCTGTCAGTTACAAATAATTTAAATTATCAACTATTTTTCATGGCATTCTTTCGGCTGTCAAATTTATTACAACAGATTATTTTATATATTATACTTCTTTTATCTCTAAATCTATGGAATATATAATAAAATATTTAAATGTATCAGATAGAGAATTTAATTTTCTTTAATATTACCACGAAAAATTTTCAAAAAATAATATTTAGAAGATTTTTTTTTAAGAATCTTCTACTTCCGGTTGTCCAATTATTACCAAAACCTTTTCAGATCTTCCCATGAATGTCCGATTGGGAAATACGTAGTTAAACAAATTTAAAGTCTTATAGTTTTTGAGTAACCGTCCTTCCAACATCCCACACACACACACACATACACACACACACACACATACACACACACACACACATCCACACACACACACACACACACACACACACACAGACATCATCGTAAAAATGTTAAAATCGGATTGTAGAGACCTTAAAACGTGCTTATTCAATAAAATCTGGATATGCGATTTTTAGCATGAATGCAATACCTCTCTTAGCGAGAGGTAAAAAGTAAAAAAAAAATATAATTTAAAGAAAACATGGAGGTATAAAATAAATATGGAGGGAGTATAAACTGTAAATCTAGGCGAGGGGATTGAGGCACGGTGGGAACGGACGCAACACGGAAATTTTCCCTAGTGGAGTGGGGATACAGAGAGGAGGCATATTCAAATTGTAATTTGGTGTTTTACTGAAATTAAAACTTATATAATCGGAAAGGAACTGAAAGCAAATTTTAACATTATGTATAATATATATTAAACAAAAATTGTTTTTGTATATTGTTTTGAACTGTAGTGAATTGATATTAAATGTTATGGAATATTTTTATTGCAAACCAGCAACGAAAAAACTTATTACTTACGCATTTACAATAAATTAAACAAAAATTTAATAAAAAAATATTAAGTTTGTATTATACTTAATTGACTAAAACAATTTTTACTTCTATGCATGGACTGGGAAGAGGGATATTTGGAGTAACGTAAAATAAGAAAAATTTATAAAAATTTAATAATATATATATTTATTTAAGTAAATATGTAATAAATTATGTAGTTACTTGTAATATATATATATATATATATATATATATATATATATATATATATATATATATATATATATAACTTAAATTTCTTTATCGATCGATTGGGTTTTTAAAAAATATTTATTTTTGTGAATACAAGTTTATGATACTTTAATATGATAATACAGGTTGCGAAATACAGACTAGCTTAACTAAAGAGTTACACATGGTTTTATACTATTGTAATATGATATTGTCACGTTCTGTCACATCAACACTTGTTCATTTGGTTAGCACTATAACTCCTCCCTCCTCAGATTCGAGCCTCCTGGGGGAGTCGAAGTTCGATGCCTTCAGGGGTGCGAGACTACCTCTTCTGCATGGCTAGTTTCCTCTAGGGTTTGGATGTTGATTGGATTGGCATTCGATGGTGATTTTTTCCTCGTTTGGGAAAACAGCTAGGTACCTGTTGATTTCTGGAATCACTTCGACATGATTTTCTATTAAGTATATTTTTGTATAATGGTAATGACTCGAAGTTTGATTTTGGAATATTTCTTCTTCGCACATCGCTGAGAAATGGGCGTGATATTTGTGAGGACACTGATATATTTTTGCTTGAACGCACATATCATTCAGGGAACGATTTCCTTATCAGATTTAAAAAGATATTTCGTATTGGAGATAATTGTAATTAATTTTGATTCGTATTTGGTTGGAATAGGGTACATTATAGTAGAGTTCGAAAGTTTTTTCGAAAATAATGGGGGTGGGAATGAAATAGTTATTTGAGTTGCTTTAATTTTACAATTTATTTTTAACAAGGACTCGAAGTCTAATAGGTTCTCTTGTCGGGGTTCAAATGGTAACTCCAAGAGATAGAACTTTGATATTTGTTTTAGTTCTGCTAGTAGCTCCGTGGGGTGTATTATTTTAGGATGCAGCGTTCTTAGTTTACAAAGGTGATTGAGTTTTCAACGACATTTAATATAGAATTGTATAATATAACAAGTTGATCGTAAATGTTTTTTTTTATATACAGTATACTAATGTGCGTACTGTTTATTATTTAGAAAAGTTGTAAAATTTTGGATTTTAATATTTCTTCGTTGTGCTGGATATCTGAGATGGTTTTATTAAAATTTTGAATAATTTGGTGGTTCACCGAATACGAAGGCTTGAGTTGATTTTCCAAATTATGCTCGTTTTTTTTTGCATGTTTGCAAACATCTAAATTTCCGGTGATTGATTTGAATATTTTCCCCAATCCATCTATTAAGTTACGTTTAGTTTTTTGATGATCGGAGTGAAATCCGATATTATTAATTTTAGTGTCACTATTTGTCCCAATAAATTCTAATTTTTTTTTTTTTTATTATTATTATTCGTTGAAATACTGTGAGTTATTTGATATGGTCAATTTTAGTGTTGAGTATTGTGTATTTAAATCGATGTACTATTTTAGAAGAACTTTGAGATTGTAGTAGTGTATGAATGTGAGTCGTCTTTTCGAGTTTGCCAGGCGAGATTGATGGGAAGGATTCCGAGGTTTTCTGTTATGTTTCTAATTATTGTTCTGTGTCCCAATGCGAACAACCTGGAAGTGGTTCAAAATTATAAGTTTTTTGTCTAGGGCGTTTAATGTTAGAGATGTGAATGTTCTCTGTTGTATTACCGTGGGTGGTTTTTATTTTACCTGTTTTAAGATTTTTATTAACTTTTGTTAGCTTTTCGGGTTTATATTTGTTTTTCGTTTTTTGTTGTTTTTGTCTATTTTTCACGTATACCTTTTCGGGGATTTCGGGCAATTCTTCTCTATTTGCATTACATTTGCTTATTACTTTGTCTTTATTCGTTTGGATTTTGTCTCTAATTGATTCGTAAAGTAATTTAGTTTTATTCTTGTGATTTTCTATATAATTATTGATAAGTTGTTTTTCGAGGTCGAGATTAAATGGAGAGTTAGTGTCTAAATGGCCGGTAATAATTTCGCATGGTTTCAGTTTTGTGACTGAATGAATTGTGTTATTATATGCTAATAACGCATAATTTACTTTGGATTCTATAGGCTCAGTTTTGTATTCTTTTTGATTATTAAATAGTCTGATGTGTTCTATAAGAGTAGAGTGAAGACGTTCTATAATGCCGTTAGATTCTGGATGTTGTGAGCTTATGAAATGTATGTCGATTTTGTGTAGTGTCAGCAATTCTTTTACGACTGAGTTTTTGAACTCTAGCCCGTTGTCTGAAATAATTTGTTCTGGAATTCCGTGATGTGTAAAATATTTTACTAGGTTATTACAAACTTCTATGCCTTGTCCTGATTTTAATTTGTACGCTTGTGCATATTTTGAAAATGAATCTACAATAGTTAAGAATTTTGCTTGTTCTAAGGTGATGCTGTCTATATGTAAAATTTGGAAAGGTTTCGTAGCGGTAGGGGTGATGTTTAAATTTACATTTAGGGGTCTCCGATCGTATTTTGTTATTTGACATATTTCACAACTATTAATAAATGTTTGAATAGATTTTCTTAATTTTGGCCAATAATATTGTTGTTTTATGCGTGCTTCTGTTTCGTCGATACCGCGGTGATTAGTTTTGCCACAATGGTAATTCGATATGATTTGTGTGATTTCTTCGTTATCGGTAACGTCTCTTAAATATTTTGTACATTTTACTAAATTTAGTTGAGAATTTTTGAAATAATTTTGAAGTATTAGACTGAATTTCTCGTATAGTTCATTTTGGAAATAAATGTGGTATTTTACTTTTGGTACAATGTATTCTTTAATGAATGCAATCATTTCATCTTTGTAATTAAATTTTGAAAAATCTACTTCCAATCGTAATTTTTTATTATCGTATAATTTTGTAATTTTTACTTGTTTGGGATTAAAATCAACTTCTGTTATGATGATTTGATTTTTGCCATAGTTTACAGGGCATTCTACTATTGGGATTCCGACAATAGGATTTTCTTTACTTGAATGTATTGTGATATCGCTATCGCTTGTGTCGTCATCGTTTATCTCATTATGATGTGAGTCACCTACCTCGACTGCAAGGGATTGAATATCGTCGTCTTTATTATCTGTTTTATTTTTTAACTCTGTATTAAAATTTTCTATGAATTTATAAAAGTGTTTCATGTTTTCTGCTTCGTTTATGTTTAATTCAATCTGGGGAATTTCGTTTTCAGGGAGTTTGTAAACAGTTATTAGTATGTCAGTGTTATCGAATATGTATTTTAACATTAATTTAATTTCGGTCCAAACTTGGTTGTCATGTCCACATGCAATTTTTGGTATACTTAAATTTTTTATTTTATGATGCAAACAGAATTTTTTCAAATTTAATAAGGTATAGAATATGTCTTGTTTAGTGGGTTTATTGTAATAATTTATTTTTGTTATTAAGTACAGTATATATTTTTGTGGGGTTTTCAAATATACTAGGTTATGAAGTTGAGGATTTTGAGATTTTAAAGTGTGTACGTTATTAAATTTATTTTTGAAATTTTTGGCAATACCCGATGACATTTCTAAATCTTTGCTCACGCAATGAGCTAGACTAGAGTCGGATGGTGCGTCGAATAGATTACCTATTACTTCTACGATGTTGTCGTTATTGTGATTAAGGTAGTGTTTTTTATCTAAGTAGTCTTTGTATAGAGCTAGTGGAGTGTCATCTAGTTGTGTTTGTAATTGTACGTTTTGATTATTTTTAGTTTCTACAGGTATACGGCTTAAGGCGTCGGCATTGGTGTTAAGTTTGCCTTTCTTATAGATTATCTCATAGTCGTATTCCTCTAATTTGAGGCGCCATCTTATTAATTTTTGGCTACATTGTTTTAACGAGAATAGCCATTGCAAGGGTCGATGGTCTGTATAGATTTTGAATTTGCGTCCTAGTAAGTATGTTCTAAAGTATTGAGTCGCCCAAATGATAGCTAAAAGTTCTTTCTCGATGGTGGAATAGTTTATCTCAGTGTCGTTTAGTGTCCTGCTTGCATAAGCTACTGGTAGGTCGTTGCCTAGACCACCTTGAGATAGCACGGCTCCTATTGCTACTTGGCTAGCGTCGCATGTCAAGTTAAATTCTTTATCAAAGTCTGGGTATTGGAGTAGCGGCTCGTTAGTCAGCAAATTCTTGCAATTTTCAAAACATTGTCTGTACTCAGGGTCGTTAATGTCAATAACTGCACCTTTCTTTAAGCGTTTAGTCAGCGGTTTCGTTATTTTAGCGAAATCTTTAATAAATTTTCGATAATAGCCTAAAAGTCCTAAGAAACCTTTAATTTGTGTTGTAGTTTTTGGAATAGGAAAATTTAGAACGGCTGAAATTTTGTCGGGATTTGGTTTCACACCATCAGGGGTTACAATATGCCCGAGATATGCTACTTCTTTTTTGAGGAATTCGCATTTATCTAATTGTACTTTAAAATTTGAATTTTTCAAACGATCGAAAACTAATTTTAAATTTTGAATATGTTCTTGAAGGCTGGTGCTAAATATAATAATGTCGTCGAGGTAAACGAGGCATTTTTCGTTTACTAATCCTCTCAGAACATTGTCCATAACACGTTGGAATGTCGCGGGCGCGTTTTTTAAGCCAAAAGGCATACGAGTGAATTCATAATGCCCGTCTTCCGTATTAAATGCAGTTTTTTGTATGTCTTGTTTGTCCATTTCAATCTGGTGGAAGCCAGATGCTAAGTCTAACGTAGTAAAATAATGACAACGTCCAAGTTTGTCTAGTAAGTCAGTTATATTTGGTAGTGGATATTTGTCGTTAATGGTCTTTTCATTCAGTTTCCTATAATCTACCACTATACGCCACTTGCGTTTACCGGATGCGTCAATTTTTTTGGGAACAACCCAAATAGGCGATGACCATGGAGAATATGATGGTCTGATAATATTTTGATCTAACATGTTTTGTATTTGAGAACGTACCTCTTGTCGGTGAATTTCTGGGTATCTATAAGATTTTGTGTAAATAGGAATTTCGTCACTTGTTTTTATGGAATGTTTAATTTGATTAGTAAATGTTAAATTTTTGTCGTCTACGTGAAATATATCAGAATATTTGTGAATTAATTTTGAAATAGCTGATTTTTCTTCCGTATTCATGTGATCTGTCCGAATTTTTGAAATATCAAATTTGATTTTTTCTGATTGAATGAAATTGAAGTTAGGGGATGAGTACGTTTCATAATTGGAGATGTTCTCTACGGTAATTGGTTGTAATTGTGTGAATTTAATATAAGATTCTGAATTATTAATTGCTGTGCAAAGTGCATAGTGATTATTGGCTGTGGTGACACATTCAGGGATAATTAAATTATTCTGTTTTTGTTTTGGTATTAGAATAGTTCCGTTTTGTTGGGTTACTTGAATTTTGATTACCTTTTCAGTTTTGGGATCTAAAGTTACGTTATTATCTAAATGACAAATATTGTTTGTATTAATTGTGTTTTCGGAATTTTGGTGTTGAATTTTTATTTGGCAGGTGGGTGTTATAATTAAATTTTTATTCAAATCTATAATTACTTTTAATGATTTCAAGTTATCTAACCCTAATAAAAGATCAAATTCATCGTGAAAATTGAAAATATGATATTTTAAACTTGCATTTTTCTTTAAATTAAATAATTTTGAAATAGGTACGAGTGTACTATAATTTTCGACTGATGTTCCATGCGCAGTTGAAATTTGGAATGGGTCTTTAAAAATGGAATTTTTGTAATATTTATGCGCTATGGTAGGTTTTATAAAGGATTTCGTACTTCCTGTATCTATTAAAACTTTCAGATTATTTTCTGGGAATATAATGTACGGTAATTTACTTTTATTTGTCAAGTTCATTAGTTCGATTCTGGGTAAATGTGTTCTATGTGTTCCGAGGCTGCAACGTCTAACAAATTATCGTCATCAAAATTTTCGGAGTTTTTTGAATTTTCGTAGTCATTGTTATCAATTAAAATTTGAACAGTTTGTTCTTGGTTATCGTCGGGATTGTAATAAACATATGGGTCAATGGCAGGTTCAGCTGACTCGTTGATATTAAATAATTCTCCCGCTGTGTTAGCGCGGTTTTGTCCGTAGTGGTTTTGTACCTGTCTGGATGGGCCAGGTGTAGGACGGTGTTGGATTGTATTTCGCGTGGAAATACTCATCGGAGTAGGGCCAGGAAGGTTTTGTCTGATTGATGGACCTTGCCGTGGTGTTTGTGGTGTGTATTGTCTTGGTTGTTGTTGGGGTGTATATTGTTGTCTGTATGCTGTTTGTTGCATAGGTGAAAGATATGGATTTTTATTGGGTGTAAAATTAAAATAAGGTGTGGGTTTCGGAATATTATATCTTGTTTGGTGTGTTTGTGGTTTTTGATTTAATTTGTGTGTATGCTGATTAGTATTTTTGGATTTGGCATAATATTCAAATTGGAAATCATTTGCTAGCATACTTAAAGCTGAATTTAAATCTGCGGGGTTCTTTGCCCTCATTAATTGGCCTATAGGTTCTTTTAAACCTTTTAACAAAACGCGCAAAGCATAATGTTGGAAATAATCAATCATTACAACGGATGCTTCAGCAGCGGCATTTGCTGAGATACAAGAAATTTGTAAATTTAACAAGTGTTGTAAACGGCCATAAAAATCAAAAACGTTTTCATTAGGATTTTGTTTTAATTCCGTTATTTCCATATTTAATGTGAACCAGTCACGTTTGTCTGAATAAGCATTTTTTAATGCTTTCTTTAAATCTTCCCATTTTTCAATGGTGCAACTTGCAATATTAATAGCTGCTTCACCTTTTATTTTCGCTAATATACTACTCATTAAATATTCGTTTTGGAAATCTGTTGTGTTTGTGGTGTTATAAAATTTTGTAACTAATTTTTCACAAACACTAATAAATCTAGAAAGTAATTCACGTTCCCCATGGAACTCTGGCACCATGTCCAAATATTCTTTTCTTAATACAGGGGTAGCCATGTTTAATACTGGCGTTCGTAAAATGATATTTCTAATATAATTTGAATTTAAATTAATTATACGATCTTCTATTTCGAGATCGGAGTCTGATTCGGAATTATTTGAATCTGATATAGATTCTGGTTCTCTGAATGACATATGGTACTCACAAAAATAGTAGTGTCGGCTTCATGTGCCCTGAAGTCGTACACGGTCTCGAAGTTGAGGCTGGAGTTGCACTGATGTCCGCTCAGCTTGGCTCGCTCGGCTCGTCGAGATGTTTCTTGCTTTTGATGTCCCCTCAGATGCAGGATACGGTGATCGAAGTATAAATATGTTGGAATTGCCAAATTAATCACGAAAGTGAAACAATTTATATTCGTTAAATTGTTTTGACAATCCTACCGACTGCGCCACTTAAATTTCTTTATCGATCGATTGGGTTTTTAAAATATATTTATTTTTGTGAATACAAGTTTATGATACTTTAATATGATAATACAGGTTGCGAAATACAGACTAGCTTAACTAAAGAGTTACACATGGTTTTATACTATTGTAATATGATATTGTCACGTTCTGTCACATCAACACTTGTTCATTTGGTTAGCACTATAACTTATATATATATATATATATATATATATATATATATATATATATATATATATATATATATATATGTACAAGTTATTGGCCTTTAAAAAGTACCATTTTATTGTTAAAATTTCTTATATTTTCTGATTTATCTATTTGTTTACGGGATATATAAAAATAACGGACTTTTAAATATTGTTAGGAAATAGATTTTATTAAAAGTGTTCTATGGTTTTCTAATGGTGTTTGCTGAAAAATATGTTGGTTCAAAGTTGAAAATACAGTTACATTTATAAAATATTTTAAAATGGCAGATGTTAATTTAAAAATAGATTTGTTTTCAAAAATTTTATACGCATGTGAGCGCAAAATTTGTTCACTTTTATAGCATACTCTAATTACGTACTCTGACGGATAAATTAATCCACCTCTATTTTTAACATTAATTAAAGTATACATATTTTTACTGGTGGTTTCTTGAATCAAACTTTTGACACACTCATCACAATTGATTAGAAGTGATAACCGTCTTACTACAAAACCAGCAATATATGTAATAATATATTCCGTAAATTCGGTAATCTTACTGGCATCAAACAGATAATCATGGTCTGCAATAAACTGATCGCAAACAATATTTATATCATCATTATTTACATCTAAAGTCATTTTTCCAGTGCTGGAATTTATTGTACTAACAGAACTGGAACAGTGCAAAATACTCATATTCTCTAACGGAATACAATTTCCTGTGGATGTTGCTTTTAGTTCCGTATGGATTAATATTTTTTTATACGCCGCTTGGAACTGTCGAGACGTCGGATTGTTGTTAAATCCTCCATGTTGTCGAATTACACCGAAAAGTAATTCTATGTGGTCCTGACTCATTTTATATGTTGGTATATATTTTAACAACTTCTTCTCTTTGCAAATGTCTTCATAAAAAGATCTTATATTTTTCATGCATATAACAAAGCCTACAAAAATTATACAAATTAGTAAATATGTAAAAGGATAAAATTTGTAAAAAAAATAATACCTAGAAATCCTGTTTCTTATTGGAATTTATCAGAAAAATTCCATTTAAAAATTTTAAATTTGAAATATAAAATTCCATTTCAATTAAAAATGCCACAATCCCTAAATAATTGCTTGAATTTACAGGTTTTTTTATATCCATACTGCAACATATTTCTCGAATTGAATATGTCAAATATATTATTAAAGTTTCGTATAAAATTAATTGTTGCTTGGCTTCCTGCGAATTCGGGCAATTTTAATTTGTTAGCACATACATCGAGTGCATCGGCAACAGATTCACTAAATAACTGTGTGGCCAGTTTGACTTTCATTTTTTGTTTGAAGAATTTAATGTGTCTTGCTCCTAATTTATTTCCTAAATGGACACCTTCAGCTTCCTGCAGTTCATGAAGTTTTTCCAAAAATATCCATGATATTTTTTCTCCATTGCCATCGATCAAGTGTTTAGAGTCACAGAAACTATTACGAACCAACTTTATCATGTGACATGGATCTGGGAAAATAAACACTTTTTCATTGCTATCTTCCGGATAAGAAAATGACGTGATCATATTCTTTGTTGGGCTTATTTCACAACCCAACAAACGCGTCATGGCAAAGTTTGAAGGCGCCCCATCAAATGTGATGCTAACAATCTTAACTCCAACTTCACGTGCTAATGTTATGCACTGTCGCACCAAATTGCATCTTTGTTCACCAGAAGCACCATCGGTTAAAAAATAGCCCACTGGGATTTTCCAGTTTGCATTTATAGCAACTAGTACAAAAACTAAAGCATCTTTAGCTAAAACTCTATTATCTTCTTCAACATCAGATCCAATGTCGACATATCCATGGAACTTCTTTCCATCAAATTCGACATGACGCCTTATTGACATCTCATCTAACATAAGTGCACATAAAATATTATATTGTTCTTGTTCTACACGATATTTAATTTCAGTAAAAGCTTCCGCAGTGAAACCCGGCTCTCCATTAACTGATTTGTACCACTTCATCAATGTTTTTGGGTGAGGTAAACATGAATTAAATGTTCTTCGTACATATGAGTAGGCTGATGGTGAGTAATAGTGTAAATTTAGTGCAAATTTTCTTAATTCGGGTGTATATTTCCTACTTGCATTTCCTAATTGTCTTTTCAATATTTCTTTTTGAGGAGCAGGAATATTTTGTAATACTTCATATGTTTCTTCATTTATAAAGTTTTTCTTTTTCAAATCACTTAAGACGTTTTTCAGAGTAGCTATTTTCTTTATGTTTCTTCTATGTTGTTGCTTCAAAACTTTTATTTTTTTCCTATAAGTGGAAGTTTTATATTTAAAGTTTTGAAGTATTTGTGCTCTAGATGGTGAATAGGGACGTGTCCCCCGCCGTTCCGGAGAAAATGATGTTGTTTTTGATAAAAAAATGGCGGATACCACTTGATCCAGATAAACTGGGTAAACTTTCTTGTTCTATTTGTTAGGAACAAAACTGTCAGTATCAATATTAACAGTACTCGTACTTGCTGAACTTTCTTCAGTGATCCCAGTTACATGTTGGGTAATCTAAAAAATAAACAGAATATCATTATACTGCTAATCTGCATCAGTAGAATTACCACATTCATGTTATGTAAAAGACGAAGTATATTTAATTTATACGAGTATATGTTTGTATAATAGAGTAAATAATAACCATAAATATATCTGTACATGTTGAAATTGCATTGGAAAAATGGTAGGCACCTTCCCGTTTAATAATTTTGTATAAAAGGCCGATTTTTCAAAGCAGTCCTCAGTGAAATGTTCAGAACAAATTACAGCCGAACTTGACGGTGACCATTTTCTTCTTCCAATTGCGTTTATCCACATTTCCTTTCGTTTGGAAATCTGAACTTCATATTACCTGCACATTATTTGCAATAACAAAATCGTCACACACACACACACTTATGTAAAATGTGTTATAAACTTATCAAAATCAGTATAATAACAATAAAATTCAAAAGAGATACGTATTATAAAACTCAAATCCCAAATATAACAATAAATTATACATAAAATTAAAATATACTAACCTATGAAAAGAAATGCGACCATATTCTTTTTCACGTTGCATCTGTTTTGCAGATTTATTTGCTGTTCTGTTAAAACAACCAACTACTTCACAAGCAGGCATTTTTAGAAAACTACAACAAAAAATAATAAGAGAAATTAGATTCCGTACACTTTACTAAATGGCTAAACAATTTCTAAAATATTGTCGCAATAATAACTCACCTTATAATATCCAAAATACGTAGTAAAATCACAAAAGAGACAAAAACAAATCATCTAACCTTACAAAGCAAAGAAAGCACGCGTTTTGTTGGGATAGGTCATTACAAAACAACTTGCCTATTGGAGTGGGGGCATCCGCCTTCAATTTTTCGGCCAGCGCTCCCCCCCCCCCCCCCGATTCATAGGTTTATTTTTACCTTCCGTCACCTATAGGTAAGGAAGGTATTGTCTTTGGTCAAAAAATTCGGTGGTGAGTTTTCATTGAATAAGCACGTTTTAGGGTCTTTACAATACGATTTTACTATTTTTACGATGATGTCTGCATGTGTGTGTGTGTGGACCGCCTTTCGTGTACGATATCTCCAATACTAGAATTCCAAAAATTACGATTCTGGCGTATTCCTCTTCCTTTTCCTTACAACCATATGCAGACTTGATTAGATTTTGGTTATAATTGGTCAACCGGAAGTACCCTCATTTGAAGATTTTAACAGTTTTTCTTGAAAAACTCAGTTAAATGTTATTATAACTTAAAGAATATATTATTCTCTATACGATTTGATTGCATTTTATATTTCATATTCAACAGATATAGAGTTAAAGAATTATAAAGATAATAAATTTTATAATTCAGCCAGCTATGCTAACTTAACCATGGAAACTGCTAATATATTCAGGTAATTCAAATTGACAGATGTCAGTATCAATAAATTGTTACGGCGTTCATTACGATAGGAAGTGAACAATTATCAATATGGCGTTGTGTAACAGTTTCGATGCTAATTGATGGCGTAATCAATTAATATCTGTTGTTTGGCGATTCTTTTTATTTCTTTATGATTCAATATATATATATATATGTGTGAGTTGAGGTGTAAGGTTGTATTTGGTGTCTTGCGGAAATAAACTGATTAATTGTGAATTGTGTTTTATTTTTTTAAATGTACCAAGTGTAACAAAATAGTAAATGTATGATGTAAGGTAAGTAAGGGAAATAACTCTAGTGTTGGGCGTTTCTAGAAAGATATAAGAGAGACGATTACATTGGTTTGAACATGTCATGAGGAGAGATGAGTATATTGGAAGAATGAATAGCTTATAACAGAAGGTGGAAGAAACATAGAAAGACCAAATATAAGATGAAAGAAGAGAAAAGGAACTGAATGAGGACGACACGCAAAACAAAAATTAGTGGAAAAAGAAAATAAAAAATAGCGATCCCCTAACGAATGGGAAAAACTAAAGAAGAAGATGTTAGTGTCAAGTGCAATTCGCATAGTTTTATTAAATAATTTAACTGGAAATATAGGATCTTTTATGTGTAGGGCGCGTGCAGTGACGTGACTTTACTGACTTTGGCAAGCAGATACGAATGTGGACTCGTGTCAAAATGACAGCGATTAATTACGTCCATATCTGACAAATGTCATAATTTTTCATTCAAAATTTCATGATTTTCTTATTTCATGTGGTTTATTTATTATCAGGGGTGTGAAATTCAGTTGCCAAGAAAAGGAATCATAAAATGCCAAAAAATGAAATTTTGAATGAAAAATTTTGACATTAGGATGACCCGCAAAACAAATGAATGGAAGAAAAAAATAAAAATTAGCGACCCGTAACGAATGGGAAAAGCTAAAGAAGAAGAAAATGTCAGTGTCAAGTGCCATTTGCATGAAATAATATTACTGGAAATTTAGAATCTTTTGCAAGAAAATTTATGTATGGAATTTATTCATAATACATAGGATTGACGGAAGGTATTGTGCTGGCCACATCAGATTTTTACCTCTCGCTAAGAGAGGTATTGCATGGGAAGATCTGAAAAGGTTTTGGTAATAATTGGACAACCGGAAGTAGAAGATTCTTGAAAAAAAATCTTCTAAATATTATTTTTTGAAAATTTTTCGTGGTAATATTAAAGAAAATTAAATTCTCTATCTGATACATTTAAATATTTTATTATATATTCCATAGATTTAGAGATAAAAGAAGTATAATATATAAAATAATCTGTTGTAATAAATTTGACAGCCGAAAGAATGCCATGAAAAATAGTTGATAATTTAAATTATTTGTAACTGACAGATAAATGTCAGTGTCAGAAATAATGAGTAATGAATTAAAAATGTACTTGGAGAATCCCTTAGTTCTTGATCTGTGACTATTATGGAGATGACAAGGCTAGGTTGAAGGACTTAAATTTGTTTCAAACATTATGGGACAATGTACACCAGTACTGTAGACTAGAGTAACTTTGAATTGCGAAAAAGCTATCAAATTCTTCTCAAGTAAGTTGTAAATATTGACAAAATCGGAGTGCAATCTATCCGTCACTTTATTAAAGGGAATTAAGGTTATTTAGATATAACAAGTATGAAAAAATAAAATGTAAAAGAAGATATATAAGAATAGATGCACAATCCAGATATATACATTTTAGACCGCCCAAAATTAATGTTTTTACTAGAAGAATATGAAGAGAAAGTAAACAAAGTTGTTCGAATTGAAAATTGCTGTTACCAGCCTAATATTTATATATGGTAAACTCTACTTTGTAATTTATTGTAACATAATTTATGGTAAATATCTTTATGTTGAGACATGCTATTATTGAATAATAAAGAAGTTTATACGTCATAGATTTATATGAATATATTATTTGTATTTATAAAAATAATCTTTGCTTTATGCATACAGCCAGGTAAAATATACGGCGAGAGGTTATGTGCTGGCCACATCAGATTTTTTTTCTTGTTTTCGTCATCAACAAAATTTAATCATAGTGGGCGACACTGCTTTGTTGAAAGAAAAAATATAGTTGGCCACAATGTCAAGAGTGTGAAGAAGTCGTAGAATTCTCCGTTGCCGCGTTTTTGGCTTGTAGAAAAAAAATGGATTATTGTTGTGTATTGTTTTTACCTCTCGCTAAGAGAGGTATTGCATTCATGCTAAAAATCGCATATCCAGATTTTATTGAATAAGCACGTTTTAAGGTCTCTACAATCCGATTTTAACATTTTTACGATGATGTCTGTGTGTGTGTGTGTGTGTGTGTGTGTGTGGATGTGTGTGTGTGTGTATGGGTGTGTGTGTGTGGGATGTTGGAAGGACGGTTACTCAAAAACTATAAGACTTAAAATTTGTTTAACAACGTATTTCCCAATCGGACATTCATGGGAAGATCTGAAAAGGTTTTGGTAATAATTGGACAACCGGAAGTAGAAGATTCTTGAAAAAAAATCTTCTAAATATTATTTTTTGAAAATTTTTCGTGGTAATATTAAAGAAAATTAAATTCTCTATCTGATACATTTAAATATTTTATTATATATTCCATAGATTTAGAGATAAAAGAAGTATAATATATAAAATAATCTGTTGTAATAAATTTGACAGCCGAAAGAATGCCATGAAAAATAGTTGATAATTTAAATTATTTGTAACTGACAGATAAATGTCAGTGTCAGAAATAATGAGTAATGAATTAAAAATGTACTTGGAGAATCCCTTAGTTCTTGATCTGTGACTATTATGGAGATGACAAGGCTAGGTTGAAGGACTTAAATTTGTTTCAAACATTATGGGACAATGTACACCAGTACTGTAGACTAGAGTAACTTTGAATTGCGAAAAAGCTATCAAATTCTTCTCAAGTAAGTTGTAAATATTGACAAAATCGGAGTGCAATCTATCCGTCACTTTATTAAAGGGAATTAAGGTTATTTAGATATAACAAGTATGAAAAAATAAAATGTAAAAGAAGATATATAAGAATAGATGCACAATCCAGATATATACATTTTAGACCGCCCAAAATTAATGTTTTTACTAGAAGAATATGAAGAGAAAGTAAACAAAGTTGTTCGAATTGAAAATTGCTGTTACCAGCCTAATATTTATATATGGTAAACTCTACTTTGTAATTTATTGTAACATAATTTATGGTAAATATCTTTATGTTGAGACATGCTATTATTTAATAATAAAGAAGTTTATACGTCATAGATTTATATGAATATATTATTTGTATTTATAAAAATAATCTTTGCTTTATGCATACAGCCAGGTAAAATATACGGCGAGAGGTTATGTGCTGGCCACATCAGATTTTTTTGTAATGCATTGAGTTGTTTTTGGTATATTTATAATAAAATATTTACTTATTTCGACTTAAAAGACACGTGAATTGTTTCTTTGTGTTTGTAACATAAGTGGCGACCGTGACAGGACAGGCAAACGTGTTGTAAAATTTGAAGTTTAGGTTTTGAAAATGTTAAGAAAAAAAAGGACGAAAGAAATCACAAAAAAGACGGAACGCAGTAAGAAAGAAAAGTCGGTATGAAAGCGGGTATTTACTAAACTGTGTGAAAAGCTGACAAATGAGATGAAAAAGAACCAGCAGATGAAGATGAAATTCAAGTCAATATATTGCTCCTTGGAAAGAGGTCTTTAAACTGGAAAGATTGGGTAATGAAATTTTAGGACAAATGTTGGTCACTGACGTAGATATGAAAGAGTACAAAAAGGAAACTACAACTGCTGATGAATATGTGAGTAAATACAAAAAGTTGGAAATAATAGGTACGCCAAGTTTTAAATATCGTAGATACTGCATCACAACACAGTAGATCAAATGATGATGCAAATTAAAAATACAATAATATATATTAAATATACTTGTACCTCCCAGAAAAATCTGATTTTTGACACTGACATTTTGTATTTATCTGTCAATTACAAACATTTAAATATCTCAACTGTTTTTTGGGCAACGAGATTTATTACAACAGATTTTTCTATATTATTATATACTATACTTCCAAACCTATACGAGATATAATAAAAAAATTAAACGTGACATTGAAAATTTTATTTTCATTAATATTACCAAGAAAAATTTTCAATAAGTAATATTTAGAATATTTTTTTTCAAGAATCTGCTACTTTCGGTTGTCCAATTGTTACCAAAACCTTATCAGTTCTTCCCACTAATGTCCGATTGAGAAATACGTAGTTAACAAATATTAAGTTTTATAGTTTTTGAGTAATCGTCCTTCCAACGTCCCACACATATACATCCATACACACACACACACACACACACACACACACACACAAAGACATCATCGTAAAAATCGGATTGTAGGGACCTTAAAATGTGCTTATTCATTAAAATCTGGATATGCGATTTTTAGCATGAATATATATATGTATATATATATATATATATATATATATATATATATATATATATATATATATATATATATATATATATTAGGGTGGACCCTAAATGGGGTGAAGTCAAATTTTAACCGGGCCGCCCCTCAAAATGGTCCCAAATTGGAAAAAAAAAATTGCAGTAATTTTTTTTGCGCGTAATATTAAGGTTTAAGGGTGCCGAAATGCACTTTTCTACTTTTTATGTAAATAAATTCGGATTTTTACACATTTTGGAACTTTATTTCTTTTCGAGGCAATAGGAGGTTTCAAAAATTTACCCAGCGGTGGAATACAGTCTATAATTACCCGATAATGTGTGGTAATGATTCTGATATTATTCTGAAGAGTTTTAAAGATGATCAAACTATTGCTCAAAAGACTTGAAAAGCTGTTTTGGCTTAGATGTTGTGATAAAAAGAGATAAAACAATTAAATAATTTCAAATCTACAGTACAAAAGTTGAATATTAAATGAAAAAGAATTTCAGTCTGACCTCATTTTCACGCACCCTGCAGAATTTAATGATTCTACAGGGTGCGTGCAGAATCATTGCATCTGCAGAATGAATAAAATAATTTTATTGAAAAATATATATATTTTTTATTAATACACAAATAGCGTTTGAGTAATGCTTGTTTTTGAATAACTATTTTTCAGGTTATATTTAACATCAACACAAAAACATGATAGAGGGCACTGTATGTCGCCGACAAATGTGGCATCAAATCACTCACATTTTTGAAATTGCTGAAAATCCTTAAATAATAACACTTTTAAAATTAAGTCAGTTAATTAACAATTGATTTAGTAATTTTATTGTAGATTTGAAACTATATAATTGTTTTGTAATTTTTTTTAATCATCTAAGCCAAAACGGCTTTTCAAGTCTTTTGAGCGATGGTTTGATCATCTTTAAATCTCTTCAGAATAATATCAGAATCATTACCACACTGTATTCCACCGCTGAGTGGATTTTTGAAACCTCCTATTGCCTCGAAAAGAAATAAAGTCCCAAAATGTGTAAAAATCCAATTTTATTTAAATAAAAAGTAGAAAAGTGCATTTCGGCACCCTTAAACCTTAATATTACGCGGAAAAAAATTTACTACAATTTTTTTTTCCAATTTGGGACCATTTTGAGGGGCGGCCCGGTTAAAATTTGACTTCACCCCTTTTAAGGTCCACCCTAATATATATATATATATATACAAAAAATTCTAATTACACCTAATCTTTATATTTACGTATTTTCTATAATTTTAAATTCATTCTGTAGAAAAGCCTTCGGTACTATCTCTGAATTTATGACACTGACATTAGTGACATTTATCTGTCAATTACAGACATTTTAATTTCTCAAGTACTTACCATGGAGTTTGGGCTGTGAGCAAGCTATGATATTTACTACAACGGATTATTTTATAGATTATATATCTATATCTTTAAATCTATAGAAGGTATAATAAAAAAAATAAATGTGTCGGATAGAGAATTTTGTTTTTTAATATTTGTAATACATAAATATTCAAAAAATGATATTTAGAATTGTTACCAGAAACTATTCAACTCGTCCCATAACTGTTAGATTGAGGAATCCGTAGTTATACAGGTCTTTAATCTTATAGAATTTGACAAATCGCACCTCCAACAATCTAACAAACATATATACCCACAAACATACACACACACACAGAGACATCGTCGTCAAAATATTATTATCGGATTCTAGGGATTTTAAAACGTGCTTATTTACTAAAATCTGTATATGCGATTTTTAGCATGATTCCATACCTGTCTTAGCGAGAGGTAAAAATGTAAGTTTGTGTTATACAGAGTGATCTAAAATGGTTCAAGCGTACCGGTCCGTACAATTTTGACATTTGCCGCTAAGTTGGTTTTGAAAGCATTGTCATAAGAATAATGAGAAGATCCGCCTGCAGTCCACTTTAGCTCTCCCGAACGAAAATATGCTTTAAGAAGTTTGTCATGGTCTTCATTAAAAGTCATAATGAAATGAAATTAGATTTTTCACGAAGGTATGCGAAATAAATATCAAATGAATCAACGTACGGCAATATTATTAATTAAATGTCATGCACCTGTCATAAGTGGAATAGAGTTTTGATGAACGATAAATTATGGAAAATTGAAATATAATTTTGACACTATTTTAGAAAAAGTGGTCACATGACCTTCAGCCATTTTCGACCACTGTATCTCAAATATTTACCAACAGAAAAAATATTTTCGTATGCCACTGGATGAAAAATAAAAATATGATTTTTTTTTATTTAAAACATTTTTCTTGATTACCAAATGTTATTTGCAAAGGAAAATTTCGACCAAAACCAATTTTTCGCTAATATCTAGTAACCTGTGGGAATTTTTAACAAAGCAAAAGCTCATCTACGATAGCCCTCCCAAGGCGCCTGTCTCATTTAACTGAAATCTATGTTATAGTTTCTGAATTTGGCCTTCGAAATCCGGACAGCCAGTATTTACAGGAGTAATACAAACATTTATGAATACAGGCGTAAATATTATGAGAGTAATAGGAAACACACATATATATATATATATATATATATATATATATATATATATATATATATATATATATATATATATATTCAATATGACAGGTACAAACAATCATTGACACATTGTCCGTTTCTGTAAAAAAATATAAATTTTACTATTAGGTGTTGGATAACACGTTTTACTGTATACATAGGATAAGTGGTATGACACACTCCAGAAAATTGTCCCACACTCGTCTTCGGCGTCGTGGGACAAACTTTTCTCGCGATGGGTACATATTAATTGTCTTACTTAGCCCACTTATATATATATATATATATATATATATATATATAAGTGGGCTAAGTAAGACAATTAATATGTACCCATCGCGAGAAAAGTTTGTCCCACGACGCCGAAGACGAGTGTGGGACAATTTTCTGGAGTGTGTCATACCACTTATCCTATGTATACAGTAAAACGTGTTATCCAACACCTAATAGTAAAATTTATATTTTTTTACAGAAACGGACAATGTGTCAATGATTGTTTGTACCTGTCATATTGAAATAAATAAAAATGTTACTATTATGGTAAAAAAATCATCCAATACACTAATGGGTAATTTTAACAAAAAACCTCTAGCGGGTAATCATTCACTTTGCTATAGTAATGGCAAAATTCATAAGCGGTGCTTTTACTGAAAGTAACATACAACAAATTATACCTAAATACTATATATATTAACAAAAAAGTATGTACAACTGCGTTCAGGGATACGTGTATAATGTAAGTCATCATAAGTTTCCCAGGTCCAGTTTGACCTTTTTCATATGGCAACAAAATGGCCCATGGTACCACAGAGAGCAGGTTTTTTGTATTCAATAAGAGAACGAAAATAAAATTGTTTTTCATCAATCTGTAACATTAAGGGTACATTCTTTAGAGTAACTTCTAATGGCTCCTCTATTCCAGAAGTGATACCAACTTTAGCAACGTCAATAAATATAATATCACTATATATTCTCGAAATATGATTTTGAGATTTACAATTTATACAGAAAGTATTTGGTGAGGTGATGGCATTTTAAAAAAATTCAATTCCTGTATTTAATGTTACAAAGCATGTTATTATCTGATTATATTCCTTTTCACTTTCGAAACATTTATTAGGTTATGATATTATTTCTTTAAAACTAATAATATTTAACTTGTTTAACATATTGGATAATGTTTCACAATTAATTCTAACAATATTATCATTATAAGGTGTATTTGCAAAACAGTTTTTTTAATATATCTGTTCTTTGTAAATATATGTGGGAATTAATATAATTTTGAGAGAGTTGTTTGGCGAAATTATATACTATATTTATTCTTTCCATATTATCATTTTCTCTTATTTTTTTACTATCACAGAACGTTGTAGCTAATCCTTGCACTATACTGTCAAACGCGCAGGTATTTGATAAACTTATTATCTGTCCTCTGTCTTGCCTTGTTCTGACGGATTTAATTTGTCCGCCATTAAACAAGATACCAATTTTTGTTGGTTTAGATAAATCGCCAGTATCAATTAAATCCAATGTTGCCCACTCGGGTTCTGGATTGAGATAAAGACTTTGTTTCTTATTTTTTTAAAATTTCTATTTTATCTTTCTCGGCAAGGCCCATCCAGTTGTCTACGGCATTCATCACGGAAATATATTCAGTCGTTTCTTCATCATTTCTTTCTGAGAGTGAGAGCTGAAAGTAATATAAAACCTATCAACTATCGTTGTGTATTGATATAAAATAGAAACATGGTACATAGTTAATTACTAATAAATCATTGACGTACTCATACGTGGTTTCCAAAAACATCATATTCAGAGTAATAAAAAAAAAAATCGAATTAACCAGCCATGACTGAAAACTTTTGTCGCGAACACTAGCAGATGTTGTAACATTTTTTTTATCTAAAAAATCATTTCTTGTTGTTCTCATAAAAACAATTTTTAAAACAATTGTTAAAATTCATGAAATTCGTTTTGAATTCGCGTATAGTAATGATGTTAGCTTCATGTTAGATCAGACCTCCCAAATGAAAGTCAGGGGCACGGATTGCTTGTGCGATTAATGTTAAGAAATAAAATAGTAAAAATATTTACCTCTTCAGTGGTAATGACAGAACGATTATACAAGTAAAATTAACTGTGCATTGCTATACCTTCTAAAATTTTACAGTGTTTAACGATAAATTCATCAACTCGTAATGGCAAATTTTTGATATGTATATTTTTTAATTCATTGAAGTAGCTTTCAACCGAACTCGACGAAGCAGTCAGATTCCCGTATCCAAATTTCTTTAGCATTATCCCTGACCAAAGAGGTAGTCTAAAAATAGTTTTTGTTAATATTAAAAATGAAAATCAATTACTTTACCTGTTTTGTTCTTACCTATAACACAAATTTTTTAGAGAATTTATTTTTGGCAAATACATCAAATTGTCTCTATCGCCCGTATTATTTTTTGCAGCTACAGATTTCGCATCAGGTAAGTTTGCTTCAACCCACTGTTTCATGTTGCTGTTTTCATCAACATGATGTTCGTGTTACTGTTCTGTAGTTTCAGTTGATGTACTATCTATTTCCAAATCAAGCAGAGAATTTACTTCACTTTGCTGGATTCCATGAGCGAATTTATTTATCAATTTTCTGTTTATGTTTTTTGCATTCAGTTATTTCTTATGTATGAGTAGACATACCTTCCGTTTCACTAAGAGCTACAATAAATAGTGAAAAATTTATATCTCTAGCTTCTTCTAAATGTGTTGCTAAAATAATTTGTCCTACTCCGCGTAAATAAAATTGCCGATTTTTTTCCTTGTGTTAGATGGATGTATCAACGTCCAATACTTTTTATGGAATGAGCAACATCTACTCGTACGAAACAACGTGGCATTTTTAATTTTTTTGAATTAAATATTATTTTAAAACATTTTTCGATATAACTGTTTTTATCGAATTCACCAGCAAAAGCTCTGCACATTGCACTGATTAAAGCAATGTTAAAATCACATACTGCTTCATGTGGAAGTTGTGCGATAACTCCGATAACCAATAATTTATTGCACTAGAATTATGCCTTTCTGATAGCATTTGAATTACCGGAATTTGCCCTTCATGTACATCAGGTAATTTCACAACGCCTGCATATAAAAATGCATGGAATGATAACTCATCAAATCGGTTAATTTTTTTACAATGCCCCCTGTTGCATCTATTGAAATTTTAATAGTTTTTTGAAGTAACTGTTATACACTCGTATTTAATCTGGAGTCCAGTAATGCGTAAAGTATTTATATAATCCTACTTCATGTATTGTTTTTTGGAGGGGATATCTTTGTGACAATATTTCCAAATTTTTTAATTGGTTTGAATTAATCCTATCTGAAAGTTTAATTTCAGATTTGATTTTTCGTAAAGTTTCAAGTTTCGGTAAAACAGGAGCCTCTTTATCAAACAGCTCTATCATTTCCCCAGCCATTGTTTTTCTTACTAAACTTGCCATTAAGTTTTTATTTAACATGTCTTCTCCAAATTCAATTCGTCTTACTGCTCTGATATGACGTTTCTTTTTATGTTTAACAAGAGATGGTCAGTTACTATACATTTAACCTGTAACCTGTAATCCTTGCTCTTCTGGTTTCATTCCGACTTTTTTTGGAACATTACAAAATAAACTCCTACCACATTCGTTGCATTTACCTTTAACAGTTAAGTAATTAGAACAATGATCTGTAATTCCTATAAATTGTATAACAAAAATCAATGCACATGGAATTTTTGATGTAAACCAGATTTTGTCAGCAAATCTATTGGTCCATAACCCAGATTTTAATTTTAAATACCTTCTTTGCTGTGTTACATCTTTATAAATTTTATATTTTGACATAATTTCTTTCCATTCTTCAACAGTGAATGCAATAACAAAATATTGTTTCATTTCTGAATCATTTTTCTCATTGTCACTATCAGTTTCTTCGTTTACAGAATTTTCATCACATTCGCTGCCTATATCTTCAATATTAATACCTACAAAAATTATTATTGGAGTGTAAAATTAATATATATATATATATATATATATATATATATATATATATATATATATATATATATACATATATATATATATATATATATATATATATATATATATATATATATATATAGTTTTATGTCACCGATTTTTAACAAACAAAGATAAAAAATCTGATGTGGCCAGCACAATACCTTCCGTCAATCCTGTGTATTATGTACAAATTCCATACATAAATTTTATTGCAAAAGATTCTAAATTTTTGGTATTATGTGATTCCCTTTCTCGGCAACTGAATTCCATACTCCTGATAACAAACAAACCACATGAAATAAGAAAATTATGAAATTTTGAATGAAAAATTATAACACTTGTCAGTTATGGACATAATTAATTGCTGTCACTTTGACACGGGTCCCCATATCTGTTTGCCAAAGTCAGCAAAGTCATATCACTGCACGCGCCCTATACATAATTTTTTTTGCAAAAGATCCTATATTTCCAGTATTTCATAAACAAACTATGCAAATTGCACTTGACACTGACATCTTCTTCTTCTTTAGTTTTCCCATTCGCTAGGGGGTCGCTATTTTTTATTTTCTTCTTCCACTCATTTTTGTTTTGCGTGTCGTCCTCATTCAGTTCCTTTTCTCTCAAGTCTTCTGCAATACAGTCTTTTCATCTTATATTTGGTCTTCCTATGTTTCTTCCACCTTCTATTAATATATTCATCTCTCCTCATGACATGTTCAAACCAATGTAATCGTCTCTCTTATATCTAGAAACTTCTAACACTAGCGTTACTTCCCTTATTCTTTCATTCAATTACTTGCTTTTTATTGATACTGACATCTGTCAATTTGAATTACCTGAATATATTAGCAGTTTCCATGGTTAAGTTAGCATAACTGGCTGAATTATAAAATTTATATGAATTTTTTTATCTTTAATATTCTTTAACTCTATATCTGTTGAATATGAAATATAAAATGCAATCAAATCGTATAGACAATAATATATTCTTTAAGTTATAATAACATTTAATTGAGTTTTTCAAGAAAAACTGTTAAAATCTTCAAATGAGGGTACTTCCGGTTGATCAATTATAACCAAAATCTAATCAAATCTGCATATGGTTGTAAGGAAGGGGAATACGCAAGAATTGTAAATTTTGGAATTCTAGTATTGGAGATATCGTTGACGACCCGGCGGTCACATACACACACACATACACACACACGCACACACTAACACACACACACACACACACATACAGGCATCATCGTAAAAATAATAAAATCGTATTGTAAAGACCCTAAAACGTGCTTATTCAATGAAAACTCACCACCGAATTTTTTGACCAAAGACAATACCTTCCTTACCTAGAGGTGACGGAAGGTAAAAAACGAGGTTGGTTTTATAAATGTTCACAAATATATCATTTGAGTTATCCTCAGTTCCACGAATACATCCTATACTAATTTTCACAAGTGAATACGAAATATAATCATGAAATTTTGCTATTTTAATTATTTTTTTGAAGATATCTAAAAGAGAAGTGGTTATACAATTTAAGTTAAAGTTTTATAAAAGTGTATTAGGAATTTACTTTAATTTACCCTTAATGGATAATATAAAAAGAAAATTAAATATAATACAGTACTATGAGACATACACAATTCTATATATTATTTGTTTGCCCATTTGCCAGTAGGCTGACGTCAAATCTCGTTCAAACTGTAGTTCAAAATTTGCCACCCCAGTGCTGCGATCTTAAAAATACATGCCAATACTTCAGAAAACATATTAAACGTCATTTTTCTAATTGTGTCTGGCGACTGAAATAGCCTATAGTGGTGCAGCGTTCATTTAAGATGGCCGACTGAGTTGGTAATTTTCTGAAGTGTGATTGGCAGCTACTACCAATTAAAAGGGTTCGAAAATAATTCGCTTGATGGCATACGGCATGTATTTTTTAAGGGTACCTTTATTGGCGCTACGGTCTTATTTCCCATAGGGTACCTTTATATCCAGGGTATGGCCATTGGGCAAGATCGCCGCCATAAGCGGGCCAATGTCAAACACACTGATAATTCATTTCCCTATTTATTTGTAAGAATGCCATTTTATATTATACAGGAATATTAAATAATCACACTATGGATCTATAAAGGTAATAAAAATTCATTTATTTAAGAGATACACAATTATTGATTTAGAGGTTATGTAGAGCATAGGATATAGGTTGTTATTATCACATCTAATTTAATAACTGTAGTTATTATTTACATAATAAGTATATATTCTAAACTTACCTTTTAAAAATTTAAATGTTTAGGCTTAATATTGGTAATTTTTATGTGTTTTCAATATTGCCAGTATCTCAAGGAAATACACAAATAAATAAAATAAAAGTATTACTTACACTTTAAATAAATATTAGAAATTTAAATGTGTTTTGCATTAAAATAAAACAAGTAGCCACGAAAATACATAATAATTTGCGCAACAACAACGAATGTGACAGTGGCCCTCTAATGGCGGACGAAACGCGAGCCACGTCATGGCCATACCCTGAGTATATAGGTACACTATTTTCCCATCGCCTATAAGCAGTTATTTTAAGCATTTTATTTAGTTAAGGTTACGGGATATTTAGTTTCTCTTATTTATAAAAAAATAAAATTCATAAAATGTTGCTGAATTTGTACGTTATATTATACAGTCGTAATGCTCTAGTATACAATTTTTTTAAAGATACTGTAAAATCATATTTATCTCATGTTTTGCCAAATATGTGAAGAAGGTGGAACAACTTTGTTGCACTGTATATAAAGACTTTGTTCATAGATCAATGCATTATCAATATTATTACTATCTGTTGTCCGTTTTCTTCCAGCCATTTTTCGACAAGATTTCACAAATTAAAACGCACTTAAGGCACGTACTAACAAAACAATCATTAGACACGTTGTTGCACGTAATGCACATGGCCGAGGAAGAGGAAGCGAACAACACGCAGGCGCGTACGGCGTACCTGCGCATCAGTAGCGGCTTATCAGGGTAGGCAGGTGAGGCGGTGCCTCACCAGAAGAAATAACTGAGGATTTCATTTTAACAAATTAATAATTTTAATTATTAAATTTTAAATAATATAAAGTAGTATGAAAAATAATTTCAACTTATTTCGTTAATGTTTGTCTTTATAAATATCAAAAGAATAATTTAAGCCACCACCATAACTAATATGTAATGCAGCTCAAAATCAAAAAAGTAAAAAACTTTTTTCAAGAATTTCAAGGCCGCTGTCGCCGGAATCACGCTCGCGGCTCAAAATTTGCTCAATGGAGCAATATTTAGCACTAAACGAGTATAATATTGTAGCTTTATAAATACCGGGATCGTTGCATATGATACTAGGCGTGAATTTAGAGTACCTTTTGAAGAACAGAAATATCTACAAAACTGTGGTAGCTCAAAATTTGTTTAATATAGCAATAATTAGCACTAAATAAGCATAATATTATAGAATTATGAAATATCGGAAATGGTTACATACGATACTAGGCGTAAACTTTAAGCACTATTTAAGCAAAAGCAAAGAACACAATTATGGGACGAACACAAAATGTGTTTAATATAGCAATAATTAACACTAAATGAACATAAAATTATAGTACTATGAAATACTGAAAATTGTTGCACACGGTACTAGGCGTGAACTTTAAGCACCATTTAAACAAAAGTAAATAACACAATTTTGGGACGAACACAAAATCTGTTTAATATAGCAATAATAGCACTAAATGAACATAAAATTATAGTATTATGAAATACTGGGAATTGTTGCACACGGTACTAGGCGTGAACTTTAAGTACTGTAACACCGTGGGGGGGCAAGAAGTGAGATTAGAATAGAAGCTCTAATGATGGTTTTGTACTTTTACTTCTTACTTTTGCCAACGATGACACTTGTTCAACTAACTGGTAGGCGCTTGATGTTCGCCCACCGCTTGTTTAACGAGGACGGAACACAGACACAATTGCACTTAACACACTTAACTTTGATGGCTGATGAACACACTTTCAATGGACACAGACAATTATTAATATTACAAACTAACTAACTTTATTTACATGGCTATTATTATTTACACTTACACTTATTATTATTGATTATACTAAACTTAACTAAGCACATAAACTAAATGGTTACATTTTACATAGTAACTCTGCGCGTCTACTACGCGCTCAAACTAACTCAAAACATCTCGACAATACGAGTATCTAACACCGACTCCATGTCTTGTCAACACAAGAATCTAAAACCAACTCCATGTCTCGACAATACAAGACTCTAAAACCAACTCCATGTCTCGACAATACAAGACTCTAAAACCAACTCCATGTCTCGACAATACAAGACTCTAAAACCAACTGCCTTAAACAAAGAGTTACTTTCGTGAGAGGCCTTATCTCCGAGGGGGTGAAGGGGGTAACATATGGCATCCATATCAAAATATCAACCCTGCACGTAGGCTCGCAATAACTTCTAAACTTAATTGTCAACAAATAACTGTCTAATATTTCTGACAGCTAGACTAAACAGTCCGTTAGTAAAAGATGATAACTATTTCTAAACAGAATTTTGACTAACAAAGATAACAAGTTGAGATATTATTTCTGAAAGTATAATTTAGAAAAGATTATAAAAAGTTACTTATTTGTTATTGCTCACCTTGTTACAGTACCATTTAAACAAAAGCAAATAACACAAAAATGAAATGAACACAAAATTTGGTTTATACAGCAAAATGTAGCATATTATTAGCATTAAATTATAGATATAAATTTAAACCTGTTTTTCTACTTCGGGACTCCAGCTTCACAGACCTGAAATTGTATGACCAGAAAATGTGGAAGATAGTGATAACAATGACAATGAATATCAAATTCAATCGCCAAATACTTTATATGAGGAATGTGCTGCGGTATACTTCACTAGATATTTAGTTTTTCGTTGTATTAAACTATACAATTGCGAAAATTGTAATAAAATTTTAAAGAAAAATTACGTTCTTCTTAATGAAAATGAAATTTATTTAGTCCTTAAAGATTATGGCAAAGTGAATGAATTATATTTTTGCAGACCGAATGAACAAACAGTAAAAATTGTGAATTTATAAAAGAACATTTACATTCAAACAATATAACCAGAATTTTATAAAAAAAATAGTATACGTTATTGTATATATTTCTGTTCTGTTAGCACGTTATTTATGAGCAAGAAATTTAAAGTGAATATTTCAGTGGTTTTTTAAGTGATTTAATATTTTAAAGTTATTAAGATCAGTTACTAGTGGCGCATAGAGTATTGTAGTTTTTCTTATTTTACTGCATCATCCTCGTATGCCCTAGTTATTATAAAAATACTCATTTTTGACACCTAAGATATCAGTGAATAAACGATTTTTATAGTGACAAATTCGTTCCTGCTTAGCAAGGTCCAACAACCTACAAACGTCCAGCTACTTACTGTAAGTCTATCAATTAAATTTCTACTTCATCACGATGGCGCCTCCACTGAACTGCGGTATTTGTGAATCAGTTGTAAATCGTAGAGACAAAGGCGCGGCGTGCGCGGGGAAGTGTCAGCAGTCATTTCACTATGACTGCATGAATTTATACAATGGGTTTTGCGATAAATGCAGAACGGCAACACGTAAACCACTGTCAACATCCTCGAGCACCGCACGTGAACCATCTCTTTCGGAGATCGCAGCTTCACTGAATGAAATAAAAAAAAGCCGTTGAGTTTTGCAGTGACAAAATCGACGATTTCGAGGCCAAATTGAGTAAATTTGAGACATAACTCAATAGTTTTGTCACCAAAATCAATATGATTGAACCACTTAAGGCAGAATGTGAGAACTTAAAATCCAAATTAGAAGATTACGAGCAGCGATCACGCATAAATAACTTGGAAATTCATGGAATTCCGGAAACCGCGAATGAAAATTTAGTACAAATATTGAAAAAGGTTGGCGATACACTACAAACTCCGATTGTTGAACAAGACATTGATGCTATTCACCGCGTTGCTTCCTTTACATATGATAAATCTAGACCCAAGAACATAAATTGTCAGATTTGTTTCACGCCTAAAAAAAGACGCATTAATATCTGCAGCACGCGGACATGGAAGTCCAAATACAACGAAACTTAATTTTACATAATCCAACAACATCTATATTAATGACCATCTTAGTCCAAACAACAAATTATTATTACGCGACACTAAACTTGCTGCAAAACAAAAGGGCTTTAAATTTGTTTGGGTGCGTAATTGTAGGATTTATGCTAGAAAAAACGACACTTCGCCAGTCATCTTAATCAACAGAAGTATTGACATATCTAAGTTAAAATAAATACTAACACGGACAATATCTTTTATAAAATATCGGTTCATGATTCCGAAATCTGTGATCTAAATAAATTCTGTGTGTATAGACGTGATCGTAATAATAATAAATCGCAAGGTGGTGGTGTGTTAATTATAGTATTAAAAAAATACATCTCTAAGTTAGAAGTAAACTGGCTCTCATCGGCTGAAGATATTTGGATAACAATAAGTGCTTCTAAAAGTTATAAAATTCACTTGTGCTGTGTTTATTTTCCGCCCCTCTGTGATATACAAACGTACGAGGATCACTGTCACAAACTTATCGATCTATCATTGCAACACCCTAATGATGATTTCTTAGTAGTGGGTGATTACAACCTCCCTGAAATTGACTGGATTCTCTCAAATAATAAACTACTTCCCTCATTCCGAAAAAGACTAGACACTCATTTAGAAGTTACTAATTCAACAGCACTATGTAACTTAAATCAATATAATGGAATACGTAATAACCTGAACAGAATATTAGACCTAGTATTTTGTAATAACTTAATTAAAATTAACCCATCTATCGCTCCGCTTAGTAATATTGATTTATATCACCCCCCACTCGAATTTAATCTTTGTCTAAAAGCGTATGATGAACTTTCATCTAATGTCTCAGTTTTTTTATGATTTTAATAAGTGCGATTATGATGAGTTAATTTATAAACTTTCCTGTATTAATTGGCCGGAAAGGCTTAATTTTGCTACTGTCGACAATAACGTTGAATGTTTTTATAGTATTTTATATAGTCTAATCGATAAATACGTACCACTTAAAAAACATACTCCTAATAAATACCCTCGTTGGTTTTCCACGGCATTAATAAAAATAATTAAGGAGAAACACAAATTTCACAAAAAATGGAAATTATACGGTAACCAATCAGACTATCTTACATTCTCGTTATTGCGCCAGAGAGTAAAAGAAAAAATAGATTTAGATTACAAAAACTATATTAATGTTACGGAAGCGAAAATTAAGTCTAATGTTAAATATTTTTGGAGTTATGTAAACACTTTAAAGAAGAACAGTGGTATTCCAAATATCTTAACATACAACAACGTAGAAGCCTCTACCGGTGTAGAAATTTGTAATTTATTTGCCGATCATTTTGAGTCAGTTTATTGCAATAATAACAACTTTACACTTACTGAAACTGATGATAACCTGCCCACCGTAAATGTAGGTTCATTATATCTAAGTAAATCTAAGATATTGAGAACACTCGATACTTTAAATATAAATAAAGGATGCGGTCCGGATAGAATACATTCCAGATTCATAAAAACCTGTGCACACTATTTAGTTGACCCACTTTACATCATTTTTAATCAATCTATAAGTTTGGGTGTGTTTCCCACGGTCTGGAAAACATCATACATAACACCAATATTTAAATCTGGTAATAAGAGCGACATCTCCAACTACAGACCGATATCTATTTTATCTATATTCAGCAAAGTGTTCGAGTCTAATAATTCGGGAAATAAAATATGATATCAATAATATAATTATTCCACAACAATGCGGCTTTTGCCCAAATAAATCAGCTGTAAATAACTTAATTCCATTTACTGAATTTCTGAATAAGAACATGGATGCCAGAAAGCAAATTGATGTAATCTACACAGATTTCAGTAAGGCGTTCGACAAAGTTCACCACAACTTATTATTGCATAAACTATCTCAGTGTGGCATCCATGGGTCACTTTTAAGATGGATCGAATCATATATAAAAAATCTGATGTGGCCAGCACATAACCTCTCGCCGTATATTTTACCTGGCTGTATGCATAAAGCAAAGAATATTTTTATAAATACAAATAATATATTCATATAAATCTATGACGTATAAACTTCTTTATTATTCAATAATAGCATGTCTCAACATAAAGATATTTACCATAAATTATGTTACAATAAATTACAAAGTAGAGTTTACCATATATAAATATTAGGCTGGTAACAGCAATTTTCAAGTCGAACAACTTTGTTTACTTTCTCTTCATATTCTTCTAGTTAAAACATTAATTTTGGGCGGTCTAAAATGTATATATCTGGATTGTGCATCTATTCTTACATATCTTCTTTTACATTTTATTTTTTCATACTTGTTATATCTAAATAACACTAATTCCTTTTAATAAAGTGACGGATAGATTGCACTCCGATTATTCTTATATCGATGTGTAATTTTGTCAATATTTACAACTTACTTGAGAAGAATTTGATAGCTTTTTCGCAATTCAAAGTTACTCTAGTCTACAGTACTGGTGTACATTGTCCCATAATGTTTGAAACAAATTTAAGTCCTTCAACCTAGACTTGTCATCTCCATAATAGTCACAGATCAAGAACTAAGGGATTCTCCAAGTACATTTTTAATTCATTACTCATTATTTCTGACACTGACATTTATCTGTCAGTTACAAATAATTTAAATTATCAACTATTTTTCATGGCATCCTTTCGGTTGTAAAATTAATTACAGCATTATTTTATATATTATATTCCTTTTATCTCTAAATCTATAAAATATGTATAAAAATATTTAAATGTATCAGAAAGAGAATTTATTTTTCTTTAATATTATCAAGAAAAATTTTCAAAAAATAATATTTAGAAGATTTTTTTTCAAGAATCTTCTACTTCCGGTTGTCCAATTGTTACCAAAACCTTATGTATCAGAAAGAGAATTTATTTTTCTTTAATATTATCAAGAAAAATTTTCAAAAAATAATATTTAGAAGATTTTTTTTCAAGAATCTTCTACTTCCGGTTGTCCAATTGTTACCAAAACCTTTTCAGATCTTCCCGGGAATGTCCGATTGGGAAATACGTTGTTAAACAAATTTTAAGTCTTATAGTTTTTGAGTAACCGTCCTTCCAACATCCCACACACACACACACACACACACACACATCCACACACACACACACACACACACAGACATCATCGTAAAAATGTTAAAATCGGATTGTAAGGACCTTAAAACGTGCTTATTCAATAAAATCTGGATATGCGATTTTTAGCATGAATGCAATACCTCTCTTAGCGAGAGGTAAAAACAGATCCCAATTTGTAGTCTGTAATGGATTCAAATCTAGATACATTTCTATAACTTCTGGAGTACCACAAGGATCACATTTAGGCTTTATGCTATTTAATTTATATATTAATACAATACTAATTGTTTTCCAAAACAGTAATTTTCTTTTATACGCAGACGATTTAAAGTTTTTTAGAGTAATCGAAAATCAAAACGATTGTTGCTTACTTCAAGAAGATTTTTCACGTCTTTCTCGGTACTGCTATGCAAATTATTTAACACTAAATGTAAACAAATGCTCTGTTGTTAGTTTTACTAGAAATAGTAATACAATTATCTATAATTATAAAATTAACAACATTTCCCCTTCAAGAAAAAACAGCATCCGCGATTTAGATATTATATTCTACCCTAAACTACTTCTAAATGACCATCTAGATAGCATAACAAGCAAAGCGTATAAATTACTTGATTTTGTGATACGTTCAATTAGATATTTTAATAATATTCAGACAGCAATTATCTTATACACTTCTATCGTTAGGTCACAATTAGAATATGCCACAGTTATATGGAACCCTCAATATTCTAATCATAAATCTAGAATTGAATCCATTCAGAAAAAAATTATTCAAATGCTCTGTTATAAATTTAGTATAACTTATACCAGTTATGAAGAGATCTTACCCAGCTTTAATTTGGTGACTCTCGCACAAAGAAGAACACATGCTGATATGATATTACTCCACAAAATACTGAACAATGTTATTAATACGGAATTATTCATTGAAAACCTCTATTTTTGTGTTCCAAATAAAACAACAAGAAATAACAGCTTATTCTACATTCCTTTAATCAAATCTAACTCTTATAAAAACTCTCCGTTAATAAGAGCTATGACAACTTATAACAATCATTACCAGCATTTGGACTTCTATAGTTTAACTTTAAGTCAAGCTAAAAGTTTAATTAGGAATTAGATTTTATGAAACACCTATCACTATACTAATTTTTTCTCCTTTTTATGTCACTTCATTAGCTTATGTTTGTACCTATTATCCTATCTTAATTGTACAAAAATTGTAATTTTGTAATTAATGTTTGCTAACTCATTATTAATATGTGGAAGCTCATTATTGGGTAACCGTTAGCTTCCCTTAATGTAAATAAATAAATAAATTTGTATTAGTGACTAGTTAAATAAAACTGATGGACGCTATGACCATAATTTTTTTATTATAAAAATATTTATTAAAATAAAAGTTTTTAGAAGTTTGAAATGGAAATCTACAGATATCAAAAGCGTGTAAAAGAAATATATATATATATATATATATATATATATATATATATATATATATATATATATATATATATAGGGTAAAGTAGGGTGAGATGGCCAAGCGGGAGAGATGGCCAACCGCCATATTTTCACGAAGATACGGTTAGATGGCACTGCATGTCCAGTCAGTTCACATACGTTGTCAGACGACTGCAAGCATTGTGTTTCTTGATGCGTTAAAGTGATATTTGTGCAATTAAACAACAAAAACGTTTTTGTGCTGTTGAAAAATTTCAGTATCAGTATACATTACTCAATTTTGTGAATGTGTGGGTTGAAGGAGATTACTGATTTCCTTGAATTAAGTAAGTGCAGTGTTTATTCAACTAGTCTAACCTCTAAATACTCGTCAAAATTCCAACGAGGTTTTGTTTCACAAGCTGGCCATCTCTCCCATACATTTGGGAGAGAGAGCCACTAACTCTCAGGGATAGATGGCCAGTCATTTTTTATGTGTATTGTTCCATTGATTGACTGTGTTTTAAATTTATTACAGAAAAATGCCAACAGAATATAAAAGGAAAAACTCAAACCGTGGAAATTATACTGAAGAAAATATGAGACATGCAATAGAAGCTGTGAGAAATGGTTCATCTGTAAACGGTGCTTCTAAAAATTTCGGCATTCCTAGGAAAACCCTTGAAAGGAAGATTAAAAATAATATATTTCCACATTAGGTAAAATGGGCCCGGACTACATGTTAACGGAAGCTAATGAAAGAAAATTAGTTCTACACATTAAAAAGGTTCAAAAATTTGGATTCCCTATGACTATGCCAGATGTTCGGAAGCTTGCCTATAATTTCGCTGAGAACCTGCATATCAAGCACAAATTTAATAAAGAAAAGGAAATAGCAGGTGCCGATTGGCTTAGGTCCTTCTTAAGACACTCACACCTGTGCATCCGGAAATCTGAAGGTGTGTCTATCGGGCGAGGGCAGGGGATGAATCGCCTAGATGTGGGGAATTACTTTTCACTTTTGCAAGCTACGATTCTTGACGAGCATGCATCTCATTGCTCTTCTGTTGAGCTTTTAGAAACAGCTGAAGCGAATAGTGTCGTTTTGTTGTGCCTGCCTCCGCATACTACGTATTATTTACAGCCACTCGATAGAGCGTTTTTCAAGTCACTAAAATCTTACTATTACCAAGCCTGTAGAGAATGGATGAAAGGACACCTAGGAAGAAAGATAGGACGTCTGCAGTTTGGTGAACTCTTAACACAAAGCTGGGGAAACTCAGCCACCGTTGGAAATGCTGTGTCGGGCTTTAGAGCCACGGGGATATTTCCCTGGAATCCGGACTGTATTCCCGATCATGCTTACACAGTGTCCGATCAAATCCAAACAGAAGAGCAAAGAAGAACGCATCCCCAAGAAATGAACGATCACAATGCAGACTCCCAACCAACAGACTCTGAAACATCTCAGGGTGAAGACCCTCAATCAGCTGTAAATGTGTCAGCTGCAGTACCATCATGTAGCAAGGAAATTAGCGAAGCTAGATGCGAAACGCCAGTGCCGGATATATCTGTTCCAGATTTGACCCCAGGAAAACTTTTAGAACAAATCCACCCCACACCCAAGCTTGTTAATTCCGTAAAGAAACGAGCGAAATCCGTGGCTGCTCTATTAACTTCCCCAAAAAACATTTCACTTCTTAAAAATAAAACTGAGAAAAAAACAAAAAATGAGGGAAGGAAAATTTTAGGAAAAAGAAATTCTCAAAAGAGAATACGCTTACCTTCGCCAAATTCAGAGGAACAGGATGAGAACACAAATATAGCTGAAAATAAAACAAATAAACAAGGAAAGAAAATATTAGGAAAAAAAAATGCTCAAAAAAGCAGACGCTCTCCTTCGCCAAGTTCAGACGAAGAGGACGAGGATACAGTGGTTCAGTATGAAGAGGAAAGTGATATCGATGAAGATGACGGCGAAGACGAATGCGTACGATGTGGAGAAAGTTATAATAGCACCCGAAAAATGGAAGACTGGTTGGAGTGTATCATATGCAAGAGCTGGTATCATGAAAACTGCTCTTCTTTTATGAACACTTGCCAGAACTGCGGTAAAATCGCATCCAAAAAGAAGAAGTAGACGCCGAAGTTAGCTTATTTTCCATTAGAAGTTTTTTATTTTTATATTTCCTTATGTTAATGTCATTTATTCTTGTGGCCATCTCTCCCGTATAGCATTGGCCAACTCACCCAGTTGGATGGGGATAGATGGCCAAATGTATTTTTTTTTATAAACGTTTAAAAATAAATGCATTTCAGTATTTCCATCTTAGTTTTTTGTATACATGTTGACATTGGTGGTGAGTAACTTTGGAAGTAGAAAATACTATCTTTAAGCATTTCAAAAAGTCACAAGTATGCATGTTTTAAAACATTGGCCCTCTCACCCCACTTTACCCTATATATACATATATATATATATATATATATATATATATATATATATATATATATACAGGGTGATTCATCGGTCTGTCCTCTCTTTATAACTCTTTTATTTTAAGTCAGATAGAAAAACTCTTCAAATATAATTTATATAATATATTATTGTCTATCTACGTACTATATGCATTTGTATACAGGGTGCTCCGTTGAAGCGCAACAATATATAACTTTATATTTCTTAATGGAACACCCTATAAATATTTATTTATTTTGATAGTAAATTAGCTTCCCTTTAAAAAACTATTAAGTAATAAGGGGTCTAAAATTATAAATTAAGAAATTATTTACGTTCATAAAAAATAGTAGTTGATAGTGGAAAAAACCATAATTTAATACAAAATTTTGATTCTTTTTTATTAATACTTATTTTAAACATTACACTAATTACAAAGAAGTTATTAAAATTTAGTGACAGACTAAATAATGCAAAATTATAATAAATGCTCGAAACAATTGATCAAATTATCCATAGCTTACTTTGTTAATAATATGTAACATGATACAAACATATCATTCAACGAATAAAGGTAAATAACTTCATAATTTATCATTTTAGACCCCTTATTACTTAATACTTTTTTAAAGGAAATCTAATTTACTATCAAAATAAATAAATATATATAGGGTGTTCCATTAAGAAATATAAAGTTACATATTGTTGCGCTTCAACGGAGCACCCTGTATACAAGTGCATATAGTACGTAGATAGACAATAATATATCATATAAATTTTATCTGAAGAGTTTTTCTATCTGACTTAAAATAAAAGAGTTATAAAGAGAGGACAGACCGATGAATCACCCTGTATATATATATATATATATATATATATATATATATATATGTATATATATATATATATATATATATATATACAGGATGTTTATTAAACACACGGCAAAAATTGAAGGGTTATTCCTTGGACCATTCTAAGATGATTTTGTCGTTTGATGAATTTTGAAAAGCCGCTTTATTTCGAAGATACAGGGCGAAAAAAAATAATTGATAAAACCAATTTTGATATTTTTCAAATTATTAATCCAGTAACAGCAGGCAAGTTATATGTCAAATTTGTTGAGACTGATTGACGTTTGGTTGTTTGACGTGTATTTTCTGTCTATAATACTTAAACTTTTGTTAGTGAAGTCCTCTATCATGAATCGCTATACGAACGCCGAGATGACTGACATGCATTTCATTTATGGACTTGCTGATGGCAATTCATTACAAGCTAGGCGGTTGTATATTGAACGATTTCCTGCCCGTAATGTTTCTGATACAAAAACCTTGGAAGTATTCATCAACGTCTTCGTGAAAAAGGCACATTGAAGCGAAGTGGAGGACCTCACTTACGGCCTGCTCGATCCCCGGACTTAAACCCCCTGGATTTTTTCCTATGGGGCCATCTAAAGTCATTAGATTATTCTACTTTATTGGCAAATTTGGAAGATTTCAGACATCGGATACTTGCTGGGTGCAACTCCATATGAAACGACCCTGGTGTTTTTGAAAGAGTTTGGCAATCAATGAGAAGAAGATTGGATTCTTGCATCGTACCTGGAGGTAATCATTTTCAACAGTTCTTGTAGACTAAGAAACTTTACATGTAATTTTTGGTATTAAATGTTATTGTCGAATTTTTTTTTCGCCCTGTATCTTCGAAACAAAGCGGCTTTTCAAAAATCATCAAAGGACAATATATTCTTAGAATAGTCCAGGGAATAACCCCTTGCAACCATCCTGTATATATATATATATATATATATATATATATATATATATATATATATATATATATATTGTGCAGAACAAATAATAATTAAAATGTTGAATAGTGTAATAAATTTTTAGGTCAATGGTTCTATATTAGCCTTGTTTAAATAAATGTATATTTTTTCTAATTGCTACTTTTTCATTTGTTATTAATTGGTAATCAAACAAGATATTAAAAAATTGCTTTAATTTATAATTTTATTTAGTGAAACAACAAGAAAACTTATTCGGAGAAGATTTAGTTTATTAAAATAGGTACATTGTTTTATTTGCGGAATATCATAAGGATCTCGACTCCGCGTGGCTATATTCTGAAACTGAATTTCTGTATATGAAGTGTGGCGCGGTGCGGAGATGTTTAGCACGGCCCACTTATAGTTGATCATTTATATTGTGATGGGAAACACAGAAGAAATGCATTGGTCAACACAACTTTACGTCGGAGTGTAGTGGAGCTAAGCTGCTCAGCAGACTCAGCATAGGCGTATCTGTTTTTTTTCTTCACCGCGCTCTTTTATTGAACTTTAATTAATTTTTACCTCTCGCTAAGAGAGGTATTGGATTCATGCTAAAAATCGCATATCCAGATTTTATTGAATAAGCACGTTTTAAGGTCCCTACAATCCGATTTTAACATTTTTACGATGATGTCTGTGTGTGTGTGTGTGTGTGTGTGTGTGTGTGTGTGTGTGTGTGTGTGTGTGTGTGTGTGTGTGTGTGTGTGTGTGTGTGTGTGTGTGTGTGTGTGTGTGTGTGTGTGTGTGTGTGTGTGTGTGTGTGTGTGTGTGTGTGTGGATGTGTGTGTGTGGGATGTTGGAAGGACGGTTACTCAAAAACTATAAGACTTAAAATTTGTTTAACAACGTATTTCCCAATCGGACATTCACGGGAAGATCTGAAAAGGTTTTGGTAACAATTGGACAACCGGAAGTAGAAGATTCTTGAAAAAAAATCTTCTAAATATTATTTTTTGAAAATTTTTCTTGATAATATTAAAGAAAAATAAATTCTCTTTATGATACATTTAAATATTTTTATACATATTTTATAGATTTAGAGATAAAAGGAATATAATATATAAAATAATGTTGTAATTAATTTGACAGCCGAAAGGATGCCATGAAAAATAGTTGCAAATTTAAAATATTTGTAACTGACAGATAAATGTCAGTGTCAGAAATAATGAGTAATGAAAGAAAAATGTACTTGGAGAATCCCTTAGTTCTTGATCTGTGACTATTATGGAGATGACAAGTCTAGGTTGAAGGACTTAAATTTGTTTCAAACATTATGGGACAATGTACACCAGTACTATAGACTAGAGTAACTTTGAATTGCGAAAAAGCTATCAAATTCTTCTCAAGTAAGTTGTAAATATTGACAAAATTACACATCGATATAAGAATAATCGGAGTGCAATCTATCCGTCACTTTATTAAAGGGAATTAGTGTTATTTAGATATAACATGTATGAAAAAATAAAATGTAAAAGAAGATATGTAAGAATAGATGCACAATCCATATATACATTTTAGACCGCCCAAAATTAATGTTTTTACTAGAAGAATATGAAGAGAAAGTAAACAAAGTTGTTCGAATTGAAAATTGCTGTTACCAGCCTAATATTTATATATGGTAAACTCTACTTTGTAATTTATTGTAACATAATTTATGGTAAAATATCTTCATGTTGAGACATGCTATTATTGAATAATAAAGAAGTTTATACGTCATAGATTTATATGAATATATTATTTGTATTTATAAAAATATTGTTTGCTTTATGCATACAGCCAGGTAAAATATACGGCGAGAGGTTATGTGCTGGCCACATCAGATTTTTACTTTTTAGCTGCACAGTTTCGTTTTAGCGATTATTTAGGCTGTTTTATACGTTTTGGGTTTTAATTATCTAGGTTTTACTTTATATTTAAGTTGTTATTGGCTAGGCTTTTTATTTTTTTGTCATAATTTTCTCATTGCCAGTAACACTCTCTGCTCTTTACTGTTATCCATTCCCTGGTCTTATACCTGTTTGTCAATCTCCATTAGCCGTGACGGATCGCACTGGCGCTTCCATATTCCTTTTTTTTTGTATATCCTGTACTATTCTCATTGTCATTGTTAGCTTTATTTGTTTTGTATAAACAATTGTACAGTTCTTTATAGTTATTTGGTTTTTACCTCTCGCTAAGAGAGGTATTGGATTCATGCTAAAAATCGCATATCCAGATTTTATTGAATAAGCACGTTTTAAGGTCCCTACAATCCGATTTTAACATTTTTACGATGATGTCTGTGTGTGTGTGTGTGTGTGTGGATGTGTGTGTGTGGGATGTTGGAAGGACGGTTACTCAAAAACTATAAGACTTAAAATTTGTTTAACAACGTATTTCCCAATCGGACATTCATGGGAAGATCTGAAAAGGTTTTGGTAACAATTGGACAACCGGAAGTAGAAGATTCTTGAAAAAAAATCTTCTAAATATTATTTTTTAAAAATTTTTCTTGATAATATTAAAGAAAAATAAATTCTCTTTCTGATACATTTAAATATTTTTATACATATTTTATAGATTTAGAGATAAAAGGAATATAATATATAAAATAATGTAATTAATTTTACAACCGAAAGGATGCCATGAAAAATAGTTGCAAATTTAAATTATTTGTAACTGACAGATAAATGTCAGTGTCAGAAATAATGAGTAATGAAAGAAAAATGTATTTGGAGAATCCCTTAATTCTTGATCTGTGACTATTATGGAGATGACAAGTCTAGGTTGAAGGATTTAAATTTGTTTCAAACATTATGCGACAATGTGCACCAGCACTGTAGACTAGAGTAACTTTGAATTGCGAAAAAGCTATCAAATTCTTCTCAAGTAAGTTGTAAATATTGACAAAATTACACATCGATATAAGAATAATCGGAGTGCAATCTATCCGTCACTTTATTAAAGGGAATTAGTGTTATTTAGATATAACAAGTATGAAAAATAAAATGTAAAAGAAGATATGTAAGAATAGATGCACAATCCAGATATATACATTTTAGACCGCCCAAAATTAATGTTTTTACTAGAAGAATATGAAGAGAAAGTAAACAAAGTTGTTCGAATTGAAAATTGCTGTTACCAGCCTAATATTTATATATGGTAAACTCTACTTTGTAATTTATTGTAACATAATTTATGGTAAAATATCTTTATGTTGAGACATGCTATTATTGAATAATAAAGAAGTTTAAACGTCATAGATTTATATGAATATATTATTTGTATTTATAAAAATATTCTTTGCTTTATGCATACAGCCAGGTAAAATATACGGCGAGAGGTTATGTGCTGGCCACATCAGATTTTTTTATTACAATTTTTATATGTTAAGATGTCGAACTGTGCAAAATGCAAATATAAAAAGAGTGAGAGGCTTGTAGGCTGTGTAGGTTCTTGCGCCAAATGGTATCATACAAGCTGTATTGGTATTAATGAAGCGCAATTCAACTTTATCGATAAGAATAATAACATTTTATATTTTTGTGATACTTGCAAAAGATCATGTGTTGTTGTTAATAAAACTAAGGCAATAAATATTGAAGCAATGTTGAAAGATTTAAGTACAAGTACTTAAATATTAGCGGAGACCAAGTAAATAAAATGTTTGAGACTTTTCAAAATTGATTCTTATCAAGCTTAAATTCGTTGTTCACAAAATTCAAAATTGAAGTACAAGAAACATTGAGTGCTAAACTAAATGAATTAAACATTATTAAGTGCAGTGATAACATAAAATCTTATGCTAATGTTCTACAACGTAATTCGGTTGAGCCACTAGTAATTGTCAAGTCTAAGAAATCTCAAAGTAATACCGCTACTAAATCCGACTTACTCGTCTGTCAATCCTGTTGAAAGTAATATACGCATTACTAATATTCGTAATTCCCGTGATGGAAGTCTGCTTGTAAATTGCGCAAACAGTAATTTAAAAAAAAAGGATAATGAAAAAATTAAGTGAAAATTATGAAGTGAAGAAAGCGGCTACGTTTTATCCGAGAATAAGAATTGTGGGACTATCTGATAAACTTGAATCGGTACAAATTATTGAACATCTGAAATAACAACAAATCCTGCTTTAATGATGATAGTACTTTCGAAGTCTTATCCTTGAAACCTCTACGTAACAATAAGAACTCATACGAATGTGTCGTAAAAGTGGATTTAATCACATACCATAAAGCATTAATGTGGGTAAACTATGGATTGCATATGATTACTGTTCTGTTTACGATGGTATCGACACACGTCGTTGCTTCCAATGCTGTGGTTTTCATCACACTTCTATTCAATGTACTAAAAGAGAAATCACTTGTCCCAAATGTGCTGAACCTCATAAACTGAGCGAATGCAAATCAGCGATTTTTAAGTGTACTCATTGTCCTCATCTAAAGTCATCGCAAAATTTGAATAGATCATGCAGTTTGGGACCCAGAATGTCCTGTATATAAAGAAGCAATTTCTAAATTCAGGAAAAACGTACTTGGTGAATTATAGCAATTAGAGAACTATCACACAATCTTAGATTCTTCGGTTATTTATTGTACCGATGAAATCAGTGATTCATTATCATGTTATTATCAAAACGTCAGGGGTTTGAATACGAAATGCTATGATATTTATACGAATTAATTCGCCTCAGTAACACTTATTTTCCCTCACATAGAGACATGGTGCCATGAAGGACTCAATAGTGCTGAACTGTTTGATGTTAATAGTTATGAAGTTTTTAGAAATGATCGTAATTTTTTTCAAACCAATGCAACACATCGTGGAGTTGTTACTATGAGCTACAGAAAAAGATTTCAAAACTGTTCAGTTAGATATTCGATCGATCTGCCCTCAGTTGCACGAAGTACATAATATTGATATTTTACTTATCAATTTTTTTAATGAGTACAATATTCTATTTGATTCTATATGTTCCCTCAATTTTCTTTTTAATTCAAATATAATTATCTTTGGAGATTTTAATACACCTAATTACTATTATTGTACTTTTAAGGAATATTCCTGCCTCATCTGTGATATTTTATGCAATTTTATGAATTTCTATAATCTAACACAATACAATTTTATGTTAATTAACAATGGTAGAATTCTAGATTTAGTATTAAGCAATATTTTTTACTCAGCAACAGAGGCTGAAGATTATTTGGTAAAAGAGGACCTACACCATCCTCCGTTAAACGCTTTATTTGAGCTAAAAACAAACAAGATTTTTTTTTTAAGTCAATTACTAATAATGTATATATTTTTAAAAAGACTAACTTTCCAACATTGTACAAAGATTTTAATAATATAAATTAGGATGTTCTCATTAATTGTGACAATGTAAATATAGCAATTGAAAAGTTTTAGTCCATTACTACTTACATCTTAGATATAAATGTTTCAAAAAAAAGGTCAAAGCATGGTATAATAATAATATACAAAATTAAGCAAAAGTACAAAAAATGGAAACAATTTAAGAGAACTAGTAGCGTGCGATATAAAACAGAATTCAAACACCTAAGAGCAGAAATTATATATGATGTTAAATGTGCCTACAAACTCTACCACGAAAAATTACAAAACGACATGAAACACGACCCTAAGAATTTCTGGTCTTTTATTAATCAGAAACGTAAAGTATCACCTGTACCACATGTATTAAAATACAATAGTGAAACTATATGCGATGGCCAACAAATCGTTGAAAGTTTTGCTCATTATTTTTCATCATCTTTTAATGATTGCCCAGTAAGCAGTAACATTGATTCTGATATGAGCAATTACTTATTCCTTAATTTTAATACAATATCCGAAGAAGATTTCATGTCGGCAATACAGAAACTGAATTCTAAAATGAGTGTTGGCCCTGATAAATTTCATTCTTTCATAATTAAAGACTGCGCGTCAGTGTTTGTAAAGCCTCTTTGCATTATTTTCAATTTAATTTTAAAAACATCCACATTCCCTAATCAATGGAAAATATCTCGCATAACCCCTATTTTTAAAAAAGGAGACTGAATAAGCGACTTAACTAATTACAGACCTGTAGCTATTATTTCTAATTCTAGTAAAATATTTGAAATTATATTGCATTCTAAAATTTATAGTCACGTTAATAACTTAATCTCGGTAAATCAACATGGCTTCATGAAGGGGATATCAATTCTTACAAATTTATTATGCATAATACAATTTATCTGCGAAACATTGGACAACTAAGGTCAAGTAGATGTCGTATATACGGACTTCTCCAAAGCTTTCGACAAAATAGACCATTCCATACATATATAAAAAACTTCATTCCTTTGGCTTCTCCGATTCACTAATTGTTCTATTTTCTTCCTACTTGTACGATAGACAGCAGTTTGTTGGATATGGTGGTTTCCAATCAGAAACTTTTCATCAAAAATTAGGTGCACCTCAGGGATCAGTGTTGAGCCCAATTCTTTTTAACTTGTATATAAATGACATAACCAATGTCATAGATGTTCCCTCTTTAATGTACGCAGATGATTTAAAACTCTTCTGTACTATATCATCTAATAATGACTGTGAAAATATACAGGAAAATTTAAACAAAATTCATAATTGGTGTATTAATAATAATCTATTATTTAATATTAATAAATGTAATGTCATTAGTTTTAATAGAAAATCGTATGCAATCACCTTCAATTATGCACTCAATAATATTATTCTGCACAGATCTTATTTATTTAGAGACCTAGGTGTTACTTTTGACCCTAAATTACACTTTACTGATCACATAAAATAAGCAATCGATTTGGCACATAAGAATCTGCGATTAATAATTAGAAACGCTCAATTTTTCAATGATATTTCAGTTCTAAAACTGTTATTTACATCTCTCGTGCGACCTCATTTAAAATACTGCTCGGTAATTTGGAATCCAATTTATAATAATCACAACGATTCTCTCGAAAGGGTTCAAAGACAATTTTTTAAATTCAGTATGTATATCTTAAATGCATATTACCCGCCAGGGTATATAACAGGAGTTATTATTAGAATCCTTTAACTTAAATTACCTTCATCAAGGAGAACTATTAATTATGTTGTTTTATTACAAAAAATTATCAATAATGATATGGACTGTCCCCTCATTTTGAACATTTCGTTCCGAGTACCAAAACTCCTCGATCAAATTTACTAATTAAATCGCCTATGCATAATATGCAACAATGTTATCATCAGATTGAATTGTATGTTGATATTTTTCATGATAGTATAAAGTCATTTAAACACTCTATCACCTTTCTTACTTAAAATTTATATACTCGTACCTATATGTATATTTATCTTTACTCCTTACCCCAGAATTGGACAGTAGTCTGTTGGGTATTGAACTAACTAATACGCCTGATCTGAATAGTAATAATTATATTGGTACTGTATGGGAAACAATTTTATTACCTATTAATATTATTCATATACAAAGTTATGAAAGAATACGTTAATGTGTACCTAATATTTACATAAAATGAAAATAAATATTACTCGAACAATTCTTCCAACGGATGTTGATCAAAAAAATTCTGAAGAATTGGCGTGTAGGTTTCAGCAATAACTTCAGCAGAATAATTTCCTGAAAGAATATGTATAACACGCCAGTAATCATTAAAGAGTTGAGATAGTCGTTTACCTAAAAATAAGAAGTTTGAAAATTTACATCACATATTTTTATTTGTTTGAGTTAGTAACAAAATTTCTTTTAAAATTTTGAATTGCATTTTAAAAATCTATGAATTTTAGAATTCCAAGAAATTTAAATTTTGAATAATATATATGTCAGCTCGGCAGGCCTTGCAGGCCTGAAAAAACAAGCATATGCCTGCAAAGAATATTAATACAGTGGTAGTGTTCTCGGATAAATAAGCTTAATAAAGAATTTATCACCGAATGAAGTTTATTTATCCAGGAACCGTACCAATCATAGTTTCAGAAATTTCCAATCAGTAATAATAATTTATTGTTATAAATTACAAAAAAAGTATAAGATTTTTACTTGAAAACATTTTATGAGCCAAGTTTATTATGTTATAAATACTAGTGTCATACATTTACAGGCCTGGTTGACACATAATTAATTTTATGAAAAAATTTTTTGTTGAGTTGTAAATGTTGATCATGTATTCAAATTCAGAAAAAATGAACAATTTATAAAAGATTTTGCAGCTGTCATTATTCTTGCTTGCGAAGTATATTTTTTGAATGATATTTAGATCACTTTAAGTTAGCTGCTATTATTTTTTACCTTACCGGCTTGTGGATTATCTTTGCTCTCCAATTTACATTTTAGTCCATCGCACTCATGGTTCAAATGAAAATTATGTATTTTGATATATTTGCCTCCATTATGTTCCAAGATATCAAAGTTGCAATGATAATTGTAAATGACATTTTCTAAAAAGAAAAATATTCAATAATGTAACTTTTTATTTATATGGGTGAAGTGTAACAAATAACAGAAATATTATTAATTAAAAGAATACGTTTATTAAACGATAAATAAATATTAAAAAGATAATTAAAGGTTTATAACAGTAACTAACAATATGATAAACAAATATTAACACTAATTTAAAGACTAAGAATATTATAAGATAAGATTTATGTCACTAAATACATTTATTTATGTTCACTTGTCGACTGTTGTTTATTTCACCAACTATTCACGACGCTTATTTATATCAGACTTCTGCACTCGTTGCTTCTATAATACAGAATGCGTTCGCTGGCCTTGGCGACGGGTTATATACCTGGCGACTTTAGTTCTAGAACCTCCTAGAGAACTTCTCGAGGTAAACAACATGCACAATAGATTACGTCACCGCGACCTATCCTAACGAGTCCGCTACTCGCGACACAGTGGCGCCTGCTATGGCGCGGCGGCGGCGAGGGTTACGGAGCGGGGACGTTACACTGCCCCCTCCTTAAGACTGTTTCGTCCCGGAACAGTCCGTTATGACGACATCTGCATATACTAAGCCTTGGTGCATTTCGAATTCTTAAAGAAGTGACAGTCGATGGTCCGCTCAACTTTTTTTTGCTGTCCTTTAGGGTTAAAGCTGCAGACGAGAATTTCAACGCCGGTGAAACGGAAGAGGATCTCAACATGTACCTTACAATCCTCCAATCCAAACCGTCTAGACCACAACCTAACTTCGGTACCGCTAGCTTCAAAATGTCATTGTCCTGTAGATGATCCCTCAAATCGCATAGCGAGTTCCATAGGCTGTGATACGACGGCTTCTGGTACGAGCGTGGTTTTGTAACAAGGTAGTAGATGTACCGCTGATGGTCTGCATTGCTATCTCTCAGTCGTAGCGTTTTCCCAACAGATGGACGTTGGTTGGCCAGTTCTTGTAGTCGTCCATATTTCGCCTTAAAGACTGAAGCTATGCCGCGGGACATCTTTAAGTATTCTGATACGCAGTGGCCGAGGGAATAATCTGAAGACACGGTGAACAGATCTCGGTGTTCTTCTTTTGTCACGCCGTACCGCGCCTTGCGCCCAAAGGAAAAGTTCTCCGGCAAAAGGGGCTAGCCGATTAAAGTGTACCACTCTCGGCTTCCCGGTAGGTCGTTTCTTAATTCTATATACCACATCGTTTATTCATTTGACTACCTCATAGGGGCCCTCCCAGTTATTTTGCAGCTTTGGTGATAACCCGCGGCGCCTTTGTGGGTTGTAAAGCCACACTAAATCCCCAGGTTGATATCCACCTTTTTCGGCTTTGATGTCATACCGGTCCTTCATTCGGTCGCTGGCAGTTTGAATGTTCGTACGGACTTGTTCATGAATGTCATCCATTCTTCTCTGTAAGCCCGTAACGTAGTCTTCTCCGGCCAGGTCTTCCCCAGGTTTGCTGCCGAACACCAAGTCGCATGGTAAATGCAACTCACGTCCGAACAAGATGTTCGCAAGAGTTTGCCCTGTTGTTTCATACACGGATGAACGATAAGCTATCAGGAACAGATGAAGATGTCGGTCCCAGTCTCTTTGATGGTTGTAGACTACCTTCGACAAATATCGGTTGATCGTTCTGTTCAATCGTTCAACCATGCCATCGGACTGCGGATGTAATGCAGTTGTCCTTGTTTTATTAATTCTTAATATCTTACAGATATTTTGGAAAACGGCAGACTCGAAATTTCTTCCCTGGTCGGAGTGAAGTTCACGTGGTACCCCGAATCGGCATAGACATTCTTTAACTAAGGTTTCAGCGACCGTGGTGGCTTCTTGATTGGGTAATGGATAAGCTTCAACCCACTTGGTGAAGTAGTCCATAACAACCACGATATATTTATTTCCGTCGTTACTTTCTGGGAATGGTCCGGCCACATCAATCGCAATGCGCTCAAATGGACTGCCAACGTTGTATTGACGCATTGGAGCTTTTCGTCGTCTATGAGGGCCGTTGCTTCCAGCGCAAACCACACATTTCTTGCACCAGTCTGAAGTTAACCCAGTAAAACCGCTGGCGCAATCTTTCAAGAGTTTTGGTGACTCCAAAATGGCCTCTAGATCCGTCATGGATCTCGTTCAACACGTCTGGTATTCTACTTTTAGGAATGACCAACTGAGTTTTTTTCTCAATTCCATCAACGTTCTCTACCACACGCTTCAAAAGGCCATCCTCAATCACCATGGAGTCCCATTGCGCCTAGTACGCTTTTACACTTTGTGAGTGTGGTGCAACGTCTTCCCATATTGGTTTGCATTCTTCTGCTTTCCATTTCAATAAAATTTTCAAAGTCGGGTCATTTTCTTGATCCTTGCGTAGTCCATCGGGCTGCCAACTATCGTCGACTACTGTTGTTCTGGCGACGTTGGACTGTTTCTCTTCAAGTCGACTACATGTTTGCAGTCATCTTGGCAAGGTCTTCTGGAGAATGCATCGGCATTACGATGGCTGGTACCTATCCTGTGTTCGATTTTGAAATCGTATTCCTGTAGTCTTTCAATCCATCTAGCCACCTGACCTTCAGGATTCTTGAATTGTAGCAGCCATTTTAATGCAGCATGGTCAGTTCTAACCAAAAATCTTCTTCCGTACAAATATTTGTAGAAATGTTCCACGGCTTTCACGACTGCCAAGAGTTCTTTTCTAGTCACACAGTAATTCCTTTCTGGTTTTGACAAGGTCTTACTAAAGTAGGCAATAACCTTCTCATGCCCGTCTTGTATCTGGGAAAGAACGCCACCAATTCCGACGTTGCTGGCATCTGTGTCTAGTATGAACTCTCCTTCAGGTAAAGGATAACCCAAGACGGGTGCGCTTGTCAAAGCATGTTTTAGTTCTTTAAATGCTACTGTACAGCCCATTTCCCAGATAAATCTTCTTCCTTCTTCAGTAATCCTTGTCAGTGGTTTAGCTATGTTGGCAAATCGAGGTACATATCGTCGATAATAGGTAAACAAAGCAAGAAAACTTCTAAGTTCGTGTTTGTCCCTAGGTGCTGGCCAGTCTCTCACAGCCTTTTTCTTCTCCTGCTCAACTGCAATACCCTTACCGGAAACCACGTGTCCAAGGTAATGAACTTCTCTTTGAAACAGGTGACACTTCTTCGGGCTAAGTTTCAGGTTAGCCTTCCTCAATCTCTGGAAAACCTCTTCCAAATTCTTCATGTGGTCCTCGAATGTCTTACCTACCACAATAATATCGTCGAGGTACACTAAACAGGTTTTCCAAGATAGCCCAGCCAATACTGTTTCCATGAGTCGTTCAAACGTTGCAGGAGCATTGCAGAGCCCAAACGGCATTTCGGTAAATTGCCAGAGTCCTGTACCAATGGTGAAGGCTGTCTTCTCCTTGTCTTTTGGATCCAAATCCACTTGCCAGTAGCCGCTCTTTAGATCCAAAGTGGAGAAAATCTTTGAGCCAGCCAAAGTGTCTAATGTGTCGTCTATTCGAGGTAGCGGGTAGCTATCCTTCTTCGTCACATTGTTAAGTTGACGATAATCGACGCAAAATCAGAGCCATCCTTCTTCTTCACTAACACCACTGGTGAAGCCCATGGACTGCTTGAAGGTTCAATCACACCTTCCATCTTCATGTCCTCGATTATTCTTTCTGCTTCCTCACGCTTCGCCAGTGGTAGTCTTCTTGCTGGTTGACGGATGGGTCTTGCGTCTCCGGTGTCTATTTTATGATGAACTATATTAGTTCTCCCTTTGGTTTTCTCGTCAAATTGGAACACATTTTTAAAATTTCCAATTAGATTCTTTGCCTTTGTTCTCTGGTCGGCGGTCAATGCTTGAAATGATGTTGATATCTGATTGATTAAAGTGTTTGGAACTTCTTGAGATGTGTTTCCCTTGGTCTTCACAGTTTGAATAATCGAGGATACTGCCATGCATTCCCCTACAATTGTTCCTCTCTTCAGGACAACAGGATAAAAATTTACGTTCATTATTCGAAATGGTATTACTTGGCTGGCTTTGACCAGTGATTTTCCGACAACAACTCCAGTGCCAGTTTTGGCATCATCATTCTTGGGCTCCAGCATAACGATACTTCCCTCAAGAAACTACCATCTAAATGCGCTTCCAGGATAGTTTCACTTCGTTCTGGGAGGATAACGTCTTCGGCCAATAGTACGTGCACAGCTTTGTCATCTCGTGGATTTAATACGAGTTCTTCTTCATTGACCATCATCACTCCCTTCTCCAGGTCAAGTTTAAAACCATGCTTTGTCATTGCGTCCATTCCGAGTATTAATTCATCTTCAACTTCAGCTACCAGCGCACCATGTTTGAATGAGGTTTTTCCAATAGTGATGGTGACATCTACTTCTCCTAATGCGGTAGCTTGTTCTCCCCTTGCTGTGCGTAATCGCCACTTAGTTGGTTGAAGATGAGTCTTGCCAGTTTTTCTTATCAAGTCGGGTCTAATTATAGTTTTTGTCGCACCCGTATCCAGTAGCATTTTCAGTGGCCTTCCGTTAATAGAGCCATCCACATAGATGCTATTGGCTTTATGATGAAGAGATGCGACATAACTGATGGATTGTGGAGCTACTAGATTACGGGTCGACAGTTGTCCCTTCGCATCAACCCGATTTAGTTTTCCGACTCCTTTTCTTCCTTTGTCCATTCTGTCTGCTTTTGCATTTTTCTGCAAAGTCTTTGCGGATGGCCCAGTTCACCGCAGTTCCAACAGTGGAGTTTCTTTCTTCCGGTAAACACTTCACTTGCAATTCGTCGCACTGTCTCTTCTAGATCTTCAGAGTTTTCCTTTCTCTCGGCATCCAAATTTCGCACTCGCGATTGGTTACGTGAAGCTTGTTTGGCTGCGTCATGCTCCAATGCATATGAGAGTGCGTCAATTAAAGTTTTTGGACGGGCCAATCGCAGTGCTTGTTGAGTTTCGCTGTCTCGAACTCCGTAGATAAATGATTGAGTGGCCAAGTACTCCAGAACGCTGTCAGGAGCTGTAGTATGTGCGAGACGAACCAACCGGGCTACGTCGGCTTCAAACTCTTGCAGGCTTTCTTTTGAACTCTGATATAGGTTCCTCATTTGCGTCTGGTATACCTGCTCCAGATGCGCATTGCCATATTGCATATCTAACCACTTGACTAGTTGGTCGTAGTCTTCTTGTTCCTCTTCCTTCAGCGTTTGTAGGATGTCGATAGCTTCTTCACGTAACGAAACAGTCAACGCTATAGCCTTCTCCGTGGTCGTCCAGTTATTTGCTTTGGCAGCCGCTTCAAATTGTTTTAAATATTTCGGCCACGAAGACTTCCCATCAAATTCCGGTGTTTTTATGTGCATTTTTGAAGTAGTATCAGGTTTTATTACTTTTCTTCCTTCTATTAGACTTGGCTCAGCCACACCAGAATTCGGAATTGATGACGATGTAATTTTAGCGATTTTTTCTTGTAATTCTTCTATCTTCATGTCATACTTTTCTTCTAAATTCTTCAGACCTTCTTCAGTATTTTCCATTAATTTTTGTTCTACATTTCTAGAATTTTCTTCCAATTTTTTTTCTAAACTTCTAGAATTTTCTTCTAATTTTTCTTATAAACTTCTAGAATTTTCTTCCAATTTTTCTTCTAAAGTTCTAGAATTATCCTCTAATTTTTGTTCTAATGCTCTAGAATTTTCTTCGGCTTTTCTAGAACTCTCTATTAATTTTTCTTCTAATGTTCTGGAACTTTGTTCTACTTTTTGTTCTATCTGTTTACCAACGCCGGATACGTCACCCGGAATTTCGAATAGGTAATCTTCAGGATTTTCACCAGCATCGGCTAATGCCTGCCGATGCTGAAATTGAATTTAATATGTTATAGCAAATGGAAGCAACTGATATAACTTTTGTATCCACTTTGGCATATAGCAGTAACTGACAATTTTTTGTGTAATATGAAGAATAACAGCAGTATCTCAATATGTTATCTATCTTAAGGCTGCTATATAGATTGCAAAGAATAGAATGTAGTAAAATGAAATAGAATAGAAATAGATTTTTTTAAACCATTTATAGTTTACATGGAGTGGAATAAAATATCCATTCTACAGAAAATTGAATATTCATTGTTGTGCGCTAATTACACTGTTGTGAAGTAGGTATGTCATTTTGACAATTCTATGGTTTGTGATTAAATATTTATTATTTATATCTGCGAGATTGACAGCCAATTGATTATAACTGATGAGAGTTTGATATTAATTGTAGTAATTTATCTTAAAAGTATTGAATGTCGGCAAAGAAATCGTTGCGGATTCGCGAAATAAATAAAAATACAAAAAGATTCAAATAATATTAAAAAAAAAAAAAAAATTACGAAGAGCAATGATTTATTTTAGGTACACCCGTATGAGTGTATCCTTATTTAAGAACATAATACAAAAAATCATATATATATATATATATATATATATATATATATATATATATATATATAACTCCCACATAATATAAACATATAAATTGTAAGCAAACACTAAGGCCCATATTCCGAACGCACTTTTCTATAAAAAAGCACTTTTATGAAGCACACTCCTCATAAGAATATAACTTAAAAGCGCGCTCGGAATAAGGGCCTAAACCTTTATTTACTCCAAACTTTGTGCGAATCAGATACTCCCCTTTATCAAATCACGGCAGACGAACGAACCGTTCGATGACTTGCACAAGGTGATTACAGTGTCAATTTTGTAACACTGAAGCGTTCTACGAAAAGCCTGCAATTTGGACAGGCTGTTCGATGAGAAAAATTTCAGAGTTAATTCACATTTATCTGAATCGACTCGCGAGGTAGTGTAGATAGTGCAGACAGGACTGGGGGTGACTAAATGTCAGATTTGAAGCTGTTTTGATTGCTTTTGTTTTTTTTTCTTAATTGAAAATAATGAACGAAAATTTTACATATATTTTTGGAGTAGATGATGATAGATTTGATAAGAAATAGTGAAAATTAATAAAGTAAGAATTATTTCATATAATGTTTCAGAATCGTCTCGTTTATTAAATATATCAATACTACTACCTATGTACTTGTTGAACTTATCGTGTTTTTTAACACTTGTGAACTAGTGAAAACTGTACTGACTTGCACCGCACTACACTAGGATACAATGCACTTGTGAAATACTCATCGAACAGATATAATATTAGATTTAATTTACTGTTTTTCTCAATATTTCTAAATTGACCTAACACACAAACAAATGAATTGTGTGTGTGTGTGTGTGTGTGTGTGTGTGTGTGTGTGTGTGTGTGTGCATGTGTGTTAGATGTTTCTTCAAAAACTATAAGACTGAAAACCTATTTAACTCCGTATTCCTTAGTCTCTGGCATTAATGGGATGAGCTGAAAAGATTTTAGTAACAATTGGATAAATGGAAGTTGTAGTTTCTAAAAAAAATATTATAAATATATTTTTTTTTAAATGTATGTTACAAATATTAAAGAACATTATATTCTTAATTTGATATATATTTTTTATATCTTCCATACATTTAGATATAAAAAATATAATACACAGGGTGTTTATTAAACATAGGGCAAAAATTGAAGGGATTATTCCCTGGACCATTCTAAGATGATTTTGTCCTTTGATGATTTTTGAAAAGCCGCTTTGTTTTAAAGATACAGGGCGAAAAAAAATTCGATAAAACCAATTTTGATATTTTTCAAATTATTATTAGTAACAGGGTCCAGGGAATTATCCCTTCAATTTTTGCCCTATGTTTAATAAACACCCTGTATAGAATAATCTCTTGTAATATATCTCACTATCCAAAAAAGCTCCAAGGAAACCAGTTGACAAATCAAATGTTTGTATTTGAAAGATAAATGTCTGTCAAAAATTAATAGTTTTATTAACATTATTCTGGGACGTACATTTCATATTTCCTATTGTATTATTAATTAAATATTTAACATTTTAGGTAAGTACCTATAATATTAAATTACATATCCTTCAAAAATATCAACAAATCCGTATTATGTATTATTAATAACTACATGTATATTATATGGTTTGAATACGAAAAATAAATAATCCCGTCAATGAATTGGAAAAATCTGGAATATTTAGAAAAGTATGAGAAAATTTTAAAACTATAAGAAAAAGAACCAAATACTTATAAAGAATACAAGAAATTCGATACTTATGTAACATAAAATGGAAATGTCAAGAGATATTGGGCTAGCCACACAGATTTATTTTTAAGAGAGGAAGCTAGACGCTGTTGTAAATTGTATTCCGGGTTGCAAACAAACAGACTTTGAAAGTAACTCTACCGTGACAAGGCCTGTATATAATGAACTACATTGTTAGCCTGACGTGGATCGATTATTTGTAGCATATTTACTAAAATATTATTACTACTTCTTAATTATTGCGATATACAGGTGTCCCAAATTAAGTGGTATACCATTGGGATCTCTGAAACTATAAGCTACGAAGAAAAATATAAAATTCCGAACAGTTTGAAAGTTATTAAAAAAAACTTAAAACTGCGATTTAAAAATGTCAAATAACTCCATGATTATAAAAGATGTAAAAAATGTTTCATATAAAAGTAACAATTAGATGAAGCAAACTTAAAAGTGATGTCAAAGTAAAATTCAGGATTGCTGTTTCCGAGATATTAATGGCAACCTTCTTATTTTAAATAGGTGATACATTGGATTATTACTTTATGACAAATAATTTTGTTTTACCCTTAGAATCTTAGGTTTTTGATGAAATTTCTATTTTTTTTTAAGTATCTAATATTTATTTGTTATATCAATTATTTTAATTAAATAAATTATATTATTCAATTTTGACGTTGTAAACTAACATTATGAACTCCATAGCAACAAGTATAAGTAACTGTTTATTTGGTAGTGAATTTTAACTCACTCTGCAACAAATAATGCATTTAAAATAACATAGGGCACGAAAATAACTTTCAACACAGTCCTTATCACACAGATCAGCCATTTTATTATTTTTGACAGTAGTTGAAGAAATATTCCGACAAGTAAAAGCGAATTGAAAACGGGAGAATTCGACAATTATGGTATATAAGTACACATTCCAGGACTTCAAAGGTAGCGACCCCTTAAAATAATTGTTAAGCCGTTCGAATGGAGATATGACTTTAATAAAAGTTCCTCTAATTTTCAAATATTTGGGTTTGACTTCTGCACAGATAGAATAGTTTGCTGTGAACTTTCTGACGTCTTCGAGGGAATATGAAAGATTTTTACATCTTAACCAATGAAACATATTATACCAAGGTGACATAACGACTGGTGAAGCTTATGTATGGCTTTTACATTATCTTTCCCTGGTCTATAGATGATATCATATGAAAATGGGACCAGTTCTAATCGTTAACGGATTATCGTTTCGTTTTTTATCTTACTGGTATGTTTTGTATTGAATGTGAAGGACAATGAGTGGGTTCAATGTAAACAGCAAAAGTATCGTTAACAATCAGAAGCAAAACTAGCAAATTAATGAATTCAATGAACGGTTCATTTTTAATTAATATGCTTACCACGGGAGGGTAGCATATTTAATCTGTTTACATTTTGCATATATTTATGTATTATATTATGAGAAGTTTTGTTTTGTTAAATTTATAGAAAGAAGTTACAATGAGTAATAAAAACGTTTATTTTTTAACATCTTATGAAGATGCGTCCTGCAAAAGTAATGTTTTGTATTACTGTAAAATGTACCATAGTACATAAGTATAATATGTTTATTTTGTAGTTTTTACTCTTTCTTCTCGAAATATTGAATGAGCCACATATACGTCTTCTTTTATTTCATTATGATAAACAGTATTTTGTACTTATAAAGAATTACTCATGCATTGTACTACTATTACCGCAATATAAATAAATTTATTATAAATAAATCTTCGTTCTCCATTTGAAATGTCGCGCAAAAATTTCACTAGCAGCAAACGGCAACTAAAAATTTCTCGCTTTATTTTTCCTGCCAGCAAAGTTATCAAAGCAAAAATAGGAAGACGTTCAATAGTTTTAACTTCCAGTTCGCTGAACAAGTCTGACTTTTGCAGCTCTTATTAAACCTACCTACCCAATGCATGTTGGTCAGTAATAAGATGGGTTTATTTCCAAGAAGGAAGGCTTTCCAATTTCTGAAGGATTCCACGATTGCTGATTGAATAGATGCGTGTTCTTTCTCAGATTTGTTAAATTATTTTCAAAATAATGCTACGGGGCGACCCTCTTGACTCAACGTAGCAGCTAAAGCCTCATCAAAGGCGCCTGCTTCTACCACCAGAGAAAAATAACAAGTACAGTTGTAACCATAGAGAACTATATCTCTATTGAGATTTTCAAATTCAGTGACAGTTTCAGAAGTCAGCGAAAACGAATGACATCTAATAAATTTCTTAATTTTATCAGGAAAACGTGGTATCCATTTGGAAGAGTGGGCAAAAAACCCTTGTGCTCTTTTAACAGAAGAGTAATCCAGAGGGAGCAGCATTTTTTTAAAGGAGCGAATCGGGCAGGATCTGATTTGATAGAGTTGTGTTAAACGAGGTGCCCTAATAGATGAATGGAGATGAGGTCGAATTTGCTTTCCATTTCATTGATTTCAATACCCAGTTTAGTAAGAGTTAACAAGAGTTTGTTTAGGTTTTGATAGTGATCGTTTTTATCGTTTCCAAAAATAGTTAAATCATCAAGGTACGCCATACATTGCCGTTAGTTTTTCATCAGAGATATAATTTTATCTCAATTACACGTTGGAAGTAAGCTACGCCATTTGTCTCGCCAAAAGATATTCTGGTGAACTGATACAGATTGCCTTTCTTTTCAAAAGCTGTGAATATGTTAGACTTTCGAGTTTGCCGAGTCTCGATTCATACAAATAGTGATCTAGTCATTGTATTATTCAGATATTTTATGTGTGATTGACAGGTGTCAATTTTTATATGTTTTGTATTTTTCATTTATTGATTCATTGTACGTTTTACTTTATTTGTGTACGTTTATTATGACATCATTATCTTTAATAGGTTATGGGCCCGGGGGGGGGGCGATTTTTGAGCGTTCGTAACGAACGATATCGTTCGCTATTCGTGCGATGTCGACTGATTTCAATTTTTGAGCCCTCGTTTAAAGCCGCATACGCTTCAAACCATTCTTACGTATGCGAGTGGGGGTTTGGCATTCGTTTTCAACTCGCACTTGTAGTCATTAGTATAAATATAGGTTATTATTATTCTACGTTTGGATTATAACTATATATGAGTTGTTATATTTAAATTTACTAAATGAATTAGAAGATATCGAGGAAAATTATCAAATTGTGGATGAAAAGGCATTTCAAATTCGTGTAAATCCAATAACTGAATTAAACAATATTCAGTTCGTGAGATTATTTCGATTAAATAAACATTTATTTCAATATCTAAAAGAACTGTGTGAAACGTTTATGCGTCCCAAGAAACGAAATACTGATTTGGATATTTCTACAAGAGTAAGTTTGTTTGTTGTCGTATACTTTGTTCAAAAATTGTTCAGACGTAGGTACAATAATTATTTAGGTATTATTAGCACTGCGGTTTTTTGCATCTGGCAGCTACCAATTAGATATAGGTTCTAATTGGTTCCCAGGTGTTTCCCAAAGTTCAGTATGCAGAGCCATAACAGAAATTAGGGATATTTTATGCAGAGCAGATATTTTTGGAAGACGTAAAATTTTCCAGTACCCTAGAGGAATTAGACAACACTAGGTGCAAGTAAAAAAATAATATTTACATATCATGTATATTCATATAGTAAATAAAAAATCTTATGGTTATTACAGTTTTTTTCAGAAATATCATATTCTTGGTATTATAGGGTGTATAGATTGTACGCATGTCGCAATATATCCTCCATTTGTAAATCATGCTGAATACCCTGAATATGTATATGTAAATCGGAAGGGTTATCACTCAATAAACATTCAATTGGTAAACATTCTAAATATCTATATTCTTTTATTATTTCATGTAATTATATATGTATGAGTTTATGTTTCAGGTATGTGATAGTGGTTTAAAATATTAAATGCCAACGCTAGATACCCCAGTAGTACACATGACGCTCATATTTGGAACAACTCCGATATACAGTAATTAAAATATGGATTTTATTTATTGCAAAATCTATTATTATTTACCTTACGTCAAGTTTTCAAGTTTTTACCGAGCCCGGTATGCTGTTTAGCATATTTGCAATATCTTGCCATTCTTGCTCAGCATGTTTGTATATAAAGCAGGGACTAAAAACGAAATGAGAACAAAAACGAAATAACGAAATACAAGTAAATTTTTATAAGAACGAAAACGGAAACGAAAACGCAATATATTTTTTTCGTTCATGATTGAAAACAAAATAATTAATAATGTGGGATGTTTATCATCCATCTACTCAACCAGTCTCAGTGCCTCGAAAGAGGCGTCAGTACACCACACTGACGAGCTGCAATAACAGCGAAACGCGTCTGTGGTTCTGGTTGAGTGGGCCAGTCTCAAATGACCGAGAGGTTGATTCAGAGACTGAAATCTTGTGAAGTGTGCCAAGTGTCCACAAATATTTAAATATTTAAACTAAATAATTAATATCGGTTACCGGTTTTAACCGGTATTTTATTTAATATTTAATTTTATTTACAGCAAATATTTTACACGCAAATATTATTGAATTATCAGATATTTGAGTTGCAAACTTTCAAAGTAAGTCTCCCGTAGCTAACCCTGTTACGTGTTTAAACGGTATATTAGTAGTTTCATCTATTGAACACTTACTGCGATAATTTTCATTTGCACACATTATCGGTATTAGTCTTATTAGTTATGTTACGTACTTATATAAGAGAACTAACATAAAGGAAGATTTGCTTGAAAACGTACTATTAGTTAGGTGAAATAAAATGTAATTAATGTTTTATTCTTTATTGTAAAAGATTCAGGCCATAGCATAAGCTTTTCTTCTTATTTTCATATATGTATTATCTTTCCTTTATTTGTATGTTTTATTTTCATGTTTTATTAAAAAAAAACTTATTATATTTCTATATTTTCATCAATTACCGGTATTAACCGGTATTTAACTACTGTGAATGAAAACGAAAATATTTAGGTGGGAACATTAAGAACGGAAACGAAATTTTTCGGGATCGTTCGGATAAGAACTGAACGAAATATTTTTCGTTTCTAGTCTCTGATATAAAGTCATTAAATAATTTTACAATGATTAAATTTTCATTTTCTTTCAATGCCTCCACTAATTTTATTCTTTATTTTCGCTTAATTTACCCATTTTATGTTACTTAACGTATAACCTATAAATAAAAAACGTCAAAACATCAACACATGTACGATTTATGCGCAGATTGTACCAAAGCCTGAAAGATCATGCGGGAACAGACGAATGTCATTGCGAATGGTACCCAAGACTACGAGCTGAATTTACCACTCGTGTTGAATTCGCTCGCTTCAAATCATGTGCAACTCAACACGAAGGTTCTCAAGAATCGATCCCCAGGTCTCGCAAATTGCAAGTAATAAACGAAGTAAACACAAAGCGTCAGTTAAGTGAAAAAAAAAAACCCAAAATGAACGTGTCACGGATTGAGTTACTAAACAATCAGAACTTCGATACATGGAAGTTGCAAATGCGAGCAGTACTCGTGAACAACGATCTTTGGGACTACGTCAACGGATCTGCAAAGAAACCTGAACCTGGTGCGGTTGACGGGAATGCCGCAAACATACAAGCCTGGGAAAGAATGACCAAAAGGTGATGTCTGACATAATTTTGTCCATGAGTCCGAGTGAACTCAAACAGGTGAAAAACTGCGAAAAATCGCGAGGCATGTGGTTAAGGTTACAGGAAATTCATGAATCGAAAAGTCCGGCAAGAAAGGTAACACTTTTAAAGAGGTTGACACTGCACAAAATGACAGACGGTGCTGATGTACGCGATCATATGAACGATTTCTTCGATACGGTCGATAAACTGAATGACATGGGGGTCGAAATTCATCCCGATTTATTAACGATCATGTTACTATATAGTTTACCCTCATATTTCGAAGTGTTTCGGTGAGCAATTGAATCGCGAGATGACCTGCCCTCGCCCGGGGCTCTTCGTGTAAAAATTATAGAGGAGAGCGCCGCCCGAAAAAGTGAAACTAAAAATGTATCACACGCAATGTTCTTGAATAAAAGTGGCGGTTGGCGTGATCGGAAAAAGAAATCGAACATAAATGATGAGTATGAAAAACGTAAAGACAATAAATTCAAAATACGGTGTTTTAAATGTAAGCAAACGGGACATAAAGCGGTTGATTAAAAATAAGAATCAATCGGCTAAATGAGCGAAAAACGTTTCATTAAGTATGTCTTCATTTCAATCGGACGATCAAATGCGAAAGTGATTTCTTGAATAATATTTAGTTCGTGAAATTATTTCGACGGTCCATTTCTTCAATAATTTGCAAAATTTCCGCGATATTAATGACTCTAAAAACGCCATTTTAAATCTTGCGAATAGTGCGACGACGGAAACCACTAGCGAAGGGACTGTTCAATTCACGGCTGGCGTAAACGGCAAAGAAAAGATAGTTACACTCAGTAACGCGCTCCATGTTCCAGATTTGAGAACAAATTTACTTTCTGTCAGTAAAGAACACTTTCAGGAAGAAAAATGGGAAAGTTCTGGATGCGAATGGGAAAGTAATACTGTGATCCGAGAGAATCGGTGATTTGTATTACGTGCGTGAGGTCGGAGAAGATGCGTGTGTAGCATCTGTTAACTCTAAATCGCAAAAAATATCTTTTCAATTGTTACACAGACGACTAGGCCACGTGAACGTGACGGACATTTTAGATGCTATGCGAAATAAATGCGTGAGAGGCGTTGAAATCGAAGATCCGACTACTAAGTTCAACTGTTCAAGTCTAGAAGGGAAGATGTCAATGGCATCGTTTCCAAAGAAGACAAACAGGAAAGCAGAACTCCTACAGATTCGGATCCTTGTTTGTTCCACATTGGCTTAGGGGAAGATGTCATGTTAATAACAATATATGTCGATGACATTTTGATCGCCTCGAGGAACCAAAAATCAGTTAGTGCATTTGGACAGAGAGTTTGAGCTCAAAGATCTTGGCTACACGACTTATTGCCTGGGCGTTGAGTTTTCTCAAGCCAATGGAACGGTAATGATGCACCAAAATGGGTACATCGAGGACGTTCTTCGTCGGTTTGGCATGACCGATTGTAAACCGGTTACCACTCCGATGGAACTGGGTACGAAGTTAATGAAGATCAACCAGCCTAGTCAAGAGGATTTAAATTTTCCGTATCGCGAGTACTCACATATTTGTCGACGACAACCCGGCTAGATATAGCCTTTGCAGTTAGTAGTTTAGGCCAGTTTAACAATTGCTACGGAGCTGAGCATTGGAAGGCAGCAATACGTGTTTTGCGTTATTTGAAAGGCACAGTCGATGTTGGATTGATTTATGGAGGGATGAACGATCCAATAAAGGGTTTTGTGAATGCAGACTGGGGATATTGTGCTGATGACAGACGTTCATACACGGGCTACTTGTTCTTTCTTAATGGAAGTCCAATTTCGTGGGACTCTGGGACGCAAAGAACGGTCGCATTTTCTACTACAGAAGCGGAATACATGGAATGTATGAAAGAAGTTATCAATCTACAGCGATTTCTCTACGAGCTGGGATTCAGTTCATTGGCCGAACTAATCATCTACTGCGGTAATCGAAGCTCGCTGAGATTAGCCGAAAATCCAACTTTTCGCGCCAGAAGTAAACATATTGACATTCGTCACCATTTTGTTCGTGATGTTCTCCAAGACAAGAAGTTAAAAATAGATTATACTTCAACAGATAATCAAGTTGCAGATTTCCTGATCAAGGGGTTGCCGAGACACAAACGTTGCGTGAGATCTGCAGGGCTTGGTGTTAAGTTATATGAACCTAGACTCGAAGGGAAATATTAGAGTTTCGAGTTTGCCGACTCTCGATTCATACAAATAGTGATCTAGTCATTGTATTATTCAGATATTTTATGTGTGATTGACAGGTGTCAATTTTTATAAGTTTTGTATTTTTCATTTATTGATTCATTATACGTTTTACTTTATTTGTGTACGTTTATTACGACCTCATTATCTCTAATAGAATATTTTGTCCTAATCACATGTAGGTATTTGATGATAAGCGATTCTTGAATCGACAGTGCTAAAATACTTATAGATTGCAATCGTCAGAACAAGATTATTTACGTTTGATAAGGGTAAACGTCCAGAAGTGTAAACTTGTTAATGGTTTGGGAGTAATTGATCACAAGACTTTTACGATTTTCATTCTCAATGACAAGCATTCGAGCTTTCTAAGGGGAATTACTGAGTTCAATACCTTCAGAAAGTAAACGATCGACTTCAGTTTTGATGAAGTTAACGTCAGCTTCACAGAATCGACAAGATTTAGTAGCTACAGGTCGATAGTCTTTAGACAAGTCGTTAAAAGACGGTGTAATCGACTTTTGCGCTGGATGAACAAATTATTAGAGGAGACCTATAACCACCAAAATCCAACAAGATATTTATGTTTCTTTAACATATCGTGACCGATCAAGACACTTGAGCAGAGTTCTTTCAAAACAATAAGTTTACATTAGGCTCTACAACCACATTAAAATTTAGCATATTTGGAACAAATTTTCAATAATACGCTTGCAAACAATATGAAAACATGTAACTCTTTATTTATATATTTATATTACATCTATAATTAATTATTAAAAGTACATTTTTTTCCTCCAATTCGACTGTGACGTCACACATAATCTTGGCGTCGAGTCTGCTCTGTGTTCTGTCATTTGTTTTTGTTGTCATCTGCTTAGGTTATTGTTATAGTTACAGTTATGGTTATGAAGTATTACTTTGTGCCAAATTGTGGGAACAAATAAATATGCCTACCTTTCAGTTTTTACTAATAAACCGTACATTTTCCGCAAAGAAATTATTAACCATTGTTATATCAAAACAGGTAAATTGCGTAAATCTGCCTTTACAAAATTACTCTCCATCACGTTTATTTAATATTATATAATAGTATTTAATTACAACTATATAAAACTGAGCAAATATCAAAAATTCACAACGTAACAGCTATCAGGTGTCAATTTGTTTAAAAATTAAACTGAATAATTCCGCAATTTTACACGGGCGGCATTGTTCTGTTATAAGACGATATGTCGACACACCTTTAATTTGAATTTTGTACAGGATCTTTTACAATTAATTACAGGCTTAATTATATTAAAAAAATTGAAGATATATTAAAACAAGCTAAAGAATGGTACTCTAACAACATGCTTTTATTAAATGACGAGAAAACACAGACGCTGATCTTCAATAAACATCGATCACAAGACGTAAACGAATCCATAAAAGTTCTCGGAAATTGACCGCAACAGATCGTGGCTACATCATATCTCTACTGCCGAAAGTAGACTATCTAAATTAATATTTCTATTTCGTAACCTACGGCATTCTGTGAACCAAAGTGTTGTAATACTAGCCTACCATGGACTGTTTCAATCCATCCTATATTATGGAACAATATTGTGGTACAGTGATAAAAACTGTGATAGACTTTTTAAACTACAAAAGTGTGTTGTGCGTATTATAGACAATAAAGAGTTCCGCGACCACTGCAGACCAATTTTCATTAAATTGCAAATTTTAACTCTCCCCTCCATATATATAATGCAATGTCTTAATTACATTAAATTAAATCCAAATAAATTCACTCAATATCAGAGCTGTCATAAATATGAAACCAGAAATATCAAAAATTACAATATTCCCAAATTTAAAAATGAGAAGTTTAAAAAATGTTATTTATATAATTGTATCAAACTATTTAATAAAATACCTGATCATATTAAAGAGCTACCAGTACCAAAGTTCAAGCACTACACAAACTATGTTACTGAGACATGCATTTTATTCATTCACTTGATGAATTTTTTAATTGTACCCATTATAAATTTTAAGACTTGACTCTATTTTTTGCTATCAATGTATCTCAATATATTTTTTGTGTGTATATTTATTTTGTGTGTATATGTAATTTCTTAATTTTATAGCGAAATCCGCAAGGATGCTCTTTTTTTACTCATGTACTTTTATCACTATTGTTATTTTGACTATGGCATGTCTATGTATGTATTGACATTTTACTATGCCAAATAAACATATTATTATTAAATATGAAAAATATTCATCATCTATTTTTGAAAAATAAAATAAAAAAGTGGTTGAATAGCCTATTGTCATGTTCAACGATTTGCAACTTAACTATCACATACCCTTTAACTTTCGCCCACAAAGACGTACAAGCCATAGAAGCGCGTCTTTTATTTGGAGTTATAATAATACCTTGTCTGTTTGTAAAATCAAAGCTGATAAAACTACCTGAATCCCCCGTATCCACCAAAGAATTTGAATGTATTGAATTGACTGTTGCTTTAGTAACAGATTGTTTTACTTATAAAATTCCTTCACCAGTGGAAGCAATAAAAGCCGCAGAGACGGATTTTGACTTTCTTTTTGATCTACGGCAGACTCTTGCATAGTGGCTTACAATTTTACAATTATCGCACTGCTCATCTCTAGTCGGACACAGATGACGGCTGTATCCACAAAAATAGCATTTGCTTTTGTCCGATTGCATCCCCGCACATACAACCCTTATTGCGCTTGAACAGATTACTTCGTCTTGGGCTGACTCGGGGTTCGATTAGGGTGATCCACTCTTATTTGTATTTATAATGCCACAGCATGTTTAGTAGCTTCAACTTAATCGAAAGTAGAGTCTCTCGAGTAGACGCTGACGAATTTCAGAAGATAGTAAACCATTAATAAACGCATCAAGAATATATTCATTTTTCTTCAAGCGTATTATAATATTCATATTATGCTACTGTGCACACACTATAGAAGATATTCATTTTCTTACTAGTACAAAAATGTTGCTCATTATTGTACTAGTAAAAAAATGTTAGCTTCTTAGTTCACCGCTGGCGGCAGCAGTCGTCACAGTAACAGAGACCATATTGAAATTTTTTACTTGACAGTTGTATCATTTGTGTTTTGCAATGTACACAGCCAACTTTGGCTGAAATTGCAAACTCTAGAATTAAACTAATCCCAAAAAAGTATTTTAAAAATCCCCAGTTTTCTTTGAAACGCTTGAAGAAAAAATAGTATATGTTATTCGGAGTAGAACGCCCTTTTTGTGTTTTACCCAGCTTGCCTGGCCTCGGCTAGCGCCTTGGCCGCAATAGCTGGGTTCTACACAAAAAGACCGCTTTCTACTCCTAATAACATAATATACTATTCAATGTTGTTCAGCGGTAACAGCAGTAAAGTTACAATCTTTGCTCATTACTTTCAAAGTACGTACGTACTGATCGATGTTTTCTCCCGATTGATGTTTATGACTGGCGAGCAAATGCGTGTGAACATTTCATTTTTCTTTGACGTAAGTCGCTTTAAGAACTTAGATAGCCTCATAGGTCGTACTCTCACTGATCAACTCGTAAACGGTTGAATGAAAGAAAATTTGTGAGCATCTTTAATTTATCGGTTTCCTCCAAATTTTCGAGTGAAGAGATTAGAATTTTTCCAATGTAGTCATCCAATGAGTAAACTCCTTAAATATTGAAAGAAGCTTTCAGAACTCATAATTATGAAATAGAAACAATATTTGGGAATAGTTCTGTTGGTACAGGTGGTGGTTCAGGTACAAAGTAAATCAACCAGATAAATCTGCTGTTGCTGAACATGCCATTCAAAAATTACATGGAATTGATTTCAAAAACACGAAGATTTTAGCAAGAGAAAATAACTGGATGAGAAGACTAATTAGAGAAGCCATCGAAATCAAGAAATCCTCAAATAACGTTAATTTAAATACAGATTATGAGCTTAATAAGTCGTGGTTACCTGTTATTCATTCATAATTTCTGTCTTTTAACTTTGTATGTTTTTTATGTAACCTTTGATCTATGTTACCCTCCTTCTGTAAATTTGTTGTCTTGACTACATGTACTTTGTTATTTGTTTTTTACTGTGTACCTGATGAAGACAGCACTACGCTGTCGGAACGTCGTCGTTAAATAAAATAAACAGAACTATTCCCAAATATTGTTTTTATTTAGTAAACTCCTTGTCTGCCGTGGGCGAATCAGGACTAGAAACAAATCGACTAGGTTTTAAGTATTTGCCCATAATGATTAATTATTGTAATATAAGTATACTCGTGATAATGCTACACTGAACCTCGACTTTAGCCTTTTATTCTTCTTGACAGAGTGATATTAAATAACTTACTGTCTAACTGACAGCAAAAGCGATATTAAATAACTTACTGATTAACAAATTAGTAAATAACAGCCATCCAGACGATAAGTCAAAACACAATGTTGCCTGTTATATGTAGATTAAGCTATTTGAATTTACCGCCAGTTATTAGCGTCTTTTAAAATTATATTTTGGTTACTTTTGTTGTAAAGACTGACTTGATTTAATACTTCCGGCAAATCAGTAAGCGTGAGCATAATATATAAAATATGTATGCCAGTATTTCAGTAATATAAAACTGTTCGTTAGATATATTATTATTATTTACGTACCAAGCCATAACTCTACCAATCCCCAAAAAACAGTATGTTAATATATGTTTTTAATTTATTTATGAAATATATCTTATAATTTTCTTATAATATTTTTATTTTAATATAGGCTGATTCCAAGAAAGAAGTGTTTTTAAAAATAATGAAAATGAAAGATAAAGATGAAGTATGAGGCAAAGTTACAAATGAATACAACATTCAGAATCCTGACATAACTATAAATGTCAAAATTAAGATCAAAAGATGGGATCAGTTCATGGAATGTAACGAATCAGTTGTTAATTGAAATTGATTGCTATATTTGCTTGATTTTTAATGGTGAATTAGATTGATGCAGGAATAACCGTTGATCTGTGGATCAAGTCTTGATTAAAGAATTGTGAATTTGGACGATAATGAGAAATAAGCGGACTTAATTATTCAAAATAAAGGAGAAATTTACATTCCATACGTACATATACCCATGTCTATACACATAGACATTATCGTGAAAATCGGATTATTCGCTACACCTGCCTTATCTACGGTAAAGGGAGATAACAAGACTTACTATATTGCATGTCGATTTGTCCATAGTCATTGATTTTAATCCCCATGAAACTACCATACAAAGAATATCCACCAATCCAGTGACAAAGAGGTTGGGAATAAATCACATTAAACATTTGCTTCTTAAAATCAACACTGAAACGTGTTATTATTATTATTATTATTATCAATTTGTAATATTATTTCAAATTTACAGTGTTCATTTTATTTTGTTCAATATTGAGAATTATAAGAGCTGCTAGGTCGATTAAAAAACTTTTTTTTAATTGTGGGAACCAACTTATTTTAAAAAGGACCATATATTTTTATTTACTTACTAGATAGAGAATTTCATCCTGAATTCAGTGATATAATATATGCATATCTTTAGATAACAATTATTTATTTGACAAAAATTCATATAAAATTTTATATTAATTTGATTAAAATATGGCTACAATAAGAGTGCCACGAATGAAAAAAAAAATGATACGTTATTTTTTTATACAGAATTATGTCAGAAAGAAGTGATTATTTTGTTTTTTAATTGATCATAAAAAAATTCAATGTAAAGAAAATGTTGACATATTTGTTTCATGGCATTCTAATTCGATGTAAATAAAATTAACATGTGTTTTCATTTTTTCATCAAATTAATAGAAAAATTTCAATGCATATTGCTCAAAAAAAAATTGTAATGTAAGGATATAAAAATATTATATCACTGAATTCAGAATAAAATTCTTTATCGATTAAGCTCATAAAATTGATAGTTCCTTCTAAAATAATAAAGTTGGTCTCCACAATTTGTTAATCATTGATCGAAAAAAAAAATGCTCACTAAAATAGTCTTGCAAAATAGATATTGTTTGCTAATTTAAATGATCTTATTATCGAGATAGCAATAGTAGACAAAATAAAATGAACACCTTAGATATATATTAGGTGTTCCTTATTTATATACAATATATTTAATTCTTGAATGTTTTAGTTCTCACCCCCCAAAAGTTTACTGTAGTCATAAGAACAACACACAAAAAAATAGCTTCTCAACTTAATTTATTCCCGTGTTGACAAGGTTTTAAATTCAGAAGAAAAAAAAACTGATGTGGCCAGCACATTATCTTCCGTCAATTCTGTATATTAGCACAAATTCCATACATAAATGTTCTTGCAAAAGTTCTATATTTCCAATAAAATTATTTCATAACCAAACTATGCCATTAAGAAAATGTGTGGTCATTTGTGGTACCTAACAGAAAAATTAGCAGCGCTAGGAGTTTTTTGACAAGTTTGTAACAGTAGAGGCAAAGAGATTGATGGTGAAAGCTCTAACCAACGAAAGTAACTCTTATGCAACAAAGCGGTTGATAATACAACCAAAGGACGTTGGCAGCTTAGTAATTTCTTATACTTTTTACCTCTCGCTAAGAGAGGTATTGGATTCATGCTAAAAATCGCATATCCAGATTTTATTGAATAAGCACGTTTTAAGGTCCCTACAATCCGATTTTAACATTTTTACGATGATGTCTGTGTGTGTGTGTGTGTGTGTGTGGATGTGTGTGTGTGTGTGTATGTGTGTGTGTGGGATGTTGGAAGGACGGTTACTCAAAAACTATAAGACTTAAAATTTGTTTAACAACGTATTTCCCAATCGGACATTCATGGGAAGATCTGAAAAGGTTTTGGTAATAATTGGACAACCGGAAGTAGAAGATTCTTGAAAAAAAATCTTCAAAATATTATTTTTTCAAAATTTTTCGTGGTAATATTAAAGAAAATTAAATTCTCTATCTGATACATTTAAATATTTTAATATATATTCCATAGATTTAGAGATAAAAGAAGTATAATATATAAAATAATCTGTTGTAATAAATTTGACAGCCGAAAGAATGCCATGAAAAATAGTTGATAATTTAAATTATTTGTAACTGACAGATAAATGTCAGTGTCAGAAATAATGAGTAATGAATTAAAAATGTACTTGGAGAATCCCTTAGTTCTTGATCTGTGACTATTATGGAGATGACTAGTCTAGGTTGAAGGACTTAAATTTGTTTCAAACATTATGGGACAATGTACACCAGTACTGTAGACTAGAGTAACTTTGAATTGCGAAAAAGCTATCAAATTCTTCTCAAGTAAGTTGTAAATATTGACAAAATCGGAGTGCAATCTATCCGTCACTTTATTAAAGGTAATTAAGGTTATTTAGATATAACAAGTATGAAAAAATAAAATGTAAAAGAAGATATATAAGAATAGATGCACAATCCAGATATATACATTTTAGACCGCCCAAAATTAATGTTTTTACTAGAAGAATATGAAGAGAAAGTAAACAAAGTTGTTCGAATTGAAAATTGCTGTTACCAGCCTAATATTTATATATGGTAAACTCTACTTTGTAATTTATTGTAACATAATTTATGGTAAAATATCTTCATGTTGAGACATGCTATTATTGAATAATAAAGAAGTTTATACGTCATAGATTTATATGAATATATTATTTGTATTTATAAAAATATTGTTTGCTTTATGCATACAGCCAGGTAAAATATACGGCGAGAGGTTATGTGCTGGCCACATCAGATTTTTACTTTTTAGCTGCACAGTTTCGTTTTAGCGATTATTTAGGCTGTTTTATACGTTTTGGGTTTTAATTATCTAGGTTTTACTTTATATTTAAGTTGTTATTGGCTAGGCTTTTTATTTTTTTGTCATAATTTTCTCATTGCCAGTAACACTCTCTGCTCTTTACTGTTATCCATTCCCTGGTCTTATACCTGTTTGTCAATCTCCATTAGCCGTGACGGATCGCACTGGCGCTTCCATATTCCTTTTTTTTTGTATATCCTGTACTATTCTCATTGTCATTGTTAGCTTTATTTGTTTTGTATAAACAATTGTACAGTTCTTTATAGTTATTTGGTTTTTACCTCTCGCTAAGAGAGGTATTGGATTCATGCTAAAAATCGCATATCCAGATTTTATTGAATAAGCACGTTTTAAGGTCCCTACAATCCGATTTTAACATTTTTACGATGATGTCTGTGTGTGTGTGTGTGTGTGTGGATGTGTGTGTGTGGGATGTTGGAAGGACGGTTACTCAAAAACTATAAGACTTAAAATTTGTTTAACAACGTATTTCCCAATCGGACATTCATGGGAAGATCTGAAAAGGTTTTGGTAACAATTGGACAACCGGAAGTAGAAGATTCTTGAAAAAAAATCTTCTAAATATTATTTTTTAAAAATTTTTCTTGATAATATTAAAGAAAAATAAATTCTCTTTCTGATACATTTAAATATTTTTATACATATTTTATAGATTTAGAGATAAAAGGAATATAATATATAAAATAATGTAATTAATTTTACAACCGAAAGGATGCCATGAAAAATAGTTGCAAATTTAAATTATTTGTAACTGACAGATAAATGTCAGTGTCAGAAATAATGAGTAATGAAAGAAAAATGTATTTGGAGAATCCCTTAATTCTTGATCTGTGACTATTATGGAGATGACAAGTCTAGGTTGAAGGATTTAAATTTGTTTCAAACATTATGCGACAATGTGCACCAGCACTGTAGACTAGAGTAACTTTGAATTGCGAAAAAGCTATCAAATTCTTCTCAAGTAAGTTGTAAATATTGACAAAATTACACATCGATATAAGAATAATCGGAGTGCAATCTATCCGTCACTTTATTAAAGGGAATTAGTGTTATTTAGATATAACAAGTATGAAAAATAAAATGTAAAAGAAGATATGCTATTATTGAATAATAAAGAAGTTTATACGTCAGATTTATATGAATATATTATTTGTATTTATAAAAATAATCTTTGCTTTATGCATACAGCCAGGTAAAATATACGGCGAGAGGTTATGTGCTGGCCACATCAGATTTTTTACCTCCTGCTACCCTTGGTAAGGGAGGTATAGGGATCGTGCTAAAAATTGCATTTCGAGATTTTGGTACCACGTTTTAAGGTTCCTATAATCCGATTTTAACATTTTCACGATGATGTCTGTGGGTGTGTAAGTATGTGTGTGCGTGTGTGTGTATGTGTGTGTGTGTGTGTGTGTGTGTGTGTGTGTGTGTGTGGATCTTCTGGGCGCTCTAAGTCAAATACTATCATTCAGAAAATTTTGAAACCATATATTTTCTACCTTATTCTAATAAAAAGCCATTAGATTTTGGCGTCAAACGGATAACCGGAAATGGCACTTTATTTGAAGCTCAAAATAGATTTTCTTCAAAAAATACATTTAAATGTTATTTTTTCGCAATTTGTTATAAAAATTAAAGATTATTGCGTTTTCTACAGGTTTGTATTAATACTTTTTCTATATATTTTATGGATAAATTTACAAAGTAATATAAAAATGATATTTCGGAGCTTATGCTTTAAACACAACTCCATGGTTACACTGTTCAGCTCAAATGTATGTAACTAACAGATAAATGTCACTGTCATAAAAATAATCATTTCAAATTAACAATAATAACGTTTTAAAAAGAAAATTGTAAATAGAACAATAGTTATATGGAAAGGAACTTAATATACATAATTTCAAATTAATAATAGTAACATTTTAAACCGAAAATTGTAAATAGAACAATAGTTATATGGAAATTAATTTAATATACATAATTTCTAGCATTGGTAAATATGCAGGTATGTTTTTAAATAAAAAAATATATTACCGCGGCATATTACCCATTGCTGGGTGGGCGAAACTGCATTGTACACAGATTTCGGTAATGATTATGACATATTTGTATCGTGCCGGCGTTTACCAAGCGTCACTTTATGAGCACTCATCGCTGGCGTGGAGAATACACCCCTGCACCACAGGGGTCAAGTTTGTGCCATTTAAAAATCGAAATATTTAGCGTTGATCGGGACCGAATCGGGTTCCCCAGATTCGCGACCAGACATGAGGCACGCGGCATCGAGACCCCATAGTAGGTATTTAAATTAATAAAAATTAAATGGCGGAAGGTATTGTGTTAGTCACATCAGATTTTTTTTTTGTACCATTATTTTTAGAAAGATCAATTGACACATCTATCTCAGAAAACAGTATGGAATTATTACCCTGGTCCAATATTGATCCGGAATTCTTAAAGTATGACCCAGAAGTATGGGAACTACAAGAATCCTATATTACTGAACAAGAAATAGTAGACTCTTTTAGCGTCGTTAATGATACAGCAGAATGATCAGTGAAGTTAATGAAAGATCACCATGGTCTGCTAACAAAGGATGAGGAACATAAGTAATATATTCTGCGATGTGTTCAAGACCATAGAAAAAATTATCCAGATTGTAAAAAAAAGGTACCTTAGGGAAAGCATACTGAAGATTTGTAGATTCTTTTTTTCTTTTTTAATAAATCATGTATGTAAGCAGTTTTTTGAATTTTGTAATCCTAGTATGTTACCTATAAGGATTAAACTCCGTATAAGGAAAAAAAATGTGATAAAGACTAAATGTTGTAAGAAAATGCCATTTTTCTATATTTTATATTGATAACGGCATGGGAAGGAATCGTGCTATTGAGGTGATTTTTTTGTGTACTGTTCTTTTGTCAAATGTAAACTTTTAAAGGGTCGAGAAATGACGATATCAAAAGTTGGAAAATAAGGAACATCCCTTTTATATATATATATATATATATATATATATATATATATATATATATATATATATATCCATTTATATTTTCACCACCTGGAGTAGAAATACAATATCTCTTTCAAAATCATGACAAAAGTAAAATATTTAGCCTCTAGGGCGAAAATATGCCATAATAACCTATTGAGCTTACATAATTTTGACAGTTCATTTGCCTAATATAAGTAGAATACAATAGTGTACAATGATACAAATTAAAACTCAAACTGTATTAACAATTTCTCAGAGTTCTTTCGAAGATTATACTTAGAAAACAACGACGTAGGTCTGAAAATTCTCCAAATAAAATTGAGAATATTTTACTTTAGTTATAACAAAATCTCGTATCATGAAAGTATTGATCTCATAGACTTAATTTCTTAAATTCATTGAATAGTCAAAGATAATAGACAAATTTTCCACAAGCTTTTAATTCTTAAAAACTTAATTTTTTATGATATTTCTACTCACGAGGATGAAAAACTAGTGTATACACCTCAGGAGAGAATAATATTTTCTCACGGAGCCTTGCATTTGCGGGCTTTAGAATGCACCTCAAGAAGAATAATAATTCCCTCCCTTGATATATTATATAGTATTGTACTCACTAAATTTCATTGAATGTAACATTTTCGATACCACTCATATATCCATCGATGATTTTTCCGACGAAAAGATTAGGTATTTTTTTCTCAGTGTTAAAACTTACATTGCGTAAGTTATATGCTGAAAAAAAAACATCATATTTTAATTATAATAATAAATTTTATCTACAATAGACTAGAAATAAACATGTTCTTTACATTCTTTTAGTAATCATTGTCTTATCATTTTCATTATTTACTACTTTCAAATTAATCAGACATCCATTTAAAGTTGCTAATAAAGCCTGATTTATGGATTGCATACAATAGAATAATATGGAATAGAATGACGACACTTCTACACTACTTTTATTAGTAATTTTTTCTTCTAATGTCTTTCAGAAGCGATTAAATAATGCCATTGTTTGTTTTTATATGATATTCTCCAGAACTTGTCTACAGTAAATTTTAGGTTGAGGATGCGCCAAAAGCAACGAAGTCACACGAATAGCATCGGAGCAAGCCAAATGGAATAGGAATAGAATAAGAAATAAAATTTGGTTATTTCCCATTCTATCTACTCCTTTCTGTGCATGTATAAATAATTCCATGCATTTGCATGGGCTTATATTTCTATTCCTTGTGTTATTCTATTTTACTCTATTCTATGCAATTTATAAATCAGGCTAAAGTATTCCAGACTTTGGAGAATAATTGTATTATTTTAAATTTTTGTAAATGATTCCTTTCTATTATTTGAAATATCATTTTGATAGTTGGAACTTAAACTTTATCTTTAATTATCTTATTTGTAAACTTTATTTTGTTTCTAAATATATCATAAGTGTGACATTGAGCAATGTTAAAAAATTAAATTCAATAAAAATAAAATGATTGTAAATAAAATAATTAATCAACTCGTGCAAAATGAATCTGTTTCAAACTTATGGTCTTGCAGCGTGAACACTCCTAACAGCGATAATTGAAAAAGGTCACTCATTTAAAAAAGTTCATTTTTCTGTCCTAGTGTAAATTAATATTTATGAATTAGTCGTGTAAAATCTCTCAAAACAAAATGCATTGCTAAGGTTTAATAACATTTTATTAGTTATTTATTTATATTAGGCCCCTGGTCCGAAAATTAATTTTATTGCATAGGGCAGCTTCCAGGAGTTGCTTGTCTATCTTTTCCAATAAAATATTACGTGATAGCAACATAAATTATAAAGTACAATATTTAAATTCATTTATACACAATGCGGTTTCCGAAAAGGACGAACAACAACTGATTACATACTACACCTCTCCAGGGGTACAAAAAAAACATTCCAAAATAAACAATATCTTATTGCTATAATTTTTGGTCTACATAACGCCTCTGACACTGTTTGGAAACATCTTATACTGGAATCACTTGTTAAATGCAAATAAAGGGAAAAATATATCATTTCATAAAAAAAATCTTTCTAAAAGGAAATTTGAAGTAAAAGTAAATGGTTACTCATCCGAAAAGAAACAACAAAAAACGGCCTCCCGCAAGGTGCAGTTTTATCAGTAACACTATTCCTTTTAGGTATAAATTCTGTACAAAACCACATTGAAACTCTTGTAAAAGTCTTGCTATTCGTGGACGACATAGTAACCTACTGTAAAGGGAAACCCCTTAACAATATCACTATACAAAAAACAATAACAAAAATTGAAGGTTAGTCCAACGAACCCGACTTCATATTTGCAGAAGGAAAAACGAAAGCAATACATTTCACAAGATTAAGGAAAAACAACATACCAAACAATATACAAATCCTCAACAAAAACATAGATTACGTTGACAAAGTTAAATTTTTAGGTATGTTAATTGACAGGAAATTAACCTGGAGACCACATATAAGAGAACTAAAAACTGAATGCCTGAAAAGAATAAATTTAATAAAAGTTCTGGCAAATCATAACTGGGGAGGAGACAAAGACTCTAATGAGTATCTACAGGAACATAATATGATCAAAACTGGACTATGGATGCATGGCTTACGGAGCAGCAAAGAAAACTTATTTAAAACACCTTGACTCAGTACAGTCTAGCGTAATACAGCTAATAATAGGCGCTCTCCGCACTAGTCCCACAGAAAGTATATTAAATATAGTAGGAGAACCTTCACTAGAAACACGGAGAGCCCAACTAATCCCAAATTACATAGCTAAAATGACAAAAGACCCTAAGTATTCAACACATAATCACAAATAGCCAACAAGATAACTCGTATACCCCTTTACATTCACACAATAAAAATGCACTAACCCTTCTGGATATCAACATACCCACAACCGATATACCCGAAAATCCCTCTAAAATTCCATCTTGGAAACCAGCTAGACAATCTAACACTAACCAACTATCCGAAAGAGAGCACTAGCGGAGAAAAATACGTTGAACTCTTTAATAAAATAATTGAGAATAACAAACATCGAGACCGACGGCTCACACCTAAACAAAACTGGAGCAGTATTTGTTACCAAAAACGAAATACTTAAATAACCACTTCCAACACTGTCAAGTATATACTCCACAGAACTATATGCAATACATCAAGCCCTAGCATATATAATCCATATCTACCCCCACACCCCCTACCATTGAATAAATAATCTACTAGTAGATTATTTATTCAATGCCCCTACCTAATATGTACAGACCCCTTAAGTTCATTATTAGCTATACAAAACCTCTACCCAAAACACCCTATTACCAGAAACATCTGTGAACATCTACAACTCCAAACAAAACACAATAACAGTATCAATTTCCTATGGACCCCTTCCCATGTCAATATATATAAAGCAACGAAACCGCAGATACCGCTGCAAAAGAAGATACACAGATGGACATCACTAACATCCCAATCACAAATGAAGAACTGAAACACCATATAAAAGTTCAAACATCTAAATACTGGACAAACAAATGGTCATAAATAATAAACAATAAATTAAGAACAATAAAAACAGATACGACCATATGGAGAACATATGGAACAAATTCCGAACAGATAATATTAACTCGACTCCATATAGGACACACTAGACTCACACTTTGACACTTAATGGCCAGAGAACAACCGAAAACCTGCGAAATTTGCAACACTAGGCTTTCTGTCAAACATAATCGAAACCTGCCCAAAATACACCGCAGCCCGAAATACACACAACATCCCCACAACATAAATCGCGCGCTCGCCAACAGTGACCAACGAGAAAAAAATATAATAGCATTTTTCAAATATACCCACATCTACAATCAAATTTAATATATTTTGTGGCACACTATGTAATATAACATAACAGAACGTATAAAAATGTAATGTAATTGTACCGGATTCAAAAAACCAATAGATGTTGAAAAACCCAAATAAATAAAATTAATTTAATATTTCAAATACATTACGAGTATATATTCATATAAATATTTTGGGATTGATAATAAAGAACATATATTGTCTGTTCCACTAATAGGTGTTCACATTGTCTATCCACAATACAAGATCTTCCAATTTAATTCGTGTACCTAGATTCAGATTAGCCAAGTCTCAACAAAATTCCTTAAATTTAAATCTATATAATGCTCTACCAGATTCTGTGAAAAATTTATCCTATAATTCAATTGAAGAATATTTTTCAAACATTGTTGAAACAGGCATTGCTTAATACTGTCTAAAATATTGTTTTTTTTTTCTTTGTAATGGTTAAATAAATAAATGAAATGATTTGATAGGTATGTACACCAATGTTTATAGTAAATTAATTTAAAATAAATTATTTATGTACTTTAGTATTTAAGGACGTGCTATAAACAATGTAAATTGTAAAATAGTTAAATAAATGAATATGAATATAAAGAATCAAGGACATCAGTAGAATTTTATTTAAAAGATTATTATAATACCTTCTACAAATGCTGGCCAGGCCTTTGTAACGCTATTTTTTAAACACGTATTTAGATTTTCATCACCTCTACGACATTTTTCAAAATTTATAGCTAGAAAAAAATAAGCGTTATTATTATTCTTATAATAATACATCTTAGCATATTACAAGCTGCTGCCTCTAAAATTAAATGTACGATTGAAAATAACACAATTAACTTATTCATTGTTACGGCGACAGTGATTTTTCGTAAAATTTATAAAGTATATATAATACAACTAACATATAATTATGTTTGTTAATTTATTGTAAATTTAATCTAAGTATTGGCAAAAAACAAACACTACACGAGTATTATCAAGCGAACATTATAAAGTACAGTGCTTAAAATACAAGGTCAATAATTTTGCCAAGTGCGTATTTAATTACATATTTTTGATAATAAACTCGCTGGGATAAGATTATTTTTTTTACCTTATTGCGGAAAATACTAAGTGGAAAATTTTCATGGACACGTCAATACTATGAGTACTATATGCATGTCTAACGATTTTTATATTTATTTAGTTTTATTTTTCATATTTATTGCTTATTTAACTCTACCCGAAAAGCTGGATTTTTCGGGCAGGCCCGATAAAAATTCTAATTAACATGCATATTTTTCTTAATATTTTATATAAAATGAATGGTTTTCAACAACACCATATGATTTAATACATTCTACTTAAAAAGGAAAACAGATTCAACATATTTTAAACACAACTGTATCAATAGTGTTTTACATCCGCTACTAAGGCGGAAAGCTGAACATTACGCATACCATCAGGCTTTTTACTCTGTATGCTAGGACCAGTACCAGTGATGCTTGTTGACCGGGTTTGAGAGCTGAGTCACCTCTGTGTTCATTATTTCTGTTTCTTTTTATTATATTGTCGTCCTTTTCTTTTGTAATCTCATTATCAGATTTTTTTTATTTTATAAAAAAAATTGAAAATAATCTACTAGAGTACTTCATTTCGTCCTCCAGTGCTAAATATGAACACAATTTGATTTTATTATTTACGTACATTTTAACTGTGAAAGAAAATGTTTGTGACAGTTTTAATCTGTCATATCCAACAAATAGCCAAACGATTTTTAGTTGCTCCACTGACCACACATACCGTAACTAATAGGTCGATTCTGTTCTCATCTGTAAATCTTACAGATCTGTAAATCTGTAAATAATGAACAAAATCGCAATGAACGGTGCCACTCTTATGTATAATTTTATATTAATCGACAAGAATAGATTTGTTTTTGTCGCGTTTTACAGATTTACAGATCTGTAAGACTTACAGATGTGAACAGAATCGACCCATAATTTTACAAAATGAACGGGTATGTCGCTCGAAATCGCATTAAGTTACTATTAAATTACATATACGAGCCCAAACCCATAATATATCGGCTGGTTTATATTTTCAACTAAAAAATTAGAAATCTAACGCGAATGGTGAGGAATTTCAATAAATTTCTTTCCATTATTTTAAATTATAGATTTTAAACTTACAAAAACTGAATATGTTATATCTTACTCAAGTAGTTATTGCTGTATTCATTATTAAATCTTTCTCTTTATTTAATGCGTTTAGGGTTCAGTGTCAGTTTAAATACAATCTGAAATAAAATGAGTGTCAATTTAAAGTGGAAAAAGGTTAAGTATAGTAGTGAATTTTACCGAAAAGTAGCAAAGAACACTCAAAATAACAACATTTAAACAAACAATTTTTACAAATGCGGCTGGTAATATAACCTATAATCAGAAATTGCCAAATATAGAAGCTGCTTAATTAAGTAGAGCATATGAATATAATCAAGATGCAGAATCCATTTCACCAGAAGAAACTAACAAAAAATTGTCAGTGAAAATTTCGAACATAGACAATAAATAAAATAAAATAAATAAATATTTCATCACGGCATATTACCCATTGCTGGGTGTGGAACATAGACAATGAAACTTATAATTTGTTTCACGAATTAGAAGATGATGTAGAAACATTAGCAATAAACGATATAGAAACTGAAAGTAATAAGAACGAAATTTTTTGAAATAACATACAATTATGGGCTAATGAATTCGGAATACATCACCATGCTCTAAAAAACCTATTTAAAATTATTAATGCTCGCTGGTCTTTCACTTTACCTAAGGATCCAAGATCTTTATTACAAACACCTCCTATTATAGATCTTCATCAAATAGGAGATAATCAATGCTACTGGCATAATGGTTTAGAAAATTGCTTAAGAACTATTTACACAAGTATCAAACAAATTGGCTTGGTATCTAGTATTTCAATTAATATAAATATAGATGGTCTACCGATTTTCAAGAGTTCAAAGGAAGAATTTTGGCTGATTTTATTTAATATTCACGAATAAAAAAATTCGGAATTTTATCATTGTTCTTATACCTTTGAAAAATCATATTAAAAGAATGCTTCGAAATGGGACAAGACCTCCAGCCCAAGTAGCGAAGAGAATAATTGCACAATCTATATTATCGAGTGAAAATATTGAATTTAAAAATAAATATTTTCCAATTTTAAAAAAACAAAACAATGGTGACGGAATTAAATTAGAAAACATACTCCTCACACAATATATTAAATATTATTGTCATATGGAAACCAATATTTTTCTTTTGAATAACGATGACAGAAACAAATGGTTTTTAACAAATAAAAATGAAATTGTTGGTTTGAAAAATATCATTAAATATAATATCAAAATTTTAATTTATGGTGCCTGTCTAAAAAACAAAAATATTTTTTTGAAACTCCTATTAAGTCATCTTACTTTATATATTTTCATCTGATTGTGCAGAAGGTAATTCATCGTGCTTTTTACTAATGACCGTTTGCACCACTTCCGGTTAACGCTAACCTTTGGTTAAAGTACTGGTTATCTCTCCAAATGTGTTGCAACTATCAGTAACTAGTAGTTAATTTGGCAAACTACTGGTTTATTTTAACTAGAGGATTACGTACTGGTTAGTGTCTAACTACACGATAACCTACAAATTTTTGACTTGTTCGTTTTCTCAACTTTCTAATTACATTATTATATCTATTTTATACTATGAAAATAAGATTTAAAATGAATATAAATTTGGATTTTGACGATGATAACGAAGTACTTGATATTGATATATTACTCAGAATTCCAAGACAAATATATCAAAGAGCTAATCACTTTTACGAATTGGGTGATCGTGAATTTTTTACTAGATTTCGTTTGACAAAACAGTTTTTTTGGAATTTTTGCCTCGTATAGAATACCGACTTGAATATCCATATATTATGTAAGTAGAAATATATAGCCAAATAACTTATTTTTGTATAAGATACTTAACAAATTTATAGCATTTTTCTGGTCAGTAATATAGTATCTTCCCACATGATTTTAATTTTCTTAGGGCCGGTTGTTCCATCTTCAGTTAAGTCTTCAGATAAAATTTATTCCACTGATAATACAAATTTCCGTTGTTCCAAGTACAGTTAAAAATTATCAGTAGAATAAAACTCTGCTAACTGCAGAATAGCTAACAGCAAGTTGTACCACCAGTTAGCGTTTTATTCTGAGAATATTTTACCGAATATATACGAAAGAAAATACGAACTTACACGATATTTACATGTGAATGGATTTAAACATTTTTTATATTCTTATTTTTGTTCATCCTCCCATAATACCTGTTTCTTCAATATATTATTGTCAATTTGAAACAATGAATTTGTACGACAGTGATGATGATGAAGTATTAGATTTTATTTTTGACAATATTAAAATATGGAAACAGTACACTGTAAGGGAAAGAAGCAATAATTTTGATAAGTGGGATGATTCTGAATTTTTTATAAGATTTAGAATGACCAAAAATACAGTTTTGTTTATTTTGGAAAAAATTGAAAATAATTTACAGTTTTTATCTAATAGGTAAGTTTTATAAAATACTATTAATAAAATGAAGTATGACATTTAACCTAACGTAATAACCTTAATTATTTTAAATTAATATTATCTCAACTGTTCATTAAATCAAAATAATTGAGGTTAATATTTACCTTTGATATAAAAACCTAAGTAATAATTCAAAATGAAGTATATTAATTTTTAACATTTTTAACTAGGAACCATGCTATATCTGCCATAAACCAGCTGCTTATAACATTGCGATTTTATGCAACAGGATGCATGTTAATATCTGTAGGTGATTTTGGAGGGATTCATAAGTCAACCGCATGCAGAATAATACAACGAGTAACAACTGCAATTGCATCTTTGGCTCCTGAATTTATTAAGTTTCCAAATTCACCTGCAGAAATGCTACGCAGCCAAAAAATATTTTATAATATTGCAAGATTTCCTAGAATTATAGGGTGCATTGACTGCACCCATATAAGAATACAATCGCCTGGTGGTGAAAACGCGGAATATTTCCGGAATAGAAAGGGCTATTTTTCAATGAACGTGCAGGCTATTTGTGACGCAAATTTGAAAATTATAGACATTGTTAGCAGGTGGCCAGGTTCGACGCACGATAGTCAAATATTTCGGAATTCGTCTATTTATGCAAGATTTGAAAATGAGCAAATGAACGGTGGATTACTACTTGGTGACAGTGGGTACCCTGTGAAAAAATATTTAATTACCCCAATTTTGAACCCCAGAAATCGCGCAGAACAGTTGTTTAATGAATCCCAAATTCGAACCAGAAATACAGTAGAACGTACTTTTGGTGTATGGAAAAGGAGATTTCCTATTTTATCCTTGGGTATGCATGTCAAATTAACAACAGTGCAAGACATTATTGTAGCAACTGCCGGTCTACAAAATATATGCAGACAACAATCGGAAGACGAGCCCCCAGTAGATCCAGAATTAATAATACCAGTAGAAGAGAATGAAGAAAATGGGAGAAATAATGATGAAGGAAATGAGGACGATTCAGTTCGTATTTCACTTATCAATGAATATTTTACAAGATTGCATTAAATATATAATATATTTCTTATAGTTATTAAACAGAAAATTATAAAATAAAGCTTATTTTTTAATATTACAAAAGTCAACTGATTCTAGTACAACATAGGTATAATCTTTTTTAATATTGATTTATAATATGTAACTTGACAATATCAGTCATATAATGTACAAAATTACAATAAAATGTAAAAGATATAACATTCTGTATCACATAACTTTTAAACTAAAAAAAAATTTCGAAAATAAATAAATTTTTATTCGCATATCATGTTCTCCAACTGTTTTTTTTTATTTGAACGTCTAGTTCGTAGGATTTAAATAATAATCGATTTAATTCAGTTTTTGATTTTAATTCTTCATCTTTTAATTTTATTTCTGCTTTTGTTAAATTAATTTGTTCTTTTATTAAATCTTTTTTTAATTGCATTAACTCACAATATGCAGTACCAGTTTCTTGAACTGTTTGTACTTGTGAATTAGTATCTAAAATTCTTGTTTTCCTTTTTCTTAATAATTTCGGATTCCATTGAGACCAAACTGAAGAATTTTTTGACGTACGTGGCTCTTCTGAAGTGCTGTCTTTTGACTGATCATTTCCCGATAAAATATCATTTTCGGTTGTTATATTTGGTTGCAAAGTCATTTTATTTGAATTTTCGTCCTTTTGTTCTTCATTTTCTGCAATAATTAATAAACTGAACAAATATACTTTATTTCAGTCAGTTTCTTACCATTATTATTAATTAGTATTTCCAATTCCTCCTGCAAATCTTCGTTTCTGCCTTCTTCTACATCTACTTTATCCTGATAAGCTGAAAAACAGATCAATTATGTTAAATTAGTATTGTCATAATAAAAACTGTCATATATTTTACTTACAGTTCTGGTAATCACTGTCATGACGAGCAGACAATCCCGTCACTGACAAAGATATTATTGACCACAATAATTCTTCGTCAGTACTTAATATCTCGACATTCGCGGGACCACCTTCAGTTTTAAAAAGCTCTACATTATTCTTAGAAATTTTTTTCTTTAAATCCTTTTTCAACGATTCATATTTCATTTTTAATTTTTTTTTATTTCACGGATATTGCTCGCATGTTGAATTAAAATCAGTTTCTAATGTAGTCCAAGCTCTATCTTTCTCTTTCGCAGAAACTGAATCTGTTTTTTTCGACTCAATAACGCCTTTATATTTCTCAACTAATTTGATTAGTTTTGTAATCTCACTCGAAGTGAAATTTGTGGATCGTTCTCGTTTTCTACTTATATCACTCATTTTTATGAGAATAAACCGTGATATAAACTTAATTTACAACTATCAAACTATAACAACAATAAAACATAACCGCAAATTCTTCGTTTACATCTGTGAGTTGTGACAGCCAGGATACCAACTTCTCGAAACAAGCACTATTTTAAACCTTCTGATAGTTAACAGGCTGTTAGTTAACTAGAGAATAAAATTTCATGGAACAACTCAAATAATATATTCTATGGATAATTCGACAGAATAATTTTATCTAGCTGATAGTTAACTGCTATTTTATCAGGAGATGGAACAACCGGCCCTTAGACATGCAGGAATAATTGTGTTTCCCCTATCAACCAATTACTTATAACACTCCGAGTATTTGCGACTGGTGGACATTTGTTAAGTGCAGCAGATTTTGGAGGACTTCATGTATCGACAGTATCGAGAATCGTCCGAAAAGTTGCAGAAGCAGTTGCTGAATTAGCGCCGGAATATATAAAATTTCCAACTCCCGATCAAATAAAAGAAACTCAAAATTCCTTCTATGACATTGCTTCATTTCCCAGAGTTTTAGGTATAATAGGTTTGTGAAATCATAAATTTAATATAGATTTATGTATAACGATTATTTTATTTCTATAGATGGAACTCACATAAAAATTAATTCGCCCGGTGGAAATGATGCCGAAATATACCGTAATAGAAAAGGGTATTTCTCCATTAACGTACAAGCTGTAAGCAACTCTAAATACGAAATAACTAATTTAGTAGCACGTTGGCCGGGCTCAACACACGATTCCACAATTTTTAATAACAGTATATTAAGAAGAAATTTTGAAAATAACTTGTAGTCAAATTCAATATTATTAGGTACTTTATTTGCCTCATTATTTGCTTTAAATGAATACGAAAGATTATAATAATTACTGTAGGTGACAGTGGATACAATGTACGAAATTATTTGTTTACGCCATTATTAAATCCAGTTACTGATGCAGAGCAGCTCTATAACCAAACTGTAATACGTACACGAGCCAGAATAAAAAATGTTTTTGGGATCTGGAGGCGGCGATTTCCTATACTAGCTTATGGCTGTCGGGTAAAACTAGAGACTGTATTAATAATTATAGTTGCAACTGCAGTTTTACATAACTTAGCAAGAAAAAGTGGGGAAAACAATCCACCAGTTGAGCAAGACGATCATATTTTGCAATTATTGATAAATGATGGACAAATACCAGTTATACCAAATGCACAAGAACAGCGAGGAGCAGGATTTCAAGCCCGAACGTACATGATTAATAACTTTTTTGCAAATCTAATATAATTTTATATTTATTTTTATATAAAAAAATCTGATGTGGCCAGCACAATACCTTCCGTCAATCCTGTGTATTATGTACAAATTCCATACATAAATTTTCTTGCAAAAGATTCTAAATTTTTGGTATTATGTGATTCCTTTTCTCGACAACTGAATTCCATACTCCTGATAACAAGCAAACCACATAAAATAAGAAAATTATGAAATTTTGATTGAAAAATTGTAACACTTGCCAGTTATGGACATAATTAATTGCTGTCATTTTGACACGGTCAAAGTCATGTTACTGCACGCGCCCCATACATAAATTTTCTTGCAAAAGATCCTATATTTCCAGTAAAGTTATTTCATTAACAAACTATGCAAATTGCACATGACACTGATATCTTCTTCTTCTTCTTTAGTTTTTCCCATTCGTTAGGGGGTCGCTATTTTTTATTTTCTTCTTCCACTTATTTTTGCTTTGCGTGTCGTCCTCATTCAGTTTCTTTTCTCTCAAGTCTTCTACAATACAGCCTTTTCATCTTATATTTGGTCTTCCTATGTTTCTTCCACCTTCTATTAATATATTCATCTCTCCTCATAACATGTTCAAACCAATGTAATCATCGTCTCTCTTATATCTAGAAACTTCTAACACTAGAGTTACTTCCCTTTTTCTTTCATTGATTTACATTTTATTGATACTGACATCTGTCAATTTGAATTAGCAGTTTCCATGGTTAAGTTAGCATAGCTGGCTGAATTATGAAATTTATATCAAATTTATTATCTTTATTCTTCTTTAACTCTATATCTGTTGAATATCAAATATAAAATGCAATCAAATCGTATAGACAATAATATATTATTTAAGTTATAATAACATTTAACTGATTTTTTCAAGAAAAACTGTTAAAATCTTCAAATGAGGACACTTCCGGTTGACCAATTATAACCAAAATCTAATCAACTCTGCATATGGTTGTAAGGAAGAGAAATACGCAAGAATTGTAATTTTTGGAATTCTAGTACTGGAGATATCGTGCAGGAAAAAACAGTCACATACACACACACACACACATACACACATACACACACACACACACACGCACATACGAACACACACACACACATACAGACATCATCGTAAAAATAGTAAAATCGTATTGTGAAGACCCTAAAACGTACTTATTCAATGAAAACTCACCACCGAATTTTTTGACCAAAGACAATACCTTCCTTACTATAGGTGACGGAAGGTAAAAACATGTATTCTAAAAATAAAATAATAAAACTTTTTTATAATAGTTAACAAAATTGAAAAAAAATATTCTAAGTCTAATTGTTTATTTCTTATTTTAATATCTAACAATAATATTTGTTTATTTATCTCGTGCTCTTCTTTCTCACGTTTAATCCACTTTTTATAGTCATCTTCGTCTCTAATTCTTTTTATGGCCAATTCTTCATTTTGCGTTTTGTAAAATGCTAATTTTTATTCAGCAATTTCACGATATAAATCGGTAAATTCTCTCTTTTCTGTTGTCATTGCTGGGCGTCTCTTTTTTGCCCATTCTTTTATATTTTCCGTAGTACTCTTTGTAAATCCTGAACATAATTTTTTAGACTTCTGGTTTTGAAGATGGGTTGGGGTATGCTTTCTCCAGTTTAAACTAGAACTATTTGATTCCATTATTGTATGTGATGATAAAGGTGTGTTATTTTCAAGTACACTTTCGTCAACTTCTATGATAATATCCTGTTGTTGCAGGGTGTTGTTGCTTATTTCTTGCATCATATTTTCATTCAAGTCTAGTTCATTATTAGTATGTTCGTTCAGTTCGTTCACATAATTTGTATTATGGTCAGAATCAAAATTATTTTGCAGTCCAAAAACTGATTTTTCATTCAGCAATGATAATGTTAAATCCAATGCTGGGTCCGAAGCTTCAACTCCACTTTCAGGAGGCCCAGAACCTGTTTTTTTAATTGACAGTTTCTGATCTGCAGCGTCTTTTTTGTTTTCTTTTTTAAATTATTAAAATAACTTTTTAGTTGATCTGCAGACCGATAATTACCTAGATACAAATTGGATATAATATGGAAAGAACTTATAATTGTTATATTAACCTGTAGGAGATATCACATTGAAATTATTCTCTATATTTTGCCACGCTGCGTCTTTATCTTTCCATGTTGTATGATCAGTTTTTTTTATTTAAAATAATGGATTTGTATGTTTCAATAACGTTTATTAAAGTAATTTTCTCATCATTTGTATAATTCGGTTGCCTGAATCTTTTATCTGCCATCTACAAAAATAACTAAATTAATAAAAATCAAATCTTCATTTACATAGTAGTTATTTTCGACTTACCATTTATAGTTTGGTTCACGAAAGATGACAATTCAAGGTCATTTTCAAACCATCTGGTATAATATTACTTGCAAATAACTTCACTACATTCCATACACATAGGCGTGCACCTGGTATAATATTTGTGGATACATTTTGATCATTCAAAATGAAATTTAAACGTCTAAATTTTCAAAGATATATTTTATTTTGATATAATAATGAACATAAAGATACAACACCTATGTATAGTTACAAAAATACTGAAACCAATGATATAAATACATATTTTGAAAATAAGTAAGAAACTACTTACTGGTAGTATACATTTAATATATTATTCTTTTAATTGCATCGGTGTTAAAAGTATCAAGATCAGCTGTTGCAGTTGATTTTCTGGGGCGTTTTTTTCCAGAAGAAGTTAATTGTTCTTCATTTTCGATATTATTAACACGTTTTAATACCCTGCTTACTGTGGTTTCAGATATTTGTAGCGCATCTGCTGTACGCTAAAATAAAATACTTGCTAAATTTCATTTATTAATCATGAAACCTTTTTTGTCTAGCAATTTAAATTTTCAAAGAAATTAAAAAAATATATTCACATATAATACCTGCTGCACCTGGTGAAGATCTAATAATGGTCCATTATTTTCTGTTTCCCGTTGAAAATATTCTTGTACAATATGCACAAATTGAATAGCTTGCCTTCGCAAAGTAATTCCTTTCTCTCCCATGATTATGTTCAATAAAATCGCGGAACAAAATTAGAAACTTATTCGTTGATTTTGATTAAACGACAAATCGTGCGTCAAATTCAAAAAACAAACTCCGCCACTGGATATGCTTTAACGTATAGGGCAGTTCAATAGATAATTGCATACCAGCAACTCATCGACATACGTTCCTATTACTTTTAGTGTGATAGAGAGCAATGTGAATATGGAACGTATGTCTTTCATAGCATAAATCACGTAGACATACGTCAAATAATCTATCTCTTTCTAATATATAATGTTGCTATACTACCGCTATATAAAATGTTGTTTATTCTTTTTTCGAACAAATGGCCTTGAATTGTCATCTTTTTTTTATTATTTTAGCTTATGAGTACATCAACATCTAGGTTATTAGTACCTGTTACAGTTGGTTAGTATTTACATTGATATTATGTTAAGGGTAATTACATATTATATACATATTTTAACATTTCAGATAAATTTAATGAGTTTTATGTCAGTTAGAAAATTAACAGTACTTTTTAGGTTTTTTATATTGTTTCCCAGTGACTCGCTTAGTGTAGATGGGATACGGTGTTGTGTTCTTTCGATGGCATATATGGGGCAGTGTATCATGATATGTTCCACTGTAAGCCGGGTATTGTAATTTTCACAAGTCGGTGGTTCGGTCTTCTCAAGGATGTGTTGGTGGGTGAGGAGTGTGTGTCCTATTCGGAGTCTCGTAATTTTTATTTGGTCTCTTCGGTATTGTAGATTTGTCCTTTTTGAGATATCGGTTTTGATTATTCTCATCTTGTTGTTTGTTGTGTTTGCCCATTTTTGATCCCATGCGTCTTTTATGCGTTTTTTAATTAGTTTTATAAAGTCTTGAGTTGGTATGGGTGTTTGTGTTAATTTCTGTAAGATAGCATTCTTGGCTGCTTTGTCTACCTCTTCGTTACCATGTATTCCTATATGCGACGGTACCCATACGATTGATACTTCAATCCTCTGTTCTTGATTTATTTGATGTATTTTGTCCTGTATTTTTGTATCAGGGGTTCAACAGAATATATGTTCTGTAGACTGTTAATAACGCTGAGTGAGTCGCTGCAGAGTAAATATTTTTTGTTGGGATGTCGAAGTTTTGCAATTTCCTCTAGGGCTTGTAGGATGCTATAGGTTTCAGGAGTGTATATGGTTACTACATCCGGTAACTAGTATTTGATGGTGTGTTCGTTGAATACTATCGCTGCTCCAGTTTTTCCTTCGATTTTTGATCCGTCGGTATATATTTGTTGTCCTTTTTCTTGGCTGCATATTTGGTGGAATTCTTGTATATATATTTGTGGTACAGTGTCATTTTTTTGTGTTTGGTCAGGTCTAGGATGTAGTTTGGTTGGACTTTTTTCCACGGAGGAATTTTATCGACATACGAGGGTCATTCAATAAGTAAAGAGACAAATTCTATAATTTTAAAACTATTCAATGAATGTGTACAATCTTTTCAGGGGTGTTAGTTGGCAACCTTGGGATATGCTCTGATCAGCTGTTTCATCATTTTATGTCAACATAACCTCAAAATTTTCAGTTCACCACGGCAAGTCCACTAGAAGATTGCACCTTAGAAGAGCAGCGCTCAGTCATTAGATTTTTAGTCGCAGAAGGTGTAAAACCAAGTGAATTTTTTTCTAGAATGTTAATACAGTACGGTAAAAGTTGTATGAACCGTGCGAATTTTTACAAGTGGGTTGATCGGTTTAAAAGTGGCCGAACAAGTGTAGGTGATGAACCCCGATGTGGACGTCCAGTGGAAGTATCTGGTTCCTCGTTGGAATCGAGGAGTCTATTGCGATTTCCTTGAAGATCAGCGAACTATCAATAGCCAATACTACTCTGACATGCTAGAACACAAAGTTAGACCAGCTATCAGGAGAAAACGCCGTGGACTCTTGTCAAAAGGAGTCATTCTTCAGAACGATAACGCCCGCCCTCATACAGCCCAGCTGACCCGTGAAGCTTCAAGAATTGGGTTGGGAGGTCTTACCTCATCCTGCCTACAGTCCCGACCTCGCCCCATCTGATTTTTACCTGTTTGGACCACTCAAAGACGCCCTACGTGGAAAAAGATTTGCTAACAATGAGGAAGTTAAGGAAGCGGTGCAAAAGTGGCTTCGGGGTAAATCGAAAGAATTCTTCGCCAAGGGAATTAGGAAGCTGCAAGAAAGATGGGACAAGTGCATAACTGTGGGGGGTGATTATGTTGAAAAATAGCCTTAATTTTGAAAGATTGAAATAAACCGTTTTTGAGCTATAGCCATTTGTCTCTTTACTTATTGAATGACCCTCGTAAATGGTTTCGAACGGTGGTAGGGTTAGGTGAAGGTTTGATAGAGAGTTGAGTATAAGTTGTTGTAATGGTGTATCGGGTGGAACTTTTGGCTGTGTATTTATTGGGTAGACTTGGAAGATGTGTTTATATGCTGAGTTTCTTGGAATTTTTTCGAGTTTTGTAATATAGGAGAGTGTGAGTTGGTTTCTTCTACTTTTAAGGGGTATTATATCAGATTCGCATGTCATACTTATTATTGGACTTGTTCGAAATGCACCTATTGACAATCTAATAGCTGCATTTTGAATAGTTTCGATAGTTTTTAGTGTAGTAGGTTTTGCAGTTTGATATATGATTGACCCGTAGTCGATTTTAGCTCTTATAAATGCTTGATATATTCGTAGAAGTATTTCTTTATCTGCTCCCCATTTATTGTTGCATAAACATTTGATTAAATTAAGACCTGTCTGGCAATCCTTTTTTAGGTTTGTTAAGTGTGCTTTCCATGTTAATTTCGTATCCAAAATCATACCCAAAAATTTTGTGTTGTTCACATATTGTATTCTTCTATTGTTTAGTCTTATGATTGGTTTTATTATGGGCGTTTGTAGTTTTGTGAATAGCATTAACATCATTAACTTCGTTTTTTCTTGTGAGAATTGTAGGCCTGTTGTTTTAGACCAGTCTTCTAGATTGCTCGTGGCATTTTGCAATTCTTTCTTTAGTATTTTGACGTTCTTGTTTTTGTAATAAATTGCCAAATCGTCTGCAAATAGTGAGACGTTGATGTGTTGTGGTATAGCGTTGGTAATTTTATTCATAGCAATTAGAAATAAAGTCACGCTTATGATTTCGCCTTGTGGGGTACCGTTTTCTTGTGTTCTTCTTTCTGAGAGATATCCGCCGTATCTGACCCGGAATTTTCGGTCGCATAGGAAGTTTTTAATATAATTTAATATGTTTCCATTTAGGTTATATTCTTTTAATGTTTTGATAATATGATACCTCCACACTGTGTCATATGCTTTCGATATATCGAAAAATATTGCTGCCATATATTGTTTGTTTTTAAATGTTTTATGTATTTCTGATTGAATGACTATAAGTTGGACTGTTGTGGATCTTCCATGACGGAATCCACTTTGAACATCGTTCAGGATATTTTTTGTTTCAAGATACCACATCAGTCTCTTGTCAATAATTTTTTGAAGTATTTTACTTAGACAGTTTGATAATGTAATAGGTCTATAATTTTCTGTTTTTGTTTTGTCCTTGTTTGGTTTTAGTATTGGTATTGTTATTGTCTCTTTCCATTGTGTGGGGTATTTATTGTTTTGTCAAATATTGTTATATATTTTTAGTATGTAGTCTATTGTTTTTTTCTGGGAGTTGTTTAATGATCTCGTATGTAATACCATCGGGTCCGGGACTGGATGATTTTTTTGTTTCTTGTAACCCGTATGAAAGCTCGTTCTTTGTTATGGGGTAATTTATCTCGGAGTCATTGTATTTTTCTATCTCTATAGTTTCTTTTTCTGAGTTGTTTTTGTGTATAATAAATTCTTGGGTGTATTGTTTATTGCTAGAGTTTAGTTGGAATTGGTCTGCTAGAATTTCTGCTATTTCCGGAGTTTTTGAGATTATTTTATTATTTTGGATGATGATGTTGGTTTGGTGTTTGGTATTTTTCCCATTTATTTTTCTAATTTTATTCCATACTTCTTGTTGGGGTGTGCTGGTATTGATGGAAGATGTATATTCTTGCCAGGAAGATTTTTTGCTTTGTAGTATTGTGCGTCTGGTATATGCTCTAGCTTTTTTTAGTGTTATGAGATTTTCTATGTTTTTAAGTTTTTTATAATTTTTTAGCGCCTGTTTGCTATTTTTAATTGCCTCTCTGCATTTATCATTCCACCATGGTACTTGTTTTTTGCCTGTTCTGATATTAGGTTTCTTAAATGTCAGTTCTGCAGCATTGTTTATGTGGGTTATGAGTATTTCCACTTGTTTGTCTACATCCTCTGTTTGTGTTATTATTTTTATTTCTGATAGTTCTCTGAATAAGGACCAGTTTGCATTTTTTGTTATCCATTTGTTGTTGATGGTATGTGGGTTTGTAGTATTTTCTGAGTTAATTGTTATTTTGATAGGGAAGTGGTTTCCGGTATATGAAAGTGGTACTACAGTCGATGCTAGTGAGGAGTCGCATAATGTTATGTCTATGGCTGAAAAATTTCCTGTATTTGCACAAAAGTGTGTGTCTGTCCCGTCATTTAGTAATATTAGTTTGGCATCTGTGTGTAATATTGTTTCTATGTCCTTTCCTCTTTTGTCTGTGTTATCGCTTCCCCATATTATATTATGTGCATTGAAGTCTCCTGCTAAAACATATGGTATTGGTAATTGTTGGATCAGTTGTTCTATTTCAGATAACTTTATAGCTTGATTAGGTGGTAAATATAGTGTACAGATTGTAATTTTTTGTGGTACAGGGTGGGGCAGAAAAACCTATCCGATTTCAAATCCCTTTTTCTCAAAAGAGGGAGCAGGTAGAGTAGTGGGGTAAAAACCGTTAGAAAGCCGGTTTTATGCCATTTGTCAGTAGTCAACATGCCTTGGTCTGGTGAACATCGTGCTTTTGTTATTGAGCGGTTTATCGAATGCGGCGGTTCGATAATTGCTACACAACGTGCTTTTCGAATTCATTTCGGACTCGGGCGTCATGATCCTGTTCCACATCCATCAGGAACCCCTCCATAGCCCAAAAGTGACTGTGTGGTGTGCTCTTTCCCGCCTAGGCGTCTGGGGGCCTTACTTTTTTGAAGAAAATGGGCAAACCGTAACGGTCAACAGCGAGCGCTATTGTTTCATGCTGGAAAATTTTCTTAGACCCAAAATGGAAGAAAATGGCGTGGAAAATGTGTGGTTTCAACAGGATGGGGCAACCGCCCACACATCGCGACGATCAATGGACATTCTCAGGGAACTGTTTCCCGGTCGCCTCATTTCCCTGAGAGGTGATCTTGGCTGGCCGCCGCGCTCACCGGATCTCACTCCATGTGACTTCTTCCTTTGGGGTTACCTCAAATCGAAGGTTTACCAGCATCGACCAAGGACCCTTCTTGCTTTACGAAGGGAAATTGCTCGGGCAATTGAAGAAATTCCTGTGGAAATGACGGTGAAAGTCATGGAAAGCTACCGCGAGCGCCTAAATCAGTGTATTCGCTCCCAAGGACGACATTTGAGTGATGTGCTTTTCAAAACTTAAATTTAAAAATGGCATAAAATTTGCGATATGTTAATAAAAAATTTTTTTGACAAGTTGAGTGGTTTTAATTTTATAACGTTTTGAAATCGGATAGGTTTTTCTGCCCCACCCTGTATATATGTTGTAATGGCGACAGCTTCCAGATTAGAATTTAGTGTTATTTCTTGAACATGTTTTGATTTCTCTGAAAGTATAGCTACTCCTCCACTAGCATGAATTCTATTTTGTCATCTTTCGTGAACCAAACTATACAAAATATTTCTGAATTTTTAATAGTACAACAGAAAAATAAGATTTCTGTGAAGAAAACTTACGATCTGACAGATCCATACAGATAAAAGTAAAAATCCCTAGATATTTACTAAATGCCACTAGAATTATCATGCATGTTATAAGTCATAAAAGTTGTAGCTCGAATATCGACAGTTTACCTAACTATGACTTAAAATTACGCTGTGCAACGCAAATGAAATTTAACCAGTAGTTAAGACTAACTTATGATTAGCTAACCATCACTTTTAATTGAAACTCGTGCAAATGGCCATAAGTGATATAAAATGTAAATTAGTAAGAATAGTTCTGATACTTTTATTTTTATACCCTTGTTACACTCATTTTGTTAACAAAACATAAATCTACTAAGTGAAAAAAAAAGAGGAAATTATTAACTATGTTTGTATATAGATAATATATAACATTGAAAAATAAATAAACTTATACAAAATAATTAATCTGTTTCTTTATTACGATCTTCATTACAAGTTTCTTCATTATTTAGACTTACATTAGTAATGTCTTCTGAGTTCGAAATTTTGTTTTCTTCTTTTCTCAGGGTTTTTTGATATACTAGATTTTTGGGCGACATTTTCTGGAAGAAATGCTGCGTTTTACAAGTGACTGTGACAGTGAGGCACGACGTTTTGCATTCTTTACAATGCTCTTGAAAAAGTTTTCACAATCCACCTGTGAAACTGGTTATCTGCTTTTGAGATGATATAATATAAGCTCATTATATTTTTATATTTTTTAAAAGATATTTTGCTTCCTCGGCTCTACTGCCTCCTCCCCAAGAAAATTTTGTTAATAATTCTCTTTCAAAGAAGATATCTATTATTTTGTAGCAATAATTCATTCTGCTACGTTTTTCCGTTGAATCGAATATGCATAATTTTTCTTTAACCTATAGTAAAATTTAGGCCGGGCGTACACCAACAATACATCAAACTTACAACATGCAACAAACAACATAAGGTAAATATCGCGCATATGCTTTTGCCGCATAAATGCTATAGAAATACAGATATCGTATGGTGTATGAGGGTTTCAGCGATATCTATGTATATCTATAGCATTTATGCGGCACAAGCATACGCGCGGTATTTACCTTTTGTTGTACCTTTGGTGTACGCCCGGCCTTAATTCAAATAAATAAAACAATTATACGTACCAGTTTATTCATGTATTTTTCATCGGATAAATTTAGTTCTAATTCATCTAATTTTTCCATATCATTTATAGTAAAATGACTAAATACAGTAGTACTTTTATTAGAATCAGACGCCATGTCTTCATTTTCTTTGCGTGTTTCTTTTCTTTCTACAATTATATCGAGAAAAGTTCTTTGTTTTCCTAATTCTTTCATTATTCTGCCTTGGTTTTCAATAATAATTTTCTGGTTTTCTAAATACGAATTTAGTAACTGATTTTCTGCAATCACTTCTGTTATATTAATTATATTTTCACTGATGGTTTTTTCTTCGTTTTGCTGAAATATGATAAATTATATAAATACTTACTGCTAGGAATGAAATTAGCTATTCTGACATACGTATTTATAAAAATAAAGTATTTAGGTACTTTTTACTAAAAATGAGATATAATATACAAATATAAGCAAATACTAACCTTTATTTTCATATAGTTATCCGAGTGATTATCATTATTGGTTGTTGGTTGTATCAATAATTTGTTCCACGAATGTGGTGGACGGTATAAAAAGGTTTGGGTTCGATGTCTAAAATCAATATAACAATTTATGTGTCAAAAATGACATTATTTATTGTTTACTTACATTGTTATTCACCATTCTGCTTATTTGCTCTTGTGAAAACAATTCGTTTTCAGATAAAACATTATCATTTAAGATTAAAACTTTTGAAAAATTCCCGTTAGTTTCTACATTTTTGATACATTTTTCGGTATTATTTTGCTAAAAATATAAATATTATTGCAAGTAAGAGGTAATATTTTACCAATACTTACAATAAATTCCTCTGCAACACTATTAAAGTTCCTTTGTGGAGATCGACCAATTTCCTTTCTTTTTTTAATTTTTAAATATTTATAATTCTCTTTTGTATCCTTCTGTTCTGTGTCACTTTTTTACCTCCCGCTACCCTTGGTAAGGGAGGTATAGGGATCGTGCTAAAAATCGCATATCGAGATTTTGGTAAATGACCAAGTTTTAAGGTCCCTAAAATCCATTTTTTACATTTTCACGATGATGCCTGTGTGTATGTATGTGTGTGTGTGTGTGTGTGTGTGTGTGTGTGTGTGTGTGTGTATGTGTGTGTGTGTGGTGTGGATCCTGTATACGCTCTAACTCAAATACTATCGTTCAGAAAATTTTGAAACCTTGTATTTCTTTCTACCTTGCTCTTATATGAGTAAATCAGATAACCGAAAATGGCACTTTACTTGAAGCGAAAAATACCTTTAAATGTTATTTTATCGAGATTTATGTTATATAAAAATTAAAGATCATTAAATTTTCTACAGGTTTGCATTAATACTTTTCTATATATTTTATGGATAAATTTATAAAACTTTCTAGAATTTTAATCCCGGAGCCTACGTTTTAAACTCAACTCGTTCACATGGTTACAGAATTCAGATCTCAAATGTTTGTAACTGACAGATATATGTCACTGTCAACGAATTAATCATTTCAAATAATAATGTTAACGTTTTTAAAATATAAAAAAATATTTAGGCTTTTAAATAAAAATAAATAATAATAAATAAATATTTATTTGCATATAAAGTACAAAGACTTATTACACAGAGTTGGTAATAATGGACAATAGAAATATCTTTATATTATATGTATGTATTTAAGTGATAAAGAGAGAGAGAGAGAGAGTATATAACATATATGTATTTGAATTCGTAAACACATTATGTCGAAGATTGGATATAAATATAATGCGGTAAGTGTTAACAAACCCCCGAATATAAAAGTAAACAAACATAATAACAACAGCAAAGTAAACTATTAAGATATTAAATGGTGTAAACAACTAATTCGTTTAGAATAAAGCTTCTAAGTTTCAGTGCATTAATAGTAAAGTAAAAGATTGTATTTATTAAATTATTATCCAGATTATTAAAGGTGACATATATATATATATATATATATATATATATATATATATATATATATATATATATATATATATATATATATATATATATAAGTTATAGTGCTAACCAAATGAACAAGTGTTGATTTGACAGAACGGGACAATATCATATTACAGTAGTATAAAACCATATGTAACTCTTAAGTTAAGCTAGTCTGTATTTCGCAACCTGTATTATCATATTAAGGTAGTTATATCGTGAAACCATTATATCAGAATTAATTGAAATTTTAAGTACATCTCAATTGAAGTATAATATACCTGCTCTCCAAGTTTTAAAATAATTCACCACGCGGTACCTGAGATATTTTCAATTAAATTTGGCCTTTTTAACACGTGAAGAATAGGAAATGGCAAAATAAACACAACATTTTAAATTATAACTTTTATATCCACTATGACATTTAATCGAAAAACTAGTATATTATAGTAAACTAATTAACGGATTTTATGTAAAAATTAGAAAATTATTTACCACCCAGATTTGATTTTATTGTCTCTAGAAAATTTTAATCTGAAGATATGATAAATAGGTAGAATTATACTTGACAACCTTGTACAAGCGTTTCAGATGAAGTATCAGTTAAGTTAACACCCGCTTGGTATTAGCGAATAAGAGGTGATCTTAGGCTAAAGGAATTTCAGACGTACATTCGAAAGAAATATTTTTGAAATTGGTATTTTACGTGAAAAGCGTGAAAACTTTAAACAGTATAATACTACTTTTGTAATTTTAAGAAAGAAATATATTAATTTGTATTGCTGTTTCCATTTGTAGTTTAGAATTAGTATTATATCTTAAAATATCTTATTACTTTTATACCCGAATGTACCAATAAATGTCTAGATACGACGATGCCACAGTTATTCTTCAACATTGAAATACGACACTTGTGTATGTGTTAGTGCGAGTGGTACAGTTCAAAAAAAAAACTTTTCTACGGAAAAATAAAGAAAATTCATATGTTACAGTCGTTGATATTAGCTTTTAACTATTTTGATGCAATCTGTTTATATAATATAATGTTAAAAAATATAAGTTATTGCAAATATAAACTGCATGAGCTTAATTTTTATTTTGAACATAGAACAAGTTTTTGAATAGGTACACTCGAGTGACAACTACCTTAAAGTATCATAAACTTGTATTCACAAAAATAAATATTTTTTAAGAACCTAATCGATCGATAAAGTGGCGCAGTCGGTAGGATTGTCAAAACAATTTAACGAATATAAATTGTTTCACTTTCGTGATTAATTTGGCAATTTGAACATATTTATACTTCGATCACCGTATCCTGCATCTGAGGGGACATCAGAAGCAAGAAACATCTCGACGAGCCGAGCGAGCCAAGCTGAGCGGACATCAGTGCAACTCCAGCCTCAACTTCGAGACCGTGTACGACTTCAGGGCACATGAAGCCGACACTACTATTTTTGTGAGTACCATATGTCATTCAGAGAACCAGAATCTATATCAGATTCAAATAATTCCGAATCAGACTCCGATCTCGAAATAGAAGATCGTATAATTAATTTAAATCCAAATCCTATTAGAAATATCATTTTAAGAACGCCAGTATTAAACATGGCTACCCCTGTATTAAAAAAGGAATATTTGGACATGGTGCCAGAGTTCCATGGGGAACGTGAATTACTTTCTAGATTTATTAGTGTTTGTGAAAAATTAGTTACAAAATTTTATAACACCACAAACACAACAGATTTCCAAAACGAATATTTAATGAGTAGTATATTAGCGAAAATAAAAGGTGAAGCAGCTATCAATATTGCAAGTTGCACGATTGAAAAATGGGAAGATTTAAAAAAAGCATTAAAAAATGCTTATTCAGACAAACGTGACTGGTTCACATTAAATATGGAAATAACGGAATTAAAACAAAACCCTATAATGAAAACGTTTTTGATTTTTATGGTCGTTTACAACACTTATTAAATTTACAAATTTCTTGTATCTCAGCAAATGCCGCTGCCGAAGCATCCGTTGTAATGATTGATTATTTCCAACATTATGCTTTGCGCGTTTTGTTAAAAGGTTTAAAAGAACCTATAGGCCAATTAACGAGGGCAAAGAACCCCGCAGATTTAAATTCAGCTATAAGTATGCTAGCAAATGATTTCCAATTTGAATATTATGCCAAATCCAAAAATACTAATCAGGATACACACAAATTAAATCAAAAACCACAAACACACCAAACAAGATATAATATTCCGAAACCCACACCTTACTTTAATTTTACACCCAATAAATATCCACATCATTCACCTATGCAACAAACAGCATACAGACAACAATATACACCCCAACAACAACCAAGACAATACACACCACAAACACCACGGCAAGGTCCATCAATCAGACAAAACCTTCCTGACCCTACTCCGATTATGAGTATTTCCACGCGAAATACAGTCCAACACCGTCCTACACCTGGCCCATCCAGACAGGTACAAAACCACTACGGACAAAACCGCGCTAACACAGCGGGAGAATTATGTAATATCAACGAGTCAGCTGTACCTGCCGTTGACCCATATGTTTATTACAATCTCGACGATAACCAAGAACAAACTGACCAAATTTTAATTGATAACAATGACTACGAAAATTCAAAAAACCCCGAAAATTTTGATGACGATAATTTTTTAGACGTTGCAACCTCGAAACGCATAGAACACATTTACCCAGAATCGAACTAATGAACTTGACAAATAAAAGTAAATTACCGTACATTATATTCCCAGAAAATAATCTGAAAGTTTTAATAGATACAGGAAGAACGAAATCCTTTATAAAACCTACCATAGCGCATAAATATTACAAAAATTCCATTTTTAAAGACCCATTCCAAATCTCAACTGCGCATGGAACATCAATCGAAAATTATAGCACACTCGTACCTATTCCAAAATTATTTAATTTAAAGAAAAATGCAAGTTTAAAATATCATATTTTCAATTTTCACGATGAATTTGATCTTTTATTAGGGTTAGATAACTTGAAATCATTAAAAGTAATTATAGATTTGAATAAAAATTGAATTACAACACCCACCTGCCAAATAAAAATTCAACACCAAAATTCCGAAAATACAATTAATACAAACAATATTTGTCATTCAGATAATAACGTAACTTTAGATCCCAAAACTGAAAAGGTAATCAAAATTCAAGTAACCCAACAAAACGGAACTATTCTAATACCAAAACAAAAACAGAATAATTTAATTATCCCTGAATGTGTCACCACAGCCAATAATCACTATGCACTTTGCACAGCAATTAATAATTCAGAATCACATATTAAATTCACACAATTACAACCAATTACCGTAGAGAACATCTCCAATTATGAAACGTACTCAGTACTCATCCCCTAACCTCAATTTCATTCAATCAGAAAAAATTAAATTTGAAATTTTAAAAATTCGGACAGATCACATGAATTCAGAAGAAAAATCAGGTATTTCTAAATTAATTCACAAATATTCTGATATATTTTACGTAGACGACAAAAATTTAATATTTACTAATCAAATTAAACATTCCATAAAAACAAGTGATGAAATTTCTATCTACACAAAATCTTATAGATACCCAGAAATTCACCGACAAGAGGTACGTTCTCAAATACAAAATATGTTAGATCAAAATATTATCAGACCATCATGTTCTCCATGGTCATCGCCTATTTGGGTTGTTCTCAAAAAGGTTGACGCATCCGGTAAACGCAAGTGGCGTATAGTGGTAGATTATAGGAAACTGAATGAAAAGACCATTAACGACAAATATCCACTACCAAATATAATTGATTTACTAGACAAACTTGGACGTTGTCATTATTTTACTACGTTAGACTTAGCATCTGGCTTCCACCAGATTGAAATGGACAAACAAGACATTCAAAAAACTGCTTTTAATACGGAAGACGGGCATTATGAATTCACTCGTATGCCTTTTGGCTTAAAAAACGCGCCCGCGACATTCCAACGCGTTATGGACAATGTTCTGCGATGATTAGTAAAATGCCTCGTTTATCTCGACGACATTATTATATTTAGCACCAGCCTTCAAGAACATATTCAAAATTTAAAATTAGTTTTCGATCGTTTGAAAAATTTAAATTTTAAAGTACAATTAGATAAATGCGAATTCCTCAAAAAAGAAGTAGCATATCTCGGGCATATTGTAACCCCTGATGGCGTGAAACCAAATCCCGACAAAATTTCAGCCGTTCTAAATTTTCCTATTCCAAAAACTACAACACAAATTAAAGGTTTCTTAGGACTTTTATGCTATTGTCGAAAATTTATTAAAGATTTCGCTAAAATAACGAAACCGCTGACTAAACGCTTAAAGAAAGGTGCAGTTATTGACATTAACGACCCTGAGTACACTACAGACAATGTTTTGAAAATTGCAAGAATTTACTTTAGTAAGACGCAAATTCAAAATCTGTACAGACCATCGACCCTTGCAATGGCTATTCTCGTTAAAACAATGTAGCCAAAAATTAATAAGATGGCGCCTCAAATTAGAGGAATACGACTGAGATAATCTATAAGAAAGGCAAACTTAACACCAATGCCGACGCCTTAAGCCGTATACTTGCAGAAACTATAAAAATTCAAAACCGACAACCACAAGCACAATTAGACGACACTCCACTAGCTTTATACAAAGACTATTTAGATAAAAAACATTACCTTAATCACAATAACGACAATATCGTAGAAGTAATAGGTAATCTATTCGACGCACCATCCGACTCTAGTCTAGCTCATTGCGTGAGCAAAGATTTAGAAATGTCATCGGGTATTGCCAAAAATTTCAAAAATAAATTTAATAACGTACACACATTAAAATCTCAAAATCCTCAACTTCATAATCTAGTTTATTTAAAAACCCCACAAAAATATATACTGTACTTAATAACAAAATAAAATTATTACAATAAACCCACTAAACAAGACATATTCTATACCTTATTAAATCTGAAAAAATTCTGTTTGCATCATAAAATAAAAAAATTAAGTATACCAAAAATTGCATGTGGACATGACAACCAAGTTTGGACCGAAATTAAATTAATGTTAAAATACATATTCGATTACACTGACATACTAATAACTGTTTACAAACTCCCTGAAAACAAAATTCCCCAGATCGAATTAAACATAAACGAAGCAGAAAACATGAAACACTTTTATAAATTCATAGAAAATTTTAATACAGAGTTAAAAATTAAACAGATAATAAAGACGGCGATACTCAATCCCTTGCAGTCGAGGTAGGTGACTCACAACATAATGAGATGACGACACAAGCGATAGCGATATCACAATACATTCAAGTAAAGAAAATCCTATTGTCGGAATCCCAATAGTAGAATGCCCTGTAAACTATGGCAAAAATCAAATCATCATAACAGAAGTCGATTTTAATCCCAAACAAGTAAAAATTACAAAATTATACGATAATAAAAAATTACGATTGGAAGTATATTTTTCAAAATTTAATTACAAAGATGAAATGATTGCATTCATTAAAGAATACATTGTACCAAAAGTAAAATACCACATTTATTTCCAAAATGAACTATACGAGAAATTCAGTCTAATACTTCAAAATTATTTCAAAAATTCTCAACTAAATTTAGTAAAATGTACAAAATATTTAAGAGACGTTACCGATAACGAAGAAATTGCACAAATCATATCGAATTACCATTGTGGCAAAACTAATCACCGCGGTATCGACGAAACAGAATCACGCATAAAACAATAATATTATTGGCCAAAATTAAGAAAATCTATTCAAACATTTATTAATAGCTGTGAAATATGTCAAATAACAAAATACGATCGGAGACTTCTAAATGTAAATTTAAACATCACCCCTACCGCTACGAAACCTTTCCAAATTTTACATATAGACAGTATCACCTTGGAACAAGCAAAATTCGTAACTATTGTAGATTCATTTTTAAAATATGCACAAGCATACAAATTAAAATCAGGACAAGGCATAGAAGTTTGTAATAACCTAGTAAAATATTTTACACATCACGGAATTCCAGAACAAATTATTTCAGACAACGGGCTAGAGTTCAAAAACTCAGTCGTAAAAGAATTTCTGACACTACACAAAATCGACATACATTTTATAAGCTCACAACATCCAGAATCTAATGGCATTATAGAACGTTTTCACTCTACCCTTATAGAACATATCAGACTATTTAATAATCAAAAAGAATATAAAACTGAGCCTATAGAATCCAAAGTAAATTATGCGTTATTAGCACACAATTCATTCAGTCACAAAATTGAAACCATGCGAAATTATTACCGGCCATTTAGACACTAACTCTCCATTTAATCTCGAACTCGAAAAACAGCTTATCAAGAATTATATAGAAAATCACAAGAATAAAACTAAATTACTTTACGAATCAATTAGAGACAAAATCCAAACGAAGAAAGAAAAGGTAATAAGCAAATGTAATGCAAATAGAGAAGAATTGCCCGAAATCCCCGAAAATGTATACGTGAAAAATAGACAAAAACAACAAAAAACGAAAAACAAATATAAACACGAAAAGCTAACAAAAGTTAATAAAAATCTTAAAACAGGTAAACTAAAAACCACCCACGGTAACACAACAGAGAACATTCACCTCTCTAACATTACACGCCCTAGACAAAAAACTTATAATTTTGAACCACTTCCAGGTTGTTCGCATTGGGACACGGAACAATAATTAGGAACATAACAGAAAACCTCGGAATCCTTCCCATCAATCTCGGTCCTGCCAAACTCGAAAAGACGACTCACACATTCATACACTACTACAATCTCAAAGTTCTTCTGAAGCAGTACAGCGATTTAAATACACAGTACTCAACACTAAAATCGACCATGTCAAATAACTCACAGTATTTCAACGAACTCCAAAATTATGATAAAATATTAGAATTTATTCGGACAAATATTGACACTAAAATTAATAATATCGGATTTCATTCTGATCAACATAAAACTAAACGTGGCCTAATAGATGGATTGGGGATAATATTCAAATCAATCACCGGAAATTTAGATGCCGAAGACGGCAAAAGGTACAACGAAATGTTTGCACACATGCAAGAAAACGAGCATAATTTGGAAAATCAACTCAAACTTTCGTATTCGGTGAACCACCAAATTATTCAAAATTTTAATAAAACTATCTCAGATATCCAGCACAACGAAGAAATATTAAAATCCAAAATTTTACAACTTTTCCAAATAATAAAGAGTACGCACATTAATATACTGTATGGAAAAAACATTTACGATCAACTTATTATATTATACATTTCTATATTAATTGTCTTACAAGACGTTGAAAACTCAATCACCTTTTGTAAACTAAGAACGCTGCATCCTAGTATAATACACCCCATGGAGCTACTAGCAGAACGAAAACAAATATCAAAATTCTACCACTTACAGTTACCATTTGAACCCCGACAAGAGAACCTATTGTAAAATTGAAGCAACTCAATAATCTATTTCATTTCCACCCCCATTAATTTCGAAAAAACTTTCGAACTCTACTATATGTACCCTATTCCAACCAAATACGAATCAAAATTTATTACAATTATCCCCAATACGAAATATCTTCTTAAATCTGATAAGGAAATCGTGCCTCTGAATGATATGTGCGTTCAAGCAAAAATATATCAGTGTCCTCACAAATATCACGCCCATTTCTCAGCGATGTGCGAAGAAGAAATATTCCAAAATCAAACTTCGAGTCATTGCCATTATACAAAAATCATGTCGAAGTGATTCCAGAAATCAACATGTACCTAGCTGTTTTCCCAAACGAGGAAAAAATCACCATCAAATGCCAATCCAATCAACATCCAAACCTAGAGGAAACTAGCCATGCAGAAGAGGTAGTCTCGCACCCCTGAAGGCATCGAACTTCGACTCCCCCAGGAGCCTCGAATCTGAGGAGGGAGGAGTTATAGTGCTAACCAAAAGAACAAGTGTTGATGTGACAGAACGTGACAATATCATATTACAGTAGTATAAAACCATATGTAACTCTTAAGTTAAGCTAGTCTGTATTTCGCAACCTGTATTATCATATTAAAGTATCATAAACTTGTATTCACAAAAATAAATATTTTTTAAAAACCCAATCGATCGATAAAGAAATTTAAGTTATATATATATATATATATATATATATATATATATATATATATATATATATATATATATATATATATATATGCACGGTAGCACGGTTTATAAGAGTAATAATAACAGCTTACCTTAAATACACGCATGAAACTATATAAATCGTATAAGTTATAATTCGGTTATATACATGTTTTATAAAGGTTATAGAAACCTCCCGAGTTCCAAATTCTATAAAACTTAATAATTATTTATAATATTACTAAAATTTTGTCACAGAACCCATTATAAACTTCTACATTTAAACTCTTTAACAGTTTTATTAGAGAATGTATAAGGTTTACATAAATAAAAATAGCTCGAGAAGTTTTATAATTCTAGTAACAAGAAACTATCGGGTACTACAATAAAATAAAAAAATGTTCACTGGGATGTCTTGCAAGGTAGGTTTTACTGTACGCACTGGATTTTGATGAAGTTGTTTTTCATTGTACCAAAGCAAAGGGTCTCGGTAGAAATTCAGTCTGGACTAGAAGAACATCCTTAAAATGCCGGTCGAACTATTATCACCCGTCATTTGGCCCACAATTATTTTAAAGTTTTAAGTGTATAATAGAAGTAGCCGATTTTTTTTTCTAGAAATTACTAACTATTTGTGTAGATTTTACAATTTTTTAAAAATGTAAACCGGCCGAAATATTATGAATTTGGGCTCGTATTCTAGAAAAATGAAAGAACAACCTGGTATGTATTCTTCATTCTCTGTCAACTTTGGCATTTTAATTGACGCTAGTGACATTGATAAGTTACAGTTAAAGACCGACTTACAGGCCTATTTCTACTTAACGATAATCGTTATCTTTGTATCCGTATTCTGTAACTCATTTTAAAAAATAAGAACCTTGGAATCAAGTTAAGAACTTTATTTCCTAAAATCAAATTTAATTTTAAATGAAATATCTAAAATAATTCAATATCACTCAAAAAAATTCTAGGTTAGATTTGTTCTGGTGGGAGTCTGCTATCAACTTGTCAGCTGTCAGACTCTTTCTTCTTCTTGTGTGGGCTATGCTAGAAGTACTATTACTATCTGTAGACAAATTGGGAAGCTTGCGTTAGGCGCTAGGAACAAAAATTTATGAAATTATATTAATATTACCTTGTAAAAAATTATAATGTGACGGGTTTTTGAGATCACTATTCAACATAATAGCAATTTTATTTTGACACGAATAAAAATACTGAATTATTGACAAAACGTTTAGATAACGAACGATTTTTCCAGTCGTTAAAAAATAACGATATCGTTATCTTTTTTTCGTTATGTAGAATTAAATTATTGTTTACAGAATACCACTTTAACAATTATCGTCATAATAACGATTTAACAATGCATGTCATAACGCTCGTTTACAGAATAAGTCTAACGATATAACGTTTTAACGATTCGTTATATCATAACGATGCTTACAAAATAGCCCTATTAATACAGCAAAAAATAGGTGTACGCGATTATTTTGCAAGCCATTGTACTGATTTCACAAGTATCAATTTCAACTTATATTCGAATAGTTTTTTCTGAATTACGTCAAGGATATTGTTTTAATTAAGAATTATAGTCTTAAGAGAACACAAATTATATTTTTCTTAATATTTCAATATAAAATATCTGACGGTGACACAAAAACATGACATAAAAACAAAATATAAACAAAACATTTCATAGAATGTGGCAACTAAAATTCTCTTTACGTTGCTTAGTCTTTCCAGCTGTACATTCTAACCCTTTAATAGAGCTGAAAATCGAGGACTAGGCAAACCCTTTGTCGACAGATCTACTACCTGTTTGTTGCTTTCTACATGTTGCACTTATAGATTTCCTTCACTGACTCTTTCACGTACGAAATGAGGTCTCACATCTATGTGCTTACTCTTGAAATGAAACCTGGGTTTTTGCAAGTTTCACAGCCCTCAGATTATCTATGTACAATATGGGCTTACTTACATTTGCGGTTATCTCATTTAACAGTCTTCCTAGACAAATAAGTTGTTTTTATGAGAAATATTCGGCTTCCATTGTTGAAACTGACACACTTCTGTCTCTGGATAAGCCATGTAAGCACTGACCCAGGAAAAATGGCGAGAGGTATTGTGCTGATCGCAACAGATTTTTTTTTTAGGGATGTGTGCATAACATATTGTACTGAAAGTCTTGAAATGATGAATGCATGACGGTCCTTTATTCAATGACAATTCAATAGATGCCTTACCACGGACAACCTATTCTATTAATTATATAACATACTGCATTCATTACTTCGGCCCATAAATGTTTTGACAACTTTTTTTGGCTTTGAGCCACAGTATTAGCTGAATAGCACAAAAGATTAGAATTTGATGCAAAATGACCATTCTTATTACACTTGAAACATTTAATATCAGCTCTTTTCTTGTACTTGTTCTTCTTTTTTGGTGATGATGAGGCATCGAGTCCAGTTCAATTAGCAGTCTGAGGTAGCCTCATTTCAATGACTCTTACTCTTTCTATTAAGAGATTGTTTTATCTTTCATGAGAATGCTTTCCCAACGTTTTTATATTCAAAATATTCTGGTGGTAAAGTACTCATTACTCTACTAAGGAGCAGTAGCTCGGCAACTGCACCTAAGATAACTTGTTTAATTCCTCATTTATTTCAGCTAAAATCCTTTTAAAATTTGCAATATAACTTGTCACGTCTCCATCTGCCTTTTTTCCACTGAGAAAAATAACTCAAGAAGTCTATCTAACCGTTGACCGGAACTCTGTTCATATGCTGACAAAAGTTCTTCCTAAATCTCATACGTTGTTTGGCATGTTGCCGTTATGTCAACGTTTGCGTCATTCATGTTTGTAACTAATATTACCTGTGCCAATAAATAAAGCAGCCTTTTTCAATTTTCATTTCATCACCTTCCTTATTTCTGTCATAGTAATTTCATGCACGTCATGGTGTTTCAGTAATAATTCAATTTGCCTCTTCCAGCGAAGCGTGTTAAATCCTTCTAACTTTTACAAATTTACCTAGCATCAATGATGCAAACCAAACACTCAAAAAGAGTTTCCTGGGCCAATAATCAATGAAGAATTATAGTCTTAAGGGAACACAAATTATATTTTTATTAATATTTCAATATAATATATGACAGTGACAAACAAAGCTTATAAACAAAACATTTCATAGAATATGTGATAACCGAAATTCTCTTCATCAGTTTTGAATAAAATGGATATCCGAGAAAAAGTATTTCTACTATAATTAGTGCCTCATTTTTTATATCCTTGTTCATAAGCATTTAATAGAAAAAATAATGAAGAAATGTATCATGAAAGAAGACCATCTGATGATTAATTCCTATAAATGCTTTAATTTCCATGTGCACTAAGATTCCAGTTGGCTTTTAATTCGAATTTTTTGATGTATGGTGTTAATTAAAGATAAAATTGAAATTATATTGTTGTTTAACAATATATATATATATATATATATATATATATATATATATATATATATATAATTTAAAAGAATAAATATAAAAGTATACGCAAACATTTTTATCAATAATGATAATAATAATAATCGTTTATTGCCCAACAGCAAATAGTACCAACTATAGGACAAAATACAAAAAAAAAAAACATATAGAAATTTGATTATAGAGTAGCAGACTTTAAGTTTGGTATCATAATTATTATAAAGTAATGTTTAGAAACATGACATCTGAATGTTACTAATTCATGTAATAAAATATTCGTTTAGAGAGGTGCAAAGTGTGTATAATGTAATATTAAAAATATCAGTTTTTAAATCTAAACTGTTGAAATTATTGCACATAATATAGATTGGAGATTTCTTTAACAAATTTCTCACAAAGTGAATTGTAGAAGGTAATAGAAGACCGGCAGCCGTATTCATAGTGCGATAGACCTGGTTTAAACCTTGTAGTAAATTAAACGCACCCCAGTACCTATTCATAGAGGTAGTTTAACGGTACTTTGGGATAGACCAGGTCTATCTCTAGTCTAACATTTAGACTTGCTAGACCCCTAGTTTAAACGTGTTTTAACCTTTGCGAAAGTAGTTTGAAAAAGATATTTCTCCATAATACGGAATAAAACCGCAAATTGTAAGTATTGTTATAAACGAATGAAATATAATTATTATTTAAATATAATTATTAACACAATTGTTATTTTACTTCAGAAAATGGAACATATTAATGAAATTCAAGACGTTGTCCAACATATAAATGATATGGAACATGTTCATGAAGTACTAGAACGCCGAAGAAGAAAACGAAAAACTTATTTACAACATGTAAATCCGTTTGTAAAATATGATAATGTTGAATTTAAAAAAATTTACAGGTTAGATTAATTATATTACAGTTAATTGTACTTCTGTGATTAATTTAATTTCTATTTACTCGGCAGATTCAAGAAACAAACATTGCAAACATTAATAGACAATATTCGACCATTGTTAGAAAATCAGAATGGCAATAAAGGTCGACCAATATCAGTCGAAGTGCAAGTATTGAGCACAGTTAGATATTTGGCTAAAGGAAATTACCAAAGTGAATCTGGTGCTAATCTCAAATACATTATAATGTGATATAAGTTCTAATTACGAACACATTGTTATTTTAGCTCACCTATATAATTTTTCACAAGCTACCATGTCCAGAGTGGCTGCTAGAGTAACTAGAGCAATTGCATCATTGATAGACAGATATATTTTCCCACTAATAATGAAGTGCTAAGAGTAAAAGAAGATTTTTATAATGTGGCAAATATGCCAAATATAATAGGGGCAATTGATTGCACCCATATTAAAATAAAAAATCCGGGACAATATCCATTATTATATATAAATAGGAAGGGATATTTTTTCTCTAAATGTGCAGGTAAGATGAATATAATTTCTATTAATACTTTTATTTAGAAAGTATTAAATAATATTTATTCATTTAATTTTTAATTTATTCTATTTTTAGGTCGTTTGTGATTCCCATGCTAGAATCAGGGACATTGTTGCACGTTAGCGGGGAAGTGCACATGATTCCAGAATATGGAATACTTGCAATTTAAAAACGCGGTTTGAAGTATTTGATTACATTCCCATAAGAGATCATGCCATATTTGATAAATTATTCTGTAGACAGGTGAACTTAGCGGAATTTTAGTAGGAGACAATGGTTATCCGTCTTCAGAATATATGTTAATACCAGTGCTAAATCCTACTACTCCTTCTCAACAACGATATAATGAGGCTCATATCCGAACAAGAAATGTAATTGAAAGATTGTTTGGCCAGTGGAAAAACAAATTCCGCTGTTTTTTTAATGGCATGCAAATGTCATTGGAAACTGCCAAAGCTAGCATAATTGCGCTAGCTGTACTACATAACTTAGCAGTTAATGAAAGATTGGACAATATAAATGGTAGGATAATATCGTAGTCTCAATTTTATTGACATCATTTTTTTAATTTCATAGATAATGGAAGTGACAGCGAGTCAGACAATGAGGATTTCGTACCGGAGAGTGAACAACGAGGGAATAATGATCCAAGAAATGTATTTAGACAGAATTACATTGATATGTATTTTAATTGATATATTTTATTATAAACATAATATACAGAAATAAAAATAAAACACTAACTAAAAATGTTTATTTAGTATTAAAAAGTAAACAAAATAATACATAAAAATAAAAAATAGAAAACAAAACATATATTTATATTTTACTTCGTAAAAAAATCCTTAAAAATACTTATTTACAAAAGATGTTTGTTTATATTTTAATCTTGCTCACTATTCATTAGTTTCTGATATTTTAATTTGTAAATTTTTTCTTCCCATCTTTCTTTTAAATTGTGCATCTCTTTCTCGTGTCTCATTTGAAGAATAATTTTCTTCTCATACAGTTCCAAACATTTTTTTTCATATGTACTCATGGTTCCTTCAGATTTTGCAGATTTCTTTTTCTGTGCTGCGACACGTGAATTTAATTGGGAAGTCATAGATATTTGGCGATGTGTTATTGGTGTGGATGTTTCTGTAATAATTGTGCTAGGATCTATAGTTATTATTGGGGTAGATTGTATTGGTTCGGCCGGATAATCTGAAACTTTCTCAAAATCTATGGGAATGCTAATAGGAATGCTATCAGCTGATGATGCTGCATGTAAAGGCCCTGGTGCGCTAAAACCTTTTACTTGTGTTAGCGCTATCAGGGTTCAATTTATGTGAGTATATGATTTAATTATAAGCTACTAGTAATTCCTAGTGCATATAAAATCATTTGTTTGAAATAATTTGTATGTCTACATATTATTTGTCATATACGAGTATGTACGAGTATTTACAAAATAATAATATTGTAAAATAGAAATGGTATATGTAGAAAGACAAATCATTTTTTAAAACATTTATACATAGTTAAGCTAGATGAGTAGATCTACTTTATACCTGTTTAGTCGATCTGAATCGAAATTACTTATGTCACTTGTGAAGTCCATCGGTATTATGGATTGAATTTCGAAATCAATATCGTCTGGCATTTTTTTGGCCGGGCCCCCTCCTGTGCCACATTGGTATTTCCTGAAACATGAAATGCTGCTTTTGGCAGACAATTTCATTCGTCTCCATTGATCCTTGATTTTTTTCATATCGCGGTTGAAACCACTAACTGCGAAAGCATTCGCGATCATTTGCCACGCTTCGTCCTTTTTCATATTAGCCCGAGAATCCACACTTTTATTTTCAATCACTTTTGAGTGTTCTTTTAATTGTTCAATTAAGACTCTCTTTTCGAGAAAAGTCCAATTTGTTTCTCTTTTGCTGCCCATATTTGTCTGAAACATATTTAATACATGTGTAAATTGTCTACTTTTAATTTTGATAATTAAAATACGTACCGTTAAAAAAAAGTTAAATAATAAAACGCCAACAACTGTTGATATTTCCAAATCGCAAGTGAAAATGTCCTACTGGTCAGCTGTCATTACAAGTTTGTAACTACTGAGCATGCGCAAAGAATTTTCAACCATGTCCAACGAGATAATTTGAGATAATTCCAGTTTAGACTCAGTTTACTTAAATCAAGTTTAGACTTGGTCGAAATAGCACTATGAATAAGTCCATTTAAACCATGTCTAAACCTCGACTACGTAGATCCGGTTTAGACTAGGTCTATCTGCTTTACTATGAATACGGCTGGAGTTTATCCTCGGAACAAGAAAACTTATTTTATTCAGTAACGGTGGACAATCTATAATATTATGCAGTAATTTGAACACTTGTTCATTACATTACATTATAGTATTTTTTATTCTTCTAGAGTCTAATGACTGAAAATTGAATTTTTTAAGTAGTTGGTTGTGGTCTGTACTATGGTTTGGATATGCCTTATATGACTTGAAATGTATATATTTCAGTAATTTTCTTTGAACTTTTTCTAAGTCAGATTTTTTTTATCATATACCTGATCCATATTCAAGTATTGATCTTACATAACTTTCGTACAGTCTTATTACGGAATCGATATATGTGAAGTCTCTGGTATTTCTAATAATGAATCCTAATGTTTTTATAGCCATACTTATTGTGTTTGAAATGTGCGGAGAGAATGTAATTTGTTTGTCAAAAAGAATACTCGTACCAAGATCTTTAATTGTATTTTCTCTATGTAAAAATTCATTACCAAAATTAGTTAAATGTGATTGAATTATGTTTCCTGGTATAGGTTACTACTAATCATTTATTAATATTGAGAAATAGATTATTTCTTGAGCACAAAGTATGAATTGAATTCAAGTCATTTTGAAAAATCAGAAACAGATTTAATTTCGTAATAGATTTTCAGATCATCGGTAAAAAGTAAAACTTGAGATTTTAATTCAAAACAAAGATTATTTATGAATATCGCAAAAAGTAAAGGAGCAAGATTTGATCCTTGCGGCACTCCGGACATGGCCTTGTTAAAACCTTCATGAGAAACGAATTAAAATCTATTTAATAGATAGATTTAAGTAATTCACTCATATTTTTACTAATACCATATTTATCTATAGTATATTAAATAGGATATAAAAGTCTATTTGATCTGTATATCTGTATATACGAGGATGGATTGAAAAAGTTCCTGACTCACTGAGAAGGCCTTGGTTTTTCGAAAATCTATCTATCTGTCTATCAGTCTAATCGTGAAAAGCGTCTGTGTCGATCTACCTATCGTTAAATTGATAATGGAGAAAAACGAAGTTCATACGGTGTTTTTTTATTAGGAAGGAAAGACGGCAACGGAGATCAAGACCAGATTGGATGCTGCCCTAGGGAATGCTTCATCTTCGTTTTCCACTGTGATTTTCTGGGTTTCGGAAATTAAGCGTGGCCGAACACACACCTGTGACGAGCCACGTTCAGGTCGCCCAAAATCGGCTACCACACCGGAAATTATGGATAAAGTCCATGATATGGTTCTGGAAGATCGCCGAATGGAAGTGCGTGAGATTGAGGAAGCCATAGGGATCTCTTATGAAAATTTGTTTGCTGATGTATTACTATTTGTTTAGTTGTTTAAAATAGGTGGAGTAAGATTATTAGGTGATGAGTCTGAATAAACACTATTGAAATATGAGCTAAATGCTTCTACAATATCTTGAGGTTTATCTAGAGCAGTATTATTGTGTATTACAGAATTTGGAATTCTTGATGTTTGTTTTTTTTATTTTGAACAAATGACCAAAACTGTTTAGGATATGTGTTAAGTATAAGAGAGTATCTCTTCAGAATATAATTTAAATATGCAGTTTTAATTTTAAATTAGATTAATTTTCTTAATCTTTGAAATTCATTTAGCTCATCATTGTTCGATTTAAAAAAAAATCTGCGATATTGTTCCTTATTTAGATTAAGTTTATTATCTCCGATGAAAGCCAGTGAGGATATGATTTCTTATATGTTTTTATTTTATATTCTGGTACAGTTTTCATAAATCAATCATTAATAATGTTCTAAAAAATATTTTTGTACCAGCAACCTTCAAAATGACACTTCCTGCACGCAACACTCAATCTGGAACAAGTGCTTCCCGATCAACTCGACTGTAAAAATTGCAAAAAACACTGGCCCTTTGGAACATTCTAAAATAAATCTGTGTTGATAATAATAAAATCTAATTTATAAAATACAACTTCCCTGAATTTTCCTTTATTAAAAGTTTGGGAAATAAGAGTAATTTGCTAAAATTCTTTCAACATTTGTGACCATTAGTGCCATCTATTTGACAACCTCTGAACTAAAGACGTCATTGATACAACTTCTTGCTGATTGTAATCAAACAAAAATCGCGACTAATACTATATAAATAATAAGAAAAAACACATATTGTGGAATATAACAACTTAGTTTAATGAAAAATGCTTAAATGAATTAATCTATTTTAGGTTAGATTTGATATTTGAACTAAAAAACAATATTTTTTGATTGGGAAGAGCCACAATTGTTACAAGTGTTATTATAAACATTTATAGTAAAATTTTGACAATTAGAAATCGAAGTTCCTGGTGCAGCTTGGTTTGCAATTGATAAAGATTGTGTATAATTTTCAGATTCTGGTGTACTCGCACAAGTTCAATTTACAGATGAAGGTCCTGCCTGCATTAATTTACTTGTAATCATTTTTGTACTATGGAGGGAATTTTCTATATAACGGTTTCATAACATTCACTTGATTTTGTTGGTAGTAAATTTTGAATCGCCACATTTGCAACTTCCCGAATCTCGGGAGGAGTACCAAAGAACTATTAAAACAAGAATTCAAAGTAAAAGAACTAGGAAAAGCGAAGAAAATTTTATCAGTTAATGTAAACCAAGAAACGGACAAAATTAAAATAGATCAAAAAGATTATATAATGAAACTACTAGAAGCATATAAGATGTTAGATTGTAAACCAGCTAAAACACCATTAGAAAGCGGCACAAAATATAAGAAATATGAAGGGGACTTAAATATAATAATAAAAGAGACGTATGAGAAATTATTGGGAAGTTTATTGTATTTATCTACGAACACGAGACCAGACATTGCATTTAGTATTTCTTATCTTTCTCAATTTTCTTCGAATCCAACAAAAGAACACTGGACTGGACTTGTACATGTTTTAAAATATTTAAAAGGTACACAGAACTACGGCTTGACTTATAGAAAGGAAGTAAAAAACGGGCGATTATCAATTTATTCCGATTCAGACTGGGGAAGTGATATTATAGATAGAAAATCATACAGCGGATTTATAGTAAGAATGCAAGGAGGAGCAGTAGCATGGATGGCTAGGAAACAGAAATGCGTAGCATTAAGCACTGCCGAAGCCGAATTAATTGCCTTAAATGAATGTAACAAAGAAGTACAATGGCTGAAGAATTTATTGACAGAAATTGGAGAAACAAATAAGGATGACTTATGGACGATAAATATCGACTATACGGCAACGATAAAAATGGTAGAAAATAAAATTACGAACGAGAGAAATAAACACATAGATTTAAAATTGCACAAAATTAAAGAAGACGTAGAAAAAGGAAAAATTAGTTTGTAATATATTAGTACAGAAGAAAATTTGGCGGACATATTTACAAAAAGTATAAATCAAAAGATAATGATAAAATTAGGAAGAATGATGGGTATAAATTGTGATAAAATTTCACAATCGATACAGGAGGAGTGTTGATATTGAAATATCAGGTGTAATATCAAGTGAGTCAAGAAGGTTGCTAAGAGATGGAAATAGAGAATAGTGGCAGTTGGTTTTTGAGTAGGCGGAAGTGGGAGATTGTTTTTGGAAGAGAGAGGATTTTTGCGTTTTGACATTTTATGTTCATAAATGAAAATAATCATTTTGTAAGATTTAATTAGAATAAAAGTATATTGCAAGATTCGTTTTTCAATAACAAGACACATCAGACATTGCATAAAATTATTCACTAAAATATAATAAAGGAAAAACTTGGTACAAAACTCGCAAAATATTGATGGAAATGTCAAATGAAGCAATAAAATTGTTTCTAGTAAAACAAATAGTCATGGCCTACTTAATTTTATGTACGCTCTTAGATAAAGATTTGAAATTAAAGATGTATTATTTTTAAATACCAGTACCCGAACAAAAAATATTATACAAACTACATGCGTGAAGACGTCTTCCGCTCATTCGCACTATTAGTGCTTCACTTACATTATTATGTTTTAATACACTGGCCCACTCCAAGTTTAATCAATCTGAATATAAAATAGGAAAATAACATTTCTTAAAGTTGTAACGATTGTCCTTGGCTGTGGGATAATAATTTGTTTTATTTGCTCTCATTGAAATATACAATTCAAGTGGAGGGTGGTGTTTATCTGCCTTTAGTATTTCAAAGTCATATTTTAGTAATTTTAAATTATTTGGCTCGAAACTATGCATGACTAAATCTGCTAGTTTGTTATTTACATTTGTAACAAAGTTAGCTTGATGTAAATTTGTAAAATTGAGAAATTGCCTGCATGAAATACTTTTAAAATCGTTCGAATATGTTGTACATTGAAGGAAGTTATATTAAAGTCATCTATTATATTACAATTATTAAAAATGTCTAGCGTACTAAGTGTTTCAAAAAGTAATTCAAATTCGGTATTATTTATATTAGGTGGTATATACAGGACTAAAATATTTACACAACAATGATTTAAAGTAAATTTATGTCTCACTAAAGTAGTATGCACTGTTTATTGCTAGGATACGGTGTATATAAACCTATTCATAACAACCGGGGCATAATGGGAGGGCATAATGAACTCATTATGCCCCGGTTGTCTTGGATATGTTTATATACACCGTACCCGATCATTGTTAACACAAAAAAAAAATAAACGTTGATAATAAATAAAACAATTAAACAACATTCTTAGCAACGCCAAAATTTGAGCATTATTGTAATCAAAATTATTATCAATTAAAACTTGTTTCAGATATTCTAGTGAGACATAAAATCTTGTATGCACCACGAGCGTTACTAGATGATAATGCTCATCGGACGACATATATCCCTCGGGCCAGAGGCCCTCGGGCTAGATCCTCCTCGCCCTCCTGGCATTATGATCATAGTAACGCCCTTGGTACAGAAAATACTATTACAACCTAAAATATCGATACAATATATAGTATTAATTAATTAATCTAGATTTAGAATTACTTATAGCTATAAAAACTCCTCCACCTCGAGTAAGACGTAGTTGTTCAAGACGACGATCACATCGAAGGACTAGGTATTTATCTGAGAACAGTTTTGCTGACACTTTCATTCAATCAGGTTTCGGTGAAACAGTAAATGTAATCACAGTCAGATGTACCGCACGAAATTAAGTTTGCTTTTGTATTGACACCTCTAACGTTCTGATAGTACAGATTTATAGTTTTTTTCACTGTTGGGCACTAATCGTTTAAAGGCACAATTTTTGGTACATTATTAATATATTTAATTGTAATTTTTTTCGCCATTATTGATTCGAGTGTTTAGTTCATTTTTCACGATTTTATAGTAATCGATTTGTTTTCTAATAAGTTCAAAGGATATGTTAATTTTAGTAAATTTAGGAATGTTCTCAAGTCCTTTAGTATTGCGAATAATGTTTAATACAGAGTTTGCACTATCAAGGTAAACTTCATTATATTTACCCATACGGTGGTGTTTTATATTAGATAGATCTATATCTTTATGCACGCCTCTAATTATTTTTTTAATAGTATTATTTTTTTGGGTTATACGAGTGGATTTATCTATGTCCGAATTAATTTCCTTTAGTCCGGAACTAACAATATTGTTTTTTTTTCTTTTTTCACGCTCTGTAATCTCCGTTATTACATCTTCAAGGTTGAACGCGACCTGTAATTGAGGAACTGAAATATTATTTTTGAGAGTATTTTAAGTGATCTACTTCATTTTGAAGTTTTAATACAGATTCGAGCAGAGTATTTAGAACGTTATTAAATGTTTTACAACTGCTGCAGTTCCATGAGATGGATTCCTCACTTTGAATTAATTTTGTTGGAGTTTTAGAAATTCCGACACAGGTATGCAGGAATGTCTTTTTACAAATACTACAATTTAGCACTTTACTTTGATTAATTTCTACATTACAACAATTGCAAACATATACAACCATTTTACCGTATATGTTGAATGGGTAGTGTGACGTATTTGTTAGTTTACGGGTTTTAATTTGTTGTACGTTGTACTAGTCAGGCAGTTGTAGTCAAGTGCTCAAATGAAGTGTGTGTACGTTTCGGGAATTTAAATATATATATATATGTTAAATGAAGTGAATCTTTTATTTAAATGCTCCTCTCTATCCCTTAAAATATCCAAAGATATTACAGTGGCGACGAGGAAAATAAAAATAAAATTTTAAAAATGAAAAATGGCGGAAACGCATGGTGTAATCGGGCATGTTAAGGAATTTGATTCCAATACAAATAATTGGACAATACATGAGAAACAGTTAAACCAGTTTTTTGTAGCGAATAATATTAAAGATGATATTAAAAAACGTGCAATTTTTTTAAACAGTTTAACTGAGAATACGTTTAAATTGCTAACGGACTTATGTGTGCCGAAGGAACCCGAAAGTTTAAAGTTCGAAGATCTTGTCAAAACTATGACAAATCATTGTACGCCAACAAGGTCAGTGTTTGTTGAAAGATACAAGTTTTATAATGCACAAAAAGACTCGAGTGAATCGTTTGCCGATTGGGCCGCGAGAGTGCGTAGACTGGCAACGCATTGCGAGTTTGGTGAAATGTTAGACGAAGCGTTACGTGATAAATTTATAATGGGTATCGAAAAAGGATCCATTTTGGATAAACTATTCCTAGAATCAAAGGAATTAACATTTGAAAAGGCGTTAAGCCTAGCCCAAGCTATCGCTTGAGTAAAACGCCATTTCGATTTGGATTCAGTGACGACAGTGAGTTCAACATCAAGTAATATCAAGACTGAACCAGTGTACAAAGTTGGGCATCGGCAGCAACAGCAACCCAGGAGTTCCGGGCATCAGCAGCAGCGCGAGCGCCAGACTTCAGGGTCCAGCGGTGGCGCGCATGGAGGTAGCAGTAGCAGAGCGTGCAGCGTCTGCGGCAAGAAGAACCACCCAGCAGCACGGTGTCGTTATCGTACGTATAAGTGTTACGCGTGTGGTGTATATGGGCATTTGAGTAGTGTTTGTGGTAAAGTCAAAGGTGAAAGAAGGGAGCAAACCAGTGAAAAACGACATCATTATATGGAAATTGAAGAAAATGCACCAATGTTTAATTTAAATGTAGTTGGTAATGAACCTATTTTGTTAGATGTGTATGTACAAAATAAATTGTTTAAAATGGAATTAGATACGGGTGCGGCTGTATCTGTTATGTCAAAAAATATTTGGGTAGAAAAATTTAAAAATGTACCGTTAACTAGTACCAATACTAATTTATTAAATTATACTGGCAGTAAAGTTAAGCCAGTAGGAAAAATTAAAATACTGGTTAAATATAAAAACAAGGAGGAGAATGTAGATTTTTATGTAGTAAATGGAGGTGGTCATCCCTTACTTGGGAGAGATTTTATGTCAAAATTCTCATTAGGTGTAAAGGAAATAAATTTATTGTCAATAAATGACCCCAAATGTTGACAGATTATATAATAAATATCAATATATTTTCTCTGATGGTATTGGCACATTTAATAAATGTAAAATTGATATTAATATTAAATCGGATGTGCAACCAAAATTTTACAAGCCAAGAAAGACCCTTGCCTTATGTACTTAAAGAGAAGGTTGAAGATGAAATTTCAAAATTAGTAAATTTAGAAATATTAAGTCCTGTAACGTATAGCGATTGGGGAACACCAATTGTACCGGTAATGAAATCAGATGGCTCAATTCGAATTTGTGGTGACTACAAAATTAGTGTAAATCCATATTTAGAAATTGAACGATATCCCCTTCCGCGAGTCGAAGATTTGTTTGCGCAGCTACAAGGCGGGAAACAATTTTCAAAGATTGACTTATCGGTTGCGTATCAGCAAATTTTATTAAATGAACAATGAAAAAAATACACAACGATTAGCACTCACAAAGGTTTGTTCGTTTATAATCGTTTACCATTCGGTTTGTCATCGGCTCCCGCTACGTTTCAACGAATCATGGAGCGAGTCTTGCAAGGAATCAGTGGCGTAGTCTGTTTTCTTGATGATATTTTAGTAACCGGGCGCAATACAACTGAACATATCCAAAGACTAGAAGAAGTTTTAAAACGATTACAAAATTCGGGCTTAAAAATTAAGAAAGAAAAGTGTATATTTTTCCAAAATTCGGTCTCATATTTGGGATACATTATTGATGAATTAGGATTACATAAGTCACCGGAAAAAGTCAAGGCAATTGTAGAGGCACCAGCGCCAACAAATGTAACTCAATTAAAATCATTTCTAGGACTTGTAAATTATTATCGGAAATTTGTTCCAAAAATGTCAATAATTTTACAACCGTTATATGAATTGTTAAAGAGTGATAAAGACTGGTCGTGGTCTAGTAAATGTAATGAAAGTTTTAATGAAATTAAAAACAAAATAATTTCTAAAGATGTTTTAACGCATTATAATCCAGAATTAAAAGTTAAACTTTACGTGGATGCTTCACAATATGGATTAGGGGCTGTAATTGTTCATGTTTTTGAAAATAATATTGAACGTCCAATTGCTTTTGCATCCCGAACATTAAACAATGCAGAACAGAAATATTCACAAATTGAAAGAGAGGCTCTTGCTATTTTGTATGGGGTAAAGAAATTTAATCAATATTTATTGGGGAAAAAGTTTACATTAGTTACTGACCACAAACCATTATTAGCGATTTTCGGAAAGAAAAACGGTATTCCAGTAATGTCTGCAAACAGACTGCAAAGATATGCATGGCTTTTATCGTGTTATAATTATGATATAGAATTTGTTTCATCAGATAAAAATATTTCAGATTGTTTTTCAAGGTTACCAATACCGGATAAATTAACTGAAACTATAGACAAAGAATTTACATTTTTAAATTATTTTGAATCGAGTGATATCGCTATAGATCAAGACGTTATCAGAACGGAAATGAATAACGACAAATTACTAAACAAAATTAGGGAATACCTAAAATCAGAATGGCCAGAATCATGTAAAAAAGATATAGAATTAAAACCGTACTGGAATAAACGAAATGAATTACATGTAAAAGATGACATTATTTTATGAGGTTATCGTACTGTAATACCATTGTCCTTACATAAAAATGTATTAAAGGAACTTCATAAGTCGCATTTAGGTATTGTAAAAACCAAATCTATTGCAAGATCTTATGTATGGTGGCCAAAAATGGACAAGGATTTAGAAAAATTAATTGCAACTTGTGAGATGTCATAAAAGTAGAACATCTCCTGAAAAATGTCAATTAACACCTTGGCCATTTACAAGTCAACCATGGGAAAGAATTCATTTAGATTTTTTAGGGCCGCTCAATGGTAAAACATATTTGATTGTAGTTGATTCACATAGTAAATGGGTTGAAGTAAAAAACAGTAATTCTCAAACAGTTATAGAAAGATTACATGAATGTTTTGCGAGATTTGGTTTACCAAAAATTATAGTAACGGACAACGGTACTCAATTTACAAGCGAAATATTTAAAACATTTTGTAAAATGAACGGAATTTCTCATATAACTAGCAGTCCTTATTATCCAGCGACTAATGGAGCTGCAGAAATAGTGTTAAAACAATTAAAAGTTTTTTAATTAAGTCACAAAATGGTAATACAAATATTTTAGATAAATTAAATATTTTTTTGTTCGATTATAGAAATTCTGTTCACTGTACAACGGGACAAACACCCGCAGCATTATTATTTAATAGAAATTTAAGAACACGATTTGATTTATTAATTATTAAGTAAATACAAACGTTCAAAATAAAGTTGGAAAAGTACAAGAACGGCAAAAAAAATGCGAAAGGGAAGAGAAATGTAAGATTTGAAGTAAATCAGATTGTGTTGGCTCGAAATTATCAAGTACCAAATAAACCAACTTGGATAAAGAGCAAAATTATTAAATGGTGTTAGTAGGACAACGTATATTGTTCAACCATTTTTCAATTGTAGTACAGAAGTTTTCTGGAAACGCCATTTAAATCAAATCCTAGAGTATAATAGTGATGAAAGTAATTTTGAGAATAATATTGATCTTTTATTTCCAAATAAAGTAATGGATAATCCAGTAACGTGCTGTGCTGAAATCAATAATGGCACAGATATTAGTACAGAAAATCTTGTTTTAAAAATAATGCTGAAACTAATCCAATAAATAGTACTGATAATGATAATGTAAACAAACAAAATAGTAATAGTAGGCCAAAAAGAAATAGAGCACCGCCTCAGCGATTTGCTTATTAAAGTTGCAAATTAAAGAGGAAGGTGTGACGTATTTGTTAGTTTACGGGTTTTAATTTGTTGTACGTTGTACTAGTCAGGCAGTTGTAGTCAAGTGCTCAAATGAAGTGTGTGTACGTTTCGGGAATTTAAATATATATGTTAAATGAAGTGAATCTTTTATTTAAATGCTCCTCTCTATCCCTTAAAATATCCAAAGATATTACAGGTAGTTAGTTTATATTTTGTTTAAAAAAAAAGAAAAGAATCAAAACAACTTGTTGCTTGGCCACTGACAACGTGCAGGAAGCAGATTAATTAAAATACAATGCTGTTTGTCACACAATCAGCACTGCTCAGAATAAAGAGCAGTAGAACACTTTTATCACTTAAAAATTTCACACTTTACATTAAACTCTTTACACTGATATAACTTTGGTGTAAGAAATATGTATATAGATACCATTAAAATTTGAAAGTATGTATTTATTACTGTTGAATTATGCTGTTTACATTATTAAAATTAGGGTTTTTTGTTTCATATTTATTGTATTGAAAATGTTAAGTGTAAGAGGAGGTTGTTAAAGTTGCCCCAGTTCGGTTAAATAACATGGCTGAATACGGTGAAAGTAGTTTTATTTATTATACCCATAAATCATAACAATTACAAATAACATTACATCCTAATTGTAACTTATAGAAATTCATAGATCTTCAAAGTAATACATTACATAATTATAAATGATATTAGCAGTTTTATCTATTAAACCTAGATGTATGACTAACCAAAATAAAGCTCCGTAAAAAATTGTCATTGTGAATTTATCCAGCCAATACATCCTGAAAATAAAGAAATGAATTCAAAATTATATAATATTATTAAAGTGTATATGCTCGTTCAGACATATGTTTACGAAACGTGTTACACCAGGTGTTATTTAAATAAGGATACAACGCTTAATCGATAGTAGAGCTAAGACCATAGATATTAAATCTGGAAATAACTTTTGTTTCTCAAACTTTCTATCAGATCTGGATCCCTTCAAAACTGACCAATTACGTCACAGTAATTTGCGCACAATGTCATTCTTGTAATAATTTACTTATTCACTGTCACTGCTTGTATTGCTTGTCACAATTGACATAAGATCATTAGCGTCGCGGCAGATAATTGGGTATTTGAGACTTTCACAATGAAAAACTATATGTTTATCATCAAGGTAATTGACATTTTGATATTCAATAAATCGAATATAAATTCTTATTATAGCCATATTTTAATCAAATTAATATAAAACTTTACATGCATTTTTCTCAAAAAAAAAAAACATTTAAGGGTAAAAAAATATTATATCATTAAATTCAGTATTAAATTCCCTAACTAATGAGCATATAAAAAGTATATGTTCTTATTTGAAATAAAAAAGTGTGGTCCAGTATTTTGAGAACCACTGCTCGAAAAAAAATTTTTTTTTTTCGTTTCTTTAGAGTTGCCCATTTAAATGTCTAACTATTATAGTTCTCGAGGTAGTAATGGTGGCCCATTTAAAATAAACAAGCTGTATACATATATATATATATATATATATATATATATATATATATATATATATATATATATACATATACACAAACACACATACATATACACAAACACACATACATACACACACACACACACACACACACATACATACAGACACACACACACACAGAGAGAGAGAGAGATCATTGTAAAAATAGTAAATTCGTATGCTAGGACCCCCAAAAACTCATCATCAAACTTGTTGGTCAACGACAATACCTTCCATACATAAAGGTGACGGAAAGTAAAAAACGTTTCAGGTCAGTATTGACAGTCAACATTTTTTCCTGAGAAAACATCTATTTTTATTTTTATACATAATTTTGAACTGTCCAGTTTTTATATAGAGCATGTAAAACAAAAATGATTGATAGATTTACTATCTATGGGCTTAGCGCTACACTCGGTTAAGCGTTGTACACTTAATTAAATACCTGTATTATAGCGAAAAGTAAAAAAAAAACCATTTTGCACAATTACAAATATTGGACATTATCCGTACTCATTGGCAGTAGAAATAGATTACTTTACATCTTTAGATCCATATTAATATAATAAATACATAGAGTTGCAACAAATGCAAGATTAAACATAAGTAAAGAGAAATAAATCATCTAGGAATATTAGATTTATAAACAAAAAGTTTTTCAATTCAAATTCGTTTTGCCTGGCAAATTACTCGTAATATAACATTCTAGTTACATTTAAATATAAAATTTTATGTTCTATAGGTGTGTCGAGTAATATAAATGAATAACAAATTAAATAAGACTTAAAAGTGGGCATTTGAGAACAATGTTAGTTAGCTTTAATTGTGTAATAATTATTATTTCGATTCTAATAAATAACTTTTAAATTTTCAAATGTAACTACATGTGACGAAATCTTCTGGTAGAGAAGAAGCAGGATAAGAAAAATTTGAATTTATGTACACAGAAACCAAAATTGGTTTTTGATTGAGTTTAAATGCTGTAATAGGGGAGTTTACTAGTTATAAAATGGGTTTCTGATATAAAAGAGTGTTTGTTAGGTAACATATATGAATTCGAGAATTCCACTTATAAATGAAATTCTATTAATATTTTTTAAAATAAAAATTATCTTACCTATTATAATGAATTCTAGCTTTCTCTAAAGTATCATCAGGTTCTTTAAGCAAATATATCCTAGCTCCAAGCATGCAGTTTCTCAGAAACGTTTGTACATCTTCATTTAAAAATTCATATCTGTGAAAATGGAAATTATTAATTACTTAATTACGAAAATAAATTACTAGCGTACTCCCAAACATTTTTTTCTTCTTGAAGAAGTTGCTCTTCTAAAGCTAAAAACTTCTCGCTACAAAATGTCCATTCTTGAAATGTAAAGTATCTATAATTAAAAATTCAATATTAGGTTTTCATATTTAATGTTACACTACTTGTTAATGAGAAAAAAAATAATTACATCCAATACGCAAATATTTGTTTTTCTGAAATAAAAACAATATTTGGGTTTAGTTCTGTAGATTTTTATTTATATTTAATAAGTCATGGTTACCTGTTTTCATTCATAATTTTCTGTTTTCATCTTTGTATGTTTTTTATGTAACTTTTGATCTATGTTACCCTCTTTCTGTAAACTTGTTGTCTTGACTACATGTATTTTGTTATTTACTATTTACCTGATGAAGACAGCACTACGCTGTAGAAACGTCGTTAAATATAAATAAAAATTTACAGAACTAAACCCAAATATTGTTTTTATTTCATTATTATGAGTTCTGAAAGCTTCTTTCAATATTTGTTTTTCTCTTATACCTGCTCTCATTTAATAAATAATTCATAACATGAATGGCAAAATTAGCCAAAAATTGTCTTCTTTCTTTTGGTACATTTATGTATAATTATGTATGAATTTTTATTTTTATATTATAATTAAAATACCCAGAGGATGCATAGAAACTTATTTAGCATGGAATATAGACCAACAAAAAAAAAAACTATTTTCAAAGACTGTCAATATTATGCGTTGTATTTGCATAGCATACAATGCCATTCTTGTAATAATTTACTTATTCACTATCACTGCTTCCATTGCTGATTCTCTTATCCATATTGGGAGGAAAAGAGGGGAGTGGGAAGACCATTTACGATCATGAAGCCGTTTCTCTTATTTCAATTAGTATTCCGGAATGATATTTGTTTTAAATGAGCAATAGTGCTTTGGCGCAAGGGGTGATGATTTGTTCACGATTCTAATGTGTAATACTTAGTTGTTTTAATAAAGATATTAGTCCGACTTTTTTTCGCTCCTGTCCAAATTGTGACTAATATCCTTATTAAGTACATTTTCTGGGTGCTATATCAACTTTATTAATAGTATTTTGTAATCACTTTTACGTGTTTCACTATAATTATAATTTTGTGTCTCAAATAACGTGTCGTATATAGATAACGAAAATTGTCTCATTAGGAGGCTATTTTAGTGTATAGGTATTGTATATTCGGAAAAAATATAGATTATTTTACTCATTTCATAGATTTAGGTGAAAATGGAATTTTTTCAGATTTTTAGTTTTAAAAATAACATTTATGGCCATTTGCACCGCTTATAGTTAAAATCTTAACTACAGGTTAACAAGAAAAGTGCGTATCGAAATTTTGACAGTAATATTTAATAACTCATTTGACATTTCGTTTCGATACGATTTTGTCAACTTAACCAGTAGTTAAAATTTAACTATAAGCGGTGCAACTGGCCATCAATGAAATATTACTATATTTTGGTTTGCACTTTTTTTATGCTGTCGAATTGCGATGCTCAGTTTTTGTTAGCATTGTTAGATTTCGAGGCATGATGCCAACGATATAATTTTTATATGTGTCATACTAGAAAATTACTGCATTGGAAAGAAATGTTAATTTTCGGTGATTTTATATTTTTACATTATATGTATACAATGACAATGTTTCACAATATACGAGTCATGAGAAAAAAGTTTTTCCTTATGCATTGCTTCCTAAATTATACATCAAATACAAGTTTTATGACCGGTTTCGCCAACTTGAAATAAATTTCCAAGTAGCTCATTTGTCGAAAAAGAGAAAAATATCGCATCGAAACCATAACACAAATGACGGTATTTGTTCTATTTGTTCTAGCTGACATATTTTGAAGCGATATTTTTCACTTAGTCGACGAGTAAACTGTTCGAAGATTTATTTGATGTTGGTGAAACTGGGCATTAGAGTGTAAAATTCCGCATATAAATTTCAAAACAAAATTCATTTCTTGTTTTGTAACTGTATATCACGGTAAAATATTCTCAGGTAATCCGACAAGGCTCAAGAGCGCGCCAGAGAGAGACGGAGAAGATTGACCGGCCCGGCCATTTAAATATCATTGCGTACTCCATGCAACTGCTATGTGATATAATAAATACAGTGTATGCAACGAAACGTGGAACATAGGAGTTTAACATAGGATTTTAAATATGTGCGAAAATTGGCTCTCCTGTACATTTTAAATCAAAAGTACAAGAATGAAAAGTTGTTTAAAATTAATTTTTACTTATAAAAAAGTCCTCATTTAATGCAATAGAATATCTCTAGCACTAGATATTTACAAAAGAAGATATGACATTTTCGTCAAAAATCAGATAGCCATGGAAATAAAAAACAAATAAAACAAAATCTCATTCTGACAGTTCGGTTCAGTGTTATTGATGTTAATTGTTGCAATCATTGTGTCTACATTGTTGTAATCAATAAATTGCATCACTGTTCGTTTGTGCATAATAAAATGGATTTGTTCAGTATCGAAGAAAAAAATTTGATTGTCAAATTACATTGCTGAGGAAATAGTTATGAAGAAATTCGTGCACTTTTTGGTGGCTCTTATCCTGATCGTCCAATTCCAAGTAAAACGACAATATTTTGTGTAATTGAGAGATTTAATAAAACAGGAAATGTTTTAAAACCATGCAAATGTCAAAGGCCAATTGCAGATGAAGATGAAGAAAGACAAGCAAATAAAATTAATGTAATTCCAGCCATTGAAAATAATAAAAATTTAAGTTTGCGGCAAATAGAAAAGACACTTCAATTCCATTTAGTACTGTAAGAAATTATTTAAAAGAAGAAAAATATAAATCTTTTAAATATGGCAAACACCAGGAATTAAATGAAGAAGATAAGTTTCTGAGAGCAACATTTCGTGAACTAATGCTGGAAAAAGCAAATGCAGATTCACATTTCATTGAAAATATTTGTTTTTCCGACGAAAGCACATTTACACTCAATAATGAGCCAAATATTCAAAATTTTAGATAATGGTGTAAAAATAATGTACATCTGTATGTTACGACTCATACACAATATCCCCGAAAAGTCAACGTTTGGACTGGAATTTAAAAAAAAACATATTATGGGGCCATACTTAACGGCACTTTAACTGGTCAGTTCTATTATGATCTGCTGATAAATGGATATTGGACCGGCAATTGAAGAACTGGCCAATGATCGTGAAATATGGTTGCAACAAAACGGCTCATAATACAAAAATTGTAAAAGAATATCTTAATGGTGTATTTCCCGCTATATATATTGGTCGAGATGGACCAATTCACTGGCCCGCACGATCTCCGGATCTAGCGCCAAATGATTTTTTTCTATGGGGACATCTAAAATCAAAAATTTACAGTGATTACAAATATCCAGATTTAGAATCACTAAAAAACAGAATATCCCTGGAATGTACTAAAATATTTTGCTACCAACTAGCGAATGTTAGGCGTTCTTTTATGATAGATTAGGTTATTGTTTGGCGCAGAATGGAGACATATTTGAGCATTAAACTTCTCTATTTTGCTGATATTCTTTTCTTCCGATTTGTATGATTTATTTTATTATGAAATATTTGATAATTTCCCATTTTTAATATTCACCGAAATCTCAGTTGAGTCTATTATTATAATTCAGCATTAAATATTAAAGTATTATGATCTTAATTAATATTTTGTTTTATTTGTTTTTTATTTCCATGGCTATCTGAATTTTGATGAAAATGTCATATTTTATTTTCTAAATATCTAGTGCTACAGATATTCTACTGCATCAAATGAGGACTTTTTAAGTAAAAATTAATTCTAAACAACTTTTAATTTTTGTACTTTTGCTCTAAAATGTACAGGGGAGCCAATTTCCGCACATTTTTAAAATCCCATGTTAAAGTCTTATGTTCCACGTTTCATTGCACACACTGTATAAGGAAAAATAATTCAATTTAATTTTGCAAATAAATAAAAATATATTTTCGGATTTACTATATTTGAATACATTATACAAAAAATCTGATGTGGGCAGCACATTACCTTCCGTCAATCCTGTGTTTTATGTACAAATTCCATACATAAATTTCATTGCAATACATTTAATTTTCTTATTCCATTCATTTCTGTTTTGCGTGTCATCCTCATTCCATTCCTTTTCTTTCAAGTCTTCCGCAATACAGTCTTCCATCTTATCTTCGGTCTTCCTGTGTTTCTTCTAGTTTCTATTACTAAGCTATTCATTCTTCCAATATATTCCTCATCTCTCCTCATAACATGTTCAAACCAATGTGTCTTTCTAGAAACTCCAATTATTTTTCTTATTCTTTCATTCCTTATCCTGTCTTTTTGTGTCTTCCCCAACATCTGTCTCAATATCCTCATTTCTGCCACATTCATTTTGAAGATAAGCTGTTAAAAGTTGCAAATGAGGGTACTTCCAACGGACCAATTATAACCAAAATCTAATCACGTCTGCATATGCACTAAATTCGAGGAAGACGAAAAAATTATATTTTTTTAAATCTTGGCATTTGAGTTGCGATCCGAAACGTACGTCACATACTCTCTCTCTCACACACACACATACACACACACACACACACACACACACACACACACACACACAAATAAACACAGACGCGCATAGACACATACATACAGAAATCGCAAAAATAGTAAATTCGTATTCTAGGGACCCCAAAACGTGCTTATTTATTAGAAACTCACTATCAAAATTGTTACCAAAGACATTCCTTACTTAAAGGTGACGGAAGGTAAAAAGGCAGTCTGTATGTGACGATCGTTTCGGATCGCAATTCCAATACCACGATTCCAAAAATTATAATTTTTCCGTGTTCCTCGAGTTTAGATCCATATGCAGACATCATTAGATTTTGGTTATAATTGTTCCACCGAAAGTACCCTCATTTGCATTTTTTAACAGTTTTTCTTGAAAAAAAAAGCAGTTAAATATCATTTATTGATATTTAATACTATTATAAATTTTAAAGAATATATTATTCTGTATACGATGTGATTGCATTTTATACTTCATATTCAATAGATATAAAGTTAAAGAATTATAAACATATTAAATTTCATAAATCAGCCAGCTATGTTAACCATGGAAACTTCTAATATATTTAGATAATTCAAATTGACAGATGTCAGTATCAGTGAAAAGAAAATGAATGTCGCATGGATGAGGATGTTGTGATAGATGATGGAGAAGACACGGAAAGCTAGGGTAAGGAATTAAAGGATAAGGGAAATGACACGAGTGATAGAAGTTTCTAGATAGATACAAGAGAGATGATTACATTGGTCGGAATGCCATGAGGAGAGATGAAAAATATATTGGAAGAAAAATGAATAGCTTAGTAGTAGAAGGTCAAAAAACAGAGGAAGACCAAAGATAAGATGGAAAGATTGTATTGCGGAAGAGTTGAGAGAAAAGGAACTGAATGCGGATGACACGCAAAACAGAAATTAGTGGAAGAAAGAAATAAAAAAATGGCGACCCCTAACGAATGGAAAAAGCTAAATAAGAAGATGTCAGTGTCAAGTGCAATTTACATTGTTTGTTTATGAAATAATTTTACTGGAAATATAGGATCTTTTGCAAGAGAGTTTATGTATGGAATTTGTACATAATACACAGGATTGACGGAATGTAATGCTTTGGCCACATCAGTTTTTTTCTATAAATGTGAAAGTATTTATGATGTATATAGAAAATAAAGCCAGAATTTTTTACAAAAAACATCTTTAAATTACATTCTACTATTAAATGCATAAATGTAAGCTTGTAATCAGTCTTTTCTATCGTTCTTCGCGTTTTAATTTATGTAGACAAATATTTCAGGAAATTAGAGAATATATTTCTACTTGCTATAGCATTTTTTGATGAACGGGTTTTAATCAACTAGAAAATTACATTTTTAATAATATCTATTTTGAATTATTGAAAATGGCACGTATTTCAACGTTCAATATTTTGTTCAATTTTGCTAAGTATTTTATTTGGTTTTGTTCAGTATAAATAATAATTGTTCAGTAAATAAATTTAAATTGTTTAGTATTTTTTATACTTATTCAGTATTATTTGTTCAGTAAAAAGGACGATAGCCTAACCTAGCGCACGAAACTCGTGCCTATAAAACTCGCTTTTGAGCTTCAATAAAAATTCAAAAACGTCTGGCGTCGAGACGTCGATATCTTCCGTCATTCGTCGGAGTTAATGCCCGATGAGTGGTTTCAAGACGATAAAAATTTCAAAACGACGCCTGTCGTCTCGACGTTGATGGGCATCGGTATCATCCGACACTCATCGAAGTTGATTCCCGATAAGTGGTTTTGAGAATTATTGATGAAAACTCAAAAACGACGCCTGGCGTCAGTATCTTCCGACACGCGTCGATATATTTTAATACTGAATATTAAGATTAATACTGAACAATTAAATTATTCTCATTAAATGTTATAAATACGTCTTAAATATTTTTATAAAACGTAGATTACAATTAGGAATTAATTGCGAGTAAATACTTACTTCATAACTAGAAGCAGAGCCTTTTAATTGCATGTTCTTAATTAAAAAAATAATTTGAAAGCCTTTTCCAAACATAATCATTTTGTTGTCCTAGGAGTTCTTGAGAAAAAAGCAACCGAATGAGGACGACCCGCAAAACAGAAATGAATGGAAGAAGAAAATAAAAAATAGCGACCCCTAATGAATGGGAAAAGCTAAAGAAGAAGATGTCAGTGTCAAGTGTCATTTTCATAGTTTGTTTATGAAATAATTTAACTAGAAATTTAGAATCTTTTGCATGAAAATTTATGTATGGAATTTGTACATAATATACAGGATTGACGGAAGGTCTGATGCTGGCCACATCAGATTTTTTTATTATTACAATTATATCCGCAAAATGGTACTACATATTTTCTACCCATTTTTACAAACTGAACAAATACTGTAAAGCGGCACGAAACACAAAATTATCGTATATTTATTCAGGCCGCAAATGGAAAGAAATCCACCACGATTCCATCGACTCTTGGCTCTCTTCCTGGACTGAAAACATCCAGAATCAAGTCAGAAAGCGATGTTGAACACTTCCACCAAACTTCAAAGTGAAAGGTCTTGGCAGAAGTACAAAACTGTTTATACACTGGCCAAGACCATCAACGAGATCCGGAAGAAGTACAAGGAAAATTGAAGAGCAAATTGATAAACTAGGGCTCAGTGCTGGCACCGAAAAGGATGAAGACCACGCGAATACTGTGGGTTGTTGCTCGTTGAGAGTGAAGCATATAGAACTACATGAACAGAAAGATGAGCAGGATTATGTCGTCGTGTTTGACTATCCGACATTACATTGAGGTTCCAGTGGAGAAGCGCGTTTTCAAGAATCTAAAGCTGTTCATGAAGAATGGTCTCACCGCCAAGATGTTCCGTACATACAACGCTTCGTGGATGTTGTAGCGTTAACTCTAACGGAGAGAGAGAACTCAAACAAACCGACGATTATTAGGTCTTTACGACTTTTAAATGAACCAAGGGGGATACGTGCGGAATTCGTCATTGCGAAATGTTCCGGGAGGAAACAGTCTTAAGGAGGCAGCAATGCAGCCGACGCCACTGGGTCTAGCCAGCACGCAACCGACGTCATTGATCGAACGCTCTAGAACATAATTGTTTCTCAGGAGGCGATAACTGCTACGCCTTAGGCGACTGACGTGAGCGTAAACAGGTGGGGGAGATAAGGTTAATTACTGTCGCTCGTCTGATCCTTGTGTTCTATTGTTCTGGAACGATACTGGAATATTCTAGAACAATGGAGAGATATAAAAGCGACGCAGCTCTGTGCGGGTAGGCAGTTCAGTTAGGTCTAGTATAGAGTTCATGAGTTCAGTGACTGGAAAGAGTTGGTCAGTAGAGTTCAGACACTTGAATGGTTCAATAAGTAAACAGTTGGTGAAATAAATATCGAGTAAAGTCTTATGTTATTGTTTAAATAAATAATCCTAGTGTTGTGTTTAATAATATTCTTAAATAGTATTTAATATTTATTTAATCATAGTTATTTTTATAATCTTAATTAATAACATTTTTCTTATTTTTACACTTCACCCAAATACATAAACGTTGCAATATTATTCATGTATATGACACTATTTTATCTATTGTGGAGCAAGTTCTTCATTATGTTTAATTTACTACTAAATACCAAATATATTCCGGGAAATTAAAGAACAACAAAGTACGACTATATTTCTGTCAATTTTCACATCTTCTGACACTAGCGACACTGACAAGTTAGTAATCAAGACCGACTCAATACAGCAAAAAATAGGTGTACGCGATTTTTTTTTGCAAGCCAATCTGCAATATTACTTTCTAGTTTCATAACAAAACACGATACATATATCTGGCATACTTATTATATGTATAGTTTAAAACTATAAGTTTTGTCAAGTTTATATTGTATTTTAATTTCATAGCAAAACAATATAAATTCATAGGTAAACATGTCAAAAAGGATGTACAAATAATTTGATATAAACCCAACATAAATGTGAATATTGTTTCTTACACTTAAAAATATGTAGGTATGTTATGTACAATGTATGTCAAATAAAAATATGTATACAAGATTTTCTGAGAATGGGTGATAAGCTTCAGGTAGATGGTTCTTTCGTAAAGTCGCACGAACTGCTTAAAAGAAATATAAATTTGGCAACACCGAATCAAACTGTTATAGTAGTTATCAGCTGCAAATCAGTATATGATAAACGTACCTGATTCGCGAAGTCGCTGGTCTATTTTCTAAAATTGTTCATACATGGGTGCCGTCGATTTGGGTACCGCGTTTCATATTTTTCCTCTTTTGCCAAGTTTGCATTCCCGTTGCAATTCATTAAAGGTATACATTATGATTACGCAATGTTTCATTAACCATACAAAATGAAATATTTTAGAAAATCAAACATCAATCTGATAAGCGTGTGACTTTGCCGTACGGATTTTTTGCATTAAGAACATCGACTCAGATTTAATCAAAGAATCGTTCTACCTGAAGCTTATCACCCATTTTTAGAAGATCTTGTATTATTTATATTAATTTAAGGGCCCAAATTACAAAAAAAAAATTGATAGACTCGAATTCAAATCCAACCATCAAAAAAGTTTTACTCTTATTGATTAATACTTACATGCACATTTATTTATTTTATTATTGGAAATTACTTTTACCTTAATTGATAGGCGGCATTATAAATTTTCTTCTGTAGCTTCATCAAAACCATTTTCTGTCCCGCCAATTTAAGACCCAAGTCTAAGAAACAAGCAGGTAAAAGATGGAAAAATATTGTGCACATATATGCATAGACAGGAGATGATGAAACAAAGCCTTTGGGCACCCAAAGTGAATTATTCAGCGGGACTTCTTTAGACAATTCTCTACCCTGACGAACGATTTCACCTAAAGTCATCCATTTACGAGAGCTGTTGCAGATATTCAACACTTCCACTTTGTCACGTTGCCTGCGGAAAAAATATTGTTATTTTATGTTTGTATAGAAATAATTATTTAGATCTTAGCCATAAATAATAATAGAAAAATGACATGAATAAAAATATCATTTAAATGTAACAATTATTCGAGTTCTGTCATATTTATTTTCTCTTACATAACCGACGTTTCTGTACACTTTTGTACCTTCATCTGGATAAGTAAAATGTCGTAAAAAAATTACATATTACATTAAGTTTTTTGAAATCGTACAAAAAATTCATAAAAAGCACATACACATCAGTTCATTTCAAATTGTTCTACTCGTCGGTTTGTAAAACATAAATGCTGTATGAAAGAATTGGAATAAAATGTTTACACCCAATGTACTCGAATATCACAGTCGAGAAATTTTCCACATTATACCAATAATCATTCATGTTTATATCGTATAAATCGGGTGATGCCGCTTAGAGAGAAGCATAGGGAATTAGCATGGGATTTTATTTTCATACAATGTCCTGCTCTCGTGTTTATTTTACGGCAAAAACTGTAGATTGCAATGTTGTTCAAAATTAAAAGTTGCATACAAAACTATTTACATTCCATTGTTTCTAGTATCTTGAAAAATTCAAAATTTCTATTAATTCGTAGCAATAGCCATGACTTATGACTAGAAACCGGATTTTAGGCAAAATATTTTTTTGCCTGTTTTGTTTAATTTTTGAAATGGTGCCTATTTTAAATTATATTTGCCTATTTGAATTTATATTCCTTTACTTTAAATTATATTTATTAATTTTGCTCCTTTTCATATTTTAAGTTAAAAAAATATGTTATGTTTTTAAATTTTATAAAATATAAATATTTCTTCTTAAAAAAATACTATATATTTGTAACGCGCAAACGCAACATACAACATAACTTCGGTTGGAGACATGCGCAGTGGACATCTGTAATTGTCAGCTAATTTGTTTACGTCGAAGCAACGTTAAGAGTGCAAAGATAATTGTCCAAATGTCCTTTTACCACCAGAACCAATAATTACTAGATGGTACATGGCTAGAGGCAGCAATTTATTATCAGACTCATTTTGAATCGATTAAATGGTTAATTGTTAATTGAATGATAAAATTTAGTTATTATTTAATTTTAGATTATTCTGCAATTCAATGCGGAAAATTCGCAGACGATTAGAGAAGCTCAGACCATAGTAAAAATCCAGGACTTGCAAAATCAATTGGCATATATAGCAACACATTTTAAAATAATCAATACTAGTATTACAAAGCTTGAAACAATCGGATTTATATGATTTCATATTAATTTTTTAAAATGTTAAAACTTCTTTATTAAGTGCACCAGGTCAGCTGCAAAAGTGGCTGCAGATAAATTGGAAGCAATAATAAACAAAAACCCGGATTACAAAATATTGACAGATATTGGACGCATGTCTGAAGGTAAAGAAATTGGCTTTCCAACGGTATTTGGTATAATAAATAAAAATGTAATTAGTTATACATTATTTATCTGAATCCTAATCTTGATAATATACTTTTCAAGGATCCACACACACGCACACACACACCCACACACACCCACACACACACAAACGCCCACACACACACACACACACACACACACACACACATCATCGTGAAAATGTTAAAAATGGATTCTAGGGACCTTAAAACGTGGTCATTTACTAAAATCTCGATATGCGATTTTTAGCACGATCCCTATACCTCCCTTACGAAGGGTAATATCGAAATCTATTTGAAAATTATGTTTCTTTTTAATTAATGCTTTCTCAAATATTTATGTTCTTAGCCTTAAATGGCAGCGTCACTGGGTAAACTTTAGCACAAAGGACAATGTAGTAGATGATTGGATATCTGTAACTACGACATACGTCATTATTATTTATAATATATTAGAAAGTAATGTCATGATTTAGCTATATCTGATCTGTCATATAACATAAATTACACAGGTATACGTCAAATAATCTTTATCTTTCTTACATATTATGTTGCTAAGCTACTGCTGTATAAAGTACTGGGTGTTCTTACTTCGAACAAGTGACTATGGATAATCATCTTACGCGAACCAAACTATAACAGAAATTTTTAAATTTATTTTTAAAATTGCGAAGAACTAGGCACATAATAAAATACCTATTTATGATTTAAGTGTTAAAAGTGGCCTTTTTATTTTGTTTGATGGAAGTTCAAAACATGACGCGAAGCGGAGCGGTCCAAGTCTTCGAACAAAGTAAAATCAATTTTTACACGTATACTATACACTATTTTTTCATTCAAGTTTGTATTTGTAATAATTTTTGACATGCCAAAAATGTCGATTCGTCGTTATCAAGGTAACTAATTCACTTTTAACGTTATAACACTAGTGTAGAAAGTAATAATGATCTGTCACTTTTTAACACTGGTCTCATATAAAATGACATTTTTAACCCTAAAAACAAACATTAACAAGCCTGCTTTTAATAGATTTGTAGAAAATAGTACATTAACATACAAGTAATCTGTTAATGTACGAGTCTAAGTTTGAAAAACGAGCCGTAAGGACAGTTTTACAAAGGGCGGGTGCGTTAACGCCGTCTGAAAAATGTTTTTATATTATTTTTTCTATTGACGTAATTTTCAATGAGTTTTTTCAAAAATGCGATTTGTCAAAAATATGATTTGGTACTTTTTTGTCAGTTATGTTAGTAACGCTTACCGCTAAACAAAAATTTCACATCTTGATAGATTGTGTGTTGTGAAATTTCCCTGATTGTATACATTAATTCATTATATCAGAGTGCGCTTATAGATCTCCTAAATGACATGTTTGCGTGCTTTTATAGACTCATAAGAACACCGAAATATAGAAATACTTTGTATACAAATTTTAATTCTGAACATCTTTGTACTCTACAGTTTTTGCCGTAAAATGAACAGGAGAGCAGGAAATTGCATAAAACTAAAATCGCATGTTAAATCCCTAAGTTCACCCTGCCGCCACCACCCGGCACCTATACATACATTTACATTATTTCACACAATGATTCTAATATCATTAATTGTTATACAAAATACAGTTCTTTCGCATTAATAAAAAATTCTGAGCAAAAAAAATATCAATTTGCCGATCATTTTAATATTTCGTACCTGAATCATGAAATTAAAAATATTTAGTAGGTATTGTACAAATTTTAAATTTTATTGATCTTTAATAAATTGTAAAATGTTTTAGGCTGGTGAGAGCAACCAAAGTATTTCGATAAAGCTTTTTTTGTAATCGGAGTAATAAAAAAATTGCACATTTATTAAGGATTATTTCAATCATTGTGTATATCGATAAACAGGTACAACTTTAACAGACAAATATACTATATTGTATGCAATATATATTTAACTGAGTTTATCTAATTAATTACAACTTAAATATTAATATACTTACTGTAGCAATCCAAATTTCCAAGATGCAACAATCGTTGCTTTTACAGTTACATCTACAGGAATGTAATCTGCATTTATATTAGGGTCCTGGTAGCTACAACGAAGTAAACCTAAATAAAGAAATTAATAAGTATTAAACGTTTTCTTAAAAAAAAAAAAATACTGTAAATCATAAACATCCGCATCATTTTGATTCGAGCAGTATAATGAAAGTAATGGATAATCATATCCGTCAGCTTTTTTACTGTTTACTTCATAAATGCATGCAATTTATTTTGACCCGAATTTTGCTTATACATATTCTATTATTTTCAAAATTATAAAACAAAATAAATATACATATCATCACGGCATATTACCCATTGCTGGATGTGCCAATCTGCTTTGTACATAGATATTGGTAATGACAGCATATTCGTACCGCTATTTAAAATTCGAAATATTTTTTTGGAGTCGGTCGGGATCGAACCCGGCTTCACAAATTCGCAACCAAGCACTCAGACACGTGGGTGTATAATTTGCAAATTATTGTAAATGTTACTGTTAAAATATGATGACAATAATTAATGTAATTTGTATGTGTTTAGAAGCTGTACATACATGAATTAGGTGGCTCCTAGAAGCTCAATAATACTATGACGTAAATATTGCCTAAGAGTGTTAATGTTTCACTAAAATAGCTAATAAATTGAATATATTCGTATAATATTTAATTTATTATTTTACTACTACTTAAGCAGCCTGTAGACTTGCATTATTATTATGCAATCATACCTTTCCTTATAATACCTACTATTGCTATTATATATTTCAAAGCCTATACATTAATACCTAATTGAGGTTTCAATGAGATTACAAGCTTCTATTTAATTTAAAAAGTGTTTTATTTTAAATATGTAAATAAATATTGGATAATACATATTTCTTTTCTAGCAATACAATTTATGAGCTGAAAAAACAAAAACAATTAAAAATGTAAAAGTTTTCTATGATATATTAAATCCCTGGTTCCCTGCCTATGTTCACCCCTAACCGCCGCCACCCAGTATACTAAAATATCGTAAAAGTATATTTAATAATTAAAAAGAAAATTTAAAGTTATTCATATACAAGAATTTCATGTGTCCATTGAACCCTGGTACTCCTAGGGTTATGAACACCTGAATAGGACAGTAATACATAATATTTAATTTTATATACCTTTTCCACAGGCTACTAAGAGACCAACTGGACCATTAAAGTTATCTATCCATCCAGGAACTGGATCCTTTATTGTGCTTACAACAATACTTGGTCTTGTTATTATGGTAGGTATCTTTCCTTCGCACATATCTTTTATAACATGTTCTCCCAGTGCTTTAGTGAAGGTATAAGTATTTGGATAAGGTCCCAAATATTTTTCTGTCAGGGCCGTTAACAGTCCGTTGTCAAGTTCTTCTGCACTTTTAATAGTTTTTCTCCAGTCACATGGTGCTGGATAAAATTCTTCATTTATAACATTGCCCATGACACAATTACTATATGCTGTTGAAACGTGAACTAAAATCGATAAGCCTGGTGTTCGAAGGGCTAGTTGAGCAACTTCCCTTGTTCCTCGAGTATTCAATAAAATTGCTGTCTTTAAAGGATCGTCAAAACGAACAGAAGCTGCAACGTGGTAGATCACTGACACGGAAGATGTAATTTTTTGGTAATCTGCTTCACTCAAATCAAGATTTAATTCAGCACAATCCCCTTGTATCGGTATTATTTTAGATATCTGATGAGGAGCAGTTTCTTTCAATGTATCAAACAGCTAAAATAGAAAAAAATTCTTGTTGCGCACAAGATCACATGACCAACATCTATTTTTTGTAAAAATTTTGGACGTTATGCTATTGGTGAGTATAATAAAAAAATGTGTATAAAACATTCAAAACTATTTTTATATTATGTACTTATTACTAGTTGCTTGTCGCGACGCTTATATTGCTGTGACAGCAATATAAGTATTAAAAAGTTAATCCAATCTTTATTATTATGCATTTCTTAAATTGTAGTTTCCTATTCCTGTATATAGACTATTACGTGTCTGGGATACACTCAAAGGCAAAGCCACGTAATGGATGTACATCAGCAGCCGTATTCATAGCAACTTCATTATTCCACACTTATTCCCGGTATAACTATTCCACCTAGTTTAAATTTAAAACTGGTTTAAAACTTCGGTATTCATAGCAACGTTATATATTTTAAACTTATTAGTTTAACTATTCCAGATAAAACATTTGGCAACATTGTATTTTTATTGTCTTTGACGTTTATGAAAATAAAATAAATAAATATTTCATCACGGCATATTACCCATTGCTGGGTGTGCCAATCTGCTTCATACACAGATGTCGGTTTATGTATGAGCAAAATTAATAATTAAATTGTTTTTGTGGAAAACAGGTACGAGTAACAGGTATGTTTTGATCTTATATCTACAATTTTCTATCTTATATTAAATATTAAGCAACATTTAAATTTTTTAGTAGTATTATAAAATGACAGCAAAAAAAGAAGAGATCCGAAAATTGGACGGAAGAGGAATAGAATTCGTTATTTGAATTAATTAAAATACACGGCAGACTCATAATATGTAGATAAAAATTCAAATAAAAATAAAGCCTGGAATCAAGTTTATCTTGGCATGTCATAATTATTCTCACTTTCTTAAGAATCTGAAAATTATAAAAAATGTAGATTGAATCCTTTAAAATAAATTTTACTAACCTATATCTTATATTTAATAATAAATATCCACAATCAATCTTGATGAAATTAGGTTAGGCTTGTATCGTCTGTATCCTTTGACACGGCTAGCTGTAGCTTTAAGAGCGCACTATACTAATCATGCGCAGAACAACGCGGAAAATTTAAAATTGACAGGTCTTAAACCAACTAGTTTAACGACTTATACTCAGTACCTCTTGGTTTAAATTTATTACCTGTTGGTATAAGCTAAACCTAAACATAAAAGTGTTATGAATAGGATTATTTGTTAAACCTGGTATAAAAAACAAGTTTAAAGTTATTCCGGGTATAACTATTGCTATGAATACGGCTGCACTTGTATAGTGTATAAGGTATACAGCTCGCCCAGCTTAGGAATGCATTTTAGTCGTCATTTGGTGTTCAGAAAGGGGTTTGCTTGGAAAGTTTAGCGGAAGTTTTGAAAATTGGTAGTCTTATACATTTTGAGGTGTTCTAGCCGAATTTTCACTTTGCGACCTCGTACCGGAATGGGAAATGGCGCCATTTTGTATAAAATGGGACCAAAAACCGGGTTTTTTTGAAAATATCTCCTTACCGGTTGATTTATTGACAAAAATAGTTATGTACAAAATTGTTTTCCAGAAAAATTCCAATAATTGATGTATTATTAATTTTTTTGTCAAATGAATAGTTTCAGCGTACAAGCACCGCGAATTGAACCGCAACAAGTGCATATTTCTGAAAACTCATTACCATTCCACCATCACGTAGAGTAATGGCGCGTTTTTTTTTTCTTCTGGTTTCCCCAGTAGGCCTAATCCACCTGATGCACTTATTATGCAATTTAACGCATCTTTCTTCGCTTTGCTGTCTCTGATGGACCGGGTTCAGCAGGTTCCCCGACATTGGTAGTGGGCGAAGCTTCGCCTATTTCTTCGACGGAATCCGCTTCCACATCAATTTCGTTATGAAATTTGTCAATAATATTTTCCGTTTCGTCCTCGTCGTCGCTCTCCTGTATTCTAATTTCTACAGTCGAACACACTTCACAATTTATGCACATCGTTGAACATTTAATCCAGCTTTTCTGCATCCACATGCTCCTTGACATCTTTTTTTGAATTTGCAAGAAATGAGTTTTAATAAAGTTTCCGGAGCAGAAGGCTGGAGTGTGGTGACAGGAATCAGTTCGTTGATGCTTTTTCCATCCCCATTCCTCGGTGTTCTTTTCCACCCCATACCACTGCTGGACTTGGTGATACGTGCGGAACGAATGTTGCCTTGCTGCCGCTTATGTTGGAGGTAGTGACGCGATATTAAATTTGTTTTTATACGCTGCAGTCATGCTTTTAATTTTCCCTTGATTAAAGAAAGCTGCTGTTGTATCACAGCCACTAAAGGCGTGCAAAAACAGTATGTTATCAGCGATTGATTTGTCTGTGATGCTTTGCATTGAGTAGATTTGTTGTGAGGTTTTTCTCTTCCGGGTTTTAGAAGATATGTGTTTGAACGTATGGGTAGGGAAATCAAAAGAACAAGAAGATCTATGTCCTCGCCAACAACTATTGCAGAATCAAACGCAGATGAAACGCTGTTTGCCGTTGTTACTATTAGCACATCTGCATCTGCTGTGGCTTGCTTGACCATGAAGTTCGCAGCTTTAAATTTTAATTTTAACATTTCAATCAGACAATTTTTGTTTCTGTCATTGGCAAGAAATTTCTCTTGTGACACGATCGTAATCATAGTTTCGTCGAAAAGTATTTTTACCGAAGCATATATCCGTGATCTTCGCAATCGCTCCGCATATTTCGTACCACGGTCCTCAAGCATTTTCGGGATATCCGTCAAATACGATGATGGCATTCGAAGAATACTTTGATTGAACGAATACGACGTAATTATTACAACAAAGAATATTTTGATTATAGTTCAAGAATATTTATTACAATGAATCCGACAATTAATCCAATATTTAAATATTAGTATTCTGCGAAGAATCCAATTCTTACTATTTACAATTCTGAAATCTTGATAAGATAATTTTATTTTCTTTTCCGCGGATAGTAAATTTCTCTGATTTACTATTAAAGTTTAGTAGAAAAAAATCTGATCTGTGGACACCAAACGACTTCCTTGTTTTTTAATAAATGAATTACAAAATATTAATTTTAACTTCAAAAATGTAAGATATATAGCGACCACAAAGGGAGTTTTTAAAGAGAGTTTTGATTACAACAAAGAAATATTTGATTACAACAATGAATATGAATAATTTCACAATAAAAATATAATATTTGTTATTGTACGAATCATAAAATTGCACGTATTTAACGTAATTTGACATGCCCATTTCTTTTTATTTTTTTGTCCTAATCCATAGCAAGCTTTATTACAAAAACAAAAAAGTATATAATTTTTAAATTTACATATCTCGCTTATACAAAGGGCTAATTTAATAATACTTGATGTGCTAGACGCAGAAATTAATTCTCTAAAACTTTTATTTGAAGCATTTATTTCTAAAATAAAAATAAAATAATTTTATTCAAGAAAAACTGTTAACAACTTCAAGTAATGTACCACTTCCGGTTAGCTTATTTTAACCAAAATCTATTATGTTATTTCGATTGACATAAAAGTCTTGTATACCAAATTTGAAAAGTTTTGGAGTATATTTTAAAACAGTTTTTCATTAAAATCTATTATAGGCTTCATGTAAAGTGCCACTTCTGGAAATTGTGTAATAACCAGAAAGGGAGGTGCACAACTAGATGTTATAGCAGTCCTAAATACAAAATTTCAACTTTCTACGGCTTACCGTTTTTGAGTTATGCGAGATACGTACGTACAGACGTCACGACGAAATTAGTCAAAATGGATTCAGGGATGATCAAAATGGATATTTCCGCTGAAATCTGAAAACCGAAAATTTCGCGATTACAATACTTCCTTTACTTACGTACAAGGAAGTAAAAAGTAAAAATCCTGCCAAACGGATAATTTTCTAGCATTGTTATGATGTTATGTTGGAATGCAAACATAACCGTAAAATTGTTGATTACAACAAACGATTTTGATAACCTTATAAATATTGATTACAAGAATGAATCTAACAAAGATAATTTCATCAATATTTAAAACTAGCATTTTTCGAAGAATCAAAAGTATAGTTTAAACTTTAAAGCGTGTGTTTGAAAATTATGCATTATGGAGGGCGCTGCAATATAGTTTTGCGCGAAGGCGCCTTTTACCCACGGAGCGACACTGCGGTCTGTATATAACGCGTAGCAGAATGTTTTCTACTAATGCACGTGTTGCGGTTCAATTCGCGGCGCTCGTACGCCAAAACTATTCGTCTGACAAAAAAATAATAAGACATCAATTATTGGAAATTTTCTGTAGAACAATTTTGTACTTAATTATTTTTGGTAAAAATCAACCGGTAAGGATATATTTTCGAAAAACCGGTTTTAGGTGCCATTTTACCCAAAATGGCGCTATTTCCCATGCCGGTACAAGGTCGCAAAGTAGAAATTCAGTTAGAGCACCTCAATATAAGACTACCAATTTTCATAACTTCCGGTAAACTTTCCAGCTAAAACCACCAAATGACTGCATTATGAGTTGCGCAAAAGATAACAAGAGAGAGAAAGAGAAATAATTCTATAATTCTAGGTCAATGGTCATATGTACAGTCCGTGCAACGAGATAAATGAAAGGAATAATCATACACTAGAAAATGATTACTGACCTTATATGATAGATATAGAACGAAATATTATAGTGTATCTACATTATTTATTTAAACAGTGCAGTCCTAACATAGAATATACAATATATACATTGACTACGATCATTTGAGCTTCACGTTATAGTATGTTATGTTCGTATCAATCAAATGGTATAGGTATCTCAACAGTTTTGTATACAATGCAATTACCGTCATATATTTACCTAAATTTGTGCAATTTTATATTGAATTATTCCGATCTGTAAAGCTTATACTTACGTAGGAACGAAAATAATTGTAAGAAAAGGTAAATATCACCAATAAATTATAATGTTACTCCACAAATTATAATAGTTAATTAATTTGTATGGGTTATACGTAATACATTATTTATATAGTTTGGAAATAGTAATTTGGGAATCAAATGTATAGCAGATGTATTTGATATGTGACTAGTGAAAAAGTATTCGGAGTAAAAGAGTGTTTGTTCTATATTTGATTTCTTTATTTCCCTATCATTGTAATAATTAAAGCTCGGATTATATGCAAAATGCATATTTTTGCATTTTTTGCATATTTCACGTAATTTTTGCATTTTTGCATATTTCATTCTTATGTGCATATTTGTGTATATTATTTAAATGTTAGGTTAATTTTATCAATTTTAATAAAATTCTAATAATAATTCTTGCATTTTTTTTGTATATTTTAATGCGATGTGCATATTTGTGCTTATTTTTAAAATTTACGTTACTTTGTTAATTTCAATAAAATTCTCATATGTATTGAAGAACATTGAAGTCACCGAACCAGTGATACGCCGCCAAAAATTACCCAGAATTTCATTTATGGCTGTAATTTCCTAATCCCTTACAGAGAAAGTAACGGTCATTCTAGCTTTAAATATTTCTGTTGGTTTCATTATCTTAGTATAGAGAGGGGTTGGAAAATGTACATCACTTTCAATTACATTTTAAAACCATTCATTCAGATTTTACCTACGGAACAGTAACGTTTTTAAAATAATGGCTTCAAAATTATTTGCGTGGATTCGTCCCTACCCGGAACTGTCTATACACGGCGACATTATTTTCTGTAAACCTTGTGGCAAGTCGGTAAGTTGTTTAACATACATTTGTTTTCAATAACAAATTTAATTGATTTTATTTGTTATTTAATAGATATCCAGCTCAAAGTACCTGATTGACCAGCACTGCTCGACTCCTGTTCACAAAAGAAATTATGAAAAGAGAAATACGAATGTATCGCAGACATCCATACGGGAATCTTTGTTGGTTCATTAAGAAAAACTGAAGAGGATACATTTAAGTTCGATATATGTCGCGCCATGCTTGCATCGAACATTCCATTACATATGTTAAGTAACCCTAGTTTTAGGATCTTTCTTGAAAAGTATTGTAAAAAGAGCATTCCGGATGAAAGTACGTTAAGGAAAAGAACTTTAGATACATGTTACGCTGAAACTTTGTCCAAAATTAAGACATATTTACTCGTAGAAAATAATTTCTATTATATTATTGTTGATGAAACTACAGATGAAAAATTTGTAGCAAAAGCTTATTTAATTGCAGTTAAAGAATTAGAAAAAACGAATAACGTAACTATCAGTAGATTTATACAAGAAAATTTGACTAATATATTTTTACCAAATGCTGTACCATTCAATTAAATCGTATTGTTGCTAACTGATGCTGCTACATACATGGTCAAGGCTGGAATACATTTAAAAGTATTTTATACTAATTTAATACATTGTACTTGCGTCGCTCACGGAATAAATAGAGTCGCCGAAGAAATACGAAATCAATTTCCGTTAGTAAACGATTTAATTAATAATATGAAAAAGGTTTTTATTAAAGATCCTATAAGAGTTCAAACATATAGAGAAATTCGAACAGATGTTCCACTTCCCCCTAAAGCTGTAGTTACACGATGGGGCACATGGCTTGACGCGGCTTTGTTTTATTTCAAATATTTACAACAAATTAAAGAAATAATGTCAAAATTTAATGATAATTCCTCTGCGGCAATAAAGGCTGCAAAAAAATATTAAATGATCCACAAATAGGCCAAAACTTGAATATTATTAATAACAATTATAAATTAATTATTGAGACAATGACAAAATTAGAAAGACAGGGAGTACCTTTAAATGAAAGAGTTAAATTAGTAGCACAATTAAAGTTAACTGTTAATGAAGCACAGGGGCTTACTGCTCAATCAGTATCAAAAAAATTAGAGGAAGTTCTCAAAAAAAAAACGAAGGTTTCACCACTTTAACTCTTGTATCAAAAGTTGTGGATGGGGAATTTTCACACGGGCTGAATTTTCAAACGAGCTAAGAATTGACCATCAAATGATCATCATTAAAATATGCCCCTATTACATCTGTCGACGTAGAACGCAGCTTTTCTATGTATAAACACATGCTAAGTGACATAAGGCAATCATTTAAAATGGGTAACTTGGAAAAACATTTAATTATTAATGCAAATGAATTTATATTCCGTAGTTCGTAGTAATAGATTGTAAATTTATGTAAATAATTAATATTAAGCATGTCAATATAACTATTTATAAGCAAATAAATTTGTTAAAAACATTATTTTGTTTATATTTTACATAATAAAAATAATTCTATACTGTATTTAAACTTTACGTAGATATTACAACTGATATGTAGATGGGTGAGTATTTTTTGCTATATTTTTTTGTATTCTTGTACTGCATATTTTGCATATGTTTTTGCATATATTGGACACCTAACTGCATATTTTCCAATAACAGCCTGTATATATATATATATGCGCATATTCTTCCTATTTCCTTGCATATAAATCCGAGCTTTAGTAATAGTTCAGAAGTGAGATAAAGAATCCGGGTTTAACTCCATGAAACAAAATGTCGAAAAGATTTAGATACTGTGATAGTCGTTCTGATTATTGTGATGGTGATGGTGAAAGTGCTACACATACGAAGCTATTTGACGAGATTTTAAGAAGCGTCTACCCTCGTCAAATTATAACACGCAAGGCTGTGATATACGAGTAATGCACTATTCGATAAGTAATACGCTGGATAAATAAAATCTAAGAATTATCGAGAATTCTAAATTGGAACGCAGAAACATGTGCGTAAGTTGAGTGCAATCAAATTAGAAGGCCTAGAAATTTGTGGCACAGCAGTTTAAGCAGTTACTACAAATCTTGGTTAGAATGAAAACAAAAGTTAGTGTTAGTGGAATATTCTCCTATGCATCAGGATTACGCAACATTGGTTAAAAAAGTTCCAAAATTATTACGATAAAACGGATTACTAGCAAATGATTGGCATTTTATCTGTCAAAAGAATAATTTTTCATGTTTCATGAGCCCTGGAAATGAAAATGTAAATTAATTACAAATTATTAGTTATTATGATAAATTGCATAATTGATTATAAAAATTCTTTTTGTAAAATTGTATATGGTTCTGAAAAAGACCGTTGTTTTTTCTTATTATCAATAACATTAGATTTTTTTAGATTTTAAATTTAAAACAGAATAAATCAGAATTATCTTAAATTAAGTGCTCAAATAAATATCCATTCTTTGTCAAATAAAAATTGCGTTGCATATTTTTTAATTGTCGGTTTGTAATTTTTCCGCATTTTTCCACAATTTTTCGTTTCAGAGATTCTGCGTTTCCACGTCTAGTTTTGTAGATATTTTTTAAACGCCCCCATAAAAAAGTCATTTGGGAACAAATCCGGAGATCGAGCTGGCCAGATTACTGGACCACCGCGTCCTATCCCAATTTGGGAAACATTAAAAATATTTTAATTTCATTTGTAAAATGAGCAGGACAGCTATCGTGCTGAAACCAAATCATATTTCCCCCTGCAACATTATCCATAGCAAGCTCAATCTCGGTCTGGAGTAACTCCAAATATTTCTGGGAATTTAGTGTGCCATCAATAAAAAAGGTCCTAACCTAACATTCCAATCGAAACATTCACACTTTCGCGATATTGAGAATGGTTATTTAAAACTAAATGTTGATTTTCTTTATGCCAACTACGATAATTTTGAACATTTGGTTCTCCATTAATACAAATATGAGTGTGAATTGAAGGAATTGGCTTGTGAGGATATGAACCCGCAAATAAATTTCGCACTTGTCTTAAACTATTATCACCATAATAAAACTTAAGAAATTAATTTCTTTCGCTAATTGAGTACTCATAATTGCCCACTATTTTTTCTTATATTTAACTTTATAAATTAAACACTAATAAATAATTACTGGCAATAAACTCACGAAACAAGAAAAAATTATGTTCTTCAGACAGATAATACGCTAATCATTTGTTTACAATTTTGTTTTATTCCCAAGGCTATCCCTATTTTTTAGCAAATTTTCCATATTTTCAAGTTTAATTTCATCATGTAAAATTAATTCTGTTTATTGATTCTAATGTAGAATTTTATGCTCTACAACTTTTATTTGAAGCATTTTTACCTAAAATAATTAGGGAAACAGGAAATTTAGAAAGTATCATACTACATGTTAAAGTCCTATATTCCGGCGTCCTGGTCACCACCCTGTATATATACAGGATGTAACAGCTAAACGAGCTACCTCGAATAATTTCTGTATTATTAAAGATACAATAAAATATTATAAAACAATCTTAAAAAAGACCAAGGGTTCTGTTGCTCAGGTTTCGCTTTATAAATGAATTTATCTAATAAAATACCACATCCACACACTTGATTATTTTTTTAATTCAATATATTCATATTTCAAACGTCCGCCATTTTATTTTTTTGTAATACATCAGACTAGTTGTTTACCACCATTGTAAAACAAATTTTGTGTACTTTTGAAAAATATAATAAAATATAGGATCTTCCATTTGTAATTTCAAATATGTTATTATATACTCTGGAACTGGAAATAACAGAACGCTTTTTGATACATCTTATTGCCCATATTGTCTATACTGTCTAGAGTCCTTGGACTGAGCCACTACCAATATACAGGCACGGTTTGTACCACCCAGTTATGTGACAACAGAACTAATCTTAACGCATCAAGCAGTTGAGCACGTGCTAATCACGCTCTGATCATTGGTGACTCTCAGATATGAATGGAATAGGAGTATTAGACAGTGTTAACAACATGTATTTGAATAAGCCGTTACTTTTTAAATCATCCTCATATTTTTTTAAATATTTTAAACTGTTTAATTACATCATGAAGAACGATAAACATAAAACTGCCACAAAGGCACACCAAGTGAATACTAATCGGCCTCTAACCCCAGGGCGGTGGTAGTCGTGTAACCATGTTTTGTTTTTTTCTAACTCACAATTATATCTATACATTGTTTTTAAATTAGGGGGAGTAAATTTAATAGTCAGTTTTAGAGCAAGAAAAAACCTAGATAAAATATTTATAATAAATTTGAGTTATTGAAATTTCAGTCTAATTAAGAATATATTAAGTGACAAATTATTTCTTTATAAAACCGGACCTTAGTTTTTATAAGAATTGTATGTATTCAATAAAAGAAGTTTCGGTATAAACATGGCCGAGCAGTCGCCAATCAAATTATAGATTGTACTAGAGAAATTTTGAATATACTTCTTTTACTTCCAAAACAGACTGTAGACCCTTGTTACATATTTTCATTTATATTGTTTTTTTTTTTTTAACAGAACATAATTGAATTGAAACATTGATATATGTCATTAATTAAACATTAATATAAATATACATTGTAATTTGCCTTTTTTAATACATAGCTCTAAACTCTTACCTTGTCATTCAATAATGTTTTTAGTCTTTCCTCTATACCCTTTTCTTTCTTTGGACGAATTAAGATATAAATATTGCCAATATCGAGACAACTTCGTAGCAATTTATCTATTAGTGCTTTTCCTAGAAATCCTGTGCCTCCCGTTACAAATATGTTTCTTCCTTTATAATACTCCGAGATGGTAATGCGCTCTGGGTTTACGATTTCCATTTTTTAATTGACAGCTTTACTGGAAAAACATTATAATAGTTAGAACAAGTGTAAAATGTTGTAATGTGGCATAATTAATTTCACTGATAAAAAATCATGTCCTGTAGTATCTACATATACTTATACCGAATGTCTACTTGAAATCTGTCATACCTATAGGAGTAAAAAATGAACGGTAGATGTTATGTTCGACGACGACAAACTCCCCAATTTGACCACCATTTTGTCTAGTAAAATTGTGATAACATATATTGTTTTTACTTCAAATTGTAAACATTGAAACGATTTATATTCAAATAAACATTTATCTCAAATGATAAAAAGTAATGTTTTCCCCTTTTGCCTACGTTCACAAATCTCTCACCACATGTCAACTACTTTGATTTACTCCAATAGAGAAAACAATGTTAAATTTTGTGTTTTCTGTAGTTAGTTACGTATTAATTTTAGACAAAAATGATTCAAATATAAGTTGTAGATAATAATTTTTTTCACGTAAATCAATCATCATTTTTTTATTTGTTTAAGCGTTTCTAGGCCATTAGCGCTGATACAGTAGTAAGGTTATATTTCGTTATATAAACTTATACTTCGATAATTTTAGTGGATTCTTCTTCTGCTAATGCTTCCTTCAGGTTTGGTTTTAATTGGTGTGATCTTCTTTTCTTCGTTATACATCTGGCAGTTGAGTAAAACATGCGGGATGGTAATGGGTGTGTTGCAGCGGTTTCATACTGGTTGAGGTATTTTGTTGAAATTGTGTCTATATATGAGCTTGGTATGCCCGATACGAAGTCGTGTCCTGTGTTCCACTGGTCTGTGTCTACTTTGATAGTTATTAGCTTGTTGTTAGTTGCTTGTGACCATTCCTCACTCCACCTGTTTCTTATTTCTGTCTTCGTTCTTGTTTTAACATCCTCAACCGGTATGCCTGTGTCTGTTATATTCATAGTGGTAGTGTTAATCAAATTTTATTTTCTTGTTTTATAGTAAAATCGATTTTGAAATTTTATAGATATTGTTCATGTGTGATAATAGAGCTATAATATAATTATCGTAGATAGGTTTCAGGTAAAAAGTAATTCTGAAGTATTTTTTTTTTGTATTTCATAAAAAGGTTGATTTGTGGCTGTCGATTTCGTCAATATTGACAATCTTCAGGCCTACAACTGATTTTTTTTACATATATTATAATTGTACAAAAAATATGAAATTAATATAAAAATGGGGCGCTTAGTAAATATAGAACTAACTAAAAGCATTAAATTATGTTAATAATGAAGGATTGTAAAGATCCTTAAAGATATTTGAAACTTTGGACAATTCTTACGTTAAGTGAATGTGACAATCATAAAATTATATCGAAAGAAAACATATATAAAGAATACTAACCGTCTTATTTAGATGATCTAGACATCGTCAAATTTTGTAAAACTTGTTGAATTTGACGATGTCTAGATCATCTAAATTTCTAAATAATACTTCAAGACGGTTAGTATTCTTTATATATGTTTTTTTCTAAATTTAATTTTAATTATTCATAATTTTATGATTGTCACATTCACTTAAGGTAAAATTTATCCAAAGTTTCAAATATCATTAAAAATCTTTACAATCCTTTATTATTAACATAATTTAATGTTTTTAGTTAGTTCTATATTTACTAAGCGCCCCACTTTTATATTAATTTCATATTTTTTGTACAATTATTATATATTATGTATTTTTTTTCAGCTGTAGGCCTGAAGATGTCAATATTGACGAAATCGATAGCCACAAAGCAACATTTTTATCTGAAACCTATCTACGATAATAATATGAATTCTGAACTGGAGTCCTTCATCAACTATAATATAATGTTTGAACTGTCATAATAATACCATTGCATTGTTAGCAGCTTTTCTTCTTGATAAAAACGTTATATGTACTCAAACTAAAACAAAATAAACAGTAATATAATAATTATGGAATTTCTTTTTATTACATAATTAAAATAAATCTGCATTTCACGTAAGAAAATAGTGTTGGTTTGGAAAGGGCGACAAATTCTGCTTTGTGATTGGTCAGAATGTAAACCTAGTTCGCTAGTTCACAAAAATGAAATAAAATATCATCTGTGAGTTGTCAATTATAAAATAAAATCTACAGATTTGTCATATTTAACTAAATTTTTTTGTAATTTTTAATATTCAGGTTGCATATTTTACATGTAAAAATATTTATTATTAATAAAGCTTGGTTTCACGAATTTAAATTATTTAATGCATACAAAAACGATCGGCTCTTAAACGCCGGCTACTATTTTCGTCCGTGAAATGAAGTACTTATACTACCTAATCTAATAAATTATTTTATTCACAATCGGTTCGTAATATGACGATTTCTGACTTTTAAAAAGTTGGGAAGTTAGTTATTGTTAACCTCATTTTCGAAGAGGTTGGGAAGTACAGCGTGAGTATAGCTGAGGTTGGGAAATGTCAATTTCCCAACCCCAGCTATATTCACACTATACTTCCCAACCTCTTGGAAAATGAGGTTAACAATAAATAAATAGCTGCCTCCCACTTAGAGTGATCAATGCGTATCAGTGATGGGTATTTACATATAAACAAAGCTTCTTCACAATTTATATGTTAAAAATAAAATTGTAAATAATACAAGTAATCAATGAAATGAAAATTTAAGGTTAGAAATCAAACTGACAGTTCATGTGGTATTTTATTAAAACTGGTACTTTTATTTATATCTCCACCATTGGTAGCTTAACTGCTTATATTATATATCGTATTAATTTCAGATTATGAATAAAATAGTATACAAACCTCGGTGAAAAGTTTCATTACGTCTCGGGCTATAGCTAACCTCGGCGCTGTGCGCCTTGGTTAGCTATCTTCGCCCTCGACAGTAATGAAACTCTTTCCACCTCGGTTAGTAATATACTATTTTCTGACATTTCAATCAGTATGCATTTATTTGTAATTTTATTTCAATTCCATGGCAATCACTACAAATCAGCAATTTATAAAATTTCAAATTCGATTTTACAGGTTACTAAACGTACAAAATAAAATCTGTTTAGTGAAATGGGTAAATGTAGAATTTACAAATTTAAAACATTTTTGCTAAAATTAATAGGCAAGTAATTACAGTGAAATAAAAACACTAACATTGTATTGCCTATAACAAATTTCGAAGAGACACTCGGTATAAGTACCTATATTAAGCTCAGGAAAATTTGAGACACAAATTTAAATTTGTTCTACTCATTTTCCTACAAAATATGTAACAGTCGTATTGTTCTTTACATAAAAATCAGCTTCATAAGCAATAAAATAAGTAGATTTCTGTAATCCGTTTATTTTGTCACAGGACTCATTTTAACAATGCAGTTAAAAAAACCCAAAGTGTGCATAAGACAAGATTTTCACAAGTATAAAGATAGAAAATTAATTATGTTTGTCACCGAACTACGAACAAAATTTAGTCCGGAGAAATCGGAAACTCGTTGACAGGTATAATTAAGGGATATAGCTGTTTGCACATACAAAAGGCACAAATAATAAGCTAGTTGCAGATATGGTAGGTACTAATATTTGGCTAAAAATTCCCAATAAACAGTGGTGTTATAAAATTTCTTCATAGAGATACCGAGGATTTATCTTAAAAGACTTGTACTCTGGTCGCCACGATCGTAGGGCTTAAATCCATTGGATATCAACTTATGAAGACATTTAAAGAATTAGGTGTACCAGCAAAGACTGGAATTGTGGCAACAAATAATACAACACTCGAATAATATTAATGTCAATGAAAACTTCAATTTACTCATGCAGAGGTATTGAATGAAATGGTTGGTTTTCATTTTTAACATTTGCTATAAAATTGCTCTGATTGCCCCCCCCCCCTAAAGTTTTCATGTAAAAAGTAACGGGGAAAAATTATTATTATTATTATTATTATTATTATTATTATTATTATATTATATATATATATATATATATATATATATATATATATATATATATATATATATATTCTGTATTATTAAATATCAAATAAAATACTATAAGACAATATTACAGAACAGCATGGGGGGCATCCAGTTAGAGAAGACATTTTTACTGATGCTCGCGTTCCATAAGTAACGAATTCAACATTTCCTGTACAGTCAAATAATTGAAATTGTATCTCTTCATTCGTTCTATGAGTATTTTTTTTCCTAATATGTTCAAAATTCTTCAAATTCGTTGACAGTATTAGGGGTATTTCTTAAGGATATATGTAATATTAACATACCTATAATTTAAATACATATTTATTTAATAATTAGTAATAAGTAAGATTATATTAAATGTACTCGTACCTCCCAGCAAAATCTGATTTTTAACACTGATATTTTGCATTTATCTGTCAATTACAAACATTTAAATATCTCAACTGTTTTTTTGGGCAACGAGATTTATTACAACAGATTATTCTATATATCTCCAAACCTATACGAGATACAATAAAAAAATTAAATGTCAGATTGAGAATTTAATTTTCTTTGATATTACCAAGAAAAAAATTCAAAAAATAATATTAGAAGATTTTTTTTCAAGAATCTGCTACTTCCGGTTGTCCAGTTGTTAACAAAACCTTTTTAGCTCTTCCCATTAGTGTCCGATTGGGAAATACTTAGTTAAACAAATATTAACTCTTATAGTTTTTGAGTAATCGTCCTTCCAACGTCCCAAACACATACACACAAACACACACACACACACACACCTACATGCACACACACACGCACACTTACATCATCGTCAAAATGTTAAAATCGGATTGTAGGATCCCTACGATCCGATTTTAAGGTCCTTAAAACGTGCTTATTCATTAAAATCTGAATATGCGATTTTTAGCATGAATCCAATACCTCTCTTAGCGAGAGGTAAAAAGGGATAAATCTTAAAATTCAAGAGCCGTTGAACATGGGAATAATTGAACGAGTTACAGAGTTATGATGTTCTCAAATTGTCCTACACTGGTGAAATAAGTATAGATTATAGGTGATTGAATGAAACTGTAATGAGTGAAAAGCATTGTATATCCACATTAGATGATTGTACATCGGAAGCAGGAGTAAGATATTTTCGAATTGACAACAAAGAGTAGAGAATTAACAGGATCCAAAAGATATGTTCCAGTTTACGAGGTTTCCATTTAGACTGAAAACATCACCAGAAATGTTTCAAAAGCAGATGGATCAGTACTCAGTTCATGTGAAGGATGTTGTGTTTTCAATTATTTTGCGTATGCTTTTTCCATATTTACAAAAAAATTAAATAAAGTAGGACCTATGTTCATATAATATTTTTGCTTAAAAACCTTAATAGACCAACGTATCTTCTGGGATACATCGACATACAATTTTTTTCTAAAGAAACTTGTATGTGTTTAGTGCAAAGCGTGCTATGAATCCCGGAGGATACACTAGCATCTAACATTATATCGACGCTTCAGCCACCTATATCATTTGTAACAAATTAAAAATGAGAAATACAGAGTGTATATCACAGAGATTTTGACAACAATAGATACGGTAAGTTACAAAGTATAATAAATTGTTTATATTTTGATTATATTTCACTTTTATTCATAGTTTCAAATGGTAAGGGTTTATTTAGTGTGTTGCAATATTTGTTATTGAATTTCCATAGTTATATTGGCATAATTTGTTTCTAGAATTTGTTTGTATCCCACAGTATACAATGCCCAAATAATACAGTTCTTTCAAGCAATTATGTTCATTTTCGGACCATATCTACATCTGCATTTTATAGAAAAAAAAAAAAACGTAAACGTAAAATATGTAGTCGTACTGCCACTAGAAAACACAATAGTGTCTGATATTGGATTATTCTCCAGTGATGATGATATTTTTGAAGGCAATTATAGCGACTTAGATCCAGATTTTGAGCCTAAAACTAATGGTAATTATAGTACACTTCCTATTGATTTACCTCCGGTTAGTGGTAGCGCATGGAATTCAGATAATAATCAACCTCTTATTCAAGTTATTCAACAATCATCACGAAGACCAAAAACTGCAAATTATCGTTAGTTTAAAGTCGATTTTCATTCCACACTTTTTTAGGTGCGTGAACTTGGAAGCAACATATTTAAAAAATAATAATACAAATGCACTTAATCGATTGTATTTCGTTTGTATTTCATTGTATTTTACTAAATATTATATGTATTGCGCAATTAATGTTCATAAATTGCATTTTATTTTTATGCTGCCAAGTTCACGCTAGCAGCAAAGTTTGCTTAATTTTTTTTTTAATTTCACAAATCGTTTGTATTTTGTTTGTATTCCATTGTATTTCTAGTAAAAAATTGAAAAAAAAAACCTACGGGAAATTATGAAAATATCATTTTTATGCTACCAAGTTCACGCTAACAGCAAAGTTTACCTAATTTTTTTTTAATTTCACAGATCGTTTGTATTTGATTGTATTTCTAATAAAAAAAATGAAAGAAAAATCTACCGAAAGATATGGTAATTTCATTTTTATACTGCCAAGTTCACGTTAGCAGCAAAGTTTACGTAATTTCTTTTAAAAATTTCACAGATCGTTTGTATTTCGTTTGTATTTCATTGTATTTCTAGTAAAAAAATTGAAAAAAAATCTACGGGTCGTTATGACAATATCAGTTTTATGCTGCCAAATTGACGCTAGCTACTTTACGTATTTTTTGTTAACTTCATAATTTGTTTTTGTTTTTGTATTCGATTGAATTTCTAGTGAAATTTATGCAAAAAAATTGCACAGACCCAGCAAACACATATACAGGTGTCCCGATTTCGAAGGCCACCATTGGGATCTCGGAATCTATAAGAGATACGACTTTGGTTAAATGGGACATGTGGTGTGTCTTTGAGGGGTCATCACAGATGTACTTTTGTTTTGCCAAAAATTCTCATGAGAGTGAAATTACCGACGCATCGCTCAGCGACACGGCAATGTATGTCTACTGTTCTGTAAAACCGTCCGGCAATATGAAAATACGTATAATTATCAAAAGATTATGTGCCCAAATTTGTGATGTATGGGGTCAAATTAGATAGCAACATACATAGTTACAAACATAAAATGTAAAATGGTTGTCAACATTTGTATAAGATTTCTTTTTCTTGCAACAAATAAACATTTATTATTATTATTATTATTATTATTATTATTATTATTATTATTATTATTATTATTATTATTATTATTATTATTATTATTATTATTATTATTATTATTATTATTATTATTATTATTATTATTATTATTATTATTATTATTATTATTATTATTATTATTATTATTATTATTATTATTATTATTATTATTATTATTATTATTATTATTATTATTACTATTATTATTAGATAGCAGCATACATATATTAGCTAATTATTTTAATATACTATAAAATAGTTGAATAATATCTCCAAATATCTATAAATACAATAGAGAAATACAACAACCCTACAGGTTGGACAGTGATTTTATTGTACTGGGGTAGTTAACAGGACCCCTAGCTTCCTTATTAAATATATTTCGAAGTGTTACAAATAAATAATTTTTAATAATAAATTATTTCATCCGATTAAGGGTAACTGACAACACCCCTACTGGATAACCAGCAATTATATTGTACTTGGATGGTTAACAGGAGTCCTAGCTTCCTTATTAAATATATTCTGAAGTGTTACAAATAAACAATTTTTAATAATAAATTATTTCATCTGCTAAGATTAGGTCTTCTGACGATTAAGGATAACTGACAACACCCCTACGGGTTAGCTAGCAATTCTATTGTACTGGGGAGGTTAACAGGACCACAAGCTTCCTTATTAAATATATTTTGAATTGTTAGAAATAAAAAATAATAATAATAAATTATTTCATCTGCAAAGATTATACTTCTCACAATTAAGGGTACCTGACAACACCCCTGCGGGTTAGCCAGCATTTCTATTGTACTGGGGAGGTTAACAGGACCCCTAGCTTCCTTACTAAATATATTATGAAGTGTTACAAATAAACAATTTTTAATAATAAATTATTTTATCTACTAAGATTAGGTCTTTTGACGATTAAGGATAACTGACAAGACCCATACGGGTTAGCCAGCATTCTATTGTGCTGGGGAGGTTAAGCAAACTTTTCAGCTAGCGTGAACTTGGCAGCATAAAAATAAAATGCAATTTATTAACATTAATTGTGCAATACAAATAATATTTAGTAAAATACAATGAAATACAAACGAAATACAATCAATTAAGTGCATTTGTATTATTTTATTTTTTTAAAATATGTTGCTGCCAATTTCACGCATCTCACATTTTCCTGTGGAAGCGGAATTTGAGCCACCAAATATTATGCCTACTTCTTTAGAATATTTTCAAAGATTTTTTGACAACGCATTATTTGAATATATTTCTAAACAAACTAACATTTATTCTATTATGACAACCGGTCCTTCGCTAAATACATCTTCGGAAATGTAAGCTTTTATAGGTAATGTGCGTATGCCGTCCTTTGAAGATTATTGGGGAATCGCAACTAGGTATAATATTATAGCTGGCATAATGCCGATCAAAAGATTTAAAAAAATACGACGCCTTCTATATTTTCAAGATAATACTTTACATGCAAATGGAGATCGTTTATTCAAAATTCTCCCAATAATTGAAAATATAAAAGATAAATGCAATCGCACTGAACATGGATAAATTATTTTCAGTGGACGAGATGATGATTGCATACAAAGGTACAAAAGCTGGAAGTCTTCGGCAGTATTTATATATATATATATATATATATATATATATATATATATATATATATATATATATATATATATATATATAAGAATAAATCATTAAATAATTGTACAGTAACAGAAAAGAAAGATATTAAGTAACTTCCAGACAATGTTCCCTTCTAAGGAGGAGTTATATTATTATGTAAATAGCTTTATTTAGCTATATATTAAAACACTTATGTGCTGTCTACAATAATTATTACTAGTTATGTTATTCATATTACAAGTAAACAGCACGTACATATTTGTCATCACAATCTAGTATAAAAGCCATGTATTAATACTAGATAGGCAATTGTAGTTTTAACTTGTATCTATTCACATCGAATAAAATTGTTTTAAAAACAAACTTCTTCGGTATAATTATTTATTTTATACATGTGCATTCTGATTGAAAATCATGAGTATGAATTTTTTTCTTTTTACCCCCCCCCCTCCCCTTATCTACTAATGGATGAGATAGACCATCAAAGCCTATTTATACGATTTAAAACAAATACATTTGATCACAAAAATATTATTAACGTTTGACTGAAGGCGATAAATTCATAACACTTGTTGCGCTATGTCGCGCTGAGTATTCATCTATTCCGATTAGGAAAGTACTCGTCTACGAATTGTAAAAAGACTTGTGAAAGATTTACTGACTGTAATATCTTGTAGCTTAGTTAGTTAGATTGGGAGAACATCCTACTAGAGGCCCTATTTTCAACTATCACTTTATATCATATCACAATGGTGATATAGTATATTTCATAACGAGTATCGAAAGTGAGAAGCATCGAGCTAGTGTCACGTTTGACGAAAGAGGTGTAACCGAGAGAGTTAGCACAAGAGCAGTACGATATTACTTTCGAGCGAGTTATGAACACTAGTTTTTAGAAGACCAAAAAGAATCACATATGTATTTTCAGAGATTTTATTTCAAATGACAATTCAACACCTATTACTTTTTTGGAACAATAAAACAAAGCTGCCTGGCTATGTTGATTTGGTCTCATCATTGCGATATAATCATATCGTGCTAGTACGATATTTACATCATGCTTGTCGTACAATAGTTTTAACTTTCTTAAGTAGGTTACTGACGCACTATCTGTTATTTTCTGAAGTGGTCGTCCAAAAAAATTATATCACTTGTCAGTCTAATGTTAATACAAATCAAATGTCAACAAACACATGCGTCAACTTCGTATTTTCTTGTTACGCGTAACAAATATTGTCAACATGCGGTAAATACAGACAATATCGTACTTTTTCACTGATTTATATCAAGTTACTTTGCAATTGATAATAGGTCCAAGTGATAAGTAAATTTTTTTCACTCCATATGACTTCGGTGAAAATTTTTTCCTCAACTAAAACAAGATCCAGAAAGGTTTTTCAACTACATGAGGATGGAATTAAATACTTTTCTTTACATCTTAAATGAAATAGAAGGCAGTATAAGACGAAATTGGTGCAATTCGCATAAACAACCAATTCTTCCTGGAGAAAGATTTTAATTTTCCTATATACTTTCTCTTGGAATGTTCTTTTATTCATTTATCCCAAATGGCCCTCCTTTCGTACACCATGGATATAAGTTGTTCGATATCAATAACCCCACTCATATTAATAAAAATAATATATTAAATTAATACTCAACGGAGCTCCCTACTTCTAGACGATTGCAAGCGTATTAAGCGCCGGAAAAGAATGTTTCAAACATTCTTGTTTTCTGGTCGGCGCTTGGTGGCGCTGGTTATAAGTACCGACAAGTTCAGCTAAGCGTCCTTTGTGTGCGAACACATATGAAACTATGGAGATATTTTTATTCTCGCTGGTCTGCAAGCGCCGGTAAACTAGCGCTTGCAACCGACTAGAAGCTTTCTACCTGTTCGTACTCTAAGTGACGATTATTTGTACAATCTCATTCACCGACAGTGTATATGATTACAATAAATGGTAATGATAATATATGATAAATAAAAAGCATTAATGAGAATATTTTGTCGACATAATAGCCCAGTTATTTGGTAGTTTTAGCTGCAAAGTTTACTGGAAGTTATGAAAATTGGTAGTCTTATAAATATTGAGGTGCTCTAAAACCGGTTTTCGAAAATATATCCATACTGGTTGTTTTTTTTACCAAAAATAGTTATGTACAAAATTGTTCTACAGAAAATTTCCAATAATTGATGTCATTAATTTTTTTGTCAGACGAATAGTTTCGGTGTAGAAGCGCCGCGAATTGAACCGCAACACGTGCATTGGTAGAAAACATTCTGCTACGCGTTATATAAAGACCGCAGTGTCGCTCCGTGGGTAAAAGGCGCCTCCGTGCAAAATTATATTCCAGCGCCCTCCATAATGCATAATTTTCAAAGTAGCACACGCTTTAAAGTTGAAACTATACTTTTGATTCTTCGAAAAATGCTAGATTTAAATATTGATGAAATTATCTTTGTTAGATTCATTCTTGTAATCAATATTTATTAGGTTATCAAAATCATTCTTGTAATCAACAATTTTACGGTTTTGTTTGCATTTCAACATGACATCATAACAATGCTAGAAAATTATCCGTTTGACAGGATTTTTACTTTTTTTCTACTAAACTTTAATAGTAAATCAGAGAAATTCACTGTCCACAGAAAAGAAAATAAAATTATCTTATCAAGATTTCAGAATTGTAAATAGTAAGAATTGGATTCTTCGCAGAATACTAATATTTAAATATTGGTTTAATTGTCGGATTCATTCTTGTAATAAATATTCTTGAACTATAATCAAAATATTCTTTGTTGTAATAATTACGTCGTATTCGTTCAGTCAAAGTATTCTTCGAATGCCATCATCGTATTTGACGGATATCCCGAAAATGCTTGAGGACTGTGGTACGAAATATGCGGAGCGATTGCGAAGATCACGAATATATGCTTCGGTAAAAATACTTTTCGACGAAACTATGATTACGATCGTGTCACAAGAGAAATTTCTTGCCAATGACAATTGTTTTTGCACGCCTTTAGTGGCTGTGATACAACAGCAGCTTTCTATAATCAAGGGAAAATTAAATGCATGACTGCGTTGAAAAAGAATCCACAATTGGCCAAGCATATCGAAGTGTTTAAAAACCGAGATGCCGACCCGGACACCATCGCTGAAGTAAGAGAACAATTTATCGTAACAGCTACGGTTACAGGGTCAAGAAAACTATATCGCTAAATAACTATAGATATCAGTGTTTTATGCAATCAGCGTATAAAAACAAATTTAATATCGCGTCACTACCTCCAACAGAAGCGGCAGCAAGGCAACATTCCTTCCGCACATATCATCAAGTCCAGCAGTGGTATGGGGTGGAAAAGAACGCCGAGGAATGGGGATGAAAAAAAAAGCATCAACGGACTGATTCCTGTCACCACACTCCAGCCTTCTGCTCCGGAAACTTTATTAAAACTCATTTCTTGCAAATTCAAAACAAGATGTCAAGGAGCATGTGGATGCAGAAAGGCTGGATTAAATGCTCAACGATGTGCATAAATTGTGGTGAGGTGTGTTCGACTGTAGAAATTAGAATACAGAACAGCGACGACGAGAACGAAACTGAAAATATTATTGACAAATTTCATGACGACATTGAGGCGGAAGCGAATTCCGTCGAAGAAATAGGCGAAGCTTCGCCCACTACCAATGTCGAGGAACCTGCTGCACCCGGTCCATCAGGGACAGCAAAGCGGAGGAAGATGCGTTAAATTGCATAAGTGCATCAGGTGGATTAGGCCTACTGGGGATACCAGCAGAAAAAAAAAACGCGCCATTACTCTACGTCATGGTGGCATGGAAATGCGTTTTCAGAAATATGCACTTGTTGCGGTTCAATTCGCGGTGCTCTTACGCTGAAACTATTCATCTGACAAAAAAATTAATAAAACATGAATCATTGGAAATTTTCTGGAGAACAATTTTGCACATAACTATTTTTGTCAATAAATCAACCGGCAAGGAGATATTTTCAAAAAACCGGTTTTTTCCCTTTCCGGTACGAGGTCGCAAAGTGGAAATTCGGTTAGAGCACCTCAAAATCTATAAGACTACCAATTTTCAAAACTTCCGTTAAACTTTTCAAGCAAAAAAAAAATATTTGTTAATAAATAATAAGTATTAATGCTTTACGCTCGCTAGATTATATCGTCAAAAAGAGAATATTTTTTATAGAATCTACCACTGGGCCTTTGTACAAATTTTATAGACAATTTAAGTTAAGGGGAGAGTGCTAACTAACAGATTTTTTATTGTATTTGAATAAAATCCAGGGGCGTTTCTTCATTTTATATCAATCCTTTGAGTTTAAAAAAGTAAACTATGTGATATATTTGAAGTATTTACATACAGGAAACGATTATTTTTATGATTCTTAATTAAAGAAATAAATTTACACTTTCACGTCAAACGTGATAACTAATTTATTTCAGTTAAGAATGCAAAATAAACTAATACAGATATAATTTTTCTGCTCTTTGAACGACCAAAATGCAAAATGAATACAAGTATACTGAACTGTATATCCAAAGCAACATAAAATTACAGTCGACCGACGTTTTATGCGTAAGGTCGTCAGAATTAACCTTTATTTCTCCTTATTTTATATTTTGTATTTGTAATTTCCATTGTTTGTATTGTATATTGTATCAATTTCACAGACTATAAACATATGATAAAAAATAAATTATTAAAAAATCTTTCAGAACTCATAATTTAATTAAAATAATAACAACCGTTTTAGTTTTAGTTCTGTTTATTTTTATAAAAACCGACGTTTCGAAAGAGAACTAAAACTAAAAAGGTTGTATTATTTTAATTAAAAAATAAGTTTCATAAGGAAATCTGTTAACGCACGAGCCCAAGTTTGATAAAGTTCGAGTGTGATAAGAGGCCTTATGAAACATGTTTTTTTTATATTATATTTTTATGTTGAGGTCATTTTATATTATTTTTTTAAATCGACTTTTTATGTTGGTAGCGCTATCCGCTAACTTCATAGATGAAAATTCATTATTAACTGACAGCAATTTGTGGTTACATATCATTCACCTGTTACTTTTGACAGCAGTTATACCACCGCTAGATAATGAAAAGCGCCAAAAACAGTGCGTTTATAGATCTTCTTAACGACGTGTTACCGATACGTTTATAGACTCATAAAGACACCGTAATAGAAAAATATGTATATTTTGTGTGGTTATGTTACAGACCACTTACAGACTTTGACGTTACAGCGGAAACTACAATGATATGTCAGATGTTGACAAGAGTAACTGATATCTTTATTATTAAGCTGAATTAAGTATCATATTTTAAATTTATCAACCAATATATACCTACAGAGGTTTATACAAGTATCTTTAATAGAATAAAATACAAAAGTCTTATCATGATGAATACTTCATATATAAAATTATAATGACATAGATATAAATTTACATGTTTATTTTCTCAGTTAGATAAATTTAAGCAAAATATATTTCTATACTTTGAACGTGTAAAACTAGATCATCTGATCAAAAATTATGTCGTAGATATTAGATAAAGTAATTCTTTGATCATGTAGCCGTAGAGCCACCTTAAAACGTCATCCCAATGGCAATCACAGCTTATTTGGATGGTGTCGCAAAGAGCATTGTGATTACTTTGTAAGCGATTGACGTCAAAACAAGTAATTTCTTATTTATGTTTCAAAAAAATAAATAAATTGAATAGTAATTAAAATCCGAAAATAATACATTCGAAATCAGAACAAGGTTAATTAGATGGACGTATACATATTAATTTTATGCCGTGTTTCTGGACGATTTAGAGTTATGTAAATGTAATACTACTTATACTGGACGGAGGAACAAAATAATTATTGGTTTATGTTCTTGTGCTGTTTGATTGAGTGTATTTTCACATTTAATTTAAAATCCGTAAAAATGCCGGTCATTAAGGTTTCCTTGGTTACAGTATCATATTCATAGGTTTGAAACAGTGTGGAATATAAATATGGAACAAATTTTCCACCTTTTAAATGTATAAATAATTCAGTTGTATGCAAAATAATATGCAGCCTGTATGTGAAATTTGTCTATTGTTCTCAAAATATTGTTTGTTTCGGCTACGACTTTGGTTGCCGATATTATTCGTACGTCAAACACAATAAATATACAGAGTGTAACAGCTAAAAGAGTTATATCAAATAGTTACTATATTATTAAAGATACAATAAATACTATAATATATAGTAACGTTTATTTATATGGGTGAAGTGTAAAACTCAGAGAAATATTATTAATTAAAATAATACGTTTATTAAACGATAAATAATTAGGATAAATATTAAAAAGATAATAAAAATAGCTAACACTATGATTAAATAATTATAAACACTAATTTAAGACTAAGAATATTATTAAATGCATAAACACTAAGGTTATTTATTTAAACAATATTTATATCACTATATTTATTTAAATAACTACATTTATTTATGTTCACCACACGGAGACTGTTTATTTATATAACCAACTTCATTGCTCGTTTCATTGCTCGTTGCTTCTATATATCAGACTATGTCTCCGCTATCTTTTGGACGGTATTTATATAGCCCAGTGTCCTTTTGGAGTTTTCGACACGACTATCATCGAATACAAAGGATCACACCACCGGATGTAATTAACCACTCTAAACGTATGGGTTTTCCCCCCAGGAGGATTACGTCATCGCTCGAGAACATACTACCAGTGGCGGCGCAAGCATTAGGCGCGTCGGGTCGGCGCCCGCTACAATATATATACAGGGTGATGCAGGACTAATATTACAAACTTTAATAGCTTATTCCTGAGATCATTTTAAGCAAAAAATGTTATATGAACATAGGTCTTATCTCTTCTAGTTACCAAAGTACAAGAGGTTAAAAATTTATAAAAAAGCTCAAAATTTTCAAATTTTGTAATCAAGATACTTCAGAAAAAAAGAGTTTTATAGAAAAGTCAAACTTTATTTGTCATAATTATTTTTACTTTATTAAAATAAACCTGTATTGCTAAAAAATATGGAAAGAAATAACATAATTAGGACAACAAAACACAAGATGTCGCAATTAAACAGACAGATAAACGAATTCTAAATACAGAACAACATATTATTATTATCATAAAATACATAAAGTATATCCTGATAACAATATATCTTACACTACTCTCCTATATTCGTTCAATTTTCTAAGCCTTTATACGCGTCGAGAATCAATTTCTATGCACCACTTATCTAAAATCATACATGGCACAATCGATGACTCCTTTTCCTTGAGCCTACTTAATTTTCATGTCCCCTCGATCATTACTCGTTCCTCACGTACTTTTTATCTCCCTACAGCACGAACTAATATATTTTTAACTTCCCCCATTAATAAAATGTGTTTACTATATGATAATAAATACTCAGAAATAGATATCTTCCGTTATGTACCAAACCATTTTCACAATTTGATTGAAAGCTCTTGAAATCCACTACTAGTCTTCTCTTATTCATCGCACGCTACATTTACATTCATTATTTTTACCTCTCGCTAAGAGAGGTATTGCATTCATGCTAAAAATCGCATATCCAGATTTTATTGAATAAGCATGTTTTAAGGTCCCTACAATCCGATTTTAACATTTTAACGATGATGTCTGTGTGTTTGTGTGTGTGTGTGTGTGTGTGTGTGTGTGTGTGTGTGTGGATGTGTGTGTGTGTGTGTGTGTGTGTGTGTGTGTGTGTGTGTGTGTGTGTGTGTGTGTGTGTGGGATGTTGGAAGGACGGTTACTCAAAAACTATAAGACTTAAAATTTGTTTAACAACGTATTTCCCAATCGGACATTCATGGGAAGATCTGAAAAGGTTTTGGTAATAATTGGACAACCGGAAGTAGAAGATTCTTGAAAAAAAATCTTCTAAATATTATTTTTTTAAAATTTTTCGTGGTAATATTAAAGAAAATTAAATTCTTTATCTGATACATTTAAATATTTTATTATATATTCCATAGATTTAGAGATAAAAGAAGTATAATATATAAAATAATCTGTTGTAATAAATTTGACAGCCGAAAAAATGCCATGAAAAATAGTTGATAATTTAAATTATTTGTAACTGACAGATAAATGTCAGTGTCAGAAATAATGAGTAATGAAAGAAAAATGTACTTGGAGAATCCCTTAATTCTTGATCTGTGACTATTATGGAGATGACAAGTCTAGGTTGAAGGACTTAAATTTGTTTCAAACATTATGGGACAATGTACACCAGTACTATAGACTAGAGTAACTTTGAATTGCGAAAAAGCTATCAAATTCTTCTCAAGTAAGTTGTAAATATTGACAAAATTACACATCGATATAAGAATAATCGGAGTGCAATCTATCCGTCACTTTATTAAAGGGAATTAGTGTTATTTAGATATAACATGTATGAAAAAATAAAATGTAAAAGAAGATATGTAAGAATAGATGCACAATCCATATATACATTTTAGACCGCCCAAAATTAATGTTTTTACTAGAAGAATATGAAGAGAAAGTAAACAACGTTGTTTGAATTGAAAATTGCTGTTACCAGCCTAATATTTATATATAGTACTCTACTTTGTAATTTATTGTAACATAATTTATGGTAAAATATCTTCATGTTGAGACATGCTATTATTGAATAACAAAGAAGTTTATACGTCATAGATTTATATGAATATATTATTTGTATTTATAAAAATATTCTTTGCTTTATGCATACAGCCAGGTAAAATATACGGCGAGAGGTTATGTGCTGGCCACATCAGATTTTTTGTTTTGTTCTTTTAAATATAAATTGTTTTTACGCTTTGTCTATCCATATCCTGTAATTAGGCAATTGCGCTTGTTGGATATTGTACTCGAATAAATAAATAAATAAATAAATAAATAAATAAATAAATAAATAAATAAATAAATAAATAAATAAATAAATAAATAAATAAATAAATAAATAAATAAATAAATAAATAAATAAATAAATAAATAAATAAATAAATAAATAAATAAATAAATAAATAAATAAATAAATAAATAAATAAATAAATAAATAAATAAATAAATAAATAAATAAATAAATAAATAAATAAATAAATAAATAAATAAATAAATAAATAAATAAATAAATAAATAAATAAATAAATAAATAAATAAATAAATAAATAAATAAATAAATAAATAAATAAATAAATAAATAAATAAATAAATAAATAAATAAATAAATAAATAAATAAATAAATAAATAAATAAATAAATAAATAAATAAATAAATAAATTAATAAATTAATAAATTAATAAATTAATAAATTAATAAATTAATAAATTAATAAATTAATAAATTAATAAATTAATAAATTAATAAATTAATAAATAAATAAATAAATAAATAAATAACAACACTTAGAATAGATACCACAATATGAAATAAGACAACAAATTAGAAATATTTTATAGTAAATGCTCAAAATGAGCGCCTTGAGCTCGTATGCATGCTTCACAGCGGCGAATCATGGAATGATAGACACGATTTGAAGATTATCAAAAATAGCATCAACCACATTCTCTTCCTCTTCATGGTTATTAACAACACCAATACCGTCATTTCGTACAGCAATAGATCCAGTTTCCCTTAGTCGCTGAAACACGCGCGCAAACATGGTATTGGATGGTTGGCGTCTATGTGGGTATCTGTCATGGTATTCTCTGCACGCATGACAGGCATTACAAAATCCATAAATAGAAATGATACCTGCATATTCAGCATTAATAAAACCATCCATTATTACACAAACAAAGGAATAATAATTTTTAATTTGGTTAAGATATGACTTTTCAATAAAACTCTTGTTTTTCAGAATATCTTGATTATAAAAATTTGAAAATTTTGAGCTTTTTTGTAAAACTTTAACCTCTTGTATTTTGGTAACTAGAAGAGATAGGACCTATGTTCATATAGCATTTTTTGATTAATATGACCTCAGGAATAAGCTGTTAAAGTTTGTAACATTAGTCCTGAATCACCCTGTATATATATATATATATATATATATATATATATATATATATATATATATATATATATATATATGAGGGCGGGCGTTATCGTGCTGAAGAATGACTCCTTTTGACAAGAGTCCACGGCGTTTGCTCCTGATAGCTGGTCTAACTTTGTGTTCTAGCATCTCAGAGTAGTATTGGCTATTGATAGTTCGCTGATCTTCAAGGAAATCGCAATAGACTGGACCCTGTGAGTCCCAAAAGATGGTCAGCATCACTTTACCGGTGGAAGGTTGAACCTCCTCAGCTATCATTTCAACAGTAATTCTTCTGTTATCCCGAATAAGTCCGTCAATCCTCGATTCCAACGAGGGACCAGAAACTTCCACTGGACGTCCACATCGGGGTTCATCACCTACATTTGTTCGGCCACTTTTAAACCGATCAACCCACTTGTAAAAATTCGCACGGTTCATACAACTTTTACCGTACTGTATTAATATTCTAGAAAAAATTTCACTTGGTTTTACACCTTCTGCGACTAAAAATCTAATGACTGAGCGCTGCTCTTCTAAGGTGCAATCTTCTAGTGGACTTACCATGGTGAACTGAAAATTTTGAGGTTATGTTGACATAAAATGATGAAACAGCTGATCAGAGCATATCCCAAGGTTGCCAACTAACACCCCTGAAAAGATTGTACACATTCATTGAATAGTTTTAAAATGATAGAATTTGTCTCTTTACTTATTGAATGACCCTCGTATATATATATATATATATATATATATATATATATATATATATTCTACACACAAATAATTGAAATTGTATTTGTTCTTTCGTTCTATGAGAAATTTTGTCCTACTATTCTAATATCTGCAATTCAATGACAGTATTAGCGGTATTTCTTATGGATATATGTAATATAAACATACCTGTAATTTAAATACATATTTAATTAATAATATAATATATATTAAATGTACTCGTACCTCCCAGAAAAATCTGATTTTTGACACTGACATTTTGCAGTTATCTGTCAATTATAAACATTTAAATAGCTCAACTGTTTTTTGGGCAACGAGATTTATTACAACCGATTATTCTATATTATTATATACTATATCTCCAAAACTAGACGAGATATAATAAAAAAATTAAATGTGTCAGACTGAGAATTTAATTTTCTTTTACATTAACAAGAAAAAATTTCAAAAAATAATATTTAGAAGATAATTTTTTTCAAAAATCTGCTACTTTCGGTTGTCCAATTTATATATATATATATATATATATATATATATATATATATATATATATATATATATATATATATATTATTTTGTCCACTATTGCTATCTAGAGAACTATAAGAGCTACGAGGTCGGTTAAATTAGCAAACAATTTCTATATCATTAGACTATTACAATGAGCTAAAAAAATATTTTTTCTACCAGTGATTTTAAGAATATGGGATAAAACTTTCTTATTTTAAATGGGAACTTATTTTTTTATTTGCTTATTCGATTCAGGATTTTTTTTCTGAATTCAACGATATTCGTATGTATTACTCCAATTCAAAGGATATAATATATTTGAGAAAAATGCATATGAAAATTATGCTGATTTAATTTAAATCTGATAGTAACAAGAGTTCTATGAAAAAAACAAAATACAGTTGAATCCGCTTATAATGGACTTCAGGGGACCAAGGAAAATAGCCCATTATTGTCGAGTGTTCATCTCATTAGAATAATTAGTAATTACACAAATGCTTATTTATGTTATATCATTGTCATGTTTCTATTAAGAAAAAGTAACTAGATGCAATATGAAACTATGTACCTACTCGTATATAGGTATAAATAAGCAAAAAATAATAGCGAAAAATTTATTGTAATACATACTCTCATATATTTACCATTACATATTTTGAAAAAAAATCGGTTAGTTTTGTTTGGATCCACGGTTTGGCTATATAATCTTTATCTAGAATTAGTTTGACTTTATTTTAAGTACCGAATCGCTCCGCTTGTAATGGACAAAATAACGAATTTGGGTTCATTATAGGCGAAAGTTTGTTATAAACGAGTTCATTTTAACCGAGGATTTTCACGTGTTTGTACTGGGACTTTAAAAAAGGGTATATTATAACAGAGTTTCTATTACAGGCGAGTTCATTATAGGTGGATTCCACTGTATCAAGCTTTCCTTCGTGAATAAAATTCATTTTATCACTGTGAAAGTACACGAAATGTTTATTTTGACATTAAACTACTATGAACATGAAGCAAAATATTCAATTGTTTTCCTCAAAGCACTCTTATTGCAATCAGTTTAAATTAAATCAGCATAATTTTCTTTTGCATTTTTCTCAAATATTTTATAATATTAAAGTGGTACGTATGGATATGTTTGAATTCAGAAAAAAAATACTGAATCAAATAAGCAACTAAAAAAAAGTTCTCATTTAAATAAGAAAGTTGTATCCCATAATTTGAGAACCACTGGAAAAACATTTTTTTTGCTCATTGTAATAGTCTAGTAAATTGGAAATTGTTCGCTAATTTAACCGACCTCGTAGCCCTACAGTTCACATTGCTATCTTGAGAACTATAATTTTCTTATTTAAATGGGAAACTATTTTTACCTCTCGCTAAGAGAGGTATTGGATTCATGCTAAAAATCGCATATCCGGATTTTAATGAATAAGCACGTTTTAAACCACCTACAATCCGATTTTAATATTTTTACGATGATGTCTGTGTGTATGTGTGTGTGGATGTACTCGTATGTGTGCGGACATGCCGCGCAATCGACAACCACGCCATCGAATAGTCGTAGCATCGAAAAACCGTGCCATCGAAAGTCGCCACGTCGACACCTACCTCCCACCACAGGCCGTAGCTACGAAAACCGTCACATCGAAAGTCGCCACGTCGACATCGCCCCCCACCACTGACCTTAGCTACGATAGCCGTCACATCGAAAGTCGCCACGTCGACATCACCCCCCCACTGCAGACCGTAGCTACGATAGCCGTCACATCGAAAGTCACCACGTCGACATCACCTCCCACCTAATCGCCCTGAGACTTTCAAAACGTTAATTCAGCTGACTCGCTATAACATAGTTTGTACTTCATATTATTTACGTTAGATGACACCGCCACGTACGAGTTTGTTATGTCATTTACTCAAATGATTAAATGGAATAAAATATTTATTTTTGTAAACACTTTAATGTTACCAAATATAAAACAGTTAAAAATTATATGATAGACTGAACAAATATATGTGTGTATTATAAAATAGTGTAGGTATATAATATTCTATGTTTAAATATGTTTCAAAATAGATGAAATATTTATCATTTTATTTTGTAATGCAGATTTATAAATTTGTTTTAAATGTTAGGGAAGAACAGAATTAGAATTGTATTAAAATTTAAACACTCCCATACTAAAAATTAGATTGAAATACTTATAGAGATTAATTGTTTATACAAAATATTTTATTAGCTGTTAGGTATATCTAGAAAATGTACCGTTATAGTATGTCGTTTTCGTACATTGCTAAATAGAAGATAAAAATATGTATGGATGTATAATTTGGAGGCTGATGGTAAAAATTTGGACAGCAGTGCAAATATAATGACAACGTAGATTTTATACTCAAAACTAAAATGTACAAAATGGTTACATGCATGCTCCGAAAAATTGTATGAATATACAATATAAAAGGAGTAATATTACAATTAAATACAAAATAAGAAAATAATTTACTTACTGTTGCCGTTGGTTTATTGTATTATAAAAAGTTTATGGTATAATTTTTTTTTACTGACGATTTATAAGTTATGTATGTATAAAATCCGTTGTACTCTGTATGAATTTTGACTAACAAAATGAAACATTTAAAATTAAAAAGGCATGCAGTTGAAGCTATTACTTATTATTAGGTATATTTCTAAGATCAGCCGGAGGCAAAATAAGCCTAAAATGTTTATTACTGATATTACTATATAAATAAATTTATTATTATTATTTTCAACGCCTTTTTCACTTAATAAACACTACTATTAGATCTATGACAGATGTGTACAAGGTAAATAATAGAATATCACAGCCAACTATTACCATTTTATTATTTTCTTTATTAGACATAGTTTAAAACCAGACCCTTAATTTTATATATCATTGTAAAGAGAAATTGATTTAGAACCTTATTCCGTAAAAATATACAGGCTATTCCATTTAAAAAATGAAACAAAATTAGTAGGCCATGGAAAAAATTGTGTATGCTAAATTATAGATTAAGTTGTATTAGACAACTCCTACATTTTTTTTGTATCTTATATATTTCAGAAGATATTAGCTGGACAATGAAAAACCAACCAACCTGTATACAGATGTCCCAAATTAATTGGGCTATTAGTGGGAGCTCCGAAACTATAAGAGCTACGAAGTCGGTTAAATGGCCAATGTTGTAGTTTTGAGTGCTCATTCAGATTCCGCTGAGAACAATTTAAAATTCCGAACAGTTTTAAAGTTATTAAAAAAAAAAATGAAAATCGCGATTTTAGAAAATATCAAATAACTCCGTAATTATAAAAGATATAAAAAAAATGTTTCATATAAAAGTTTCATGATTTGATGAGACAAACTTAAAAATAAAATTCGAGATGGCAGTTTCTAAGATATTAATAGCAACTTTCTTATTTTAAATGGGCTCATATTGGATTTTTGCTCTCTTTTCAATGGTGTAAGGGATATTACGTTTTAGTTTTGTTTTACCTTTAAAATCTAAGATTTTTCATTTTTTTTCATGAAATTTCTTATTTTTTTGAAAGTATATCTGTAATATTTAAATGTCATGTTAGTTATTTTAATTAAATAAATTATTTTATTATGACTAAAAATATTATGGTCAATAAAAATCACCTGTTTCAATAATAAGTTTTTTTTACCTCTCGCTAAGAGAGGTATTGGAATCATGCTAAAAATCGGATATCCAGATTTTATTGAATAAGCACGATTTAAGGTCCATAGAATCCAATTTTAACATTTTTACAATGATGTCTGTGTGTGTGTGTGTGTGTCTGTGTGTGTGTGTGTGTGTGTGTGTGTGTGGATGTGTGTGTGTGTGTGTGAGGTTGTTGGAGACACGATTTCTCAAATTCTATAAGACTAAAGACTTGTATAACTACTGATTCTTCAATCTAACAGTAATGGGAAGAGTTGAATAGGTTCTGGTAACAATTGGACAACCGGAAGTGGTAGTTTTAAAAAAAAAAAATCTAAATATTATTTTTTTAAAATTTGTTACTACAAATATTAAAGATAATTAAATTCTCAATCTGACACATTTAATTTTTTTATTATATCTCGTATAGGTTTGGAGATATAGTATATAATAATATAGAAATACTGGTTGTACTAAATCTCGTTGCCCGAAAAACAGTTGCGATATTCACATTTTTGTAATTGACAAATAAATGCAAAATGTCAGTGTCAGATTTTTCTGGGAGGTATGAGTACATTTAATATATATTATTGTATTATTAATTTAATATGTTTTTAAATTACAGGTATGTTAATATTACATATATCCTTAAGAAATACTGCTAATACCATCAATGAGTTTCAAGAATTTTGAACATATTAGAATTGTACGATAAAATTTCTCATAGAACGAAAGAAGAGGAACAATTTCAATTATTTGTCTGTATACAAGAAATGTTAAATTCGTTACGTATAGGGCGCGAGCAGTCATGTGACTTTGTTGGCCTTAGCAAGCAGATATGAGGATCCGTGTCAGAATGACGGCTAGTAGTTATTTACATAGATGTCACAATTGTTATGTCATAATTTTTCATTTAAAATTTCAAAATATTCTGATGTTTATTTGTCATCCATTGTCGAGGAAAATAATCCACGTGGATTTGGAAAATCCTAATGTTTCGGATGAAAACTTATGATACTTGACACCTATGTATATTACTAGCTCTCATTCTGACACGGGCCCCCATATCTGCTTGCCAAGGCCAACAAAGTTACATAACTGCTCGCGCTCTATGCAACACAAAATGAAAATGGCGAGAGGTATTGTGCTGGCCACAACAGATTTTTTTATATCAGATACCTGGTTGAGATACACATAAACACATGACAAATAAACAGCAGAATATTTTGAAATTTTGAATGAAAAATTATGACATATGACAATTGTGACATCTATGTAAATAACTACTAGCCGTCATTCTGACACGGATCCTCATATCTGCTTGCCAAGGCCAACAAAGTCACATGACTGTTCGCGCCCTGTAACGAATTTAACATTTCTTGTACACACAAATAATTGAAATTATCTGTTCTTTCGTTCTATGAGGAATTTTGTCCTACTTCTTCTAATATGTTCAAAATTCTTCAAATTTATTGACAGTATTAGCGGTTTTTCTTAAGACTAATAATACAACAAGATACGTATATTAAATGTACTCGTACGTCTCAGAAAAATCTTCCAGTAATGCTAATTTTTAACACTGACAATTTGCATTTATCTGTCAATTACAAACATTTAAATATTTCAACTAGTATTCTTGGACTTCTTTGGGCAACGAGATTTATTACAACAGATTATTCTATTTTATTATATACTATATCTCTAAACCTATAGGTTATTATTTGTAGTAACAAATTTTCAAAAAATAATATTTAGATTTTTTTTTAGAAACTACCACTTCTGGTTGTCCAATTATTACCAGAACCTATTCAACTCCTCTCATTACTGTTAGATTGAGGAATCCGTACTTACACAGATCTTTAGTCTTATAGAATTTCAGAAATCGTACCTACAACGTCCTCACACACATACACACACACACACACACACACACACACACACACACACAGACACACAGACCATCATCGTAAAAAAAATATAATTGAATTCTAGGAACCTTAAAACGTGCTTATTCACTAAAATCTGAATATGAGATTTTTAGCATGATTCCAATACCTCTCTTAGCGAGACGTAAAAACTTACATATATAAACCAATTCAGTGAAAAATGATCCTTTGAGCTAAGAAAATTTAATATACATTGCGATTTCTATAATAAAAATAAATTGAAAACAATACTAGTCAATAAATTTTTTTTATCCCAAAATAATTATAAAAAGTACTGTATCTATCAAATAAACTGCAATGATTGTGACTATATTTATATTGGGCAAACAGCTCGTAATTTCAACATTAGATTCGATGAACACATGAGAAGTTTTAAAAACAATAGAACCAATTCAAATGTAGCCTAACATTTATTAGTAAATCAACATACATGTAATAAAGATAATTTAAGTATTCTGCATTGTGAAAGGGAAAGGCCAAGATTAACATTCCTGAATCCGTCGAAATCAAGAAAGTTATTCACAATGGCAATAACCTTATGAACGAACAGTTAGACCTTTGTCCGTCTCCGATTCTGGACTGTTTAATCTCAGCATTCCCTAGAATTCTTTAATCTTTGCACTATGTTTAACCTCCCTGTGTGAGCATTCTGAATTTTAAAATTCATTCTTGTAATTCTTCTAATGATGGCAGCAACGCCGAAATTGCAATAAAGAATCTTTTAAATTTTGTGAAACCTACCGAAAATGTATTTTTTTCTTATTTCAATCTAGTTTTTAGTATTGATAGTGTTAAATTTTAAAACAATTCTAATAGCATGTTTCTGTTTTTCTCTAACATTTAAAACAAATTTATAAATCTGCATTATAAAATAAAATGGTAAATATTTCACCTGTTTTGAAATATATTTACACATACAATATTATATACCTACACTATTTTATATTACACACATATATTTGTTGTCTATCATATAATGTGTAACTGTTTTATATTTTGTAACATTAAATTGTAGACAAAAATAGATATTTTTTTCCATTTAATCATTTGAGTAAATGCCATGACATGGCGGTGTCATCTAACGTAAATAATATGAAGTACAAGCTATGTTATAGCGAGTCAGCTGAATTAACGTTAACTGTGACCCCTCAGTAATTTGTTTCAAGTCCGAGGCAAGCGCTAGTGGGCATTATTTTAAAGCACGTCGATATAGAAGAAACCTTTATATTTGCTAGTTGTAACTGTTGGACAATTGCCATACTTATATCCAAGACATAAACCAAAATTCAAAGAATACGCAAGTAATAATCCTTATTCTTCACTTTGAAATTTTAAAAAAGTTGAAATCAAAACAATACATTTCAGAAATATAAAAAATGTTTAAAAATAGATACATACTATATCGCCATTATATAAATACATATCTCCAAAATATCGTTCAATTTTATTTTATATTAGTTTGCAATAATTTAATACGATATTTTTATTGCAAAAGTACATCAATAGTTTGTTTATAAATAAAAATATCATTACGGAATATTACCCATTGCTGGGTGTGCCAAAAATACAAAACATACACATAATTATTGTGTTATTATCATGTATTATTAAGATCAAAAGAAAGAATTATGCATTTTTATTAAATCCATATTTTGATTGTTGCAATCAATTCTTTTTATTTATAAAATATTGTTATCCATTTCAATATCTATCTTATATTTCCAATCACAATAATTTAGAATTAAGCTTCTTCTATAAAAAAATATTTAAAGTATTTTTCTTTTCGTGTCAACAATGTGTTCATTGTTTGGTTTTTTGTTTTGTTTATATCAAATATTCGTGTCAAATGAATTTGAAAGACTCAGGGTGATTAGGTGGGGGGTGATGTCGATGTGGCGACTTTCGGTGTGACGGCTATCGTAGCTACAGTCAGTAGTGGGGGGGTGATGTCGACGTGGCGACTTTCGATGTGACGGTTATCGTAGCTACGGCCAGTAGTGGGGGGTGATGTCGACGTGGCGACTTTCGATGTGACGGTTTTCGTAGCTACGGCCTGTGGTGGGGGGTAGGTGTCGACGTGGCGACTTTCGATGGCACGATTTTTCGATACTACGGCTATTCGATGGCGTGGTTGTCGACTGTGCGACACGCACTCGTATGTGTGTGCGTGTATGTGTGTGGGCCGTTGGAAGGACGATTACTCAAAAACTATAAGACTTAATATTTGTTTAACTACGTATTTCCCAATCGGGAAGAGATGAAAATATTTTGGTAACAATTGGACAACCGAAAGTAGCAGATTTTTGAAAAAAAATATCTTCTAAATATTATTTTTTGAATTTTTTTCTTGTTAATATAAAAGAAAATTGTTGTAATAAATCTCGTTGCCCAAAAAACAGTTGAGCTATTTAAATGTTTATAATTGACAGATAACTGCAAAATGTCAGTGTCAAAAATCAGATTTTTCTGGGAGGTACGAGTACATTTAATATATATTATATTATTAATTAAATATGTATTTAAATTACAGGTATGTTTATATTACATATATCCATAAGAAATACCGCTAATACTGTCATTGAATTGCAGATATTAGAATAGTAGGACAAAATTTCTCATAGAACGAAAGAACAAATACAATTTCAATTATTTGTGTGTAGAAAAAATGTTAAATTCGTTAATTATTACTTGTTATCAATACTATGGAATATACTTGCCGAGGAAAATAATATACATGGATTTGGAAAATCAATGTTTTGAATGAAAACTTATGATACTTGACTCCTATGTATTATTACAAGCTGTCATTTTGACACGGGCCCCCATATCTGCTTGCCAAAGCTAACAAAGTCACATGACTGATTGCAACATAAAATGGAAATGGCGAAAGGTATTGCTGTTATTCGATTCAGTATATATATATATATATATATATATATATATATATATATATATATATATATATATATATATATATATATATATATATATATATATATTTATATTCATTTACATTTATAAAGATAAAAGTTGGTTGTCTTATAAATTAAATGAGAACGAAGGATAAATGAGAACTTAACATGGTGCATGGATGCCTATATTGGTTTACAAATATTTTAACTTTCAAATTAAATGAAATGTAAATTAAACGTAAATTTATATGGCTACATGAATCCGCCTTTAGCCTTACATATTTTCTGAATACATTAAAATAATATTTAATTGTAAAGTATATTAGCAATAAAATGAAATTAAAAATTATTTAATAATGATTCGACGTCACGACACCAGTTCCGTTCACTTTATGTTCTTGGGGCGTGTTTAAATGTTTAACTTTTATTTATGCTCACTAGCGTAACAAGAATCGATGTTGCCCGTGTGCAAACCAAAACAAAAAAAAGTCAATGAGTCAGTCCTGAGTCTCCAATATTTAATAAATTTTAAATATTTTCATTCATAAGTCTTAAAAAATTTAATACTTGCATATGTTAATCCTCTTTGACTTGTGAACCCGTGTCCACCGCCTCTCCGATTGTGACGCCACTGTTTATGCGCATACAATTTTCGCTGTATAGACTACAGTTTCTTCGTCATTCTACTTTTGTCTCACGGCGTACAAGTGGTTCTCTCTTTATTAGGGACTTGACATTACATTAAAGTGACCACATTTTCATTGAGACAAAGCGGGACAAATGGGATGAGAATTATAATTTAGTTATGAAAGCAGACCAATAATTTTAAAAAGATATTTTATTGTATACATATACTTGTTTAAAAATATACAAAAATGTATTTATTATTAATTATTGGTAGCTATAAAAATATTTGTAAAAAACAGGAATTTGGACATTATGATTTATAATCAATTTAAATTTTCTATTTAAAAAAATATGATTTTCCTTCACGGTCATATTTTTGATCCGAGTGAATACTTTGCAATAGATTCGGATCATTTATTAAAATGTCGTGAAATTTCTCACATGAATTGGTTAAATTATATTTTACGCTTAATATCGATTTTAAAGTTTTAATGTTCAACTGAGTTTTTTCAGTTGTCGTTTAATGGCGCCTAATTTAGTTTACTCTGCATACATTTTTTTTATTATCTATGTATTTTTTATTTCTTTATATTCACTAGAATAATTAATAAATAATAGGTAATATATTTTTACAGTACATTTAAAATAATAAATGCAGATATTTTATAAAAAGCGGGACATTTTTAAAAATCGTAGGGACGCGAGACAGTCCTCCTAAAAGCGGAACAGTCCCGCCAAAATCGGGACGTGTGATCACCTTACATTACATACAATTTTCATTATTTTTTTCTCGGGTATTAATTTCATAAAATAATAAAAAAGGGAATATTTTTTTTATAAAAATTAACATTAAAAAATCAATAAATTTTGGAAACCTCCATTAATATATAATATATTTACCAATAAAAAATCATAAAGTTAATTGGAAAATAAATAAAAAATCAGGAAAAATTATATATAAAAATAAATCTTTTATATTACTTGAAAAAGAAACTTGACCAAAATAAGTTTTTCGTTATTATCCAGAGATTTATGTGTTTTTTAAGAAAAACAAAAGCGTCGCTAAAATGGACTCCTAATGTAAAACCTTTTGTCTTATTATACCGAAATCGTACGAGAAACCCATAGCGGTCTAGATAAGAAAATCATGGGTATCACACTTTTGTCTAATAATACTTGCAGACGGAGACGCACCAGTACTTCATAGTAGTGTAAAGAGGCTTCGATTATTAAAATATACTGCTCAAAGTTATACCCTCAACATTCAGTAATATTGTTCACCATTATTGAACGTCTATGGGTAACTTAAGTAAGTTATTTGTTTACTTGACTGCTGGGAAAAATTGTAAATATTTTAAATGAACAACTAATAGAAAAGCCGTGACTTTTTACTTACATTACCACACCTATAACAATATAAAAATGTTACACTGTAATAATACTAATTAAAAAATTCAAAAGAAAAAATATATTTTTATGTGACTGATGTACACAGGTTTAAGGTTATAATTCGACTGACAAATGCGAATAAGGTATTTTCACAAAATGCAGTCATACATATTTGCGTATTCATTAATAAAACAATAATTTATAAATTTACATGTATAAACAAGCGGTTGGCCATGCGCATGACGCTGCATATTCTGATCGAATCTAAGGTACATAATCGGTTCGAATCTACCGGCCGGGATAATTATGCAGTAAAGTGTCAATATGTCAGAGCCAGACATATCGCAATCGGACGCAACGAACAGATCATTTGTCTTAAAAATAGGTGGTGCAACTTATCAACTTGAGACTCAACATATAATAAATGGTTTGGATTAAAATAATAATTTATTCCCCATTGACACTAAGGCGGAGTCAACTCTGCAACTTCACAACAAAGCGATTGACGGTGACGTGGTGTCATGTTTCTTTAATAATTTTAATTTAAAATAGTATATTATGTTATTAGCAGCCGAGGCCAGGCAAGCTGGGTTCAACACAAAAAGACCGCTTTCTACTCCGAATAACATATACTATTTTTTCTTCAAGTGTTTCAAAGAAAGTTGGGGATTTTTTAAATATTTTTTTTTTGAATTGGTTTAATTGTAGAGTTTGCAATTTCAGCCAAAGTTGGCTGTGTACATTACAAAATACAAACGATACAACTGTCAAGTAACAATTTTCAATATGGTCTGCATTGCTGTGACGACTGCTGCCGCCAGCGGTGAACTAAGAAGCTAACATTTTTTTACTAGTACAATAATGAACAACATTGTTGTACTAGTAAGAAAATAAATATCTTCTACAGTGTGCGTACAATAGCATAATATGAATATTATAATACACTTGAAGAAAACTGCATTTATCGACGTCAGATATTTTACGGGCAGCATATTTTAAATAATGGACATATAATCTTTTGTGTGTATACTGTATAGAATGAACCTAGTTTGGAAATATTTACACAGCGTAACTCATCGCTGTTATTTTTTAATAACTCAATTATTTTACATATTATGGAATATTTTTTCGAACGTAGTTTGTTTTATATTAAAATGTCTATAAATCTGCAGAATACGTTTTTATACAGGTGTTCCATTTTTACGACATTGTATGTAACTTTATATTTTCAAATGCCTATATATTTATTCAAATTTAAAAAGTACATGAAATTTTCTATCCGATAAAAAACACAATCATATATTTATTAAAAAATACAATGGCGAATGATTTAAATATTACATTTTTATTAAACACAGAAGTCTTTGCAATGCTATTTTTTAATTAGACATATGATAATGAAATATCGGATAGAAATAGGTGAAATTTTTTTTTTTTTTAATTTGAAGGGTATCGTTAAAATAAAAATTTAATATTTACCATTGTATTTTTTAATAATAATGTAACATATGATTGTTTTATACTACTAGGATAACAAATGTCATGTACTCTTTAAATTTGAATTACATATATATACAGGGTGTATCAAGATAATGGAACAGTGCCATTTATTCGTGAATATGACAAGTTAACAAAAAAGTGATTAAGATATTTTATAAAGCATAGAGGGGGACACATTTTGATATAACCATTATTATTTTAAAGCCAGTGGTACTCAATTTATGGATCAATGTTACATTTTTTTAAATGGCATTATATATTTTTTATGAACTAATTAAATAGAGAATTTTCTTCTGAATTCAACGATATAATAATATCATACCTTTAATTTGCGAAAAATTTGATAAAAATTAATTCAAAGTTAGTATCTCATTTCTATTAAAAAAAAAAAATGTTATCCATTATTACAATTAAGGTAATTTTCGTTCCCTTTATAATAATTAATTTAATAATGGCAGCAAATTTAACAAAAACTGATTTTATTTATTGATGCAAGACCCAGTAAAATGCATTCCTAGCATGCAATTTATTTGCAAAAATTTATCCTAATTTAGTAAGACTAACTAGTCTACGCGAAAAAAAAAGAATAACGAAATTTGGTAAATTTCGAAAAAATAATATAATACGTAACAATGACATACAAAAATGACAGAAAATTTTCTTTTGTTTTAAAGTTAAATGTTTGCTTGGCCTACTTAAAAAAAAATACTAACTTTGAATTAACTTTTTTCAAATTTTTTGCACTGTAAGGGTATAATATAATTATATTGTTGAATTCAGATGAAAATTCGCTATTTAATGAGTTAATAAAAAATATATGATACCATTTAAAAAAGTATAACATTGATCCATAAGTTGAGTACCACTGGCTCTAAAATAATAATAGTTATATCAAAATATGTCTCCCTCTATGCTTTATAAAATATCTTAATCACTTTTTTGTGTCACTTTTCATATTCACGAATAAATGGCACTGTTCCATGATCTTGATACACCCTGTATAGGGTGTTAATACTAAGTTGTAACACCTGAAAACGGCAGCTAGAACTCAATGAAACAAACAACTTTCCTTAGTTCAAATTTTTGATATGGAGCCCCAGTTCATAGTTATTGGCGTTTTTTTGTTTTTTCGATAAATCGTCATTACTCCCTTACTTTAAGGAATATTTAAAAAATACGAAAAATGTCAGCATTTGTTTTCGGTTCTCTAAAATAATTGTATTTACAATTATTTTCTATTTTATCAAATAGCAAAATGGCGACCGATCAAAAGTTTCAAAACAAGATATTTTGAAAACCGCTGAATCTATTTTTGACAATAAAACATTTATAAAATCCTTGAACTATCTACTATAACATTTGTCTTTTGCAAATCCGATCACCACCTTCATAATTATTATTTTCAATATACATAATTGAAGGAATGTTGCACCCTTTCTATTTTAACAAAGTTCCAAAAGATATTTACATCATTGTTAGATGCGATATTTTCCTCTAAATTGACAATATAGTTATTATATAATTTTTCAGATAATAATTTGCATTTAGACCTGAGGTCTCTAAAGATAACAACTAAGGCCAATATTTTATAAAGTTTACGGCAACGCTCATTATTTTTTTTATTAATTTTATCAAATCTATAATGAACCAGGTCGGATATTGACTTCTACGTCTTTGATTTTTTGGTATACATTGATCAAAAATATATATATATACTTTTATAACACTTATAAACAGCAAAATTTACATGAGTGCATTTATTTCTCCAGCTCCAGTCCACATTACTTAATAAGCTGTATAGTAGTTGGTAATTACCATTTTGAAATTGATAATAACAATCATTTTTGTTAAGTATCTTCGGTTTTAAATTCCTCGAATATGTAAATTCACAAATTACCGAAGGGTGATGTACATCCTGCTTGACTAGGGGATCTAAACATTTAATGATTTAGCATTTATTATTAGAAATGACATCAAGTATTCTTTCATTTGAATTTAACACATTGTTATATTGCTTCATTTGCAATAGATTTAAAAAGTTAACAAATTTGATTACTTCCAAATCACTTGAATATTCACTACCATAGAATTGCTATAGATTTCTTAAATTAAAATCTCCAACAATGAAATCATTGGAGGAAAAAATAAATGGAAAAGTTAACAGCTTTTCAAAAAAATAGTTCATACGTTTTAACAAGAGTGGGAGGGGCAAAATATACAACAATAAAATAATAGCAAGTATTGTATGCTGACAGGTTAACACAGGTGGCTTCCACACTATCGATATTGAAGGCAAAGTTGACGCTTGTAGGATTCAATTAATGCTTGGCCGCGATGAAGACTCCACCCCCGCCCTGTTTACCTGTTTTCTCAAGGTCTCTGTCGTTTCGGAGGGTCACATATCGGCTGTCAAACAGTTTTGGGTTCTGGGTTACAAACAGACTCTTCCAACCAGGTTTCTGAGAGAATGAGGGCATAATAGTTATTGAGCAAAACACTATTATAAAACTGAGACTATTTAGTATTCAAACCACGGACGTTTTGGTAATACACAGACACAGTTACACTATGGTCATAATTTAGGTTTTTGACTTTATTATTTTAGGAACGCCAATGTTATATTTGATTATGAACTTATTGTTACCATCCGCATTAAGTTTATTTACTTCATCACGCAAGAGGATGAGATGCTCATGCTGCTTGACAGTTTTGTTATTGGTGATGGAAATATTGTTATATAGAGAAAGTTTATTTAATTTATGTAAGTTTTTAAAAACTTGCTTCACATATTTCACAGCATGGAATGACACTTTAATCACTTTCGGTTTATTATTATTTTGTAGTTTATTGCCTAGACGAATACAATCATATCTGCATGATGATGGCTCCGGTAGTAATCCTGAAATAACAGAACTGCGATCTTCAGCAACAAATGGTTTTTCAGGAAGGCCACGAATGATAATATTCAGTTCACGACATTTACGCTCATTTATTTCACAGATGATTTCTTCAGATTCGATATGTTTAACAAGATCAGTCTTTCTAATTGATTGTAATTTACTTTTCATCTCATTCATATCTGCTTGCATTGTTTGTATAATTGATTGCATAGAGAGTAAAAACTTTTACATTTCACTAATTTCATCATTGGATGGATTGATAGGTAGTTGTACGGAGTCATCACACAACCATTAAAATTTCTTTTAGATCGCAGTACTCTGATATCGGATTGAGAGTAATCGGTGCAAGGTAAATAGAAGGAGCCGGAGCATCTACCACAAATAATGGATGAGTTTTTGTTAAATGTATTCTTACAAACAGAACATTTGTTGGCGGACATCTTGACAGCTGCAATAATTTTATAAACAACTTGAAACGTGCATACACCAGTGACTCAAGTAAGGTCAATTTTTCACTTATAATGAATCTCTATTTCATTAGACTATTACAATGAGCTAAAAAAATATTTTTTCTACCAGTTGTAACGTGCTTCGCGCAACGCGATTAATTACGTAACGCACCCTAGATGGTCTGGTGTGCGGCCGCTAACTTTTATACAGTGGAGACGGGCAGGGTTAAAACCGCATAAGGGTTAAAAAGGGATGAAGGGCGCCACGTAATTTTTATCCGTAAAATTACGAAAAGGACGGCACGAAAACGATAAATAAAGATAAGTTACCTACCGTAACATTGTTGCCTGAAAACGAGTGAGGAATCATAAAATAAAAAGGGAAATTTAATAAAATAGAATTTAATGAATGTAAAATTTGTAAAAATTGTAAGCAAGAATGTAAAATAGTAAATGCTCAAGAAATCTATTGTTATACCCAGAGGCCTATAACCCAGTTTCGGGCGCAAGCATTACATCTACGCAGCGTGAAATTGATCAACGTCGTAGCGCGGGCAGGTACATGCCAGTTGGAGCGCACGCATGTTCCAGAGTTACAAGTCCCAACAATGGGTAACAATGCAACAAAATAAAATATCGAGAAATACAACTTTACATAAAACAATACTTACAATGAGCTGAAGGATCAAATTTAAATCCTCAATAATATGAAATATTGAAATTCTTGACTGACTATATATAAAAAACATGAATACAATAAGTCAAAGAAATTACATAAAACAATATTACTTCAACAATGAAGCGCCAAATAAAGTTTTACAGTGAGGACACTGTAACACCAGTCCTCCTAAGCAACAATTAAACTTTAAGTTCTTTCCTCGCAACACAAAAATAAACCAAAAAAGAGGAAGAACGATATTAAATGAAGGAACTTATCTATACGGCGTGTTTGGGGAATTGTAGGCGGCGATGAAGTAGGGCGATGGTGACGGCGGAGGGACAGCAACTGGGCACAATGTAGAAGGTGTCCACAACAATGGTGACACTGACGGCAGAGTCGCAAATCCTCCGAAGAGAGATGACTTCCAGAACTCCAAAAAGATGCTCGTGACACCACACGAAGCACCCACCAAAATACACAACACTGGAAAGTCATTCGAGCACCCCCGATGTCGTACAAATCCGCAACAATGGCGAAACCAAAAAAAACTGGTCCAAAACAACAATCAGGTACTCCACTCGCGTCAAAACTAAGTCACGCCGACCATCAACCACGTGCCAACGCACTCGTAAAAAAAACACATCTACCCCATAAGACAGCCGGTACCAGAATCCCGATGCTCAAAACTTTTTCCGGAACCCAGAAGTTTTTGCCGGATGAAGATGGCGCAAAAAACAACCACAAAATAAAAAGAAGAAATACAATTAAAACAATTCACGCACGCCGCTGTCGCAATTCTACAACTAAAACTTGTCAAACTAAGAAAACAAATAACCTTGTAGGTCGCCAAAGAATAAACTATTGAAACAAACACGAAATAGATTAGAAATAGGTCGAAAATAATCAGAAAAACGGATTTAGGTAAGTTATAGATTCGAAGTGAAACATATTTTACATAAATAACACTATAGGAACATTTGAAATATAATTACAATAAGAAGGCAGAGAGAATTTATTGGACGAAACACTATAAAAATATAAAGATACACGATGGATCGACAAAATAACAATAACAATACGACGAGGGAAACCAGATTTAGACGATAGGAAGGTACGTATATCTAGGGCAATAGTATTCTGGAGCAAAATGTTCTAAAATGAATTTTAGACCGTAACACAGTGATTTTAAGAATATGGGATAAAACTTTCTTATTTTAAATGGGAACTTATTTTTTTATTTGCTTATTCGATTCAGGATTTTTTTTTCTGAATTCAACGATATTCGTATGTATTACTCCAATTCGAAGGATATAATATATTTGAGAAAAATGCATATGAAAATTATGCTGATTTAATTTAAATCTGATAGTAACAAGAGTGCTATGAAAAAAACAAAATACAGTAGAATCCGCTTATAATGGACTTCAGGGGACCAAGGAAAATAGCCCATTATTGTCGAGTGTTCATCTCATTAGAATAATTAGTAATTACACAAATGCTTATTTATGTTATATCATTGTCATGTTTCTATTAAGAAAAAGTAACTAGATGCAATATGAAACTATGTACCTACTCGTATATAGGTATAAATAAGCAAAAAATAATAGCGAAAAATTTATTGTAATACATACTCTCATATATTTACCATTACATATTTTGAAAAAAAAATCGGTTAGTTTTGTTTGGATCCACGGTTTGGCTATATAATCTTTATCTAGAATTAGTTTGACTTTATTTTAAGTACCGAATCGCTCCGCTTGTAATGGACAAAATAACGAATTTGGGTTCATTATAGGCGAAAGTTTGTTATAAACGAGTTCATTTTAACCGAGGATTTTTCACGTGTTTGTACTGGGACTTTAAAAAAGGGTATATTATAACAGAGTTTCTATTACAGGCGAGTTCATTATAGGTGGATTCCACTGTATCAAGCTTTCCTTCGTGAATAAAATTCATTTTATCACTGTGACAGTACACGAAATGTTTATTTTGACATTAAACTACTATGAACATGAAGCAAAATATTCAATTGTTTTCCTCAAAGCACTCTTATTGCAATCAGTTTAAATTAAATCAGCATAATTTTCATTTGCATTTTTCTCAAATATTTTATAATATTAAAGTGGTACGTATGGATATCTTTGAATTCAGAAAAAAAAAATACTGAATCAAATAAGCAACTAAAAAAAAGTTCTCATTTAAATAAGAAAGTTGTATCCCATAATTTGAGAACCACTGGAATAACATTTTTTTTGCTCATTGTAATAGTCTAGTAAATTGGAAATTGTTCGCTAATTTAACCGACCTCGTAGCCCTACAGTTCACATTGCTATCTTGAGAACTATAATTTTCTTATTTAAATGGGAAACTATTTTTACCTCTCGCTAAGAGAGGTATTGGATTCATGCTAAAAATCGCATATCCGGATTTTAATGAATAAGCACGTTTTAAACCACCTACAATCCGATTTTAATATTTTTACGATGATGTCTGTGTGTATGTGTGTGTGGATGTATGTGTGTGCGTGTATGTGTGTGGGACGTTGGAAGGACGATTACTCAAAAACTATAAGACTTAATATTTGTTTAACTACGTATTTCCCAATCGGGAAGAGATGAAAATATTTTGGTAACAATTGGACAACCGGAAGTAGCAGATTTTTGAAAAAAAATATCTTCTAAATATTATTTTTTGAATTTTTTTCTTGTTAATATAAAAGAAAATTAAATTCTCAGTCTGACACATTTAAATTTTTTATTATATCTCGTATAGTTTTGGAGATATAGTATATAATAATATAGAATAATCGGTTATAATAAATCTCGTTGCCCAAAAAACAGTTGAGCTATTTAAATGTTTATAATTGACAGATAACTGCAAAATGTCAGTGTCAAAAATCAGATTTTTCTGGGAGGTACGAGTACATTTAATATATATTATATTATTAATTAAATATGTATTTAAATTACAGGTATGTTTATATTACATATATCCATAAGAAATACCGCTAATACTGTCATTGAATTTGCAGATATTAGAATAGTAGGACAAAATTTCTCATAGAACGAAAGAACAAATACAATTTCAATTATTTGTGTGTAGAAAAAATGTTAAATTCGTTTATTATTACTTGTTATCAATACTACGGAATATACTTACAGAGGAAAATAATCCACATGGATTTGAAAAATCATAATGTTTTGAATGAAAACTTATGATACTTGACTCCTATGTATTATTACTAGCTGTCATTTTGACACGGGCCCCCATATCTGCTTGCCAAAGCTAACAAAGTCACATAACTGATTGCGCCCTATGCAACATAAAATGAAAATGGCGAAAGGTATTGTTGTTATTCGATTCAGTATTTTTTCCGAATTCAACGAAATCCGTATGTAATACTCTAATTTTAGGAAAATTGTGCTGATTTAATATATATATATATATATATATATATATATATATATATATATATATATATATATATATATATATATATTTATTTATATTCATTTACATTTATAAAGATAAAAGTTGGTTGTCTTATAAATTAAATGAGAACGAAGGATAAATGAGAACTTAAAATGGTGCATGGATGCCTATATTGGTTTACATATATTTTAACTTTCAAATTAAATGAAATGTAAATTAAACGTAAATTTATATGGCTACTTGAATCCGCCTTTAGCCTTAAATATTTTCTGAATACATTAAAATAATATTTAATTGTAAAGTATATTAGCAATAAAATGAAATTAAAAATTATTTAATAATGATTTGACGTCGCGACACCAGTTCCGTTCACTTTATGTTCTTGGGGCGTGTTTAAATGTTTAACTTTTATTTATGCTCACTAGCGTAACAAGAATCGATGTTGCCCGTGTGCAAACCAAAACAAAAAAAAGTCACTGAGTCCTGAGTCTCCAATATTTAATAAATTTTAAATATTTTCATTCATAAGTCTTAAAAAATTTAATACTTGCATATGTTAATCCCCTTTGGCTTGTGAACCCGTGTCCACCGCCTCTCCGATGACGCCACTGTTTATGCGCATACAATTTTCGCTGTATAGACTACAGTTTCTTCGTCATTCTACTTTTGTCTCACGGCGTACAAGTGGTTCTCTCTTTATTAGGGACTTGACATTACATTAAAGTGACCACATTTTCATTGAGACAAAGCGGGACAAATGGGATGAAATGAGAATTATAATTTAGTTATGAAAGCAGACCAATAATTTTAAAAAGATATTTTATTGTATACATATACTTGTTTAAAAATATACAAAAATGTATTTATTATTAATTATTGGTAGCTATAAAAATATTTGTAAAAACAGGAATTTGGACATTATGATTTATAATCAATTTAAATTTTCTATTTAAAAAAATATGATTTTCCTTCACGGACATATTTTTGATCCGAGTGAATACTTTGCAATAGATTCGGATCATTTATTAAAATGTCGTGAAATTTCTCACATGAATTGGTTAAATTATATTTTACGCTTAATATCGATTTTAAAGTTTTAATGTTCAACTGAGTTTTTTCAGTTGTCGTTTAATGGCGCCTAATTTAGTTTACTCTGCATACATTTTTTTTATTATCTATGTATTTTTTATTTCTTTATATTCACTAGAATAATTAATAAATAATAGGTAATATATTTTTACATTACATTTAAAATAATAAATGCAGATATTTTATAAAAAGCGGGACATTTTTAAAAATCGTAGGGACGCGAGACAGTCCTCCTAAAAGCGGAACAGTCCCGCCAAAATCGGGACGTGTGATCACCTTACATTACATACAATTTTCATTATTTTTTTCTCGGGTATTAATTTCATAAAATAATAAAAAAGGGAATATTTTTTTTATAAAAATTAACATTAAAAAATCAATAAATTTTGGAAACCTCCATTAATATATAATATATTTACCAATAAAAAATCATAAAGTTAATTGGAAAATAAATAAAAAATCAGGAAAAATTATATATAAAAATAAATCTTTTATATTACTTGAAAAAGAAACTTGACCAAAATAAGTTTTTCGTTATTATCCAGAGATTTATGTGTTTTTTAAGAAAAACAAAAGCGTCGCTAAAATGGACTCCTAATGTAAAACCTTTTGTCTTATTATACCGAAATCGTACGAGAAACCCATAGCGGTCTAGATAAGAAAATCATGGGTATCACACTTTTGTCTAATAATACTTGCAGACGGAGACGCACCAGTACTTCATAGTAGTGTAAAGAGGCTTCGATTATTAAAATATACTGCTCAAAGTTATACCCTCAACATTCAGTAATATTGTTCACCATTATTGAACGTCTATGGGTAACTTAAGTAAGTTATTTGTTTACTTGACTGCTGGGAAAAATTGTAAATATTTTAAATGAACAACTAATAGAAAAGCCGTGACTTTTTACTTACATTACCACACCTATAACAATATAAAAATGTTACACTGTAATAATACTAATTAAAAAATTCAAAAGAAAAAATATATTTTTATGTGACTGATGTACACAGGTTTAAGGTTATAATTCGACTGACAAATGCGAATAAGGTATTTTCACAAAATGCAGTCATACATATTTGCGTATTCATTAATAAAACAATAATTTATAAATTTACATGTATAAACAAGCGGTTGGCCATGCGCATGACGCTGCATATTCTGATCGAATCTAAGGTACATAATCGGTTCGAATCTACCGGCCGGGATAATTATGCAGTAAAGTGTCAATGTCAGAGCCAGACATATCGCAATCGGACGCAACGAACAGATCATTTGTCTTAAAAATAGGTGGTGCAACTTATCAACTTGAGACTCAACATATAATAAATGGTTTGGATTAAAATAATAATTTATTCCCCATTGACACTAAGGCGGAGTCAACTCTGCAACTTCACAACAAAGCGATTGACGGTGACGTGGTGTCATGTTTCTTTAATAATTTTAATTTAAAATAGTATATTATGTTATTAGCAGCCGAGGCCAGGCAAGCTGGGTTCAACACAAAAAGACCGCTTTCTACTCCGAATAACATACGAGTATACTATTTTTTCTTCAAGTGTTTCAAAGAAAGTTGGGGATTTTTTAAATATTTTTTTTTTGAATTGGTTTAATTGTAGAGTTTGCAATTTCAGCCAAAGTTGGCTGTGTACATTACAAAATACAAACGATACAACTGTCAAGTAACAATTTTCAATATGGTCTGTATTGCTGTGACGACTGCTGCCGCCAGCGGTGAACTAAGAAGCTAACATTTTTTTACTAGTACAATAATGAACAACATTGTTGTACTAGTAAGAAAATAAATATCTTCTACAGTGTGCGTACAATAGCATAATATGAATATTATAATACACTTGAAGAAAACTGCATTTATCGACGTCAGATATTTTACGGGCAGCATATTTTAAATAATGGACATATAATCTTTTGTGTGTATACTGTATAGAATGATCCTAGTTTGGAAATATTTACACAGCGTAACTCATCGCTGTTATTTTTTAATAACTCAATTATTTTACATATTATGGAATATTTTTTCGAACGTAGTTTGTTTTATATTAAAATGTCTATAAATCTGCAGAATACGTTTTTATACAGGTGTTCCATTTTTACGACATTGTATGTAACTTTATATTTTCAAATGCCTATATATTTATTCAAATTTAAAAAGTACATGAAATTTTCTATCCGATAAAAAACACAATCATATATTTATTAAAAAATACAATGGCGAATGATTTAAATATTACATTTTTATTAAACACAGAAGTCTTTGCAATGCTATTTTTTAATTAGACATATGATAATGAAATATCGGATAGAAATAGGTGAAATTTTTTTTTTTTTTTTAATTTGAAGGGTATCGTTAAAATAAAAATTTAATATTTACCATTGTATTTTTTAATAATAATGTAACATATGATTGTTTTATACTACTAGGATAACAAATGTCATGTACTCTTTAAATTTGAATTACATATATATACAGGGTGTATCAAGATAATGGAACAGTGCCATTTATTCGTGAATATGACAAGTTAACAAAAAAGTGATTAAGATATTTTATAAAGCATAGAGGGGGACACATTTTGATATAACCATTATTATTTTAAAGCCAGTGGTACTCAATTTATGGATCAATGTTACATTTTTTTAAATGGCATTATATATTTTTTATGAACTAATTAAATAGAGAATTTTCTTCTGAATTCAACGATATAATAATATCATACCCTTAATTTGCGAAAAATTTGATAAAAATTAATTCAAAGTTAGTATCTCATTTCTATTTAAAAAAAAATGTTATCCATTATTACAAATAAGGTAATTTTCGTTCCCTTTATAATAATTAATTTAATAATGGCAGCAAATTTAACAAAAACTGATTTTATTTATTGATGCAAGACCCAGTAAAATGCCTTCCTAGCATGCAATTTATTTGCAAAAATTTATCCTAATTTCGTAAGACTAACTAGTCTACGCGAAAAAAAAAGAATAACGAAATTTGGTACATTTCAAAAAAATAATATAATACGTAACAATGACATACAAAAATGACAGAAAATTTTCTTTTGTTTTAATAGTTAAATGTTTGCTTGGCCTACTTAAAAAAATACTAACTTTGAATTAACTTTTTTCAATTTTTTTGCAATGTAAGGGTATAATATAATTATATTGTTGAATTCAGATGAAAATTCGCTATTTAATGAGTTAATAAAAAATATAAGATACCATTTAAAAAAGTGTAACATTGATCCATAAGTTGAGTACCACTGGCTCTAAAGTAATAATAGTTATATCAAAATGTGTCTCCCTCTATGCTTTATAAAATATCTTAATCACTTTTTTGTGTCACTTTTCATATTCACGAATAAATGGCACTGTTCCATTATCTTGATACACCCTGTATAGGGTGTTAATACTAAGTTGTAACACCTGAAAACGGCAGCTAGTACTCAATGAAACAAACAACTTTCCTTAGTTCAAATTTTTGATATGGAGCCCCAGTTCATAGTTATTGGCGTTTTTTTGTTTTTTCGAAAAATCGTCATTACTCCCTTATTTTAAGGAATATTTAAAAAATACGAAAAATGTCAGCATTTGCTTTCGGTTCTCTAAAACAATTGTATTTACAATTATTTTCTATTTCATCAAATAGCAAAATGGCGACCGATCAAAATTTTCAAAACAAGATATTTTGAAAACCGCTGAATCTATTTTTGACAATAAAACATTTATAAAATCCTTGAACTATCTACTATAACATTTGTCTTTCGCAAATCCGATCACCACCTTCATAATTATTATTTTCAATATACATAATTGAAGGAATGTTGCACCCTTTCTATTTTAACAAAGTTCCAAAAGATATTTACATCATTGTTAGATGCGATATTTTCCTCTAAATTGACAATATAGTTATTATATAATTTGTCAGATAATAATTTGCATTTAGACCTGAGGTCTCTAAATATAATAACTAAGGCCAATATTTTATAAAGTTTACGGCAACGCTCATTATTTTTTTATTAATTTTATCAAATCTATAATGAACCAGGTCGGATATTGACTTCTACGTCTTTGATTTTTTGGTATACATTGATCAAAAATATATACTTTTATAACACTTATAAACAGCAAAATTTACATGAGTGCATTTATTTCTCCAGCTCCAGTCCACATTACTTAATAAGCTGTATAGTAGTTGGTAATTACCATTTTGAAATTGATAATAACTATCATTTTTGTTAAGTATCTTCGGTTTTAAATTCCTCGAATATGTATAGTTCATCCATCGTTTTATTATGGGTTCACAATAGCTAAAACCGCAATGCCAAAATATTTCGGTCCGTACAGTCGACCAGTTCAGTATTTGCAATGCTGGTATATATTTTACGCCCAGTATTCGACTGTAGACCAAGACTGCACTTTTCAGATTTTCTAAACCGATTACCAGGGCTGTATTTGCTAATATTTAAAATTTTAATGCGTTAATCTTTTGAACTTAGAATTTCCCTAATTTTCTTATAGCTTTTTATAAGGTCTGTGAACTTGTCTCCAAAGGATTATAAAACCGTTATTTGTGGCTATGTAGGTGTATAAATAGGTGGTGAGTTTAATTATTTTCACTTGTCATTTGTACCTCCTAACTAGTGTACGAAGGCTGAAAGTGTTTTTTGTTTTGTTAAATTAAATTCAACAGTCAACAACGCCCGTGGGAAGAAAACGAAGAATTAGAAAGTGCTAGTAAAAGTGTATTACCATCGCCTAATATATTTAAACCTTTTTTGCACGAACATGGACAACAAATCGTGTTGAATGTTTACAATGGACTTTTGGAGGAATATGAAGAATCAGTTGCTCTTAAGAAAACTTACCAACTAACAAAGGTATGTGATAAAACTGTTAAAAAAATTATCAGAAACATCTTTTGCAGACTATCATGAAAATATGTCGGCTGAACTCTTCGAACGTTGGTTTGAAAATAATTTACTTCTTAATATTGCACCAAATTCAGTAATAGTCATGGATAATGCCACCTACCATTCGCGACAAGAGAATAAAATTCCGACGACAGCAACAAGAAAGGCTGAAATAATAGATTTTTTAGTAAAGAAAAATATGCCAATACCAGAAAGGGTAACAAAAAATGATTTACTTAAAATTATAAAAGAGCAGAATTTTGATAAGTCTTACGTTATAGACAATATGGCACAACAGGCAGGGCATAAAATATTACGTTTACCAGCTTATTATTGCATATTCAATCCGATTGAGTTAATTTGGAGCCAACTAAAAAACAATGTTAGATCAAAAAATGTATCACCACAATTAAATTCTAGTGTAGTTCAATTAGTCAGGGAAGAAGTTGAAAATATTGGCCAGCAACAATGGAGTAACTGTATTCAACATATAATAAAAGAAAAAAATAAATTTATATCACTTTACAAAGACGTGAATCCATTAATTATATCTTTAAGGGATTCAGATATGTCCGATAACAATTCTGAAGACGAGGACGAGTGCACGATGTCCGAATAAATATTCATATATTTTTTTAAATGACATGTGGTTATAGGCCTCTTGGGGAAATCGCCACTATAAACAAAGATTAACGGTCCGCAATTAGTACCTCCTGGGTGGTCACGGAAATCTGATTATACAATATATTTTTTAAAACAGTTAAATATTAAACAATTTTTTTTACTGTTTTGAAAAGTAAAATGTGTGAAATGAAATATTTCAAACCCCTACTCAAATTTTTCATTACAGCCCTGGCACATGCCAGGCTATTGGGACCCTCTATTGTACTGCCGTAATAAAACGATAACGAGTCTTCGGAACATGATCCCTGGATGAACTATAAATTCACAAATTACCGAAGGGTGATGTACATCCTGCTTGACTAGGGGATCTAAACATTTAATGACTTCGCATTTATTATTAGAAATGACATCAAGTATTCTTTCATTTGAATTTAACACATTGTTATATTGCTTCATTTGCAATAGATTTAAAAAGTTAACAAATTTGATTACTTCCAAATCACTTGAATATTCACTACCATAGAATTGCTATAGATTTCTTAAATTAAAATCTCCAACAATGAAATCATTGGAGGAAAAAATAAATGGAAAAGTTAACAGCTTTTCAAAAAAATAGTTCATACGTTTTAACAAGAGTGGGAGGGGCAAAATATACAACAATAAAATAATAGCAAGTATTGTATGCTGACAGGTTAACACAGGTGGCTTCCACACTATCGATATTAAAGGCAAAGTTGACGCTTGTAGGATTCAATTAATGCTTGGCCGCGATTAAGATTCCACCCCCGCCGTGTTTACCTGTTTCCTCAAGGTCTCTGTCGTTTCGGAGGGTCACATATCGGCTGTCAAACAGTTTTGGGTTCTGGGTTACAAACAGACTCTTCCAACCACGTTTCTGAGAGAATGAGGGCATAATAGTTATTGAGCAAAACACTATTATAAAACTGAGACTATTTAGTATTCAAACAACGGACGTTTTGGAAATACACAGACACAGTTACACTATGGTCATAATTTAGGTTTTTGACTTTATTATTTTAGGAACGCCAATGTTATATTTGATTATGAACTTATTGTTACCATCCGCATTAAGTTTATTTACTTCATCACGCAAGAGGATGAGATGCTCATGCTGCTTGACAGTTTTGTTATTGGTGATGGAAATATTGTTATATAGAGAAAGTTTATTTAATTTATGTAAGTTTTTAAAAACTTGCTTCACATATTTCACAGCATGGAATGACACTTTAATCACTTTCGGTTTATTATTATTTTGTAGTTTATTGCCTAGACGAATACAATCATATCTGCATGATGATGGCTCCGGTAGTAATCCTGAAATAACAGAACTGCGATCTTCAGCAACAAATGGTTTTTCAGGAAGGCCACGAATGATAATATTCAGTTCACGACGTTTACGCTCATTTATTTCACAGATGATTTCTTCAGATTCGATATTTCAAGATCAGTCTTTCTAACTGATTGTAATTTACTTTTCATCTCATTCATATCTGCTTGCATTGTTTGTATAATTGATTGCATAGAGAGTAACAACTTTTTCATTTCACTAATTTCATCATTGGATGGATTGATAGGTAGTTGTACGGAGTCATCACACAACCATTAAAATTTCTTTTAGATCGCAGTACTCTGATATCGGATTGAGAGTAATCGGTGCAAGGTAAATAGAAGGAGCCGGAGCATCTACCACAAATAATGGATGAGTTTTTGTTAAATGTATTCTTACAAACAGAACATTTGTTGGCGGACATCTTGACAGCTGCAATAATTTTATAAACAACTTGAAACGTGCATACACCAGTGACTCAAGTAAGGTCAATTTTTCACTTATAATGAATTTTGAACCACTTTTACGTTCACGGACTACTCAGTAGACTAGAATAAAGTAGCTCACTAGATTTTTCAGGCTTTTGCGCACAGACAGGTACAAAAATAATATTTTAATATTCAGCACATACCGACTAAATTTCAAAAAAATAAGGAGCTCTGTACTGTACTATTTGAACAAAATGATTGTTGCAGTTTGTTAAAATTTATCTTGTAATTCAATTTGAATAAAAACTTTTTTTGGACAGAACGAAAAAAAAAATGTTTCAGCCAAATGTTACAGTAGATAGTTTAAGGATTTTATAAATGTTTTATTTTCAAAAATCGATCGAGTGGCTTTCAAAATATCTTGTTTTGAAATTTTTGATCGGTCGCCATTTTGTTATTTGATAAAATAGAAAATAATTGTAAATACAAATGTTTTACAGAACCGAAAGCAAATGCTAAAAGTTTTTATATATAATCTCATACTACTTACCCGTAAACTTAAGGCATTAAGTTCATAACCACCTTGTGTATACCGTGTGTCCCAAGCAAATCTTGACATAGGAGTTTAACATGGGAAAACAGTTTTTTGTAAATAAAAAGTGTCCGGCAGAAAATTAAGCCATGCTATTTAATATGATAATAGTAGATTACTTCCTGTGCCTTATTTAATACTAATTACTTAATTATCAGTGCATAAATTAAAGAAATTTATACATAAATGTCAATAAATATTTGTTTCAATATTTTATTACGTAATATGAAATGATTTTCAGTTGTCATTGTGGCTCAATGGTTAGCATGGCTGCCTCTGGATTGAAAGCACATTTGAAAGTTGGGGTTCAAGTCCCCGTCACGCTAATTTGTTTTATTTATTTATTTATTAATTACGAATTATATTAAAGATAATTATGAGATAATATGGATGAATTAGTTAAATAATTAAAAATAATTTTATCACGATATAATAGTAATTTCGATCGAAGAATAATCCATGATACAAAAGCAAGAATTTAAACTATACTACCTACTTTTTTACCTTCCGTCACCTTTAGGTAAGGAAGGTATTGTCTTTGGTCAAAAAATTCAATGATGAGTTTTTAATGAATAAGCATGTTTTAGGGTCCCTATAATACGATTTTACCATTTTTACGATGATGTCTGTATGTATGTATGTGTGTCTGTGTGTGTTTGTGTGTGTGTGTGTCAAAAGTTTCGGTTCCCATAACTGCAATACCACGATTCCAAAAATTATATTTTTTTCGTATTCCTCAAGTTTACATCCAGAAGAACAAGTGATTAGATTTTGGTTATAATTGGTGAACCGGAAGTAGCCTCATTTAAAGATTTAACAGTTAAATTTGATTTATTGGCATTTAACGTTACTATAACTTAAAGAATATATTATTCTCTATACGATTTGATTACATTTTATACTTCATATTCAATGGATACATAGTTAAAGAATTTTAAAAAAATTAAATTTTATAATTCAGCCAGCTATGCTAAACATGGAAACTACTACTATATTCATATAATTCAAATTGACAGATGTCAGTATCAATAAAAATAAATTATTGTGGCAGAGATGAGGATGTCGAAGTAGATGTAGGGGAACACGCGGAAAGATACGGTAAGAAAATAACTCTAGTGTTACAAGTTTCTAGAAAGATACAAGAAAGACGATTACATTGGTTTGAACATATCATGAGGAAAAATGAAGAATTATATTGGAACAAGATTGAATCGTTTACTAATAGGAGGTTGAAGAAACAGAGGAAGACCAAAATAAGATGGATGGACTGTATTGTAGAAGACTTGAGAGAGAAGGACCTGAATGAGAACGACACGCAAAAATAGCGACCCCTAACGAATAGGAAAAGCTAAAGAAGAAGAAGATGTCAGTGTCAAGTGCAATTTGAATAATTTGTTTATGAAATAATTTTACTAATCATTTGCAAGAAAAATTATGTATGGCATTTATACATTATATACAGGATTGACGGAAGGTATTGTGCTGGCCACAACAGATTTTTTTATAAATACAGTAAAAATACAAAACACACATATTTATTATATCTCATTCATGTTTTATTAAGATCAAAAGAAAATATAATGTATTATTATACGTTTTGATTATTGTAATCAACTTTTGTTATTGTTGAAATCAATTATTTTCATTTATAAAATATTGTTATTCATATCAATATCTATCTTCTATTTTCAATTACAATAATATAGAAAGATTTTTTTTTCTATAAAAATTATTTAAAGTATTTATTTTTCTTCTCGCATTAAAAATATTTTCTTGTTTACCTCGTTGTTTACTTTGTTTTGTTTTTTGTTTATCAAATATTCGTGTCAAAATGAATTTCTTAAACATTAACGATCGAGTGAATATTATAAAAATGTATTACGGAGGACGAAGTCTACGTGAAATTTCCGATTATTTTGCTGGAATGATTGAAAATCGCTTTCCATCTATCGAAACAGTAAGACAAATTATAAATAAATTTGAAAATACTGCATGTGCTACCTCACATTCAGTAAATCAAGGTATAGATGCTAATGAAGAAGCGATTGAGAGGGAAGAAAATGTTTAGTCTGCAATTAATATAAATCCACGAATTAGTTTGAGAGCTCTAGCTCATGAAATAGGACAAAGTAAATCCGAAGTACACCGCATTTTGAAAAAACATAAATATCGAAGTTATAAAGTTCAGTGCCATCAACAATTGGAAGCTCGGAACGAAGATAAAAGAATTTTATTTTGCGAAACTTCTTTTGAAATGGCGAACAGAAATAACAATGTTCTCAAAAAAATATGCTTCACAGATAAATGTACTTTTGAACTGAAGTGTGAGCGTAATGTTCAAAATGACAGAATTTGGTCTCAAACTAACCCGTTCTTGCAAAATTTCACGAGGACTCAATACCCCCAAAAAGTAAACGTTTGGGCTGGTATTCTTGGGCAACATATTATTGGACCATATTTTATCAATGGCTCTCTAACAGGAGAAAAATATCTTGAGCTACTACAAAATGTTGTAGGCCCAAAAATTTCTGAAATTGCACAAAATGAAGCAAGCATCTATTACCAACACGATGGTTGTCCTGCTCACTGCACAACAAACGTGCGAGAATTTTTAGATAATGTGTTTCCTAATTCTTAAATATTTTAGATCCATCATAAATGTATTATTTTTAAATCGTAGAAATAGGCTATTCGGATCGAGGAGAATTTAAATACGAAGAAAGAAATTGTGAAAAATTCATGGATCTGTTATGTGCCATAACATTTTGCATGTGCCATACCCATAGCCACAGACTAGTCGATATAAACATATGTAAATAAAAGGTTAAATAATTGTTTTTATGTTGTTATGTACGGCAGATAAAAAAGTTGTTTATTTTTCAATAAAGTCATTTTTAATTTCTGCTCCATAATTTTCTAATTTTTATTTTTCTAAACTATCTTCTAGTAGGATTTATACATTGGTGACCCCGACGTTTACATCCACTCCGTTATGGCCACGGAACAGCACCTGGCTTCTTCACCTCCAGTTGAAGTTACAGCCGCCTCTTCAAGCTTCAAAATTCCAGAATTCTGGTCTGCTGATCCTGAGCTTTGGTTCGCGCAGGTCGAATCAGCCTTTTCAATTCATCGTATAACTACTGAATTTGGTAAATTCAGCAGAGTAATAACTTCATTAAGCCCACAATTTGCGAATGAAGTCAGGGACATTATAGTGGATCCTCCTCAAGACCGTCCTTATTCAGCACTCAAATCAGCGTTAATTAAACGCACTGGTTTGTCTGAAAAAGAAAAAATTCAGCAAATTTTTCAGAATTCCGAGTTTGGTGAGTTGAAACCTTCACAGTTGTTACGTCGTTTACGCCAGTTGATTGGTTCGAAGTCCATCGACGAAGCTTTTATGGAAGAATTTTTCATTCAGAAGTTGCCTACAAATGTGCAGGTTATCCTAGCATCTGTCAAGGATTCTTCGTTGGAAGAAAAAGCTGAGATAGCTGATAAAATTCTCAGTGTCAGTCAACCGTCAATATCCGCTGTAACGAATAATTTATCAAATCTTCAAAAGCTTTTTTCCGAGGTTCAAGAATTAAAAGAGATGATTAAATCATTTCCCAAGTTTAAATCCAACAAAAATTCTCAATCAAGCTATTCCTCAGCCAATACGTTATGTTGGTACCACCAGAATTTTGCAGCTAGAGCCAAGAAATGCGTCCCACCTTGTTCATATGAAATTGGACAAACTCAAGAACCTGTAAGAACTATCCTACCTGAATTCGATCGAAAATTAAATTTATTACCTTCTATTTCCTTTACTAGCGCTAACCTTTTTTCGACACCCCTTTTTTATATTTTGGACAAGAATTCCGGACGTCAATTCCTCGTTGACACAGGAGCTCAGGTGAGTGTTCTTAGAATTTCAAATCTTGATGTACATTCAAAAAGTTCTTTGACCCTTCAAGCAGCAAATAACACAACTATCAATACCTACGGTCACAGAATCCTTAAATTGGATATCGGATTGTCAAAACCTCTTTCTTGGAAATTTGTTTTGGCCAAAATCCGTTATTCAATTTTGGGGGCTGATTTTTTAAATTATTATAAACTATTAATTGATTTTTCCTCGAAAAGACTGTTGGAGATGTCAAACCAACATCATGAAAGTTCAAAAAATATTATGTCAATTGCCCAACCTACTACTTGTTTTGCAAATAAACAATCGGCTAATATTTTCGAAAACCTTCTGTCAAAATATGAAAATTTAATTTTTAAACTTGACATTTATCGTGAAATTAAACATTCAGTTAAACATTACATTCTAACAACAGGTTCTCCAACTTTTGCTAAACCCCGTCGGTTAGCTCCTGATCGATTAAACATTGCCAAAGATGAATTCCAAAAGTTGCTTCAACAAGGTTTGATTAGACCATCTTCTAGCAATTGGGCCTCACCACTGCACTTAGTTTTAAAGAAAAACGGAACTTGGCGTCCTTGTGGGGATTACCGAGCATTAAATACACAAACTATACCCGACAGATATCCAATACCTCACATTCAAGATTTTTCAGCGAATTTAGCAAACACTACAATATATTCAAAATTAGATTTAGTACAAGCCTACAATCAAATTCCCATGGATAAAGATTCAATAACTAAAACGGCAATAATAACCCCTTTCGGACTTTTCGAATATACGGTCATGCCATTCGGTCTAAGAAACAGCGCTCAAACTTTTCAACGTTTTATTGATAATGTAACCAGAGGATTTAAATTTTGCTTCGCATATATTGATGACTTACTTATAGCCAGTAACTCAATTGAACAACATTTAGAACATTTAAAAGCAATTTTTGATAGACTAAGTCAATACGGAATTTTGATTAATAAAGAAAAATGTCAATTCGGACTTAGAGAAATAGAATTTTTGGGCCATTCTATATCCTCCAGAGGAATTAAGCCATTAAATAGCAAAATTGAAACGATTTCAAAATTTCCTTTGCCAAAAACTCAACGTAAGTTACGGGAATTTTTAGGTATGATCAATTTTTATCATAGATTCATACCGCGATGTGCAATAATTCTTTCACCAATAAATCAGCTTCTAGATCCTTGTAAAAACAGTAATAAAGAAATTCTCTGGAATGATCAAGCAACCAATGCGTTTACAGCAATTAAAAATAAATTAACTGATATTACCTTTCTATCCTTCCCACTTCACAATGCCCCTTTGAATATAATGGTTGATGCATCAAGTGTTGGAGTCGGAGCTGTTTTGCAACAATATTTCAATAATGCTTGGCAACCAATTACTTTCTTTTCAGTTACATTATCAACTACTCAACAACGTTACAGTACGTTCAGTAGAGAACTATTAGCCATATTTCTCGCAATCAAAAAATTCCGATACTACATCGAAGGCAAGGAATTTTTTGTATGGACCGATCATAAACCATTAACATTTATATCTAAACTTAAATTAATTGATACTTACTGTTCAAGAGACATTAGATATTTAGAGTTCATTTTTCAATTTACGAATGACATACGTCATATTTCGGGTAAAAGCAATCCAGTCGCTGATGCTTTATCAAGAATTCACATAAACTGCCTTCAAAACTTTCCAAAAATCGATTATAGTAAAATCGCGGCTACACAAGTGAATGACAAAGAACTACAAAAATATAAAAAAGACAAATTTACAAATCTTAAATTCATTGACGTTGACATACCAAATTCTAACCTCAAAATAGCATGTGACGTTTCAACAGGTTCGTTAAGACCGTTCATTCCCAGACAATTCCGAGATATCATCTTTGATCAATTTCATTCCATGTCACACCCCGGAATCAAGGCAACGACGAACCTAATCACATCAAAATTCATTTGGCCAAATATAAATCGCGATATCAAAATCAAAACACAAAGTTGCATCAAATGTCAAAAATCAAAAATAACTAAACACACAATTTCACCTATTCAAGATTTTATTACAACCACTATACGATTTAGTATGGTGCACATAGATTTGATTAAATTACCACTATCAAACGGTTATTCTTATGCTCTAACTTGCATCGACCGGTTCACGAGATGGCCGGAAGTTATACCAATATCAAATTCTTCTACCGAATGTGTAGCACGGGCATTCGTTGAAGGTTGGATCTCTCGTTTCGGCGTGCCAACAGTCATAACTTCTGATAGAGGTCAACAATTCAACTCATCTTTATTCAAACAATTGTTGAAAATCTTGGGTTCACACCACATTCAAACAACCTCTTATCACCCACAGGCCAACGGCATGATAGAAAGATTCCACAGACAATTAAAATCATGCCTCAAAAGCTTAGGTAATCCGTCTCAATGGACGTCATTTTTACCAATAATATTATTGGGAATACGTTCTTCATTTAAAGAACCTATTAAGTGCAGTGCTGCGGAATTAGTATACGGGACGAAACTAACCCTTCCTGGAGAATTTGTTGCAAATGATAAAAATAGTCCGAATTTCAATGAAACTGAATATCTTTCTAGACTGAAAACATCTATTGCTAAATTCTTACCATCACCGCCTATAAATAAAAACCGAAAACCAACATTTATCAATCCGAAACTATTCCAGTCAAGCCATGTGTTCATTAGACGCGATGCTATTGGACCAATTCTCCAACAATCTTTCGATGGCCCATACAAAGTAGTTCAACGATTCGACAAATTCTTCAAAGTCCTAGTTAATAACAAAATTGACACAGTTTCAATTGATCGTCTCAAACCTGCTTATTTAAACACAAGTATATCAAGTTTTGAAACTTTAGGGACACTACCCTGAAAATTCTTGTTCACTCTTTTTAAAGTTTTATTGTATTTAATATATAATTATTGTCTATTACTATATCTCTTTATTGTTATTATTATGTATATTTATATTTGACAGTCTTTTCGCAAAGAGGGGGAGTTATGTTATGTGCCATAACATTTTGCATGTGCCATACCCATAGCCACAGACTAGTCGATATAAACATATGTAAATAAAAGGTTAAATAATTGTTTTTATGTTGTTATGTACGGCAGATAAAAAAGTTGTTTATTTTTCAATAAAGTCATTTTTAATTTCTGCTCCATAATTTTCTAATTTTTATTTTTCTAAACTATCTTCTAGTAGGATTTATACAGATCTCGCTGGGATTTGAACCCAGGGCCTTCCTATATCTAGTAGGTCCATGAATTTTTCACAATTTCTTTCTTCGTATTTAAATTCTCCTCGATCCGAATAGCCTATTTCTACGATTTAAAAATAATACATTTATGATGAATCTAAAATATTTATAATCTACGTTGTGTGTGACGGCTTAATAAGTTCACAATAATTTCTATATTTGCGCTCTGTTCACGCTGAGTATTCATCTCTCCTGTTAGTACAGTGTACTCGTTACGATTTGTAAAAAGACTTGTGAAATGTTCATTGACTTCGATGGGAACTCGTGGCTCAGTTGGTTAGAGCGTCCTACTAGATATAGGAAGGCCCTGGGTTCAAATCCCAACGAGGTCCTTGAATTTTTCACAATTTCTTTCTTCGTATTTAAATTCTCCTCGATCCGAATAGCCTATTTCTACGATTTAAAAATAATTCTTGGATTGGCAGATAAGGTCCAATTAGTTGGCCACCAAGATCCCCCGATTTAATTCCTATGGTTTTTTTGTATGGGGACATTTAAAAACAAGTTTATACAAACATAATAAAGAGTATGCAACCATTGATGACCTAAAAACAGATATTGTTACGGCGTGCCAAAATATATCACCTCAACAATTGAGCAAAGTGCGTCAAGAATTTTACAACCGATTAGGTTATTACTTGGCACAGAATGGCGCTCATTTTGTATATTGTAAAATTATTATTATTTTTCTTCTAGTTAAACAATAATAGAGAGAATAAATAAACAATAAAATCAAAAACTTGTTATTTTATTTTGCCAAATAAGCGGGTATTTTAAATCATTGGAAGATGCCATTATTACAAAATATGTATCACTTAAAGGTAAAAGCATGAACATCACACAAACATAAAACACTCCAAACCCACCTAGAACTTTCTTATAAATAAAGACAAGATTTGATAACCTCAATTCATTCTTAATATTTGGTTATAAAAGATGAATTGATTACAATAATCAACACGTATAATAATCCATTATATTTTCTTTTGATCTTAATAAAACATGAATGAGATAAAATGAATATGTGTGTTTTGTATTTTTACTGTATTTATAAAAAAAAGAGTAGGTAGTATAGTTTAAATTCTTGCTTTTGTATCATGGATTATTCTTCGATGGAAATTACTATTATATTGTAACGTTTTTATTTATATGGGTGAAGTGTAAAACATAGACAAATATTATTAACTAAAAGAATATGTATATTAAACGATGAATAAATATTAGAAATATAATAAGATTATAAAAGTAACTAACACTATGATTAAAAAATATTAACACTAATTTAAAGACTAAGAATATTATAAGATACTTAAACACTAAAATTATTTATTTAAACAATTAACACCACTCTTTATGCCACTAATTTATGTTCACTTGTCGACTTGTTTTTATATCACCAACTATTCACAACGTTTATTTATATCAGACTTCTTTACTCGTTATTTCTATAATACCGAATGTGTCCCCTGGCTTTGGCGGTGGGTTATATATACCTGGCTAGATTATTTCCAGGCTTTTCTGGAGAGCTTCTAGAGGTAAACAGCGTGAACAATAGATAACCTCACTGCGACCTTATCCTAACAAGTTCGAACGTGTGACTCTGTGACGCGTAGTAGCGCGGCGGCGGCGGCCGCGGGGGTTACGTTACACTGCCCCACCCCCCTTAAGACTGTTTTGTCCCGGAACAGTCCGTGATGACGAAATCTGCATGTACTACCCTTGGTGCATTTCGAATTCTTAAAGAAGTGACAGTCGATGGTCCGCTCGACTTCTTCTTTCTGTCCGTTAGGGTTAAAGCTGCAGACGAGAATTTCAATGCCGGTGAAACGGAAGAGGATCTCTAACATGTTCTTTACAATCCTCCAGTCCAAACCGTCTAGACCACAACCTAACTTCGGTACTGCTAGCTTCAAAATGTCCTTCTCCAGTAGATGATCCTTCAAGTCACACAGCGAGTTCCATAGATTGCGATATGACGGCTTCTGGTACGAGCGTGGTTTTGTTACCAAGTAGTAGATATACCACTGATGTTCAGTATTGTTATCCCTCAGTCGTAGCATCTTCCCGACGGATGGACCTTGGTTGGCCAGTTCTTGTAGTCGTCCATATTTCGCCTTAAAGACTGAGGCTATGCCGCGGGACATCTTTAAGTCTTCTGATACGCAGTGGCCGAGGGAATAATCTGAAGACACGGTGAACAGATCTCGATGTTCTTCTCTTGTCACGCCGTACCGCGCCTTGCGCCCAAAGGAATAGTTCTCCATGAAATCTTCAAAAGTCGGTTCTTGAACTATGATCCGACGAACTGTTGCTCCATTATGATCTTCGTGGTTGTCTCCGGCAAAAGGGGCTAGCCGATTAAAGTGTACCACTCTCGGCTTCCCAGTGGGTCGTTTCTTAATTCTATATACCACATCGTTTATTCTTTTGACTATTTCATAGGGGCCCTCCCAATTCTTTTGCAGCTTTGGTGATAACCCGCGGCGCCTTTGTGGGCTGTAAAGCCACACTAAATCCCCAGGTTGATATCCACCTTTTTCGGCTTTGATGTCATACCTGTCCTTCATTCGGTCGCTGGCAGTTTGAATGTTCGTACGGACTTGTTCATGAATGTCATCCATTCTTCTCCGTAAGCCCGTAACGTAGTCTTCTCCGGCCAGGTCTTCTCCAGGTTTGCTGCCGAACACCAGGTCGCATGGTAAACGCAACTCACGTCCGAATAAGATGTTCGCAGGAGTTTGCCCTGTCGTTTCATGCACGGATGAACGATAAGCCATCAGGAACAGATGAAGATGTCGGTCCCAGTCTCTTTGGTGGTTGGAGACTACCTTCGACAAATATCGGTTGATCGTTCTGTTCATTCGTTCAACCATGCCATCGGACTGCGGATGTAATGCAGTTGTCCTTGTTTTATTAATTCCTAATATCTTACAGATATTTTGGAAAACGGCAGACTCGAAATTTCTTCCCTGGTCGGAGTGAAGTTCACGTGGTACCCCGAATCGGCATATACATTCTTTAACTAAGGTTTCAGCGACCGTGGTGGCTTCTTGATTGGGTAATGGATAAGCTTCAACCCACTTGGTGAAGTAGTCCATCACAACCACGATATATTTATTTCCGTCGTTACTTTCTGGGAATGGTCCGGCCACATCAATCGCAATGCGCTCAAATGGACTGCCAACGTTGTATTGACGCATTGGATCTTTTCGTCGTCTATGAGGGCCGTTACTTCCCGCGCAAACCACACATTTCTTGCACTAGTCTTTAGCATCTTCAGTGAAGTTAACCCAGTAAAACCGCTGGCGCAATCTTTCTAGGGTTTTGGTGACTCCAAAATGGCCTCCAGACCCGTCATGGATCTCTTTCAACACGTCTGGTATTCTACTCTTAGGAATGACCAACTGAGCTTTCTTCTCAGTTCCATCGGCATTCTCTACCACACGCTTCAACAGGCCATCCTCAATCACCATGGAGTCCCATTGCGGCCAGTACGATTTGATCGTGCCTAAATTCACTTGATTTTTCCCCATTTAAATAACATTCGGATTTGGCACATTTTGGAACTTTGTTTTTCTCCGATATATTAAGAGGTTTAAAAAATCCATTCATTATTGTAATATATACTAGAATGACCCGACAATATGTGGACAAAATCTGAAGTCCCACTTATTATTCTTAATTCAAATGGAGTATAGGATTTTGGGTTTTTGCGCGATAGTTTAATCATCTACAGTTATCTTAATAATAATGATTAGGACTTCAGATTTTGTCCACATATTCTCGGGTCATTCTAGTACATATTCCAATATTGAGTGAATTTTTAAAACTTCTGCACAGATTTTAACTTGCAGTAGTGATTCAGCACAGCGTATGGCGCGCCACGCCATTACACGCACATCTAGTTTACGATTCTACAGATTCCCGCGTTTTCGTGCATAGTCGGTTCGTTATCAAGCAGGCCCGTAGCCAGGATTTTTTCTCGGGGGGGGGGGGGGGGGCTTCGAGATTTTAGGAAATGGTGGGGAGGGATTAATTAATTTTCCTCTATCAAATTTGTATCGAGAACTTTATTGGAGAAGGAGCTCTTATAACATGAAACAGTATTTCAGAAACACAGATTTTTACCGTTTTTAGAACAAACAAAAAATTTAAGTTTTAAAAAGCCGCAACTACAAAAGTAATCTTCTGATCTTTCTCCCAGCCATAATGTCGATCACTTTGTCTGGCTCCACGGTAATATCCCAGTGAACAGAAATCATAGCCAGTACTACTCAGTCTGTTATCGCTCATCACACTACGTGGTAAAGTGAAAATTCACGTTTTCAAAAAGATAATATTCACTTTCTCGTAGTGAATATTCACTGTTTCAAACAGTTATAAGTCGTGTACTACGGAAAAGTGAAATTTCACTTTTTCAAATTTAGATAGTACGATAGATACCTTTGGATAGATGTAAACGAAATTTATAAGAATTTCGGGGGGGGGGGCTTCAGCCTCTCGAGCCCGTCCCCTGACTACGTGGCTGTTATCAAGTAGCTTGAATTTGCTTGAAATTGCTTAATCAAGTCAAGTAGTAACAATAGAAAATCAAATCAAGTCAAGTAATCAATTTTTAAAAAGCTTGATTTTCAAGTCAAGTCAAGTAATTTACAAAAACATCAAGCTACTTGACTTGATTAAACCCTATCTGTGAGTATAATGCTTTAATTTTTATTTATAAAGTTCATAAAAAATTACAACCAAATAAATAATAATAAATAAATTTCTAAATACAAATTCCCACCAACTCAACACAAGATTTAAAAATAATTTGGTAATTCCTAAAATTAATAAAGCCAAAACAGAAAGTAGTATATTTGTTGCTGGTGTAAAGTTATATAATAAACTGTCAGAAGAAATTAGAAATATAAATAACTTAAAGCAATTTAAGAAAAAGTTAAGGGAAATGTACACTATAACTCTTTAAACTAAGGTTTTTTTTTCTGTCATGTAACATTGTGTTGATTTTAATATAATAATGTATATTTACATGCATCTTTAATATATTATGTATTTGTTCTAGCTTCAAGCCATTAATAAAAATTTATTATTATATTATGAAATTTGGTATCCAACAGTATTAAAACAATATGTCATATTAATAAAACATGCAATGGCGAATGCTCAAAAAATAACATTTTTATTAAATGTAGTAGGCAATGAAATTCTCTTTTGTAAACAAAAAGTACCTAACCAAATAACATTATTAACGTTAATTAACAGGTATAATAATAATCAATTTGATTATTTAATATTTTTTTTACCTCTCGCTAAGAGAGGTAATGGATTCATGCTAAAAATCGCATATCCAGATTTTATTGAATAAGCACGTTTTAAGGTCCATACAATCCGATTTTAACATTTTTACGATGATGTCTGTGTGTGTGTGTGTGTGTGGATGTGTGTGTGTGTGTGTGTGTGTGTGTGTGTGGATGTGTGTGTGTGTATGTGCGTGGGATGTTGGAAGGACGATTACTCAAAAGCCATAAGACTTTATATTTGTTTAACTACGTATTTCCCAATCGTACATTCATGGGAAGGTCTGAAAAGGTTTTGGTAACAATTGGACAACCGGAAAAAATCTTCTAAATATTATTTTTTGAAATTTTTTCTTGGTAATACCTTTGAATATATAATACATATAAGAATGGCAACGCATATGGCCTAGCAACATACTATATCTGTCTCTTTTTATTCACAAAATTATTATAGATAGCTAGTGACCCCTACCATAAAACTATGAACTACGGTAAATCGTGCTGACAGCATTGCCAGATACTATTTGTTAGAGGTATTCAATAATCAATAATTCAAAAATATTGTTTCATAATAACCAGATAATATATTTTGAATCTTCAATGTACATGTATACTTGTTTTACAGTAGCAAACTTAAAAACCTTTATAAAATCTTAACTTGTTGTTCTAGCTACGTGGCAATACTGTGCAACATCCACCTATTATGTACTTTTTGAACTAACTCAGAAATAATTCGTATAGGGAGGGATAGATGGCACCTTCTCTCGAAATATTTAATCTAAATACATTACGTTGCCATTCTTATATGTATTATACAGGGTGTCCCTTAACTTCGAGCAAAAACTTTAAGGGCATATAGTACTGACCAAAATGAATAAAAAAGCTTCATCAACATAGGAATGATCTTCAACTGTTTCCGAGAAAAGCGAAAAATCTAAGAAAAACTGACAAAGATAGCGATCGAATAAAATTTTGTCCTTGTCAGTAAAAAGACTATAAAAAACAATAAAATTTTATATGAAACATTTTTCTCAATTTCTTATAGTTACGTAGTTATATGAAAATTAAATATTGACCAAGGTCGCCACAACATTTCACTTTTGATTTTTATAAAATAACAAAAGGCCATCTAAGATTACCTCTCAAAGGTAAACAAAAAGTCTCAATTAATCAAAATCGTAATTCTTATAGTTTTCGAGATAGCAAAGGTAAATCTCGTAAAAACTCATTTTTCACTGCGTTATATCTGGGAAACTATTAAAGATCGGACACATTTTGACTGAGCTTTTTTTACTCATTTTGATCAGTATTATATGCCCTTAAAGTTTGTGCACCAAGTTAAGGGACACCCTGTATATTCAAAGGTATTACTAAAGAAAATTAAATTCTCTGTCTGATACATTTAAATATTTTATTATATATTCTATAAATTTAGAGATAAAAGAAATATAATATATAAAATAATCTGTTGTAATAAATTTTACAGCCGAAAGAATGCCATGGAAAATAGTTGAGAATTTAAATTGTTTGTAACTGACAGATAAATGTCAGTGTCAGAAATCCGGAGACATTACTGAAGACTTTTTCCGGGAAGTACATTATATTATTTCTTAATGTATTAATAGTTAAATATTTAACATTATAGGTATATTACACATACCCTTCAAAAATACTGTTACTTCCGACAATGAATTGGAAACATTTCGAAATATTGGAAGAGTAGGACAAAATTTCTTCATAGAATGAATTTAAATTTAAAATAATCTAAATATATAGAATAGATGTAAGTCGAATTTTTGGTGTAGAGTGTAGGTATACAAGAAATGTTCAATACATTAGCGCGCGAGCAGTCATGTGACTTGACAAGCAGATATGGGGCCCACGTCAGATTTTCAAATTCCATGTGGTTTATTTTCCTCGACAAGTAAATTCCACACTCCTGGTGACAAATTAACTACGTAAATTTAGAAAATCTTGAAATTTTTAATGAAAAATTCTGACATTTGACATCTATGTACATAATTACTAATTATCATTCTGAAATGGGCCCCCACATCTGCTTGTTAAGGCCAACAATGTAACATGACTGTTCGTGCCCTATACTTATGTATCCAAAAAAAGGAAGTGGCGAGAGGTATTGTGCTGGCCACAACAGATTTTTTTTCGTTATATTTGTATTTACAACTAGCTTATTCAGCCAACCAGTAAATTTCAGGAATGATTAAGGCGTGAGAGAATATGATACTCTAGGTTGAGGTATCATTTCTGGTAGTTTTCCATTTCATGTACATAAGTGCAAAGGTTTTGTTCTTTTTAGTCTCCTTATTTCATTTTAATTGTTTAAAAGATTTAAAACTAGATAGTTTGGATGATGGTATAATCTAGTTTCGTATCTATTAGCGTATAGAGGTATTTGTTCATGGACATATTTAATTTTTAAATCTTTATGTAGGGTTTCATTATTAACGTACCATGGTGCGTTGGCAATTATTCGTAATACTTTGTTCTGAAATTTTTGAATGACGTTAATATTAGATTTTTTGGCGCATCCCCAAATTTGAATACCGTAGGACCATATCGGTATTAGTGTTGTTTTATACAATAGGATTTTATTTTCCAATGATAGTTTTGATTTGCGTCCTATTAGCCAGTACATGTTTTTTTCTAATTTTAGATCCAGTTGTTTCCGTTTTTTGTGTATGTGTATTTTCCAGGTGCCTAGTTTGTCAAAATGCATACCAAGATATCTTACACTATCTTGTTATTGGTATGATATTATCGTTTATTCTTACGTCAGGACACGAAGTTCGTTTTGTGGTGAATGTTATGTGAACACATTTTGATTCATTAATTTTAATACGCCACTTTTGTGTCCAGTTTTCAATGTTATTGAGCGAGTCTTGCAAAAGGTGACTTCCATTATTTAAGTTGGTATGAGAGGCTAAAACTGTAGTGCCGTCTGCATATGTTGCAATTAATGTTTTGGTATTACAGGGTAAATCAGCTGTAAATAATTGATACAACACTGGTCCTAATACGCTGCCCTGCGGCACGCCAGCATTGATTTTGTATATATTTGATAGAGCACCTTGTTCAGTTACTTGAAAATACCTATCTGTTAAGTATGATTTGAAGAATAAGTAGTAATGATAAGGCAGATTGAGTTTAATTTTATATAATAGCTCCTTGTGCTAAACTCTGTCAAACGCTTGACTCACGTCTAAGAAAACTCCTGAGCAGATATTTTGTTCTTCAAGGTCTTTTTCTATTTTTTTCACCACTCTATGCACTTGCTCAATTGTTGAATGCTGGTTATGAAACCCGAACTGGTGGTCGGGGATTAAATTGTCTTCTTTAATTATAGGTTTTAAGCGGGTTAGTAGCAGTTTTTCGAAAGGTTTTGAGAGTATAGGTAGAAGCGAAATGGGTCTGTAGGACGAGGCATCGTTAGCTGGTTTATCAGGTTTTTGTATCATAATTATTTGGGCAAATTTTCATTGAATCGGGGAATACTGCAGGCGGATAATTGCATTATATATAAAGGTTATCATTTTATGAGGGAGTTCTTTTAGAATTTGGGCATTTATTAGGTCGTACCCCGGACTTTTCTTATTATTCTTATATATGGTTGTATTTGTAATTTTGAGATTTATACACGTGTTTTTTTCGCTTCCTTACTTTTTGTCGATTATTATAATTATTTTGAATTTATATGAAATTTATTTAGTACGAGTGTGTGAGTAACTAAAGTGCGCATCAATTATATATCTTCTGTTAAGCAGCTGTGTCGCGCTCTGCTTGAAATTCCGAGTTTTCATTAGTTAAACTCTAAATTTTAGTGTACTTTTTACGAAATCCATAATTAAACAACATTGTGCGTGCGCCTGTCTGGCTTAAAGAATACGTCTTTATTTCAAGTGTAGGCCTACCATTACACGAAATCATGGCAGCTGTATATACTATTTGTTCAAAAAAATGACATCAACTCATCAGTAAAATGTACAGGTTGTTCTACTACTTATTATGTTCATTGTGTAGAAGTATCCCAGGTCGACACTAGAATGCTTCGTGCTAGGAAAAATATGAAGTGGTTCTGTGACACCTGTGAATCTTCTGCTGGGATTAAAACCAATGATACCACGGAATTAAAGCAACTCATTCTTTGCTTGCAAGCCGAAATTAAAGAGTAGAAAGCAGCGTATTCTTCTAATAAAAAACTAAATTTGAAAAATGTGTAGAATTCGAAAACTTCATTTCGGAAATCAATGACCGTACTATTCGTCAATCCAATTTGATTTTATACAATCTGCCTGAAAGTAACTCATCTTCTTCCGAAAGTGCTGTTACTGATTCCTCAATTATTAGTGAGCTTCTAACTACAGTGTCTTCTAAACCCGTAGCTACAACGGAATTCAAAAATTACCGTTTGTGTAAATTTAACAGTTCTAACACTAGACCTAGACCTGTAAAAGTCTCTTTCAAAACTACTTCCGATGCTATAAACATAATAAAAAACACAAATAAAACAAAAAACACTAAATTTAATATGATTAAAATAGTCAGTGATAAAACTCCCAAGCAAAGGGAGTATCTTAATGAATTAAAAATCGAAATTAAACGACGCAGTGAAAATGGTCAAGAGAACCTGCGTATTAAATACTTAAATGGTGTACCGCGTATAATTATAACAGAAAACTAATGAAAACAACTCAAAATATTTCTGCTTACTATCAGAATGTGCGTAGACTCAACACAAAACTGCCAGAACTTTTTTTAAATGTATTATCCACAACATATGACATCCTAGTCTTCTCTGAGACCTGGCTCAACGACAACATCTTTAATACTGAATTGTTTGACGAACGCTTTGCTGTATTTCGGAGTGACCGTGATCGCGTACGAACTGGGAAAAGCAGAGGGGGAGGAGCACTCATCGCCGTCAATGACACTCAATGCTGAACATATGTATATCAACTGTGAATTAATTAATATTGACTTTATTTGTTTGAAAGTTGCATCTAAAAATTCATTCAATCCCGTCTACATTGTTATAGCTTACATCCCACCTGACACTACTTCTATGAAATAGTCCAGTTTTTATGAAATGCTTAGTACAATGCCATTTATTTTTATTCCAATATTTTGATTGTCGGAGATTTCAATTTAACTAACTTAAATAAATATTATAAAATATATATCACTGACAATCAAATTAATAATTTTTTGCACTTTGTAAATTTCTTAAATATGGAACAAGTTAACAATATTCCTAACGATAACAACAATATTTTAGATGTTGTCATAACAAATTTAAATAGCAGTGTGACAAAATGTTTAAGTAGCTTATTGCCAGAAGACGCACATCATCCCGCTCTTAATATTGATATTTCGGTTTCTCACAACCGCTCTTCTAAACTTAATGTAAAAAACAACATTACATATAATTTTAAAAAGGGTAACTATGAATTGCTCTATTCACTACTTAGTAATGCAGATTGGCGATCATTAGAATCGTGTGATGATGTTAACTCTGCTGTGCAAACTTTTTACAATATTTTTTATGGTGTATTTGATCAATGTATACCCAAAATTGTAAAGCATTCAAACAGATTTCCATTTTGTATCACAAAATATATCAAAGCCATACTAAAAGTTAAAGAATATCACAGGAGACTATACCTCAAACATGGTTCCACTTTTCATTTAAATGAATTTAAAGCATTACGCTCCTCTTGCAAATTATTAATTAAAAATGCCTACATTAATTATATGAGTTCACTACAAAACAATATTGTAAATGATCCTAAATATTTTTGGACATATATTAATAAGAAAAAAATAGTAACAAAATTCCGACAACTATGTATTGCGATGGTCATTCGTTTGAATCTGGTATGGAAATAGCTGAAGCTTTCGCAATTTTTTTTTAAATGTTTATAATAATTCTAATGTTCATCACGATATTTCAGCTATTAATATTCCAGATTCTATTTGCGATTTAATAAGAATTACTGAAATATCATTAAATGAAATTACAAATGCTATTAAAGCACAAAATAACACTGTTTCGGTAGGGCCAGATAATATGCCAGTCTACATTTTTAAAGGTTGTTCTGATATTTTAGCTAGTCCATTACATGTTTTATTTAATTTATGTCTGAAAACAAATTCAGTCCCAGATAATATAAAAATATTCCCATTGTTTAAATCTGGAGATAAAACTCAAATTAGCAATTATCGACCTATTTCCTGTTTAAATTCTATAGCAAAAATATTCGAAGATACACTTTTCAAACATATTCAACTTCAAACAAAGAATTATGTCAGTCCTTGTCAGCATGGCTTCGTATCTCATAGATCAACTACCTCGAATTTGACAAGTTTCACTCAATTTATTTATGATGCCTTCAACAACAGGAAACAAGTTGATGTGATTTATACTGATTTTTCGAAGGCATTCGATTCTGTTTCTTATGTATTACTATTAGAAAAATAAAAAGCAATTGCTTTCTCAGATAACTTACACCTACTACTCGGATCATATTTGAGCAACAGGGTGCAATATGTTGATTATTATGGATTTACATCTGGAAATATCATAGCCTTTTCAGGAGTTCCTCAGGACTCAATTCTGGGCACTTTATTATTTATCTTATTTATAAATGATTTAACATGTGTTGTTAAACATGCTAACTGTCTAATATATGCAGACGATTTTTAATTATTTCGTACCATCACCGACATTAATGACTGTTGTCTCTTACAAGAATATTTACTGTCAATCTCCAATTGGTCGAAAAACAACCAATTAAATTTTAATATTGACAAATGTCAAGTAATTAGTTATAGTAAGAAAACTGTTACAATTAGCTACGATTACAACATGAATAATGAAATCTTAAATCGAGTTGTTATGATAAAAGACTTAGGTCTATTCCTAGATTCTAAACTAACTTTAATTTACTATGCTTGAAATTATTATTGCATCCTGTCACAAAATTTTATGTTTTATTTTTCGCTCCACATCTGAATTTAAAAATCGTCTTTGTACTATTTGAATTTCTAGTTCCCAGTAAATTATACTATGGCTCTATTATTTGGTTTCCCACACAACAGTATTTAATTAATGCAATAGAAGGTATTCCAAAGAGATTTTGTAAAACTGTTTGTTATCGTTTGTTTAATTTTTGGCCAAATACCGATTATGTAACTCTTCTTAGTACCTTCACTCTAGAACCATTATTGATTAGGCATATTAAACAACAAATTGTATTTTTGTAAAAAATTATTAATTATTAAGTTGACGATAGTGAATTGCTTTCTCAATTAAATTGTTATGTTAATGTTTGTAGTACTAGAAATAACAACACATTTCTTTGTAATTTTTCCCGGACAAATTATCATACAACTCACCAGTTAATGCTATGTGTCGCATTTATAATTCCTTGTGCTCTGAGTTAGATATTGAAGATAATTTGAATTTATTTAAAAGTTAAGCAATTTATTAATTTGATTTGTTTTTTCTTTGTATATATATATATATATATATATATATATATATATATATATATATATATATATATATATATATATATATATATATATATATATATATACTGTACTTGTAATTGGGTTTATCCTGTTGGGTAATAAAGATTTATTATTATTATTATTATTATTTAGTTTTCTAATTTCTGTATAGATTTCATTTGGTGAAAAAGGTTTGATAGGGCGTGATAATTGTAGTGGTGCGTCGAGGAATTATTCAATATCTTCTGTATCTGTAGGGTAGTGTTGCAAGTATTCGGCTGAAAGACATTCGACAAATGCAATGCAAATATTTCAGATTTTTCGTGGTTACTTCTTACCCATGTTGCGTCATTTTTCCGAATTGGAGCATTTTGTTGCTACGGCCGTTTCAGACTTTTTGTTGCCCTCCATAAACTATAGTTTTGATATTTGTGCCGACTAAGAGTTTGTAAGTAGTACTGAATTTTTTTGCTTTTTAATTCACATAGTGTTTTCTTTAGTTCCTTAGCTAGTTTGTTTAATTTTGCTTTGTCTATTGGGTGTCTGGATATTTGCCAAATTCTTCTAGCTTTTCTCTTTTCATGTATTAATTCTTTTATAAGTTTAGGGTAATTAGGAACGTTTTGGATCATAGATTTTAGAGGGGTGGATAACCTTGCTGCTTCTTGTATGCTGCTAATCATTTCTTCAATTGTATCTTCGATATCTTGTCCTGTATTTAATTTCTTGATTTTTGTTGTGATGTTTAAATGTTCACGAAAAAGTTCCCAATTAGTGTGTTTGTTTGTTAATGATGGTTTTCCTTCTTTTTATTATGGCACTGCTTAATGTGAGAATAATTGCTGAATGATCAGATGCGAAATCAAAACAAGATTCGATGTCGCTATAATTAGATGACGTTCCTTTAGTTATAAAGTAATTGAGTAAGTCCGGTATTTTTGTTTGATCCGCTGGCCAATACGTTGGTGGGCCGGTACTTTGATATTCGTATTTATTAGAAGTCATTGTATTAAAGAGTTGTCGCCCTCTAGAGTTTATGAGTCTTGATCCCCACCATGTATGTTTGGAGTTAAAATCTCCTCCAACTATAAATTTGTCACAGAGAGTATTAAAAAATCGTCAAATTGGTTTTGTGTTATTGTGTGGTTTGGGGGCAGTAGGCAGCCGTGACTGTCAGATATCCTGTTTAGTTTTGTATTTTAATGCTAGTTGCCTGGAGATAATCTGTTTCGTATTTTTCGATTTCGAAGTGGTCTATTTTTTCGCTTATTATTATGGCGGTGCCACCGTGGGCTATTCTGTCTGGATGTTGAGTATGGTAAGTTTTATGTCTTGGAATTTTAAAATAGTTTCTATCCGTAAAGTGAGTTTCAGACACTTGGCGATGTTACACCAGACCATTGGCGTTCCACAGACCTATTCGTAAAGTTGTATTAACCATGTTTTGTAAAATTCTTTATGACAGCAGTTAACAGATTAATTATCATGTCATTTTGACTCAGAAGTTGACTGAATAAGGATTCTAGTGTATTTATGAATACATTCATAGAATTTGTAGTATCATTCTTGTTGGTATTTGATTCTGGATCATTTTATGTCTGATAGGTACAAGTATGTTGTGTTGCCTGTGAGTACGATTTATTTTGTGTGTTTGTTAGTTGGGTTAGTAGCTGTAGCTCTGGGCCACTATTGTTTGTTTTTTGTTCTTTTGATTAATTGTAGCGATTATTGCTGTCTCTTATTTTTTGTAGCTCTTTGTACACTACACACCCTTTGTAATTGGTAGGATGTGCTACATCATAAAAAGCGCATTTGGCGGGAGTGTCTTTATTATTTTTGCAATTTTGGGTAGGATGGTTATCGGCACATTTTACACAGAGGTAGGCATTTGAACAATAAGATTTCATATGGCCGTAATCCTGGCACCTCATACATTGTGAAATATCTTTCCTTTTTCTAGGAGGTTCTACTGTAATTTTGGTATTCAATAGATATGTGATGTTGTATATATCTTTGTTTTTGCTCAACAAAGAAAAGAGGAAGACTTTCTTTTGTTTTCCAGCTCTTGATATTTGCTACGCTCCGAATTTCGAATCCCATATCTGTTAATTCGTTTTTTATTTCATCTGTGGAAATAGATGGATGCAGATTCCGGATTACTGTTCAGTAAGAACTTTCTTGTCTTGGTTGATAGGTGTAATACACTGCATTGTTTTGTTTTAAAAACTGTATCAGTCTGCGGTAGGCATCTGGAGTCTTGATATTTACTTTGACATCATTTGTAGACTGGGTTTTGCATATGAATTTTTCTGGTTTAAGTATTGTTTCAATACCTGCTTTCATAAGTGAATAGTTTTTGACGTTTGGCAGAAATATTGGGGGAGGTTTGTGTTCGATGGGTTTCTCTGGGTTGTTTTGTGGTTGTATTGTAGCCTTGTTATTTAATATTGCGTACCGATTGTTATTGCCTGCATTTATAGTGCTGGATGTGTAATGGCGTTTAGGTGGGATTTGAATCGAGTTTCTTTCTTCTATTTCGCGCGGGCGTTTTGCAACCTTTTTGATTCTTACTTCTTGCCATTCTACTGTGTTTTCTTCAATCATGTCTTCGCTAATTGAATGCTGCGTTGAATTAATTGGAGAACTATTTACTGGGATTGAATAGGATGAATTACTTCGTAATTCTAGGTGGCTATTTAAATACAGATCTGGTGATACCTGAGAGCGGATTGATGTCCTGATGGGTGATGTCGTCATTGGAGATGTTATTGGGTGTGATCTAGAAGAAGTTGTCAGGGTGAATGTGTGAGCAGTTCCTATGTAAATAGGTGTAGTTGATGGAGAACCTCCACCGCTTGTTTCAGGCATTTTTGGTTTACTTTTTGACTACTGGTGTAACTGTAGGATTATTATTTGTTAGATGATAATGAATTAATAATTATTATAATTATTTAGTTGTAATTATGTTTATATAATAGCACTATAAGGTTTTGCACAATGCGACGGAGCAACTAGACAATACGTCTGTTCGCCTCGAGTGTTCGCACGAGAATGAACATTTAATAAATGAATTTTAAATAAAGTTTATTTAATGAATGTAAAATAAATGAATTTCAATGCCTACTACATTTAATAAAAACGTTATATTTGAAGTATTCGCCATTGTATTTCTTTATTATATGACATATAATATATTTTTTATATTGTTGCATAGTAAAACACATCACGAGCACTCAATATATACAGAGTAGAGACTGGCACGCCAAACATAGGACTTTATGTGAAGGCAGACTTTCCTAATTTCGTCCCTCCCTAATTACTTTAGGTAAAACAGCTTCAAATAAAAATTGTAGAGCATTTGAATCAATAAGCAAAATTAATTTTGTATACGTTGTAACGGCAGAAATTAGGTATGAAAATGTCGAAAATTACCTCAAAAATAGCAATAACCATGGAATTGAGACAATAGTACATTATGTTATTAGGAGTAGAAAGCGGTCTTTTTGTGTTGAACCCAGCTATTGCGGCCGAGGCGTTAGCCGAGGCCAGGCAAGCTGGGTAAAACACAAAAAGGGCGTTCTGCTCCGAGTAACATATACTATTTTTTCTTCAAGTGTTTCAAAGAAAACTGGAGATTTTTTAAATATTTTTCTAAAATTGTTTTAATAGCGTTTGCAATTTTAGCCATAGTTGGCTGTGTACACCACAAAACACAAACGATACAACTGTCAAATAACTATTTTTCAATATGGTCTGTGTTGCTGTGACGACTGCTGCCGCCAGCGGTGAACTAAGAAGCTAACATTTTTTTACTAGTACAAAAATGACCAACATTGTTGTACTAGTAATAAAATGAATATCTTCTATAGTGTGTGTATAGTAGCATAATATGAATATTATTGTACACTTGAAGAAAAAATAAATAACAAATGTCGTAACGGTTTATCTGCCATGTTATGGTTATTTATTTTTATTGGATATTATTTCTAATTTCTGTTAATTTCAAATGATATTTGTTCACATGAAACAGATATTACAAATAATAATAAAAATAAATTAACCTAGAATGACAGATAAATCGGCAACATTTGTAATTTTTTTGTTTCAATTCCAAGGCTATAGCTATTTTTGGGGTGATTTTTAATATTTTCATACCTAATTTCTGCCGTTACACAGAAAATTATTTTTGTTTATTGATTTTATGCTCCAAAACTTATATGTATTTGAAACTTTTTCCCCTAAAATAATAAGGAAATCAGAAAATTACGAAAGTCTGATTTTACATGTTAAAATCCTATGTTCGATTGTGCCGGTCACCACCCTGTATACTGTAATATCTCTCTCTCTCTCTCTCTCTCTCTCTCTATATATATATATATATATATATATATATATATATATATATATATATATATATATATATATATATATATATATATATATATATATATATAAGTTAGATCAACCATTCCCGTGAGAACTGCTGACCTAAACATCTCCAGTTTCCCCAGTCTAGGAATAAGCACTTTTGTAGTATAAAATGTAAAACTTAGAATATAGTAGTTAGTTACAGTAGAGAGACTGAAGTGTCCAGAAATATTATATAATTTGTATCAATCTTAACTATTTTCTTTCGTTGTAATTTAAATAAATATTTTTTTTAATAAACGTAATCCACGTTTACTTAACTGGCGCAGTCTTGGTAGGATTCTCAGACACTTTGACGAATCCAAAAAGTCGCAAAAATAGTGTTTCGTTTCTACGATTTACTGAGAACCCAGAACCTCAACGAAAGACGTCGTCGAGAACTCAACACAAGGGAACATCGTGGACCAGAGATCTCCTGTGGCCCTGCTGAACACAGAGCTACAGAAATCGACACCCATCCAAGGAGCTTTGCAGAGACAAGCCCATGGACCTGATAATCCTGTAAGTGCCTATGTCATTCAGTGATATCAGTAATAATAGTTCAGATACAGAATCGGACACATATTCAGTTGCTTCCTGTAATTCACCAATCCCCCAATTAGATAATTTAATCCTTAAAATAAACAATTTATCTTTAAACAACAAAATGGCTACCCCACATACTCCGGCGGTTGAACCAACCGCTAGAATCCAAAAGGAATATTTAAACATGATACCGGAATTTAACGGTGAGCCAAAATTGTTAACCAGATTTACAGAAATTTGCGAAAAAATATTAATTGTTTTTTTTAACAAAGACGACCCCCATGATTTCCAAAACGAATACCTTTTATCTACAATCTTATCGAAAATAAAAAGCGATGCTGCTGTGCAATTAGCCAGCTGCACGATAACTTCGTGGGACGATATTAAAAATGCTCTTATCAATTCCTATTCTGATAAAAGAGATTGTTATACTCTTACAATAGAGTTAGCAGATTTAAAACAAGGTAATGAATCACCTTTTGATTATTATCATAAAGTACAGGATCTTTTAAATCAGCAAATATCATATGTCAACCTCAATAAAAATGCTGCAGAAGCAAAAGTATTATCTGACTATTTCAGATAATACGCTTTGAGAGTTTTATTGCGTGGCTTAAAAGAGCCGCTAGGTACACTCATGCGCACAAAAAATCCAACAGATCTTAACTCTGCACTAAATATGCTAACTAACGATTTCCAAATTGAGAGTTGTACTCGCGCGCATAAAATTCACACTAACACACAAAGACATAAACAATTCAGTCAACCTTCACAAATCAGACATCCACAACCACAAATTAGATATACACAAACACCACAATTAACATACAGACCCGACCTAAACCCTAATAACCAATATAAACCTGCCAATCAAATACAAAACGCAAAACCAAATGTTTTTAAACCCAATCCAAATCAAAAATTCCCGAAACCTGTCCCAATGAGTATCAGTACTCGACAATCATTCCAGCCAAAACCTGGTCCCTCAGGTTACAACAATCGTCTTCAACAATTCACACCAAAACAATATACACAGACTAGACCCAACTTCATTTTCGAAGAACTTAATAACACAGAAGTAAACGAATGCAATGACGAACAATACGACAATAATATAGTTTTACCATATGATAGAGAGGGCGACGAAGACACACTAGAATATGAACAAGGAACAGTAACAAATAATTTTTTAGAGTGGCCGGCCTCGGAAACCAATTTGAATTAATGTTTTTAACACATAATCATAGCGAATTGCTATTTATAATTTATCCTGAACATGACCTGAAAGTACTCATTGATACCGGCAGTACGCGTTCATTCATAAAACCAGAGATCGCACAAAAATTTTATATTGACAAAATTCAAAATGACCCATTCAAAATCACTACAGTACATGGCACATCCCGAGAAAATTATAGTTTAATTATACCCTGTTCAAAATTATTCAAAAAGACAGATGTCATGCTAAAATACCATCTCTTTGATTTTCAGTCAATTTGACATATTATTAGGACTCGATAATTTAAAACATCTAGAAGCGATCATCGACCTGACACGCGATAAAATTATCACTCCGACTCGTGAGATAAAAATTCACTATCACCAGCTAAAGCCGCGTCCACACTACGTGCAAGTAGATCCAAGGTCGGAAAAAATTGTTAAATTACACACAAATTGCATAGAAAATGGTGAAGCATATGTCAGTAGTATACCTAGGCTGGTTCTGCAACAAAATGGTCTACTGCACAGGTTTCTGCGCAGGTTTTACCCCCACCCAGCCCCTACCTCGGCCCCCGCCCCTCGCCCCGGCCGCCGCTTCGGCGGACCTTGCATTAGCTGAAAATAGATTAACATCTGGCATTCACGTGTTCAAGTCACTGACCTTGCATCAGCTAAAAATAGACCAACATCTGGCATGCACGTGTTCAATTTAATGACCTTGCATTAGCTAAAAATAGACCAACATCTGGCATGTCCGTGTTACAGCAAACAGGATGTGGTTATGAATCATGGTCTAAAAATAGACCAACATCTGGCATCCACGTGTTCTAGAAAAACTGGTTGGAACCGGATGTGGTGATTAGTCATGCTCTAGCTTGCATGTGTTTTAGAAAAACACAGTAATTAGTTATACTTTAAAAATAGACCAACATTTGACATGCACGTGTTCTTCAGTGTATAAAAGGGATAAAATCCAACTTTTGCTCATAGTAAAGTTTAAGTATATTAAGAATGTTTGAAGTTGAAATTACAGATCCACATTTTGCAATTGAATTGCTGTACAACGAATGTTATGTCAGTGTGATTATTGTAATTATATGATTATAAACTTATTTTAACGTTTAAAATAAAAACTAAAGCTAATAAAAACCAACAAAAACAACAGCAACAACAAAACCTCAAAAAGTTGGGTGAATATATAAAAGCAGTAAATGTACATCAAAAAAAGTTAAAAAAATTAAAACATATGATATTAATATGTACTGTGAAGTAAAAAATGTGTGTAAAAGTTTTAACAACTTAAACATAATGTCATGCTCTAAAAATAGTTAAGAAACTTGTTAGAACTGGTATGAACCGGATGTGATGATGAATCATGCTCTAAAAATAGACCAACACCTGGTTTGCACGTGTTCCAAAAAAAAAGCTGGTTATGACAATGACTTATGTGTTGAAAATAGACCGATAATGTTTTTTTTTGCACCAACATAAGTAACTGAACCAATCATAATCATAACAGCGATGGCTTCAAGTGTTTTAAAACTTAACGAATTTGCCAAAGTGAAACCATTGTGCTCCATTGAAAAGTTAACACAAGGAAAGAAGTACAAAATATTAAAGCTGACGAAAATGACAACCAAGTTTGGTGAACGAATTTTGGTGGAACTGGAAGACTGCAACATATTTTTGGGGGCTCAGTTCAATAAAATATCCCAAAAAGAGTTAAATAATTTAAATCAAGAGGCCGAAAATGAAAAACTACACGTCCAGTTCAAGGGAAAACTTGGAAAAATGAATAATTTAGAATTTTTTTCAGAATAAATGTAACACTACTATGTAAAAATGTTATATGTGATGTGTGTATAATTATATCTTTCAATAAACATGAATTTAATGTAAAATGAGTTTAATTTTAACATAACCTTTTTACATGCATAGAAAATAAAACTATAAAATAAATATAAATTTTATTTCTTTAAAAAAATACAAATAATATTTATAATACATTATATATTATTACACTGCATGCATTCTTTTATTAGCGGATATTTTCCTCCAGCTTGATCCTCATTAAAATTTGTTGAATGTTTAAAGCAACATCTGCACTTTTGAAATTCTTCATTGATTTGCCAAGTTTTGGGAAACTTATACCATTGGTCCTCAATTTGTTTTTCAGCATACACCATAATAAATTCCATTGATAGTTTAGCTATTTCTTCTTCACACATAAAATGTAATATACCACCATGATTATAAAAAGTTTTGAATGCATTAAATACATTAAATTTATTGTTGAACCATTTTAGTAATAAATAAACATTTCGAACGGCACAATTATTAAGATGTAAATTACAATATTCCACCGCAATTGGTTCACGTAGCTGAGATAATGCTGGACATTCGATATCATCTAAATTAATTATTTTTTTCTGTACAAACGTTTCCAACCAATGTTTTTTTTCTAAACCTTTAACATATATAGTATTAATGTCAGCGGAATTTAGCAACTTTTGAATTGTTTGACTAACGTTAGAGTACGGAACCTCACCACAACACCACTCTAAATTATGAAAATATTTAGTTAACCAAGCTACATTTCGCTTTGTTCTACTGCTTAAATTAGACCAAGAATAAGGTGGTTTAAAAATTTTCGATACACATAATTTGCTTTCAATATTAATTACGGCAATTTCCTTACATATAAATTCATTATTTTCAATTATTTTAAAACCTTGTAAATCAACGATGACTGAAGTCATTTTTGAAACGCAATGCATGAACAGTGAAATTGAAATGAGTAAAAATACTTATTCTACTGCGCTTTTATACCCAGCTGTTATGGGCACTACTAAATCCAAGCCATTTTACATAAACCATATCAGCTTTTCGTTTCAATACTTTTTCCACTAAAAAAACATCGGAATGTTTTACTTTTTGTAATTCCTCGGTGTAGAATAATCCCCGAATGGGTTGATTTTGATAATCCTTAAGCTCATATGTTGTGGGATTACTAGATTTTACACTTGCAACTACAAATATTTCATTACTCCAGTTTGGTGTGTACCCTTTTTCAAAGTCACCACGATGTTTGCTTATTCTTACACGGTCTCCAACTTTGAACTTTATATTTTTTAAATTAACAACTTTAATGTGATTATAAGCTGAGTACAAAAGCTGTTTTTCATTACTTTTGGTAACATCAGTTGGCTTCATTTTAATTGTTTTATGTTTTGTATTATTGTACTTATTTACAATACTTTGCAAAATATTTAACCATTTATAGGATCCTTGAAAGCTAAATTCCTTCCACATTAACGATTTAAGTGTGCGGTTGACACGTTCAACTATGCTTGCCTTTTTAGTGCTAAATGTAGAATAATGATTAATATTGTTTTTTTTTCATTAATTTTTGAAAATTGTTATTATAAATTTTTTTACCCATATCAGTATGCAAGTTTTTTGGTATGCGATTGTTACGTTTAAAAATTTTTTGCATTGCTTTTGAAACATCACCTCCTGTTTTATTTTTTACTGGTTTAACCCATACATATTTGGAAAAAATATCAATTACTACAAGTATATACCGATAGCCTTTATTTACTTTCGCATATGGTAGCATTTCCACCAGATCTGCTTGAAATGTCTCATCCAAACCTTTTACAATAACATGTCTACGCTTAAAATTAATTCTTGCTGGCTTATGTAGCTCGTTAACAATATCACGTTTAACCTTAGACATAATATCTGCTTGTTATAATGATGATGATTCTTCTTATGAACTAGCACTAGGTTTCACAGCCTGACTCACTCTAACTGGTTTTGCAGCAGACTGTGACTTTTTTTTAGATGGTTGCTCCAGCTTCAAATGTTTATATAGCTCCTCATTATCGTGTGATACTTTTTTAATAATTTGTGTGGTTGCAGTTATTAAATTATATGTAGAACTTGTATGTTCATCAAGCTTTTTAACAATCTTATTTAAAGCTTCTTCCAGATACTTTTTGTTTACAGCATCATTATCATTAACGGGAACACTTATATTTACAATTCGTTTGTCATGTAAATTAAATGTATCAGCGTCGTCATAATCATCATCCTCATCATAAGCTCTATACTTGGTGGAATGATGTCCAAACTTGTTGATGGGCATTTTGATACTGAGGTTAATATATGATATTTGCCTCTTTTAACTCTTCTATTATTGAAACTATTTCATTATTGTGGTTATTGTTACCGGCTGCCTGTGATGCCAGCAACAATTTTAACTTCTCTACCAGCTCGTTGGGATTATCCCAGTGTACATAATTTATAGGATTTTGATTATAAATCATATGTAAACCTTTACCATTCTTTTGCAGCAAAATTGGTTTAATAATGTTTTTATACTTTTCAGATCGATTTCCTAAAATTTGACCTGTTGATGTATTACCCCGCCTATGCGCATTTGTTCTTTTTAATATATCATGATAATTTTTTTGCTCACTTTCTTTAAACCCTATAGGATTTTTTTTTAAAATTAATTCATATAGACCAGGAGTTCCAATATACCTTATTTTTTGCGCACCGTCAACGTTAAGAATTAAATCATTACCATCAAAATCAATATATGTATTTCCAATTGTAAACTTATCAGTAATGGGCTCATGTTTAATACCAGTATTGTGATCATAGTCAGATGATTCAGAGTACATATTTTCAATATATTCTCGAGGTAGTGGAGCATATTGCTCCAGGTATTCATCAAATACTTCTCTAGATAAATCAGCCGTAACATCTTGCACATTATAAGTATCTTCATCTTCTTGTTCTTGAGGTTCATGTTCTGCAATAATTTCGGTGTCAATAAATGATGGTAAATCCCTCACCTTTTCTTTGGGTTTATTGTCAGATTTTTTTATTTCTTTTATATGCTCCAAATTCGCTTTTTCCGTTTCGGTGTCAATAAATGATGGTAAATCCCCCACCTTTTCTTTGGGTTTATTGTTAGATTTTTTTATTTCTTTTATATGCTCCAAATTAGCTTTTTTTGTTTTCGGTTTGGTTTTAATACGCTCCTGCTTAATATTACCAATATCATAAAGTTTACTTGATAAATCTTTTAACTTTTTTGTTATTGGATGATATGATTTTTCAAGTTCAATTTCCTTTTCTATAGTACCCTTTTTTAAAGCTTGCAATTTTCTTTTGACAGCCTTACGAGCTTTTATTAATTTTTCTTTAAGATCTTTGTTCATACTTGATAACAAAAATAAACCAGCTAAAACAGTCTGAAAAACAGGTCTAATACAAATAAATAACGGCTTAAAACGGGTCAAAACGGCTAAAAACGAATCAAAACGGCTAAAACGGGTCGAAAACGACTAAAATAACTATAGCTGTTACCTCTAAAGAATGCTAATAAGAAATGGTGTGTAAGTGAAATTTGTTTAGCTATTTATTGAAAATTATAAAGTGATCAAACCCTTTTCTGTACCGACCGTTATTTAGTTCACACTCTTTGTTAATCACAAGAAATTCATAATTATCACACCAACAAAATGAGCATATATTTTTGAACTGGTTGTACGTCATATCTGTTCCCACATGATCTGTGTACACATGTTTGAGATTCATTTCATCCTGCTTAAAAAGAATTATAAGATTTGCGTTGTCACGAATTAAGTGTTTTGGAATTCGTGTATACGTCTGACATAAATAAAAACAGTCAACTAATTTATGACGTCCCATACAAAAATAGTCTCGCATAACATTTTGTTTATCACAGCTGACATCATCAAAAAGAAATATTGTATTCCGCTCAACGTTTTCAGGCGAAATTACGTTATCACTGCTACCATAAGCACTAAATGTAATTCCAGGTATTGATTTCAATAGTTGCTCCAAATACTCGTATTTGGGTTGACTTAGAGATTTTGAATAAATTTTTACATGTTCAAAACTTAAACCATTGGGATGTTCAATTAATGTAATTATGAGGTTAGTTTTACCACAACCGGATGGTCCTGTTATAATACATCTTATGCAGGATGGTAGTAATTTACTGTGCCGGACAGTTTGTTTAAATTCAAGATCACAGTTCTTAACGTTTAAAGTTAAAGGTTGTTTTATAACTTTCATGATGGTTAAACCAATACTGATGTATAAATAAACTGCACATATATTTTATACCTCATTTGTAATGCGTGCGCGAAAGGTGACACATCGTAAACGGGGTGCAGGAATTTTAAATAAACTTATAAATAAACTCCCCGTAGAACTTCATATCCCTGGTTATAACTATTGTGGACCTGGTACTCGTTTGTAAAAGCGGCTTCAACAGGGTGACAAAGGTGTTAATAAACTGGATGAAGCATGTATGCAGCACGACATAGCATATTCTCACAGTAAAAGTATTAAGGATCGCCACAAAGCAGACCGAATTCTAGCAGAACAGGCTTCTCAACGATTGAAATCTTCAGACGCATCTTTGGGTGAAAAAATTGCATCTCTTGGCGTAAAATCAGCTATAAGTGCAAAAATTAAATTGGGAATGGGTTGTGGAACAAAAAGAATGGGAAAGGCGTTACCTTTCAAAAATGTTGTAAAACGTGCTCGATTAGCATTGCGAACAAGTAAAGCCAAAGACTTAAAAAACGCAACTAGGGTAGCTTTTAATTCAGTAAAGCAAATCAAACGACAAATTAGAAAACCTAGAATTGTACCTATTCCAAAATCGGGGGGTATTTTACCATTAATACCTATTTTTGCTGCACTAAGTGCGCTTGGAGCATTAAGTGGTGGAGCTGCTGGTATTGCAAATGCTGTGAGTGATATTAAAGGTGCAAAAGAGCAATTGGCTGAAAGTCAACGTCATAATAAAACAATGGAAGCAATTTCTATGGGTAAAGGCTTATATTTGCAGCCTCACAAAAGGGGTTTTGGTATGTATCTGAGGGCACCAACAAAAACGCAAAAAAAGGGTTCGGGAATGTATCTAAAATCACAGGCAAAGACAAAAAAACTAATAAAATTGAAGTTACCAAAACGTGCACTAACCAATATTGACATACTTGAGTATGCAAAACACTTACCATATTTCCGTGGAGTTTTTATGCGTAATAAATTGCCTGCAAAAATAGGTAAATTTGAAATGGGGGTTATAAATTTAGATAATGCCGAAAATCCTGGTACTCATTGGGTTGCATACAAAAAATATGATAAATCTATAAATTATTTTGATAGTTTTGGTAACTTAAGACCACCGCGTGAAGTAATTAAGTATTTTAAAAGTAATAACAAAAATAATAGTATTAAATATAATCATGATGTTTTTCAAATATACAACGAGGAAAATTGTGGACATTTATGTTTACATTTTTTGTATAAAGTAGAGTAAATATTAACGATTACTTTAGTGCTTGTTAAGAAATCATGTCATACACATTTACCCTAACAGGACGCAGCTCCATATTAACAGCTGATATAAATCCTCCTATCGATTTGGATGATGAGGAATATGTAATCGGTTTGATAAATTTTGAATCATATAATTCTATCCCAAATATTGAGAAGGGTGTAAACAATTGTTTTTATTTCGGCAGCCCTAAAATATCGTTAGAAACAGGATCATATGAAATTAAAGATATAAAAAATTACTTAAGTAATGCATTTCAGGTCCTCATTAAAGATAAAAATAAATTAATAATTAAAGCAAATAGAAATACATTAAAGGTTGAATTGCTGGCTAGCGTAGACGTTGATTTCCGACCGAATGATACATTTAGAGATTTATTAGGATTCGAACCTCGTTTATTATCCGCAAATACATTTCACATAGCTGATTATCCGATAGACATTCTTAAAGTTAACTCTATATGTGTGCACTGTAACATATCCTCAGGTTCGTATAATAACAGCGCACCAACTCATATTGTTCATCAATTTTTCCCCAACACTGAGCCAGGTGAGAAAATAATAGAGAGCCCTCAACATGCCATATATATGCCAATAAATATTCACCAAATAAGTTCAATTGTAGTACAAATACTCGACCAGAACGGTGATTTAATCAATTTTAGAGAAGAGGTCATCACGGTAAGACTACATTTAAAAAAAGTTGCGCACAATGTTAATTAAATACAATCAACCAAAAATTACTAATAATTACAAATTACCTGCTAACCGATTGGTTAGTCTACAAGAAACCTTTGAGGTGTTAACACCATCCAACCGCAAATTTCTTGAATCAGTTGGTTACAACGTTAACGTTTCAAAATTGCGAAAGAAAATCAAAAAGGCGCAAAAAAGAAAAGGACAACAATTATAATTTGGATTAGAATTAAATTTAAATCAATATTAAAGTGTAAAAATTACATACTGTGCATTAAAGAAAATGGATGCTAATATCTTAACCGTTACCGAGGCAGCTCTTGAAGACAATTCTATAGTTAATGCTGAAAAACATACCCATCAACCCTACTCGGCTACCACCTTTAATAACAATGATGAAATTCGAATTCCAATTCAACAACAAGACGCCTACACGCTTCCATGGAACAGCTTAATCTACATTGAAGGACAAGTAACTAATAAAGATGGGACTAAAATAAAGGAAAAGGAAGTTTATTTGGCAAATAATGGTGTAGCACATTTATTTGAAGAAATTCGATATGAAATTAATGGTATAGTTGTGGACAGGGTGCGAAATCCTGGTATCTCATCCACCTTGAAATCATACGTTTCATATAACAAAAATGAGAGCACTGCACTTATGAATGCTGGTTGGTATGGAAGTTCAGAGCTAACTAGCATATTAGATAGTAATGGGTATTTTAACGTATGTATGCCGTTACGAATGCTGCTCGGATTTGCTGAAGATTTCCGGAAAATTGTAATGAATTTACGACAAGAACTCGTTCTTATACGCAGCAATACAGATGAAAATGCCTTAGTTAATGCTGTAGTCAGTATGGATAAACTAAAACTTGAAATAAGTAAAGTGCAATGGAAAATTCCACATATTTCTGTTGCTGATGCAGAACGCCTCATGTTGTTCAATTTAATTCAAAAAAATGTCGAACTAGAAATTGCATTCCGTAGCTGGGAATTAATGGAGTATCCGGTACTTCAACAAACCCAACGTCACACGTGGGCTATCAAAACTTCATCACAACTAGAAAAACCTCGCTTTGTAATTGTTGGATTTCAAACTAATAGAAAAAATACAATTGGAACGTCTGGCAGTTCATTTGATAGCTGTAATTTAACTAATATAAAGTTGTACTTTAATTCTGAAATGTACCCGTATGATAATTTAAATTTGAATTTTAACAAAAACTGTTTTGCTATCCTTTATGATATGTATGCGTAGTTCCAATCATCATACTATGGTAACACAAATGAACCGATACTAACACCAAAAGAATTTATAAAAGTTGCACCCATAGTTGTAATTGACTGTACCCATCAAAACGAAATTTTGAAAACTGGTGCTGTAGACATTCGATTAGAGTTTGAAACTTCCACTAATGTACCTGCGAATACTACAGCGTACTGCCTCATATTACATGACAGAATTGTAAAATATTCCCCTTCAACTAGTATTGTACGTGTTTTGTAATTAGGCTATAGTATATGTCTAAAGTAAAATTCATAAAATATGTAAGTTTAAAATAAGTATTTTCTAAGATGTTTTTATAAATAACTATATTTTTGTAAAAATCTGTATTTTTAAAATTTAAAAATAAATAACAGTAAAAATAAAAATATGAACGTTTAATTTAAGAAATAACGTCACTTACCAGCTTAAATTTGCTTAGAACCTTTTTAGAACCCTATGACTAAATTATAAAATTACACTTATCCCGATCGATACCAAATTTTTTAAATTGCGCAAAAGTAGCCCGTGTTGTACACTCTCCCCGTATTCCTTTCCTTTTGTATAACTACATTCCTTTTTGTATAACTACATTTAATTAAATAAACTTACATAAAAACAAATCATTATTTTTGTCTTAAAATAACTTTGCAATAGTTGCTAAGACCAAAGCATAGTTCTACCAGCGGGAGGTTTAATGCTAATTTTACTGCACTACTTTTTATATATAAAACAGTTGTTTAAAACAAAACTTCAGTAAGAAATTTTTCCATAATAATAAAAATGGCTGTTAACAACGATCTAGACATTCTCGTAGCGAATGTTGCTGTAGTAAACCAACATTTTGATTCGCACGAAGAGGATGAGGGCTATATGTCAGATGACGGTGTTTATTACAATGAACAGCTGCGTGTCGTGGAAGACGACACAAAAATTTGCATTATCAACACCGGCTACGTAACAACATTCCTCATCGCAGATGGGTCATATAAAAAGTTGTGGATGTGTTACAACTGTATGCTACAATACAGGCTGGTGGTTCCTCTGTGGGCAGCGGGATGGGAACATGTGACCTAGTCTCGTAATTATCAGGATCGCTGCACATACTGCGACTCCTGCGAAACATCTTTAGGAATTGAGTTACCGCGGGAAGCGTGCCATGTATGTCAACCTCCACCTGTAGTTGAAGATTATGTGGTTGTGCAGTACTAAATAGTAAGTGTTGTATAAAAAATGTGTACATAATTAAAAGACATTATTTTTATTGAAATTATTATTATTATTTATTTTAAAAAAATTACATTATAAATTAGTTTTAACTTACATATATTTACCTAGTTTACATATTTATATTTTAATTTCAACTTAAAATTACGGGTGAACATATCCCCAGGGTATTGTGTCTGTATATAAATAATTTACAACACGCTTGTCATCATGTGGACTTAGCGCTAATTTTCTTTGTTTTGTAGTGTACACGTCATGATCTTTTGAATGTATACAAAACTGATTTTTTATTACAGTAGTATTTCCAAACAAACAGTTGTAATAATCCTCAAAAGTAATTGTTTTTACTGTAGTGCCAGTTATTCCTTTAATTTTTTTTGTAACAGGTTTTCCTACTACCTTGTAAGTGTACATTTTCGATTTCAAACCGATAAATTCAGTCATTATTTGACCATTGTTCTCGTCTTTCATGAGACCAATTACTTTTTTGTTAACCAGCGGTATGTTATAAATATTGTTTTTGTCATAGTCAGATGTATCATATTTGTAAATGTCACGTTTTATAATGTCGTAAATATTTATGTTTGAAAAATAATAAATTAAACTGTCTGTATCTGTGTATAGTAATTTCACCTTTTCACCTAATTCCCTTTTTATGTAATTATAATGAAAATCATAAATATAGGTTTTGGAAATATCTAATATTGAAAATCCTACATATACCGGTTTATTAAATTTAACACTTAGTCTATTCATTTCAATAAGGGCTATATCACCATCAAATACTGTGCAACTATGAAAATTTGGCTGAGAAATGTATGATTTTACCCCATTACGTCCACACCACTTCGTTACGAGCTTGATATCTTTATATTTTCGAACATTTTCCATAGTTTTTCCAAACACTGCGTTGTTCATTAATTTATAAAAGTTTTTTTTAAATTCATTTTCCGATCGTTTTCTCAACTCAGTGTTTAAGTCTATATACTGTTTGAGCCACGCACTCTGATTAAACTTCAATACTCGGTGTATTTTGGTTACTTTTAGTCCTAATTGTAAACACTGTTTTAAATTGCGGTAATGAATTACATATTTTGATTTTGAATACAAGTTTGCAATTAGTTTTGAATATTTTGATGTTGGAGGTGTAAAGTGTTCAGGGCACAATGGTAAGTCTTTATGCTGCTCATGTAACTCAGCTGGGTACTCCAAATCTACTTCAAAGCAGTATCCAATATCAGATGTATCGCTAATATTCATTAAATCAAATGAGTAAAAATCCTGCTCTTCTACCCACTCAAATTTTCCGTACGGTAGGTATTGACTCATCGCGGCTCCATACAAATTATTTACATCAAAGTACATAATGTATGATTCATCTAAAGTTGGATTATGTAATTCACCCATATATCTATTGTTAGCTTTCGCGTATCTATTGGAACACTGTGACAAGCCACCACGCATTCCTCGTTCGAAAAACATTATTTTATCCACATCAGTCAGTAATTCTAATTTTACATCTGTGCACTTTAGCATTGCGTCAAACGCAAGTCCTGGTGCTGTGTAGTAGTGTAAAGCGTCAAGTTTATATGACTCCATGCAGTTAGCGCGAAAGTTTTCAAACACATCGGCTAATAATAATACATCAGTTTTCAGGTACAAATCGCTGTATTCACCCAAGTTTTTAACATGAAATTGGTTCCACACGTTACAGGCATGTTGATAGTCTTCGTTGCTGACCCCTTCGCCTCGCAGTGAACTATAAAACTCCTCTTTTGCTGGTAACTGCACTTCATCAAGTTTCTCCCAAGTGTCTAGGTATTCATAGGGGAAAACACCTTTCCTAGTGAGCAGGTGAAATTCGTCATCACTAGCACAATGTTTTCGGGTTAGAGGTTTATCTTTGTCACTCAGGTAAGATGACAGTTTATCAATGCTGCTCGCCATGAACCGGAACGAGTCAATGAAGCGTAAGTTAACTTTTGTTTCACTCACATGCTTTGTAAATGAAATATACCGCTCTTTGTTTATGGGCAGTAGATTTATCCTACCAGGAATATCCTTGACAACGCTTTTTATTATGAAGTGAGCATCGTACCCGCTTAAATTATGAAAAATCACAGGTATGGTGTGAGAATCCCGTAAGTTTAAATTACACCACTGGTGTGCTGCACCTCTAAATTTCCCTGTCAGGTGACAGTGATCTCGAACTTTAATTTGATTATTCAGCAATATTTTTTGCAAATGTGACAGTGGGTTGCAGTTAAAAAAATTTGTTCCTCCTCACATGTTGGCTGTATTGATGCAATTCTCTTCAAAATACCGTCTACATATTGTGCAGCGATATGTAATTTCTCGGAAAACCAGCGTATACAGTTCTTACCACGTGTAATTGCGAAAAATGACAATGAATCATCATAGGAGCATTTCAGGTAGAATGCGATGCTGCATGGTATGTGTTTCTGCACGTATTCGGTATTACACCTTTTTTTACCTTTCACTTTTTACCTCTCGCTAAGAGAGGTATTGGATTCATGCTAAAAATCGCATATCCAGATTTTATTGAATAAGCACGTTTTAAGGTCCCTACAATCCGATTTTAACATTTTTACGATGATGTCTGTGTGTGTGTGTGTGTGTGTGTGTGTGTGTGGATGTGTGTGTGTGGGATGTTGGAAGGACGGTTACTCAAAAACTATAAGACTTAAAATTTGTTTAACAACGTATTTCCCAATCGGACATTCATGGGAAGATCTGAAAAGGTTTTGGTAACAATTGGACAACCGGAAGTAGAAGATTCTTGAAAAAAAATCTTCTAAATATTATTTTTTGAAAATTTTACTTGATAATATTAAAGAAAAATAAATTCTCTTTCTGATACATTTAAATATTTTTATACATATTTTATAGATTTAGAGATAAAAGGAATATAATATATAAAATAATGTTGTAATTAATTTTACAACCGAAAGGATGCCATGGAAAATAGTTGATAATTTAAGTTGTTTGTAATAAATGTCAGTGTCAGAAATCCGAAGACATTACTGAAGACTTTTTCTGGGAAGTAGTACCATACATTATATTATTTCTTAAAGTATTAATAGCTACATAATTAATATTATAGGTATATTACACATTCCTTTCAGAAATACTGTTACTTCCGACAATTAATTGGAATCATGAATTTAAATTTAAAAAATCTAAATATATGGAATTGTTGGCGCTTGCCGCGCTTTTCCCTCTCTAGAGAAACTATCTGCGTGTACGCATAGGGAAGCCATCTGCGCGCGCGCATGAGAAGTCATCTGCGCGTACGCATGTCCAAGGGGACGTCGAGAAAGTCGCGGGAAATATGAATTCATTTTGAATTATTCGAAACTAAATTTTATTTCTTGATAATGTAATTAATAAAAAATCTATCGAAAATAGATAATTTATTAAAGACATTATCAAGAAATGTGAAATATATGTTGAACTATAAAAAAATACAGTACTTAATATGTTAAAGTCTTTATTTTAAAATATATATTACAAGAGGACATATTATTTCAAAAAAGGGATGTTACTTTAAATGTCTGCCAGAAATGCACTGCTTCATTGACCTCGTTACCGATGTTCGTCCACTTTTTAACAAATCTACCCTCTTCTATACTCATTTTTTCTTAAAACTGACCCATAATACTATTTCAACATTCTTTGATGAAGCTTCATGTCCTTTCGCCTAATAATGTAATATTTTGCTGCTCTTCTACGGTGTAAATATCTAAGAGCACCACCATGATGTAAAATCTCCTCGTCCACTTACATAAACCATTTCTTCTGCGAGAATATGTCTTCACTATGCAGGAGTTACAAATATTTCATGTGATTTTTTTTTCTGAAATATTCTTAATTTGTTGTTATATTTTATATCAACCCCGTATAATAATGTTAGTATGAAAATAAATATACTTACCTAAAATATATTGAATGATAAAGTAATATATTGCAATAGAGATACAAATTCACAAATAACAGTTTTAAATGTCAAAGAATTTCGAAAGATGCAATAGAGAATTGTGGGAAATTTACAGCAGTTCTCAAACATATGTTACCTTTTTATAGTATTTTGATATTAAAGTTTGAGAATCCCTGTAAAATCTGTACTACTAAAACCATCTATGAAAGGGTCAGGAAGTATTTCCAAACGCTACTAGATTGAAAACTTGTTATCACGTTTCTGTATGCAGTTTCACCCCCCTGCTCTATAACAACGTTATAACCTATAAATTTATTTGTTGACAGCCTAAAAATGTCATTAAAATGAAAGCAGGAACGGTTTTAGAACTAGAAAATAACTAGAGTTTTTGGCCATATTTTAAATTAAAATATGAATTATTTGCCGTCCTTGCATTAATAACGTACGGAGCGTACGGAAACATGTTCACATGTGTTATTATTTGGTGTTTCTACGACAACACCTTTTCTGTTGATAATGTCCAAATAAAAGTCTCACCCAGGTGATGTCAAAAATCAATCAATCAAAGTACTGAACTTTTTGATATTTCACTTGAATTGCAAAGACAATTTAAAGAATAATCCTATACTAAAAGAATTATAGACTAATCAAACAGGGCAGCAGCTGCAATACCTTCAGAAATGTAAATATGAAATGTAAATTAATTTCATTTTTCTATTAATTACATTTAAATTTATTTCAGAAAAAAATATATTTCAGTACCAATAGAATAAGGATTCTAATTATAATAATAGTTCTCTTAATATCTGTTAAACGTATGTTTCTTATAGTTTCAATGATTGTACTTTATTCTAATTTTATATAAATAATTTTAGAATATAAAATAGTTATGAGAGTGAAGAAAAAGTCTAATAAGCAAGAAAGTATATATCAAAAAAACTACAAAAGAAACTTGCGGAAAGATGAAGAATACAAAGAAAAAGAAAAGGAAGGGAGAAAAAGAAAATTTCAGGATAGTGAATATAAAGAAAATGTGAATAAATTAAATAATAATTATAAAAAGCAAAAAAGAGAAAATAAGGATTATAAAGAAAATGAAAAACAAAGAAAAAAAGAAATGATGGAAACTCGAAGAAAAAATATAGAATATAAAGAAAAAGAGAATGAAAACAACAAAGAACATATGAAAGTACTAAGAGAAAAAATAGAATATAAAGAAAAAGAGAATGAAAACAACAAAGAACGTATGAAAGTACTAAGAGAAAATATTGAATATGTAGAAAGAGAATATGAGACCCATAAAAACTACTTAAGTGATTTAAGAAAGAACTCAACATATAAAGAATATGAGGAATTAAAAAATAAAAATAATATGAAGATATTAAGAGAGACCACAGAATATCGAAAGAAACATAATGAACGTAATAAAGAAAATATGAAACTATTACGAGAAAGTGCTGAGTACAAAGAGCAGGAAACTGAAAGAAATCGACAAAATATGAAACTATTACGAGAAAGTGCTGAGTACAAAGAGCAGGAAACTGAAAGAAATCGACAAAATATGAAACTATTACGAGAAAGTGCTGAGTACAAAGAGCAGGAAACTGAAAGAAATCGACAAAATATGAAACTATTACGAGAAAGTGCTGAGTACAAAGAGCAGGAAACTGAAAGAAATCAGCAAAATATGAAGATGTTGAGAAGAGATACAGAATACAAAGAAAGAGAAAACATCAATAATATGGAAAATATGATGAAAAGGAGAGAAAAAATATCGTATAGAGAAAAAGAAAGAAAAAATGATAAAATTTCTAAACAATTGTCTCGATGCAATGATTTATTAAAATTCAGAGAAACTTTCTACAATAATTTATTACGTACAAATTCAGAATATTCAAAATTACTTCTGAGTTTTATCAAAACGCGCGGACTTCTTCCCGACATGGTGTGCTGCTGCTGCGAAGGACTATTTTTCCCACATTCTGTCGTATCCTTCAACTTGTCTAAATTGAAAGAATTTTTTTCTGAAGAATTTGTTGCAAAAATTTTTAATTATAATTCTGTTTATATATGCCGTACATGTCAAAATTCTGTACTTAAGGGTATGGTTCCAAGATTAGCAACATCAAACGGCTTAAAATTTGTCGATATTCCGGAATGCATAAAAAAATTAACATCTTTAGAAGAAAGAATGGTGGCGCCGTATATAAATTTCATGCAAATTAGACCGTTAAAATCCTACGTTTTAAATCCACAACTGGGAATTAAAGGGAGTGTGGTAAATATTCCCGTTGAAATTAACGACATGTTGAAAGTCTTACCCAGAAATTTTAATAACATGGCAACGATTCAAGTAAAATTAAAACGACATATGCTTCATTCATCACATTATATGTACGATTCTATTCGGCCTTCATTAATTTACGACGCATTAAATTACTTACTTGAAACACCACTCTATAAAAAACACGAAATTAAAGTCGACACGTTTTATTTCAATCAATACGAGAAAGATTTTGACACCGAAATTAATTTTATTGTGGATAAAAATGATGCAGACAACTTAAATTCTTCAAATTCTAATTTAGACGGCCTAAGTGTAAATGATTTCCTTTCCCTGGAAGAGGAAGACAAAATTGATGTTGAAGATGAAGTGGATGATGAAGTGTTACTAGTGGATGGGAATAAGGAAGTAACAGATAAAATTAGGATAATTGCTCCTGGTCAAGGAAAATTTCCTGTTCCCTGGCATATGGTTGAGGATATCGACGAATTATGTTTTCCGAAAATTTTTTGTGGATATAAATTTGATATTCCTAATTTTATTTCGTACACAGATCGGGCAAAATCAGAAAGTAGAAGATGGGATAGAAGATCATGCATTCCAACAAGAATTTTATTCATGGCCAAGAAAAAATTGGAGCAAACATGTTTGGCAAGTATAAATGTATGTCTCAGAAAAAATAAGCGCACAGACGGCATAAAGGTAAGAAATATTTTAGATCAAAATTTTCTTCAAAATTTAATTAAATTAGACACCGGTTATAAATTTTTAACTAATATTCGATCATCACCGGCGTATTGGGAAACTAAAAAGAAAGATTTAATGGCAATGATTCGTCAACTGGGTAAACCAACAATATTTTTAACTGTTTCTTCCGCTGAGAAATGGTGGCCGGAATTAATTAAAACGTTATATAAATTAAATAATAATAAAACCATTTCAAATAATGAAGCACTAAATTTAGAAGAAAATGAGAAAACGGAATTAATTCGAAATGATCCAGTAACATGCGCGAGATATTTTGATTTTAAAATTAATAAATTGATGAGGCTTTTGAAACAAAATTCTAGTATTTTTCAAAATTATTATGTTGAAGATAGTTATGAAAGGGTGGAGTTCCAAATGCGGGGATCACCCCATGAACATATATTCCTTTGGTTGAAGGATGCTCCAAAATTTGATTCCTTTGACAAAATTAATGTTCAAGAGTGTATTTCATTTATCGATAAATTTATAACATGCCATTATAATCCGGAAGACCCATATATGGCCGTACAAAAACATAGACACACCCATACTTGTTACAAAGGTACCAAAAATAAGAATAAATGCCGATTTAGTTTTCCAATACCCGTAATGCCTAGAACTATGATTCTAGAACCTTTATCAGACAATGAACAAAATTCAAAATTAAGTGAAACATACAAAAATATTAGTAATTTAATGAAATTTTTTTATACTAAACAAGAAATTATTTCTTTTGAAGACATTTTGTTGAAATTAAATTTAACGGAAGAGGAGTACATAAATTCAATTAGATACACATTGAAAAGGCCTCAAGTATTTTTAAAAAGAAATAGTTTGGAAGTTGGGCTAAATTGTTACAATAAAGATATTTTACACCTTTTTGAATCAAATATGGACATGCAATTCATTTTGGAGGAATACGGAGTAGCTTCTTATGTCATAAATTATGTGGGTAAAGTTGAGGCAGGTCTATCAAAATTATTGCGGGATGCAGCTGTAGATATTAGAAATGATAATAGGAACGTCAAAGAAAAATTTAGAAAAATTGCCAACTTATTTTTAAACAGCAATTTAATGTCGGCTCAGGAAGCGACATATCATGTACTTTCATTGCCATTATCGAAAAGTAGTAGGCAGACAATTTTCATAAACACAAGTCCTATGAAAGAACGTGCGCTTATGCTAAAATCAGCAAAAGAATTAAGAACACTGGATAAAGATTCTACCGACATATATATGCAGGATATAATTACAAAATATAGTAACCGTCCACAATCTTTAGATAATGTCTGCCTTGCAACCTTCGCTTCAAAATTTTATAAAAAGAAATGTGAAAATTCTGAAAATGATGATGACGAAGATCAATTCAAAACACGAGAGAAACCGGCCATTTTACGTTACCGACGTTTTAAGTTACTCCAAGATCCTCATAATTATTATCGAGAACAAGTGTTATTATTTTTACCATGGAGAAATGAGCAAAATGAAATAGAAAATGAAAATTGTGAGTTACTCTACAATCTAAATTTAATAATTATCGAAGAAAATAGGCGTACTATATCGGTTATGGGGGACGATATTTTAGAACAAGCTTTGGAAATAGTTCAAAATCAAAATCAATTTGCAGACGAAGAAGACTTTCAAAATTTAGTTGCAGATCAGTTACCAAACGAGCAACAAATAGATATTTTAGATCAAGAAGGAAAGGAAATTATCAAGGACAAAAGAAATTACCATTTTTTGTGCCCAAGACCCATTTCGGCAGTTGATTTATTCAAAATTATGTTGAATTTAAATTATAAACAAAGAAAAATTGTGATGCATATTTTAAATTGTTTTAAAATTGGGAAGTTACCATTACGGATATTTTTAAGTGGTTCTGCAGGCGTCGGTAAAAGTATGGTAATTAATTGTTTGTATCAACTAATAACACAGTATTTCGATGATCTTCCGTCATCATCGAAAGACCATTTAAAAGTTTTGCTTTGTGCTCCATCAGGGAAGGCTGCATTCTTGATCAATGGTATAACTTTGCATACTGCTTTTGCTTTACCAGTTTCGCAATATGGCGGCCAGATGCCAGAATTGTCAGTAGACATAGCTAACAAAATTCGGGAAAAATTAATACATCTTAAACTCATGATAATTGATGAAATTTCGATGGTCGGTAGCACTTTATTCAGTCGGGTGGATACAAGATTACGACAAATTATGGGGATAAATAAATCATTTGGTGGCATTTCGGTAATTTTGGTAGGAGATTTAAATCAGTTACCTCCTGTTATGGATTCTCCTATCTATAAAGCATCAAAATTAAACAATATGGGCGAATTATTAGATCAAAATCCATTGTGGGAAGAATTTAATTTTTTTGAATTGACAGAAATTATGAGGCAGAAGGATGAAAAGAAATTTATTGTGGCATTAAATAATTTAGAAACTGGGCAATTAACTGAGGAAGACATAAATTTATTTAAAACAAGACATGCAGAGGAGAATATTGTTCCAGAAAATGCAATTAGACTATATTCAGATAATAAAAATGTAAACACATATAACGACAGCAAAATTCAAAATCATCCCGGCGATTTAATAATTTCGGAAGCAAAGGACACGATTTTGGGAAAGGTTGCAGAAGCAACAAGGAAACGGGTGCTGGAATCATTGAAACATAAATCTACCTCCGATTTTAATGGTTTGCCATATATAATAAAGTGCAAAATTGGAATAAAATACATGCTAACCTCTAATATTGACGTAGAAGATGGTTTAGTAAATGGTGCGTGTGGTATTTTAAAATTTATATCAACTAACTCAGAAATAAATATTCCATCTAAACTTTGGATTGATTTTAATTCCAAAATTATCGGCAAAAAATTAAGAACTCAATATTTGGACTTCATGGAAAGAGAAAATATCAACAAAATTTTAGTACCAATTTCGAAACTTAGTCTTTCATTAAATATTACAAATAAATTGCAACATCAAACCATTAGAACACAATTTCCTCTAGTTCCAGCAGAAGCCATCACTATCCATAAAAGCCAAGGACAAACATATGAAAATATATGTATTGATCTTAATTCTTGCAAACGACTAACACGACAGATGCTATATGTCGCTTTTAGCAGAGTCACAAAATTATCTGGTTTATGTATATATTTTAGGAACTTTTAAAACACCAAAAACTTTAAAAACTATTGATCCCATTAGTGAGGAAATAAAGAATTTAAGAACTAAAAAGCAACTACACCTTTCGTTTAATACTTTGGAAAATATCAATGACAAAATTATAGTATATCAAAATATTTGTTCTTTATCTTCAAAACTAAAATATATTTTAAAAGATCAATGGTATTGGGAAGGAAATAAAATTATAATATTATCAGAAACTTTGACAAAATCTAACTACAAATTCCAAATTCCAAATTATAATATCATATTTAGGTCGGACGTGAAAAATAGTTCTCGTGGAATTATATGTTTGGCAAAAAATGGTATGAATATAACAAATGTTAACCATATTTTGGAATTTTATAACAACTCTTGCATTTCATCTCATACTGAACTCTTCTGGTTTAAAATAGAAAGTTTTTGGATAATTTCTGGATATAAATCACCTTCTTTTCCAAATAGTAATTTTGAGAACATTATATATAAAATTTTTAAAACAAAATTATTGGAAAACATTATTGTTATGGGAGATTTTAATATGGACGTAATGTGTGAAAATTCAAACTTACTTAAATTTTTTGAAAAATATAATTTTAAATCCTTGCTTTTAAAACATCTACCATCTACAAACATGAACACCCAAATTGATGTTATCTTCAGCAATAAACCAAATTTACTTTCTGGTATATATGAAACGTACTTCTCTTACCACAAACCAATATTTGTTAATCTAAATGAAGACCACCAGCAAATTAAAGACTGTTCACAATCTGCTGAAAAAAGTACAACCAATATTATTTCCCAAGTAACATTTGATTCTGTGATGATCGATAATGATTTAAAAGATGATATAATTCAGAAAGAAGATGAAAATATAACAGACTCATCTTTACAAATCTTAAATAAAGACTTTCTTCTGTCTGTCATCATTGCTCTTCAACAAATTCATATTTTAAACACAAATTTACCAAGCAATGAATTTAGAGGAAATTTACAAATGATATGTAACAGATATGAAAATTTCATATACATAATTAATAACGAAATTGCTGCATCTGAAAGCGCCATTTATAGGAACCAGACTATTGACAGAATTAGAAATAATAAAATTTATTCTTCTTTAAAACAAAGAGCAGTAGTCCTACGTGCTAAGGGAGATGGGTCCTGTCTCTTCAGATCTCTTTCTTTATGTCTGTTTGGAACAGAAGAATTATATCCTTGTATTCGTTTGTCTTGCTGCTTCATTTTCCTCAAATATTTTGATTATTTTGAAAACCCTGATAGAATGAACTTCTTATATGAATACGACACAATGCAAAATTTAATAAATGAAACTGCATCACAAAATGCGTGGGGTCATGCAGCACATATCAAGGCCATTTCTGTAATTTCGAAACGAAATATTTATTTATATCAAGCTATAGAAGAAAATGATTTATATAAAAACATTTCGTTCGATGAACTTCAAAATTATTGTAATTCTGGCATGATAAATACTATGCATGTATGGTTTTCATATAATATTGAGGGACAGAATTTAGATGAAGAACAAGAAGGAAGCACAAAGAAACCGATTGCAATACTACTCACTGATCCTGGAACGAATGCAAGTCATTATTCTGCTGTAGTCCCACGTGGACATGAATACTGTATATTGAAACCAAAATATCGTGGAGATTTGCGAGCAGACCAAAATAACACCAGAATAATAGACGTCATAGATATCAACGAGTAAAAGTTCTTTATAAATTAACATCAAAATTATTTATTGCCTGGCTGGACGGAGAGACAAAAATCTCTCCTTTGGATCAACATATTCCTTTCTCATTTGGTATTAAAACAAAAATTTAAATTATCTAAATAATTTTCCATTTACAAAATATATTCAAAAAATACAATTCAGTGTTAAAGTAAAAAGCCAATTTCAAATAAAAATATATAACAAAAGTAGCATACACATATATTTGAATTGAAAGTTATAATATTGTTACACGCAATACGAATTGTATTACTTAATAAAACTTGAGAAATCCTTCATTATGATTCAATGGAAATGCCACAAGGTTGCTAAACAAAATAAAACATTGTAGGAGAAGGTACACTCACGTATGAAATGAAAAAGGGGGGAAATAAAATTTCCTTGTCTTATTCACACTGTTTTATAATTATATATATATAAATATATAAATAAATTATAGAACAGTAAATAAGACAAGGGAATTTTATCCCCCTCCCCCTTTCAAAATTCAACATGCCCAACTACAATTTAGGCAGACTAAAATTTATGTAACAGAATTTATGGAAATAATTTTCCAATGAAACGTTAAAACCGCAAGGTGCATCGAGAATTTCAAATATTATTGGTGGGTCGGAACTATTATGTTTCGAGTCATTGTCCCTGTTACATAAATTTTAGTAGCAAAATGGTCTTAGAATGAAAGAAAATAAATATCAGTTACAGTAAAAAAATTTGAAAGATGTCCGACCAAGGTCGTCTACGAATTGTATGAATTCATATTTTTGCTCCGCCCATTATGACAAATTCAGGAGTGTCGTTTGCTTAGTTTTTATGAGGGTATTTAATTCTGTTATTTTATTATAATAAAAAATATAATATATATACCGGGTGGAACATCATACCTGTGTACATAGGCGATTCATATGAGAAAAACAGTTTTTTCGTGCGCATTGCTCCCCAAATTATTTTAGACAAAAATGCTTCAAATAGAGAGCATAAAATTCTGCATCTAAATCAATAAACAGAATTTTACATGCTTTGTAACGACACAAATTAAATAAGAAAATATTGAAAATTACGTTGAAAATATCAAATAGCCATGGAATTGAAACAAAAATAGAAACAAATAAATAGGTAAATTAAATTCATACAAAAATCTCCATACCTATTATTACGACAATTGTACATTTCAATGAAATATTTATTTTTTATAGGATTTATTCATTTTGATATTTTACCGTCAAATTAGTTATTTATCTGTCAAACGTCAGACATTTACTTGTTTCTATTTTTGTTTCAATTCCATGGCTATTTGATATTTTCAACGTAATTTTCAATATTTTCTTATTTAATTTGTGTCGTTACAAAGCATGTAAAAGTAATTCTGTTTATTGATTTAGATGCAGAATTTTATGCTCTACAACATTTATTTGAAGCATTTTTGTCTAAAATAATTTGGGGAGCAATGTGCACGAAAAAACTGTTTTTCTCATATGAATCGCCTATGTACACAGGTATGATGTTCCACCCGGTATATATATATATATATATATATATATATATATATATATATATATATATATATATATATATATATATATATATATATATATTACAGTAAAACCAAGTATTTAAAAATAAGATAATAACACAATGTCAGTGTCAGTGGCTCTGACGGAAAATAATGTATTCGTACGGCTATGAATCAAGGTAATATATCTCAATTAATAAATAAACCTACGTTAGAACGAAAGTATTATCAACAACTTGCATCGTTTTAAAGTGGAATATCTTAACTTAGTTGAACCAATATTCATTTTTGAAAGATAAGCGTGTTATATCCATCCTTATCGCATACTCTTATAAACTTTGCAAAAGAAAGAGATAAATATATGCCCATATCTTAATTTATTCGTGATACACGTGACCTTGATAGGACATCTTTTAAAAATTTTACTGTACATGCTCTTTATGAATTTCAAATTAAATAAACAAACATCTTTCTCATATTATAATTAACAATAAAATAACAAACAGACCAAAAACCCTCATAAAAAATGAAAGAGCTGATAAAATAACTGATTTCTATGACAATAATTTTAATAATTAATCAGTTAAAAACCAGCTCCCGACAATGACTTGGAACATAATAGTTTTGCGCCCGAAACCAATAATATTTGGAATTCTTGTGCACTTTGCAAGAAACAAAACAAAAGTGTGGTTAACTGAAAAAAGATCGCGAGCATGAGCATAAATTTATTACATAAGCTCGCGTCCGATTCATGTTTCAAAAACAAATCCGCAGAGCGATAGATACATACATAAAAGTGAATAAAAATCGCAATGGTATGAATGTGCCTGTATGTGTATGAACGTATGTGTGTTTTTATTTTAAAAATCGAGTTTTCAGATTTTAGGATTCCACCGTCCTTTTCTTATAAATTTAATTTCAATTTAAATTTTTTAATAAAGTTAATTTGTTAAATCAAGTTTTTTAAGGCGGTGGTATCTACTTTTCAACCATAAAAATCTATATATTTCATTTAAATAAAATATATTTTAACTTTATATAGTTGTATTGTAAAATTTATGGCAACTAGAATCATTTTAAATTTTTAAAAAAGTAAATTATAAATCAATTTTTTTTTCTAATACATAATTAACATAATAAACAAATAATAAGTTGAAAATAAATCATTTTTAATTTCAAACAAATAATACTTAAATTTTAAAACAAAATACAAAATTAGTAAAAAATAATTCAAAAATGTTTCTACAAGAGGTAATAATTACAAGGATTTTTTTGTTTTAATAAATACAATTTGTTTTACAACAGGAATAACCCAAATTCAAATTTAAAAAATTCGATAATTCGAGGAGAGAGTCCACAAACCTTCACATCTACATATGTGCGTTTACGCTGAAGAACAACTGACCTGTCCTTGGCCATTTCTTTTACTCTTCCCCAGCTGGCATTTTTACTCGCCAGGATTGCCCCACTAATATTCAATGAACATCTAGGTCTACTCTTTAACCTTTTCCCTACACTCCCATTTCCCACATTTTTTGAACATTGTTCTATTCTATTATTTAGCTCAAATTCCATATGGCCCCCATGGTCTAATTTAGCAACGGGAAACTTGAAATTCTCCACTTGATTTCACATAATATTTCCTACTGTGATATTATGGGTTTTCCTCAAATAATCTGTTCCACAAGTGTAAGGATTGAGCTTGCTTCACGTACATTTATTGATACTTCTCGGACTAGATCATGTAGGTATTTAAAGGATAAATAGTAAGGAACTTAGGATTCTATTTTTTAATAATATTTACAAGTTTTTTTTCAAAATTACATTAATACAATTTCTTTTTCAATAGGATAAATTATAGCCATCTCATGCATAAATCCTAGAGTCTATGGCTTCAATGTACATTCGGAGGACTTCACAAATCTTGATATCTGAACGAGAATTACGAAAAAAAGTATGTTTAAAAAACATTATTATTTTCTATTAACTAATCTTCAAAATTATTATGATGTTTGTATTATAATTATTAATATTTCTAAATGGCATTACGATTCTACTGACATTAAAATGTCAGTGTATAAATATATGGATCTTTATTATTATTTTCATTTATATTAGATGTAATTCCAATATTGCTATCGAAATTAAAACCTAAATACATATTTACACTACAAAATACAATTTCACTGCTAACTTAATATCTATTTGAGACTGCCTGAAACTGTTTTGAATGCATCTTAATTGTTCTATTCGTATTATTAAAAAGTCAAATTTTTATTTTTCAGTTTAGTTGCATTTAATTTTTAGCGACACATATTGCTATCTTTTTAAAACCAGTTTCTATAGTAGGCTGCGCGAGAAACAGCAATAGTGTGATGTCAAATATCTATATCAATATTTTAATTGTTACTCAACAGTTCATTATATAATTACGAGATCATATCCGAATTTTACTATCTAAACAAAGACCTTATACGATTTTATTTTGTGCTTCCCGTGTTTTTCATAATATAAATCAATTAACGCACTCAGCCACGCGTAAATATACCCCTTAATATCATATTAATAAATTTCTTAGGTACCCGAACTCGAAATAGCTCAAGAAATTGAGCTAAAAGTCCCAGATACTCAAAAGGCTGAAGAATAGAATACAGCCACTCGAATGTTCACATTTTGTTTGACAACTAGTAGAATCTGCGAATAATCCCTTAATTCAAGATAACCCTAAATCTCTGAAAAGGTTCATACCCACGCCAGAACCTTAAAATCTCTAAATCAACCAAATAAAGTTAATAGTGGGATCTCATTCGTTAAACAAAAGGTAATAATTAATTTTGTAACACTTATTACAATTTCTTTTATAATAGCAAAATCATTTTAGTCATTAGAAAAATTTGAAGCATCGACGAGATAATGTACAAACCATGGCATCTATAAATGGGAACACACAGTCTGCAGATAAACATAGCTAATGACGACTAAGGGGAGATTTTACCTCTCGCTAATTTTTATGATAGAGATGCCGTAATAAGTTACTTCATTGAAAGAAAAATCCAGCAAAAAATGCGTCATCATCGGTAAAGGACCAGAAATTCTAAATAAATGTCCTGCTTTTCAAAGTTTTGTACAAGAAAATATCAAAAAAAGGTACAGTATATTTCAATAGATAAATCAGTTTGGTACTTTTGTAATTCATTTACATAAATAACGTTTAAAATTATCTCTTTGTAAAGTATTATTATTATTATTTATTTAATTCGTGCTTCATACAGCATTGAATTGTTAGGCAATTATTTACATTATATTTTGTTTCATGATACTACTTTTCATACAACATATACATTGTTCAATTTAAATCTAATTGAAAGTAAAGTAGGTACATAGCATTGTTAGCCATTTGTAAATTTTGTTTATTTTTAAGTACAATCTTCCTTAATTATAATTAATGAATTTTTAATGTTGTTTTTCTAAATGTGTAGATAGGAGATTAACATGGGAAATCAGTTTATTGCAGACTGTTCCCCCGTTTTGATTCTCAAGTTATTGGTTAAAACGAATTGTGACATATCTATATTCATACGAAGTTACAAAAATTCAACATTAAAATAGACATACTTTATAATTATTTGGTATCATTTGATACAGATTTTTTTATCTTTTACACCTTGAAAAAAAAAACCTGTTTTAGTAATTATTGTTGTTAATTATAATTTTTTTAAGTTCAAACAAAATCCCTTCCAAGTAAATGGTTCTTCACGAAAATTTTACACGAACGTAATCAAGTGTGATCAAATGTGGACGTTCAATATATTTATAAATATTTTCAAGATTCAGATTATGAACAAGATGAAAGAAGACAGGAATTGAATGAATCATTTTCCCGAAAACTGACTTGTGATACACGTTTTACACAAGCTGAAATGACGGTTTTATTTCGGCCGAAAACATAAACTTGTAATTTTTTTACGTTTTTCAAAATCCAGAAGAAATTTTCTGCAATACAAATATGAAATCGAATGAAAACAAAACAAATCACGGCTACTATAATTTCATAACAAGAATTAAAATTTGTTCTTCATTATTCTACATTGAATGTCAAAAAATCCCAGATTATTGTATCTTAATTTTGACCAAAGGAAAGCAGGTAATAGATTTTTTAATGTTTAATAATTTCTAATTAATAATTTACAAAATTTCAGGTGATGAATTTTTCGTATTTTTATAATAAAATTGAACAAATATGGATTCAAAACTGTTTCACCATTTTTACGCCCACATGGTATATCTTCATCCTTACCGACATCTGCGTTCAAAGTAGATTGGCACACCAAGCAATGGGTTAAATGCCGTGTTGAAATATATATTTCTTCTTTATATCTGCTTGCAATGTGAGGAGATTTTTTGTTCCTTTTTAATACGGAAGTAAGTATTCATTCAGGTATTTTTCAAAATTATTAAATAGTACAATTCTTTCATTTAAGATCGAAGAGACAAAGTAATTTATTTGTCACAATATTTGATTTGGCACCACACCGAAACGATAGTTGACCCAAGCCAGTCAAGTAGAATTCTAACAAAAACATAATAAACATGTACAAATAAAATCTATAGAGATGTACGGATATGTATGATATACATGCTCCTTTAAGGTAATGTTCAATTACGTATTTACATGTTATATTTTTTCAAATTTAATCTTATAAAAATGGGCTATCATTAACAATGCAATTAACAATAATTTGTTAAAAAATAGAACAATATCAAACGCCTCCAATGGCCAAAAAGAAGAATAATACACGAGAGAAGATTTGGCTAAGGCAACATTAGCTGTTCTAAACTGTGCTATTTTCTGGAGGAATACAATTTAGCTAGGCCATTTCTCTGCCAGTTTTTGCGGACGGTTTTTCCACTGGCGTGAAGGAGGGATCCTGGGAAAAGATGCATCCTCGCCGTCCTAGTTAATGCCTGGCGATGCATCAGGCCTAATATATTGTATTAATGTCACATTTAGCGATGTTTGTATTAGTTCATTTTGTATATATTATGCCACTCTATATATAAAAGTCACTCATATCCAGCATAAACTATAACAATTGACTTTAATTTATTTGCAAATTCGTATGTGACTAATAGGCGATAGGAAATAAGTGATGACATCTGATGGTATTTTTCGAAATTATAATTGATGTAATAAGTTATGCACGTGACATTGTCTTGGTTGTATAAACATAATTGTTATCTATTATGTTTGTAATATTTTGGTTAAGAAGAAATAATATCTCTCGCAATTAGTAAATGTTAAATTATTCCGTTAACATTAGTTTCATTAAAAGCCAGTTTGGCGCTACGATCTTATTTCCCAATACCTATTTTTTACTATATAATAAAATATTATATTTGTGTGTTTTGTCAGATTTATTTTTATCTTTAATTGTAATATTGTATACGCATAGGCATGTTATTAATATTATGTTTATCTTTTTCCTATAATTGGGGCATTTTGTCCTGTTTGATTGAATCTGTAAATGATTAGTATCGATTTATTCATGTTATTTTAATTATTAGCATTTATTCATTCTATTATTTGTATATTTAACGAAACGCCACTAATGTGGAACTAAAATGTCCTTCTGCAGCCATTTAGAATTGGAGAACTACGTAGGGTACATATAAAATGATTATACTCAAGGTATGACAATGACGTACCTCGCTTTTCGTCCGCCATTTGCGGACCACTGTCATATTCATAGTTGTGCAAATTATTATGTATTTTCGTGTCTACTTTATTTTAATACAAAACACATTTAAATATACTTCTAATATTTATTGAAATTGTAAGCAATACTTTCATTTTATTTATATGTGTATTTTCTTAAGATACTCACTACGATGACCCGAAGGGACATCCGCCAATGAAGTGAAGACACCGTCGGCCAGGCGGGCAGTGGTGCCGGTAGGGGCGGAAGGGGAAGGGGGCGCGGCCGATGGAGGGGGCGGAGAGGACGAGGGGGCAATTGGCGAGGGCGAAGAGTAAGAAATATGTTCACATAAATTAAAAACTAACATTATATTTAAAAAATGTTTCTAGGGTCAGTGCTGGGCCCTCGCCAACATGCTGAAAACTTCTAATTCAGGAATATAAAAAAATAAAAAAATATTTTGAAATTTTTATGTGTATATATATATATTAATGTTATGATACTGTGATCTGTTGGTATTTTGAGTGGATAGCTTGCGTACAAGTAATTAATTTTAACCAGTCACTTATTTTACATTTAAACTAAAGATATAATAATAATAATATATTTATTTACCAAACAGCAGGCCAATTACTTTAAACGTGAAATGCTAACGCTAACATTTTCATTTGTACAAATTTCAAACAAAAGCCGGTCGACCTGTCAAAATTTTGACACTGATACCTGACAGCCCTTTACAAGATCACTGATTTGTACGCAAGCTATCCACCCAAAATACTAACGGCCGAATTCACCATTCCTTAATCATGAGTTGATTCACAGATCAACGCTGATCCTAAATCAATCCAATTCACCATTACAAATCAAGCTAATCTACTAATCAAAATCAATGATCAACTGATTCGTCATATTCCATGAATCAAGGACTGATCACACCTTTGAATCCCAATTTTAACATTTATAGCTAAGTTAGGATTCTGGCTGTTGTACCCATTTGTAACTTTAGCGCATCCTTTTTCTTTATCTTTATTTAGAATCGCATTGGTTTTATTATTTTAATTCTACTTTCACATCTTTCATTTTCACTATATTTAAAAACACTCCTTTATTGGAATCAGTGTAATTTCTACCTATATCGAAATAAAAATATAATATTATTATAGGAAAATTATAAAATATATTTTATAAATAAATGGAAAAACTTACATATCAATACCTTTTTAACGGAAAGTACAATTACCCCGAATAAAATTCCATGACAGTTACATTAACAGTCAAAAACCAAAACAAAACTGTGAATCAGTTGATCATGATTTCTTGATTCAGAAATCAAGTTGATGAATTAGAAGATACGTAGATCTACAGATCAGCTTGATTTCTTAATCAACTGATTATTAATCAACGGATTGATAGTGAATTCGGCCGTAAGAGAAATGAAAACTTATCACAGTATCATAATAATATATACACAAAAATTTGAAAATATTTTTTTATTTTTTGAAATCATTTAATAATTTCCCAACCATATTGGCGAGGGCCCACCACTGACTCTAGAAAAAAAATTTAAATGTAGTGTTTGTTTTTAATTTATGTGAACATATTTCTTACTCTTCGCCCTCGCCTATAGCCACCTCTTCTCCCCCGTCCTCGACCGCGCCCGCGCCCCCTTCCTCTGCTTCCCTCGCTGACTTCCGGTTCTATACATAGTGAAATAATACTAATTATATTTAGATAATGTCTTGAATTTTTCTTGTACTTACTTCCTCCACCACCTGATCCCCCCCACCTTACCCTCCACTTTTTCCCCCGCCGCCCCCTCCACTTTTTCCCCCGCCGCCCCCTCCACTTTTTCCCCCGCCGCCCCCTCCACTTCTTCCCCCGCCACCCCCACCACTTCCATTTCTTGAAAATTAATTAATTGTAAATAATGTCTTAATATGTGTAAGAGTAAGGAATATGAGTGTGGCCGAGGCGAAATATGTCTGCTTAGAAAGGAATATATGGCGAAGGATGTTTGTTTCCTAACTACTATTGTGATCCGGATGCGGTATTACGCTACTGATAATCGGTCACTTTAATATGTTTAAGAGTAAGGATTTATTGTATGATGTTGTTCTTATTGGATTTGTGCGAATCCTCTAATGGTGGCTTCCCACGGCGTGTGATTTCACGGGCCGCGCCGCGCCGATTTGTGCGGGCGAGCACGCGCCGCAGGCGAGCCCGCGCCGAACTCTTCCTATGGCGCGTGTGGACCCGAGGCATGATGCTTAGTTTGGTTTGAAGAACTATTCCAAAATGTCGCGAGAAGAAAGCATTGCTGTTGCTGCAGCCGCTTTTGTATTATTCAGTGGACACCATTTACTGTACAAAGAAAAAAAGAAAATACGCTGGTGGATGTCGTCATTCATTCGTTTTCATATAAAGTCAAAAACTCAAAAATAGCCTCGTTCGACCACTGCATATTGACGTTTGACAACACGAAGGTACGAATGAAATGTAATGAACAAGAAATGACACGCTCACCAGCAACAATCCGCGCCATCACGGGCCGCCACGCGCGCGCTCGCGTCGCGCCGTTTCGCGCCTTTGAAATTACCGACTTCCAGCGGATCGGGCGCGCCCGCACAGGCCAGGCCGCGCCGCCACGGATGGTACCCTTCCCACGGCGTGTTGGTGCGAGCTGGCCCGACGCGGCCCGCAAAATAACGGGCCGTGGGTAGGGAGCTTAAGTGGGACACGCGTGATTTTATGTATGTATGTATGTCTTAAATATGTATTTTACTTACTATTTTTATCAATTTGTTCTGCCATTTCTGAAAAATACAAAAAATAAATTATATATAATTGATATTTTAAATATACCTTGTACTTACTTTGACATTTGAATTTTATGGAAAACATTTTTGTTTTCCAAGGCTTTTTTTACAAAAAAATTAAAATTCGCATTTGTTTTCCAAATTATATGTTATTCTTATATCGAGTGGTGAATTTGTGTGCTATATAGGAAAAACAATGTTAATTTTTTAATATGTTTGTTGCTTCCCTTCACAATATATGTATGATTTTTACCTCTCGCTAAGAGAGGTATTGCATTCATGCTAAAAATCGCATATCCAGATTTTATTGAATAAGCATGTTTTAAGGTCCCTACAATCCGATTTTAACATTTTTACGATGATGTCTGTGTGTTTGTGTCTGTGTGTGTGGATGTGTGTGTGTGTGTGTGTGTGTGTGTGTGTATGTGTGTGTGTGGGATGTTGAAAGGACGGTTACTCAAAAACTATAAGACTTAAAATTTGTTTAACAACGTATTTCCCAATCGGACATTCATGGGAAGATCTGAAAAGGTTTTGGTAATAATTGGACAACCGGAAGTAGAAGATTCTTGAAAAAAAATCTTCTAAATATTATTTTTTGAAATTTTTTCTTGATAATATTAAAGAAAAATAAATTCTCTTTCTGATACATTTAAATATTTTTATATATATTCTATAGATTTAGAGATAAACGGAATATAATATATAAAATAATCTGTTGTAATTAATTTTACAACCGAAAGGATGCCATGAAAAATAGTTGAAAATTTAAATTATTCGTGACAGATAAATGTCAGTGTCAGAAATAATGAGTAATGAAAGAAAAATGTACTTGGAGAATCCCTTAATTCTTGATCTGTGACTATTATGGAGATGACAAGTCTAGGTTGAAGGACTTAAATTTGTTTCAAATATTATGGGACAATGTACACCAGCACTGTAGACTAGAGTAACTTTGAATTGCGAAAAAGCTATCAAATTCTTCTCAAGTAAGTTGTAAATATTGACAAAATTACACATCGATATAAGAATAATCGGAGTGCAATCTATCCGTCACTTTATTAAAGGGAATTAGTGTTATTTAGATATAACATGTATGAAAAAATAAAATGTAAAAGAAGATATGTAAGAATAGATGCACAATCCAGATATATACATATTAGACCGCCCAAAATTAATGTTTTTACTAGAAGAATATGAAGAGAAAGTAAACAAGGTTGTTCGAATTGAAAATTGCTGTTACCAGCCTAATATTTATATATGGTAAACTCTACTTTGTAATTTATTGTAACATAATTTATGGTAAAATATCTTTATGTTGAGACATGCTATTATTGAATAATAAAGAAGTTTAAACGTCATAGGTTTATATGAATATATTATTTGTATTTATAAAAATATTCTTTGCTTTATGCATACAGCCAGGTAAAATATACGGCGAGAGGTTATGTGCTGGCCACATCAGATTTTTTTTAGTATGCTCTCTAAATCAGCGTATATTACAAAAGGAACTTTTTCCTGATGGTGGAAATTCTTAAATTGCAAATACTTTTCGCATTCACATGGTAATTTAACTTAACATTTATTTTTTAATTTATACATTTCCTTATGTTTATTTAATTTTTTTTCAGTATTAAAATGGTTGAGTCACCTGTCACACAACCAAGTTCGTTTATTATGTTTTGAAAGCTGTTTGCTTAACAGGCGTGACAAATTTTTTATCCACATGTAGTGGTGGTTGACATTATTCCTTAACTCCTTAAAATTAACCTGATCCACATCCATTTTTTCATTATCATTATCCTCTTCTTCTACCCCCTCTTCTTCAGATTCCATTATCATTAAAAGGTGGATGCATTTTTCAAAGTTTTTTTCACTAAGTGCTAGTGGGACAACTTTATGTTTCTTTCCAGCCTTTTGCAACGTGTAAACGTTTATTGATAAGTTGTTCAAGTCCTCAAATTTTGGAACATCCCTTAGTTGTAGTGGAAACCTCAAACCCTCATACTTCAACACTTTAGAGTAGTGGGGGTAAGATAATGTGCGATTAACATTCTCTGACCTGTGTGCTGGTTGTAGTGCTGATACTACAGCCCACAAAAAGCAATAATTGTCATCGTTTTTCACATTAACTACCGCCTTTTTCAGTTTAATGTCGGGAGGTAAATCAATGTATGAACTCCCGGATATTGGTTGGTATTTGTTAATGTGAACCTTCAGGTGTAAAATTTCGGATAATGCCCAGCCTGAATCACGTTCCTGGAATTCTTCCAGTTTTGTTAAAAGATTTTCCAGTATGTAAGTTTTGTACCAGTCATCTAGATTGGTAATGTTGCTAATGACCTCATTTCTCGTGTTGAATGTTTTTATTTCCACGGTTCCAGTATGTGGCAAAATGAATTCGGCACTGAATACTACATTTACCTTGATCATTGATACCCGCCGTGCTGCATTAATTTTATTCTTGAAAATTCTTAAGCATTTTTCCAGAAATAATTTTGGATCCTTAAAGGTGCTGTTGACGATAATTCCTGTCCTGATTCTGCTTACAAATCGGGATTCCACTTCCTGCCACACGAGGTTTGATATTTTTGTTAATGTTCCACCGGTACCGGATCCAGTTTTTAAAGTCGCTGTTTTTAACCGTTTAAGCTGTTCACGATAGTACTTCAAAAGTGCCAAATTCGCTTCCAGCTTGCTCACGTTTACATCCTTGTTTGACGTAACACCCTTTTTAATATATCTTGATATCATCAAAATAAGTTTATTTACGTGCTTGCGCCAGACTTCAGCTTCATTAAAAGTTTTAATAATTTTAATTGCATTTGATATATTTTTAACCACTTGGTCACTAAGTTCACAAGCGGAAGCCATGTTAAAAACAACTGAAATGAAAATTCTACGCTTGTGTTTATATTCAAACCAGTATTTCTAGAACACGTGCATGTCAAATGCTGGTCTATTTTTAGAGCATGACTAATCACCACATCCGGTTCCAACCAGTTTTTCTAGAACACGTGGATGCCAGATGTTGGTCTATTTTTAGACCATGATTAATAACCACATCCTGTTTGCTGTAACACGGACATGCCAGATGTTGGTCTATTTTTAGCTAATGCAGGGTCATTGACTTGAACGCGTGCATGCCAGATGTTGGTCTATTTTTAGCTGATGCAAGGTTAGTGACTTGAACACGTGCATGCCAGATGCTGGTCTATTTTTAGCTGATGCAAGGTCAGTGACTTGAACACGTGCATGCCAGATGTTGATCTATTTTCAGCTAATGCAAGGTCATTAAATTGAACACGTGCATGCCAGATGTTGGTCTATTTTTAGCTGATGCAAGGTCAGTGACTTGAACACGTGCATGCCAGATGTTGATCTATTTTCAGCTAATGCAAGGTCATTAAATTGAACACGTGCATGCCAGATGTTGGTCTATTTTTAGCTGATGCAAGGTCAGTGACTTGAACACGTGCATGCCAGATGTTAATCTATTTTCAGCTAATGCAAGGTCCGCCGAAGCGGCGGCCGGGGTGAGGGGCGGGGGCCGAGGTAGGGGCTGGGGTGGGGGTAAAACCTGCGCAGAAACCTGCGCAGTAGACCATTTTGTTGCAGAACCAGCCTAGGTATACTACTTATGTCCCAGAAAGAAATTTAGGAAATTTTACAATACCTGCAGGAATTGCCAAAATTAAAAATTATACCTTTTCATATCCTATAATAAACACCACAGAAACTTCCGAAATTTTAAACACTCAAAATGAAGAAATATCAGTAGAACCATTAGAAAATTTTGAAATTAATAACTTAAATTTTAGCAATCAAAATTCAAAAAATTCTTTCGATATGTCCCAAATTAGAACAGACCATATGAACTCTGAAGAAAAATTGGCCATTACTAAATTAATTAAAGAATATTCGAATATATTTCATACTGACGGCAAATCATTAACACTTACAAACGAAATCAAACATCACATAAGAACTAAAGACGAATTACCCATCTACACAAAAACATACAGATACCCTGAAATTCACCGGGTAGAAGTACAAGAACAAATTAATAAAATGCTAAAAGAAAATATTATTCAACCGTCACATTCACCGTGGTCTTCGCCCGTGTGGATCGTGCCCAAAAAGATGGATGCGTCCGGAAAGAAAAAATGGCGGATGGTCGTTGACTACCGCAAGCTCAATGAAAAAACCATTGACGATAAGTACCCTATCCCAAACATAAATACTCTTTTGGACAAACTTGGTAAATGTCAATACTTTACAACTATAGATTTGGCTTCGGGTTTCCATCAAATTGAAATGCACAAAGATGATATCCAAAAAACGGCATTTTCAACAGAAAATGGACATTATGAGTTTTTAAGAATGCCGTTTGGCTTGAAAAATGCACCCGCTACTTTTCAACGTGTAATGGACAATATATTGAGGAATCTAGTAAATAACATCTGTCTCGTTTATTTAGACGACGTGATTATCTTTAGTACTAGTTTGCAGGAACACATTGAAAGTTTGCGCGCTGTATTTGAGAGACTCAAAGCAGCTAACTTAAAAATTTAGATGCACAAATCTGAATTTTTACGCAAAGAGGTGGCTTACTTAGGTCACGTGGTTACCCCCGACGGTGTAAAGCCTAATCCGGACAAAATGTTAGCTATAAAAAATTACCCTATTCCTAAAACGACTAAACAAATAAAAGGATTTCTCGGACTAATAGGCTACTATAGGAAATTTATTCAAAATCTTGCCGGCATTACCAAACCTTTCACTAAATGCCTCAAAAAGGGAGCTACTATAAATATTCAAGATCCAGAATATGTAGCATGCTTTAATACCTGTAAAAATCTTCTTATTAATGAACCGATCCTCCAACATCCCGATTTTTCAAAACCCTTTAACCTCACAACAGACGCTAGCAATTATGCTATCGGCGCTGTACTATCCCAAGGACCAATAGGCTCAGATTTACCTATTGCGTATGCAAGTAGAACACTTAATGATTCCAAACAAAATTATTCTGCCATCGAAAAAGAACTACTTGCTATTTTTTGGGCTACCAAATATTTTAGGCGATACTTATTTGGCAGGAAATTCAAAATTATAACGGACCATAAGCCTTTGCAATGGTTATTCTCCCTCAAGGAACCAAATTCAAAATTAGTAAGATGGCGACTAAAACTCGAAGAATTTGATTATGAAATCATTTATAAAAAGGGAAAATTAAACACAAACGCTGACGCACTGAGTCGTATCCCACCTACAAATATTCCCACACACAATCTTATAAAATCTACTAACAATAAACCACCATTGACCGAATATCAAAATTATTTGGAAAACCAAGACATTACCGATAATAACTACCAAATTTTGGAAAAAGAGGGTAACTTATTCGACGCACCCCCAACAGAAAGCTTGGCACATTGTGTAAGTAGAGATCTAAAAATGTCAAAAGGCATTGCCCAACTCTTCAGAAGGGAATTTCAAAATTTAGACAAACTACAAAAACAAAATCCAAAATTACATGATTTGGTTTATTTAAAAGGGGAAGCTAGATATATAATTTATCTAATAACAAAAGAAAATTATGTTGACAAACCTAGCTATTCAGATATGTTTTACACCTTATCAAAATTAAAAAAGTTTTGTCTGAGCCACAAAATCAAAAATCTAAGTATCCCAAAACTGGGATGTGGTAAAGACCTATTACAATGGGAATACATAAAAAATATGTTACAATACATCTTTCAAAACACAGACATCACAATCACTGTCTATAAACCACCATCTACTAACACACCAAATCTTAACGCCAACGAGACAAATGACACAAATTGCGACGAATTCTTCAAATACATGGAAGACTTCAACAAAAAATTTGAAAATAACAAACCAAACGACGCTGAATCTTTAGTAGTTGAATTCGATAATAATTCACAAAATAATGACGTAGAACAAGATAACACAGACGCAACCATACATTCCAACCCTGAAAATCCTATCATAGTTATCCCAATCATCGAAAATCCTGTAAATATAGGAAAAAACCAATTAATAATATCAGAAGTCCTATACTCTCCCGCTAAACCCAAAATTGTTAAATTACATGACGATAAAATGAGACTTCACGTACAAATCTCCAAAGAAAATTTTGAAAACGATTTAATTGACTTTATTAAACAATATATAGTTCCAAAGGTAAAATATCACCTATATTTTGAACAACCCGTCTACGAAAAATTTAGTACAATTCTGCAAAAACATTTCAAAAACTCTGAATTAGATTTTATTAAATGCAACAATAAACTAATTGACCTTGAAGATCAATTCGATAGAACAGAAACAATAAAAAATTATCACGAAGGGAAAACGAATCACAGAGGAATTCAGGAAACTATTAACCAAATTAAAAGAATCTATTATTGGCCTAATCAAATAAAAGACATTAGCGACTATATAAATCAATGTGAAGTCTGCCTAAAATCAAAATATGAACGCCATCCTATAAAAACCAAATTCAATATCACTCCAACCCCAAATAAACCCTTCCACACCATCCATGTAGACACCCTGAGTCTAGAAAACCGCAAATTTCTGACAATTATCGACGCATTCTCAAAATATGCCCAAGCCTATCATGTTAACTCAACAAACGCAATTGAAATTTGTAACAAACTGACCAGATTTTTCTCACATCACGGCATACCTAAATTAGTTATATCCGACAATGGGCTAGAATTCAAAAACAACGTCGTAAAAGAATTACTGGCCGTAAATAAAATTGAAATTCATTTCACATGTTCACAACACCCTAACTCAAATGGATTAGTAGAACGTTTCCATTCAACACTTATCGAACACATTCGGCTTTTTAATCTTCAAGAAAACTTTAAAAATGAAATTATCGAAAACAAAGTCAATTACGCAGTACTAGCTTATAATAACACTAATCATAGTTCTACAGGCCTTAAACCAATAGACGTAATAAACGGACATTTTGAAACAAATTCACCTTTGGACATAGAATTAGAAAAACAAATTATTCAAGACTACGTAGAAAACCATCGCGAAAAAACAAAATTAATATATAAAAATATTAATGCAAAATTACAAAATAGAAAAACAAATTTAGCAGAAAAATTAAATGAAACCCGAGAAAATTTACCACAAATTCCAGATACCATATATGTGCACAACAAACAAAAAGTAAATGAAACAAAAAATTCAAAAAAAAAAAAACCAAAAGTGTTAACAAGGATCTGAAAACTGCTAAAATTCACACAGACCCTAACGATAAAAAGCAACCAAAAATTCATTTGTCTAATATAAAAAGGCCCAGGAAACAATATAAAAACACTAATGAGGACTTAAACCTTCCAGGTCCCTCTTGCTCACATGCGTCTACGGACTAGGGATCAAAGACATTACTCAGAACACTGGACTCTTATCACTTGACCTAGGACAAGCAAAACTACAAAAGACAACACATACATTTTTACACTATTATGACATGCAATCAATTCTTCTACAATACAATAACCTTAAAATACAACACGGTACATTACAACAAACAATTCATGTAAATAATATTAGTTTAACAGATAGTCACGATAAAATAATTAGTTATATCCAAAATTCAATAGACAAATTTAGACATTTAATTAGTAACTATGATAAGCCTAGACATAAAAGAGGATTAATAGATGGATTAGGATCCATAGTAAAGGCAATAACGGGGAACTTAGATGCGGAAGATGAGAAAAAATATAATAAAATTTTAAAACATTTAAATGAAAACCAACATAAATTAAATGATCAAATAAAAAACCAATATTCCGTCAACCATCAGTTAATACAACAATTTAACAAAACTATATACACTATTAAACAAAATGAAGAGGAATTGAAAACAAAAATAGAGCAGTTGTCACACTTAGTCATCGGCGAAACTCAGCAGTCAAATAAACTTGCGATTGATGATATCTACAATCAGTTAAATATTTTATTTAACATGATCTTTAGCATACTACAGGACATAGAAAACTCCTTAACCTTTTGCAAATTACATGTCATGCACCCCAGTATTATAAACATCAAAGACCTTTATTTGGAACTGAATAAAATACACCACCACTACAATAACGAATTCCCTTTAGAACCTACACAAGAAAACATGATAGAATTTGATAACTGTAAACTGCAAAATTAAATCAGATAAAATCATTTACTTCTTAGAAATACCCATTAACCATGAAATAGATTTTCAACTATTTCACCTTATTCCGATTCCTACTAAACACCAAACTGAATATGCGACCATTATACCTAATAAAAATTATTTCTTAAAATCCCCTGATGGCCGTATTAAATCACTAAACGGCATATGCAAAAAGGAATCTGTCTACCAATGTCCAAATAAAATTGAAGAAACAGATGATGGAAGCTGCGAGAAAAACATTATTCTACATAACAGCAACAAAAATTGTCAATACACCAAAATTAATTTGAAATCCAACCATATAGAAATTGTGGAAGAAATCAACCAATTTCTGGCAATTTTGCCTTACCCTGAAACAATCCAAACTTCATGTCATCAGGCAAATGAATTCAAGATTCTCCAAGGAATATTCCTAATAAAAGAAGACCAATGTCATCTGAAATTCAGGAACCAAACACTCCTATTTAAAGATGGTACATTCGGAAAACCAGTCATCTTAGAAAATTTTCAAATCACACTGAACGCAAGCCAAATACCCACCATGTCAATCGACATCAACAACATCCAAGATCTAAGGCTTCCAATCAACAAATTCAATGATATTGAAGAAGATGACATCACGAACACCTCAAATTATCCAATCATAATACTTTATATTATTTTAATAATTACTAGTATTATTATATTCGTAGCTTTCGCAGTAAAAAGGTGCCCAAGGAAAAAGGTCAATCCCCTCCAAGCTCAAGACCAAGAACTTCAACCAAGGGACTCAATCCCAAACTCCACTCACCAGCATCCCCAGCTGATCATCCCCGGTGGTGCTCGTTTCTAGGAAGGGAGGAGTTAGATCAACCATTCCCGTGAGAACTGCTGACCTAAACATCTCCAGTTTCCCCAGTCTAGGAATAAGCACTTTTGTAGTATAAAATGTAAAACTTAGAATATAGTAGTTAGTTACAGTAGAGAGACTGAAGTGTCCAGAAATATTATATAATTTGTATCAATCTTAACTATTTTCTTTCGTTGTAATTTAAATAAATAATTTTTTTTTAATAAACGTAATCCACGTTTACTTAACTTATATATTGAAACGAATTCAAATTTCGTGTCGCGGTTTTATTCAAAATTTTATTTAGTATTTTCTTGACTAGCCAAGAATTCGGATTCACGTAGTGTTTCCGGTGATAGCGAGCGACGCATGAGTTTTTTTGTTGAGACAAGGAGTTGGTCCTGGTACTTGAAGCGACGCACTGTGCTGGTGTTTGATTTTTCCAAATTTTACTTAAAATTCATTTATCTTTTATCATCCAAATTTTGTTAAAGATTCTCTTGTTTATGATACATTTTTTGGCTCGTGTAACACCTGTTTGAGGTAAGTTTATTTGTATTTTTTTGTTAAATATGTTGTATCATACCCCATGCACATGGCGTAGCTGCGAGTGCAAGACTAGCTCTCGGTGTGTCGCCTCTTTTTTTGGCCCTCAGTATCTAAATTAAGGTTTTTTTGTTGCGAGGCGATGGTTTAACTTCCACAGCTTAATTTTTCTCATTTTTTGTGAACTTTAACCTTACAGTTCACTGGTTCTCAGCGCGAAGCGCTTTCAAATTTGTTACAGTCCCTTGTTATAGTAATTTCTGCGTAACTTTTAGTGAAAGTGGCAACCTTCCACTTCACGGATTTTTCTGCGTGACGTTAACGCATTCAAAGTTGTTAGTATACCATTTTTTTGTAAATCTGTTTCAATTCTATTACGGGTCAAAACAAACAATTTTTTTTGTGTCATTTTATCTCAAAATTTATATAAATTATTTATCGTTTGTCTAATAATTTTCATAAAAATTTATCGGTCAAAATTTATATAAATTATTTCATATCGTTGGGAATTTTTTTTCTATTTAAAGTTATCTTGTTTCTTAATTTTTTTAGTAGCTTTAGCTAGCTCGCTTTAGTTTGTTTTTACGGCAGAATTTGAAGACGTAGCCAAGGCTGTTTTGACGTCACAGTAAAAGGTTGTATTTGTTTGTTTTAACATTTATCTTGGCAATCATATTAGATTGTTATTTTTAACTTATCTTACTTTATCTTGGCAATCATATTAGATTGTTATTTTAACTTATCTTACTTTATCTTGACAATCATTTAACACGTTAGCCCCCACGTGGGTTGCCGGCGCATTTTGTTATACGTAAACTCTTATATACTATGCGCAATATTTTCCTTGTGCATCACTGGCGACCCACCCGGTCTTACAATAAAACAATTTGTGTGTCGTCGACGATATATAGACAGTTTGCAATAAGCCTTAGTTATGTATATATGTGGACATTTTTAAAATAAAAGTATTATTTTGGTGTTCGTAAATATGAGTGATCAGTTACCATCTACTAGTATAGTTCATCCAGGGATCATGTTCCGAAGACTCGTTATCGTTTTATTACGGCAGTACAATAGAGGGTCCCAATAGCCTGGCATGTGCCAGGGCTGTAATGAAAAATTTGAGTAGGGGTTTGAAATATTTCATTTCACACATTTTACTTTTCAAAACAGTAAAAAAAAAAATTGTTTAATATTTAACTGTTTTAAAAAATATATTGTATAATCAGATTTCCGTGACCACCCAGGAGGTACTAATTGCGGACCGTTAATCTTTGTTTATAGTGGCGATTTCCCCAAGAGGCCTATAACCACATGTCATTTAAAAAAATATATGAATATTTATTCGGACATCGTGCACTCGTCCTCGTCTTCAGAATTGTTATCGGACATATCTGAATCCCTTAAAGATATAATTAATGGATTCACGTCTTTGTAAAGTGATATAAATCTATTTTCTTCTTTTATGATATGTTGAATACAGTTACTCCATTGTTGCTGGCCAATATTTTCAACTTCTTCCCTGACTAATTGAACTACACTAGAATTTAATTGTGGTGATACATTTTTTGATCTAGCATTGTTTTTTAGTTGGCTCCAAATTAACTCAATCGGATTGAATATGCAATAATAAGGTGGTAAACGTAATATTTTATGCCCTGCCTGTTGTGCCATATTGTCTATAACGTAAGACTTATCAAAATTCTGTTTTTTTATAATTTTAAGTAAATCATTTTTTGTTGCCCTTTCTGGTATTGGCATATTTTTCTTTACTAAAAAATCTATTATTTCAGCCTTTCTTGTTGCTGTCGTCGGAATTTTATTCTCTTGTCGCGAATGGTAGGTGGCATTATCCATGACTATTACTGAATTTGGTGCAATATTAAGAAGTAAATTATTTTCAAACCAACGTTCGAAGAGTTCAGCCGACATGTTTTCATGATAGTCTGCAAAAGATGTTTTGAAATCTTTTGCTGATAACAAAAGTCCATTTTTAATCCAGCCGTTCTCGTCAACAGCGTGTAAAATAATTATCCGTCGTCCCTTTGATACAGGTGCATTTAGCGAACATTTACCTTTATCATTAACCCATCCTTTCTCAACAACATCATGCGTGTCATACCATGTTTCATCTAGATAGACAATATTTTTCCCTGCTTCGCGGTACGATTTAATTTTATTTAAATATTTGTGCCGTAACTCAACTATTCGCGGTTGTTCTAGTACTGCTTGTCTTTGATCTAATTTTTTGTAAACAAAACCCATTTTCTTTAAACACTGATGTAGGCATGATCGAGAAGGTACAAAAGAAATATCTTTTCTTAACGTTGTATGTAAAGATGATAATGTGTGAACAATATTATTAGCATAAGAATTATGTATTGTTCGTACTATATATTGTTTCGTAAAATCATCTATTTTGTCAGTATCTGAATCTTTTCGAACTCTTTTAGGTACCGGACCACCTATTCTGATAATTTTTTTAACAGTTTTATCATATACCTTTGTTAGTTGGCAAGTTTTCTTAAGAGCAACTGATTCTTCATATTCCTCCAAAAGTCCATTGTAAACATTCAACACGATTTGTTGTCCATGTTCGTGCAAAAAAGGTTTAAATATATTAGGCGATGGTAATACACTTTTATTAGCACTTTCTAATTCTTCGTTTTATTCCCACGGGCGAAACATTGTTAACGTTGTTGACTGTTGAATTTAATTTAACAAAACAAAAAACACTTTCAGCCTTCGTACACTAGTTAGGAGGTACAAATGAGTGAAAATAATTAAACTCACCACCTATTTATATACCTACATAGCCACAAATAACGGTTTTATAATCCTTTGGAGACAAGTTCACAGACCTTATAATAAGCTATAAGAAAATTAGGGAAATTCTAAGTTCAAAAGATTAACGCATTAAAATTTTAGATATTAGCAAATACAGCCCTGGTAATCGGTTTATAAAATCTGAAAAGTGCAGTCTTGGTCTACAGTCGAATACTGGGCGTAAAATATATACCAGCGTTGCAAATACTGAACTGGTCGACTGTACGGACCGAAATATTTTGGCATTGCGGTTTTAGCTATTGTGAACCCATAATAAAACGATAACGAGTCTTCGGAACATGATCCCTGGATGAACTATAAATGGAAACCTAAAGTATGTTATACTGATGATGAATTGTATTCCATACTTATGGAATCTGAAAGTGAAGATGATTTTTCTAGTGAAGACGAATTCGTTTTTTCGGACTCAGACAGCATTTCTAGTTCTTCAGAACAAGAAGATGATTTAACACTAAAATCAGAGCAAATTTTTTCTACTGATTGGACAGAAGTAACGGGTAACAATATTAAAAAAATTACGAAAAATTATACGCCTGGTGTGAAAATTTCATTAGAAAATGTAAACAGTCCTTTAGATTTTTACAGATTGTTTTTAATGGACGAAATAGTTGAGATGATAGTTATTGAAACAAATAGAAATGCAGAGCAGGTTTTACAAAGCAGAACAATTTCAAAATGTAGTCAGTACTCTAAATGTAAACCCACAGATAAAGAGGAAATGATGAAATTCCTAGGTCTTGTTTTATGGATGGGTTTGGTAAAAATGCCAAGTCTTCGATCTTATTGGAGTGTAAAGTGTGTGTTATATCAGAATAATGTAGCAAGATCAATTATGCCTCGAACTCGTTTTGAAAACCTCTTGCGTTTTTTACATTTTTTCCAACAATTTAGATGCCCCAGAAAATGACAGATTATTCAAGATAAGAAGTTAGGTAGAGGAATTATTAGTTAAACGATTCCAAACAATTTGCGAGCCTGACGAAATAATTGCTGTTGATGAAACAATGGTACCGTTCAGAGGAAGGCTAAAATTTCGCCAATATATCCCAGGGAAACGTCACAAATATGGAACTAAGCTTTTCAAAATGTGCTGCACCAAAGGCTATACGTATAATGTACAAGTATATGAAGGAAAATCAGATAAAGGCAAAATGTCACTTGGCACAAATGTAGTCATGAATTTGTGCAGGAACTATCTTGGACAAGGAAGAAAAATTATAACTGACAATTATTATACATCTCTAGAATTGTCATACATGTTATTAGGAAACAAGACACATAGTTTAGGTACTCTTCGTGCAAACCGCAAAGGAATACCAAAATAAATTACACAAATGAAAATAAAAACTGGAGAAGTGATAGGAAAAGAAAATGGTGACGGAATTGTAGTAATGAAATGGAGAGATAAACGGGATATTTTAGCCCTAAGAACGTGCAATACAATAGAAAAGGTTTCAACAGGACAGACGAATAGGAAAAATGAAGATGTATAAAGCCAAAACTAATTATGGAATACAATGCTGGTAAAGCAGGAATTGATTTATCCGACCAACTATCGAGTTATTCAACCCCTATAAGAAAAACAGTTAGATGGTACCACAAAGTAGCCTTCGAACTATTACTGGGTACTTCCATCATCAATGCTTTTATGATGTATAAAACTAAATCATCCAGTAATATTTCAATTACTGAATTTCGAGAAATGATAGCAATGGATTTACTAAAAATAAATACACAAAACCAAAGCAACAAACAATCTAAAGCAGTACGCCATAAATTAGAAACGACAACGATGATTGGCAATAGAAATAGAAAAGTCCGCCGTAGATGCAATCACTGTTACGAAAAATATATGATCGATGGTGCAGGTAGTAGTGTGGCTCGTAATAACGCAAAAAAAGTAAATACTTTTTGCTCTATTTGCCTAGAAAATCCATTTGTTTGCATGCCATGGTATAATGAAATACATTTAAAATTATAATTTTTCTTTGATTTATTTTTATATATGATATTATAACATTTAGTTTTGTACGTTTCATTTCAATAAATACGTATTTTGCGGATTTGTATTTTTATTTAATTAGGTACCACATAAACCGCAACAAAATTGACCAAAATTGTTCAAATCATGTCATTTTTTTTTTCAAAATAAAGAAAATTTTATCAGCTCTCCAGCTGTATATATAGCAATAAACGATAATAACGGGACCAGCAAGTATATTCTCATTTAAAAATACAGTAGTTGTGTGTTACATGTGTCTCACTTGGTCCAACAGTAACAAAATTATGTGGGACACCCGCGACCCACGTGAGCCCGGACTGACAAAATTATTGTAGCATTGGTGGTCGTTAACGTGTTAAGATTGTTATTTTTAATTTATCTTGGTATTAGATTTTTATCTTACCTTATTTTAACTTATATTGGTAAGCCCAAATTAGTATCTTAAGTAACTATTTTTTGGGCTGCCGTGTTTGCAACTTTTTACATAATAAATTCTGCTTTAGAGCCAAGTCTCAGGAGAACGTTGAGCTACTAACCTTTTTTCTCTCCTTCCTGTTCTTCAGCTTGGCCAGCTGTTGTTTTTTTTTATAAAGTGCACTAAATTTTATTAAATTTTTGATTTTGGTAAAGTTTGTTTAAAAATTTTGTTAACAGTTTGTGAAAAGGTTTATGGCCTGTTTTGTTTGTCTACTCCGCCCTGGTCCTGGGTTGGTTGACCCGTTGGGTGGTGGGGACCATCACCGTCGAGGTTAGCGTCGAGACGCCACCACTTGTTACCTGCTTGCTTCATCCACTCACTGCCTCTGGTAGAGCTCAGGATACCTTGCAAAAAGCCTCCCCCACTAACTGGAGGTCGGCTAGTTGGATTTCGCTGGCTGCTAAGCCGGTATTACCAGCGAAGCTGCCCTAGCTTCCGGCGCAGCACTACCACGCCCTAAGAACGAGGTCGTGGCAGCAGTGGTCACCGTCTTTCAGCGAGGCAGGTTCATCAAGGCCAGTCAGGACGACCCTTCCGTAGTCCACCAGGTCCCCCCATCCGGCGGCCGGTCAATTTAGGACCCATCACAATTGTACCCCCATTTTTTAAAGGTGTGTAAAGGCCATAACGGTTTTTGTGAAGTTTATTAAAGTTTTAAATACCATTTTTTTCTTGAGTGTGTTATGTCCACTTTTTCCTTTCGACATAACTGGCGCCCTAATCCTTCCTTTTTAAATTATCTCTCTCTCAGCGACCCACGACCTCGCGAAACCACCACCAACCATAGAGCTGCCGAGATAAGTGTGTGACTCGTGATTTTCCTTCCGAAAATCACGTCTAAATTTTTTATTTATTTTTTTTCTATTTATTTACCTTTACGTCACAATATATATACAAAAGACACGTTTATGTACGTACGCGATAAACTCAAAAACTATTGTAACGATTTTAATAAAAAAATATATGCATGTTCTACAGGTCGTGAGGAGTGTTTCTGTATCGTTTGACTTACTTACGATAGATGGCGCATTTTTTTTTTCTAAAAAAAATTCAACGTTAAATATTCATTAATAGTTTGACTTTCGTACGATAACTAACCTCATAAAACGGTATATCAACATTTGCTATTTTACTTACTGCTTCTTCATATCAAATTCGTACATTATACGCAATTATAATATCTACAGGCTTACAGTATACGGCAAATTGCTCGGCAAATAGGTGTCTCAAATCGCATTGTATGGCGAACACTACGCGAGTATCAACTACATCCGTTTCATGTACAGCGAGTACAAGCTTTACAACCGCAAGATCACCCTCAGCGCGTACGGTTCTGTAGATGGTTTTTGCGCAAAAATGACGAAGTCACTAATTTTTCGTTGAGTGTGTTGGCGACTGACGAAGCTACGTTTACTCGTAACGGCATAAACAACTGTCACAATACGCATGTCTGGAGTTTCGAAAATCCGCATGTTGTGGTCATTTTCAATACTGATTTTCGGTGAACGTGTGGGCCGGATTGGTGAATTCACAGTTGATTGGCCCCTTTGTGTTGCCAGAATGACTAAATGCTGATAATTTTTTTTTTGCAAAATAATTTGCCAGAACTTTTAGACGATGTTCCAGTAAATGTGCGTCAAGAAATGTGGTTTCTCCACGACGGTGCACCGGCGCATTTCAGTCGTCTCGTACGTTATCACTTAATCCATGCATTGGGAAATAAGTGGATTGGTCGGGGCGGTCCTGTTTCTTGGCTTCCGCAGTCACCTGACAACCTATTTGTTCCAAGTTTTTATATATATGAACAAGTTCAGACAAGAAAAATCCAGCAACAAAACTCAAAATAAAATGGTACAAATATTTTTTTTATGTAAATACTTATCAAAATTAGCTTCGTGGCATTAAGACAAGATGATGTATATTAACAAATAAGGTACGAGGGTCATTCAAATATAAACGAGCCTTTTGCAAAAGAAAATTTATTTTACATTTAGGCAGAAATCACACTTTATAATTATTTTTCTATATAGTTCCCCTCCTTAGTTATGCATTTTTCCCATCGAACAGGTAATTTTTTTATGCCCGTTTCGAAGAATGACTACGGACGGGTATACAACAAATTGCGCACAAACTGTTCAACTTCTTGACCGTTCGCAAAACGCTCTCCTCCAAGTTCTTCCTTGAGAGGGCCAAACATGTGAAAATCGCATGGTGAAAGCTCAGGACTTTAGGGAGGGTGGTCAAGTGTAGTCCAGTGCATTTCAGCCAATTTCTGGATTGTTAGGACTGCAGTGTGGGGTCATGCAGGAGCAGGGTGTCTCGGATGGGCTGACAGCGCCTTTTTGACCGATATGCAGCTCGTACCTGGTCAAGAAGGTCACAGTAGTAAGCAGCGTTTATTGTGCGACGATCGTGAAGAAAATTAACGAGTAAAACTCCTTGAGAATCCCAAAACACAGTTGACATCACCTTCCTGGCTGAGTTTTGGCGTCTTCGGTGACTCACATTTTCTACTTTTTTACGCCCTTCTTTGAACTCTGCACACCAGGCTTGCACTCGTGGCCATGAAAGTGTATTCTCCCAGAACTGTTCACGCAGTCGGTTGCGAATTTCGGCAGCAGCGGCGGAAATTCGAAAAGGCATGGGCCTTGCAACGTACGTTAATTCATGGATACGCCGAGCAAGACTTTTAATACAGCAGCAGGGTGATAACTTTGAACATCTGTTATAAAAGCACTTATCGTTGTTTTAATTCCATAAAAATAAAAACTAAAAAAAATCATATCTCTTTTATTGTAAATATTTTACTAAGGTGTTTTAATGTTTTTCGCCTTCTTTTGACCTGTAGTATCACCCATTAAAAAGACCGTAAACACCCTGTATATCATCACGGCATATTACCTATTGCTGGGTGTGCTAATCTGCTTTGTATACACAGATATCGGTCATGATGCAATATTTGTACCGTGCTGGCGCATAACAGGTGTCACCTCACGAGTACTCAATGCTGGCGTGGAGAGTGCACCATAGGGGTCAATTTAGTGCCACTAAAATCCGAAGTAATATTTGGCGTTGGTCGGGATCGAACCCGGGTCCCCAGATTCGCGACCAGACACACAGGCACACGGCCACTACATTTATTTATGTTCGCAACTTGTAGACTATTTATATCACCAAATGTTCTTTCACGATGCGTATCTTATATCGCTAAGTTCGACGACGGGTTTGTATAGTGTGATGTCCTTCTCGAACTTTCCGACGCCACAATGACATTGAATACAAAGATTCAGCTCACCCGTGTAATTAACACGTCAAGACGTATGGGTTTTTCCGCCGCCGAGGATTACGTCATCGCTCGATAATATTCTACCAGAGGCGACGCTCGTATACCCTTCAGTCAGGGGCGCTCGTTACAGTATGCCATTAGCAGTGTGTTGTGGTTATTTTGGTAATGTTAATATATAATATAATATAATATATATATATATATATATATATATATATATATATATATATATATATATATATAGGGTGTTTGGCGTAAGTCCGGCACCATGAATATTTCGCTTATTTTGAGAGATACAAAAAAATGTTAATAAGCAAAGTTAAATTAGACAAAGGGGCTCATAAGATGATTATAGCAGAAATTTTGTATCACTTCCGGGTTTAGCGGAAATGGGTACAACTTTCAAAGTAGCATAGGGAATCGGTATTTTTTTTTTTTCAGAATATACATAAAATTATCTTCAAAATGATACCAAATTATCATAGTTTTACTTTAAGCATTTCAAAATGGCGACCATTTATTCTTAAAATATGTATTAATAAAATTCCATACAAAATAAAACATAGCAAGCTATGAAAACTATTTTATTATCTTATAACAAAAGAAAAGAATTAAAAAAAAATTAAGCGTGAGGTATTATTTTTTTATTTTTTAACATGTTCGCAACGATACCGAAACAGAAACAGTAAATGTGAAAAACTACAAATGCTCAATATGGCCGCCATTATTTTCTATACATTTTCTTATACTCTTTCATTACATTTTCTAGGATATTCTCATTAATTTCTCTAACAGTCGTTCTAACTTTTATTTCTAAATTTTCCAAAGTAGTTGGAGGTGGTCGGTATACTTTATCTTTCAAATAACCCCAAAGAATGTAGTCCAGTGGCGTAAGGTCAGGAGATCGTGCCGGCCAAGGATTTGAAGAATTTGTTCCAATCCAATTATCTTCATATTTTTCATTTAAATAGGCTACTAGATTTCTTGCATTATGAGCTGGCGCTCCATCTTGTTGGAACCACATGCCAATGGTATTGACAATAGGTAAGTCGTCCAGCAGATCTTCCACTTCATTTTGTAAAAATAGTAAATACCTTTCTGCTGTCAGAGTACCTTGAAATATAGGGCCAACAATTCTGGTCCCAATTATTCCCAGCCAAACATTAAAACCAAATCTTTGTTGATGCCTGGATGTTCTCAGTATTCTGAGATTTTCGGTTGCCCAACGTCTTACATTATTTCTGTTAAAAAGCCCATTGTTCGAAAAATATGATTCATAAGAAAATAAAATTTTATGATGACATCTGTTATCATTCTGCCACATTTGTAAAAACCAATTGCAAAAATTTATTCTACGATCATAGTCATATTCCCTAAGAGATTGACTAATGTGCATCTTATAAGAATTAAAACTATGTTTTTTTAAAATTTTGAATGCTCTCCAACATGATACCGCGCAATCTCTACTTAATTCCCTCACCGACACTTCAGGATTGTAATTAATGTAGCTAATAGTCTTTCTTCCTTTTCATCTCGATGATTATCTACTTCATTTCCTCTTCTTGCACGTCGATTTTTCAGTTTAAATGATCCATGTGTTTTCATTTTATTAACAACTTCCTTTAAATGTTGTCTTCGGTTGTCGTCGGTGAGGATACCTATCTCCATAAAGTTGAAGTGCTCTAACAGAATTTCTTTGACATTCTCCGAATATTAAAATCATATCAACCATTTCTTCATTTGTGTAATTCACTTGAGCCATAATTATTTAATTATTACAAGAAATTGTCACTATCACAAATGTAGGTAAATTCTATTCTTATAAGATAATAAAATTGTTTTCATAGCTTGCTATGTTTTATTTTGTATGGAATTTTATTAATACATGATCATCTTATGAGCCGCTTTGTCTAGTTTAACTTTGCTTATTAACATTTTTTGTATCTCTCAAAATAATCGAAATAATCGTAGTGCCGGACTTACGCCAAACACTCTGTATCTATATATATATATATATATATATATATATATATATATATATATATATATATATATATATATATATATATATATATATATATATATATATATATATATATATATATATATATAGATACAGAGTGTTTGGCGGCACTACGATTATTTCGATTATTTTGAGAGATACAAAAAATGTTAATAAGCAAAGTTAAACTAGACAAAGCGGCTCATAAGATGATCATGTATATATATATATATATATATATATATATATATATATATATATATATATATATATATATATAAAGTAGTTGAGTAGTTCACAGGTGTAGCAGTCAGATTATACTCTTTTAAGTTACATGTCAAGCTTTCGGAATTACTTTATTCCTTCTTCAGGACAGCTACAATTTAGTAACAATTTAGTATTAAAATTTTGAAAAAATGTTCATATGTAATACAGTACTTACTACTTAGTGAGGTTAAATTGTAAACAAGTCAGTCATCAGAAATGTGTTAAATTTAGGTTGATGATTGGTCTTAAACTGAGAGAAGGTTTGTGAACTTTAGGTAATCCATAATATCTGGGGGCTATTGAGTTGTCCCATCCTACACTCATTTCAAAAAAATTTACATAAATTTAAAGATATTTTAATCAGAATTTCTTACCCCGAACCCCTTATTCGTCGTTTGCTTTTCAACACCAACACAGTAGGGCTGAATAGTGATAACAACAACCCTTAGACTGACATGAACAACAGTAACATTACTTTTACATCATTACCAAATATTGACAATATCACTTTTTAATTATTAAAAGAAGTTAAAAATAATAATGTACAAATAGCTATTAAAAATCCGCTTACTACTAATTCCCTGTTTTCTAAAGTTAAAGATTCGATTGAAAAAGAGTTACAATCTAACATTGTGTACAAAATTCATTGCGGTGAATGTGAGAAGGTTTATATTGGACAAACAACTAGATCACTCAAAGATAGAATGATATCCCATAAAAGTGATTGTAGATTAAAACCTAATGCCTGTGCTTTATAGCAGCATTGTAATGATTTTTCTTATTTTGTTGACTACAATAATTCATCTATACTCGAAATTGAAACTAATTCAAGTAAACGTAATTTTCTGGAAATGGTTCATATCAATAAAACCAACCACATAATGAATAAAAGGACAGATGTAAGTGGTTTGAGCTCTATCTAAAATTATCTTCGTAAATTCAAAGAATTGCATGAAACTAATATTATTTTAAATTCTAATCCAACGTAGTAATTGGTTTAAAAATCATTTTCGGTTAATTAGTACTTTTTACTAATTTAAAATTTAACATTTTTGTTGTTTTCCGGTTCGACATCCGGTTGGATTTACTTTCTTCTTTTTCTTTTCCAGTGTTTTGCAAATTTGTTCAAGGTTCAAACTTGTTCGTTTTCATTCATTCAACACGTGTTTTTTATAACATTGACTTCTTCTGAACCGATTAGTTCTGTTTTAACAATTTGTTCTAATTATTTAATTGTTTTTTGGGTAACTTAATTCTAAATTTAACTACAAAAATGTACCAACATTATCAACCTAAATTTCACACAGTTCTGATGACTGACTTGTTTACAATTTAACCTCACTAAGTAGTAAGTACTGTATTGCATAATATGAACATTTTTTCAAAATTTTAATACGAAATTGTTACTAAATTGTAGCTGTCCTGAAGAAGGAATAAAGTAATTCCGAAAGCTTGACATGTAACTTAAAAGAGTATAATTTGACAACCTTCCCAATAATCTGACTGCTAAACCTGTGAACTACTCAACTACTTACCTGATCAGTCGTGATCATACTTAACCCCCAAAACCTATATATTGTAACGTTTTATTTATATGGGGAAGTGTACAAATAACAGAAATATTATTAATTAAAAGAATACGTGTATTAAAAGATAAATAAATATTAAAAAGATAATTAAAAGATAATAAATTTCACTAACACTATGATGAACAAATATTAACACTAATTTAAAGACTAAGAATATTATAAGACACGTAAACACTAATATTATTTATTTAAACAATTAACACTACTATTTATGTCACTAATTACATTTATGTTTACTTCTGGTCGACTGTTTGTTTATATCACCAACTATTCACGACGCTTATTTATATCAGACTTCTTTACTCGTTACTTCTATATTATAGACTGCGTTCGCTGGCTTTGGCGACGGGTTATATACCTGGCGACTTAAGTTCTAGAACCTCCTAGAGAACTTCTCGAGGTAAACATCATGCACAATATAGTCCGCGAGCCAGCAACAGATTTTCATGACCAAGTTTCTCTCGGGCGATAACTTGTAAAATGCTTCAGAGAGTTGTATCATGAAGCTCCGTGAACGTCAGCTGCGTTTCGGTGGGTGGGTTAAGCAGCGGTAGCCTCCCACGCACGTTGAACAAAAAATGAATTTTAATCATTTCCTCCCGATTGAAAATTTATCAAATTATAGCTAATCCAATATCTTAAAGAAAAAAAAAGTCAGCTGACTATAAAGTGGTCCGTTATTTACTTTATATCAGCCTAACGACATTAATAACTATTATTCACAATCATTATAGTAATATGTTAATTCCTAATCTTTTAGAGGTTGAGAAATACATAATTCCTACCTGCAATGACAATCTCTTGGGTGGGAAATAACAGATATCACTTCCACTCCATGGACTGGAACTAGTTATGTAGGGGTTGCCTAGAACATTGTCGTAGATCCGTATAATGTAGACTAAACAAATTTTAAATAGAGCTGTCAAAAATATTAATATTATTAAAAGTTATAACTCATTCAGTTATTTTGAAAATTATTAATTTAAAACAGGGAGATTATGAATAAAATAGTATACATACCTCGATGGGAGTTTCATCACAGCCTCGCGCTGCATCTCACCTCGAGGCTTCGCCTCTCGGTAATATCAGCTGTAATGAAACATATTCCACCTCGAATGTAATATACTATTACTACTGATACCGAATCACTGTAAAAATTAGCACTGCTAGCTCACGCGGCCTTTTACCGCAAGGTATTAAAAAATCGAAACGAACAAAATCTAGCGACTTTACAGTTAACTACAATCTTAATAGAACAAGAAATTTTACCGTCGCGGTTTGCGGCACGCGCAAGATAGCGGAACGAACAAACCTAAAAACATTAGTTTGTAATAATATTGTTATTAGCATTTTAATGTTTTGGAGAAGAGATATGTGATATAGTCATGGTAGAATCGTGGAAGAATAGAGCATACTGGGAGGGAAAAAAATAGTTATAGATCAGCCGAACAGCGTTGCGATTATTTTTTGGTAGTTGGTTAACTATCGATTTCCCTCCCAGTCTATCTCTCTTTTTCCACAATCCTACCGTGGTGACATCATATATCCCTTCCCTAATTTTTAATAATTATTTTCTCGTAAACTACGAATAATTAATCGATTTAAAAAAATACGGATATTTTATTGTTTTGTCTAGTATCATATATGTAAATACCCTATTAATTATGATATAAATGATAAATGGTAGGTAACACCAATATTTTAATTGGAAATTAAACTAAAATTAAATTAAAATACATGTAAAAATGTTGATTTTAACTTTTTCTTTAATTCTCAGTAAATATTGGTGCAACCAGAAAAATTGCATATCTTTTAAATTTAATTACCTATCTAAATGTTGACTCGAATTATAATCTGTAAGGAAATAATAAAACACATGTATGTTAATCACTAATAAATTTTAACGTATTAATGATATTCAAATATTATACACTATGATTAATTTTGCTAAAAAATGCTTTCTTACATTTAATTATACCTGGTGTCTACGAGTACTTTTTTAACTATAGGAAATACAATGGTAAAATTTTCATATGACTAATTTCTGCTCTATTAATTTTAGATCAAATGTATAAATACAAAAAAAATGTTCAGAATTAAAAACTGCATCTAACAAATCCAAAATTATTTATTACGAGCGTTTCGTTCGCGAAGAGAGGCAAAATAAAAGTCATAATTGTTAGCTATTTTTAGGCTTTATGAGAAATATAACAAAAATGTTAAACAGTTGTATTTTTTGTAATCTAATAGTTAATTAATTATATCTTTCTGATATGGTAAATGTATCGTCATTACTGATAAATAATTTATTAAAATCAATCATTTTTAAAGTTTTGTGTCATATGTCAAATTTAAACAAAGTGTTTAACATTATTGTCCTGAAAACAGTTAAAAATTAGGACTTTTAGATTACCTCTTTATCGCAAACGAAACGCAAATAATCAATAATTTTGAACTTAATAGATATAGTTTTTTATTCTGAACATTTTTATGTATTTACACTTTCGTTTTAAAACTAATAGACAGAAATTACAGCCATTTTAAAATTTTATCATTATATTTCCTATAGTCCATAAAAAAGTAGACGTCCGGTATAGCTGTTTTCTCGGTACACAATATCTTAAGAAGTACTAATTTTAAACTATTATGATTTTTTTTCCCAATAATAGTATTTATTTTTAAATATTAATATACAGGGTCCGCCATCTAACGTTTTTTTTTTCAACTAGTGCTTATTTCGTGAATGGTAACACTTAGCTCATGTTTGATTTGACAGATAATTAGTTTTATCCTTCCGCTGAACGAATATGGTTGTGTATACGCTTGAACAACGCTGGGAAATATTGCGACATTAATTTGAAAATCATGGTAATGTTGCAGAATGTGTGCGAAAATTGCGTACGGATTTTGGAAGAAGAGATGCACCGTCAGCTCCGTATGTTCGTTATCTTGTGAAAAAAGTGAAAGAAACTGGCATCCTCATCGATAAACCAAAGCGTGAAAAGCCAAAAACAGTGCGTACACCCGAGAATATTGCTGCTGTGGCAGAAAGTGTGCGTGAAGCGCCATCAACATCAATTCACCGTCGTTCTCAATAATTGAACATTTCGGAGACATCATTGAGACGAGTTTTGCATAAAGACCTTGGTATGACGGCATACAAAGTCCAATTGGTTCAGGAGTTGAAGCCAACTGACCATCCAATGCGTTTTCGCTTCGCTGAGTGGGCCTGTGATCGACTTACAGAAGATGCCGATTTTGCCAAAAAAATTATCTTTTCAGATGAAGCTCATTTTCATCTTGGCGGGTATGTAAACAAGCAAAATTGTCGCATTTGGGGCACAGAAAACCCGCACGAATACATTGAAAAGCAGACGCACCCAAAACGAGTCACTGTTTGGTGTGGATTTTGGTCCAGAGGCATAATTGGGCCATTTTTCTTCGAAAATGAGCAAGGAGTGGCCGTTACAGTCAATGGCGATCGTTATCGGGCCATGTTGAACGAATTTTTGTTCACAAAAATTGAAGAGGAGGATATTGGCAACATTTGGTTTCAACAGGACGGCGCTACGTGCCACACAGCCGAAGCTACACTCGATGTTTTGCGCCCTGTTTTTGAAGATCGCATTATCAGCCGCAGAGCTGATGTCGTTTGGCCACCTCGGAGCTGCGATTTGACACCGTTGGACTATTTTTTGTGGGGTGCCATCAAAGATAAGTGTTACGCCGACAAGCCAGAGACAATTGACGCTTTAAAAGACAATATTCGTGAAGCCATTGGTGAAATACAGCTGCACACAATCGATAATGTGCTTAAAAATTGGACCGAACGTGTACGCTACTGCATGGCCAGCCGAGGCAGCCATTTGAATGAAATTATTTTCCATTATTAACCGGAAGGATTGTACTTTCAAATAAAAAAAGAAATTTGAGAAAATATTCAGTAGTTTTTTTTTTATAGCATTTTTAAAAAAAAAAGTTATTTGGCGGACCCTTTATTTATGAAACACAAATTATTGGAGATATGATTAAAATATTTGTCCTATATTAAATACATTGTTTAACTAGCAAAATCGAATTATAAAAATGATTACAATGATATCTGGGTTTTTATTTAAAAAACTGATGTAGTCAAAACAAGATCTCTTAGCATTTAATTTTTATTAATTTAAATATATGCACATATTTAGGAAGGCCTTGGGTTCAAATTCCAGCGAGGTCCATGGATTTTTCACAATTTCTTTCTTCGTTTATTTAAATTCTCCTCGATCCAATTAGCCCATTTCTACGATTTAAACATTTAGTGTGGGTCATAAATAATTATAATCTACATATATATGCACATATTTACTAATTCTGGAAACTATAAGTTTCTTTCCATATAATTATTGTTCCATTTACTATTTTCCTTTTAAAATGTTACTATTATTAATTTGAAATGATTATTTTTTTAACAGTGACATTTATCTGTCGTTTACATACATCTGAACTGTGTAATCAAGGAGTTTTGTTTAAAGCGTAGGCTCCGGGATTTAAATTGTACATTATTTTATAAATTTATTCACAAAATATATAGAAATAGTATTAATGCAAACCTGTAGAAAATTAAATAATCTTTAATTTTTATAAAAACATAAATTGCGAAAAAATAACATTGAAAGGTATTTTTCGAAAAAAAAAAAAAAAACTATTTTGAGCTTCAAGTAAAGTGTCATTTCCAATTTTCCGATTTACACCAAAATCTAATGGAATAAGGCATAATACAGGGTTCCAAAATTTTCTCGATGATAATATTTGAGGTAGGACGTTAAGAAAATCCATACATACACACATATACACGCATACCCAGACGTACGCACGCATGCATACTAACACGCACGCACGTGCGCCCGCACTCATACACACAATCACACACACACACACACGTACGCCCGCACACATACACATAACCACACACACACATACACCGTAAAATGTTAAAATCGCATCTTAGTGAACATAGTCATTTACCAAAATCTCGATATTCTATTTTTAGCTCGATCCCTGTACCTCCGGTACCAAGGGTAGCGGGAGGTGAAATATAAAAATCTGTTGTGGCCAGCACAATACCTCTCGCCACTTCCTTTTTTGGTTACATAAGTATATGGCGCGAACAGTCATGTTACATTGTTGGCCTTACCAAGCAGATGTGGGGGGCCCGTTTCAGAATGATAATTAGAAATTATGTACATGGATGTCAATTGTCAATTTTTCATTCAGAACTTCAAGATTTTCTAAATACATGTAGTTTATTTGTCACCAGGAGTGTAGAATTTACTTGTCGAGGAAAATAAACCACATGGAATTAGAAAATCACTAAATTTAGGATGAGAAATTATCTATATACATAATTACTACCTATCATTCTGTCATGGGCCCCCATATCTGCTTGTCAAGACCAACAAAATCACATGACTGCTCGCGCCCTATTGTATTTAACATTTCTTGTATACTACACTCTACACCAAAAATTCTACTTAGATATATTTATTTCTTATATTTAGATTGATTAATTTTAAATTCATTTTATGAAAAAATTTTGTCCTCTTCTAATTTTTCGAAATGTTTCTAATTCATTGTCAGGATTGACAGTATTTTTGAAGGATATATGTAATATACCTATAATTTTAAATATTTAACTATTAATACTTTAAGAAATAATATAATGTATGTACTTCCCAGAAAAAGTCTTCAGTAATGTCCCCGGATTTCTGACACTGACATTTATCTGTCAGTTACAAACAATTTAAATTTGCAACTATTTTCCATGGCATTCTTTCGGCTATAAAATTTATTATAACAGATTATTTTATATAGTATATTTCTTTTATGTCTAAATCTATAGAATATATAATAAAATATTTAAATGTATCAGATAAAGAATTTAATTTTCTTTAATATTGCCAAGAAAAAATTTCAAAAAATATTATTTAGAAGATTCATTTTCAAGAATCTTATACTTCCGGTTGTCCAATTGTTACCAAAACCATGCCATGAATGTCCGATTGGGAAATACGTAGTTAAACAAATTTAAAGTCTTATAGTTTTTGAGTAATCGTCCTTCCAACATCCTACATACGCACATACATCCACACACACACACACACACACACACACACACACACACACACACAGACGTCATCGTAAAAATGTTAAAATCGGATTGTAGGGACCTTAAAACGTGCTTATTCAATAAAATCTGGATATGCGATTTTTAGCATGAATGCGAGAGGTATAAATGTGTACTTTCGTCACAGTGAACAGTCGTATATAAAATTCCTGGACCCTTGAAAATCAGAATAAGTGGATTCCACTATTATTAATATTTTAATAATAATGGGTCATGTTCTGTATGTGCTTATAACGTGCAGAATGATACGTAATATGTTTTAGTTATTGTATATTGTAATAAGTAGATATTATGAATTATAAGTTATGAGCTCCAAAACAAATAAATAATACAAGAGTTATTTGTAAAACATATATTAATATATTTACTTAAAATAGAATCAGAGGATAAATTTTAATAATGAATATTTACAAATATTTAATAAATATTTAAAGATTTTGAATGATAAACATATATTGTATTCCAAGTATAAATTATTTTACATATCATTGCTTGCTAATACGTCGTTACATTCTTTTTCCTTGGAGTGTATGAAATTAATATTGTGCTACTGTACTCACACATAGAATATATTGTTATTTATTATACTAGTAAAATATTATTAATTTGTTAACAGAAGATGCCACAGGAACACCGATTATATTGAAAATGGTTTTGATAGTTATAGCGTTTGTGTTTTGATTAGCGTTGTGCGAAATATTGGAAGAAATAGAAGCTATGTACTATACACCGGCAGATTTAGCTAAAATTTCAAACGCTACAATTAAAATGTTAATTCCAGCAAAAAACGTACGAGTTCGCATATGAAATATTTTACATTTGGGATCATGAACAAAAAGCGTATAACTACTCAGAGAATGTTTTGTTAGCATGTTTTTGCATTTAATACGCAAAGAATTAAAAAAAGAGTAAAATATAAATGACAATTGCAAGTTTATTGAAATTTCTCAAAGTTTTCTTTGAAACGCTTGAAGAAAACAATATGACATTCGGAGTAGAATGTCTTTTTTGTGTTTCGCCCAGTTTTACGGATCTAGCTGGCGCATCGACCGTAAAGAGTTGGGTTCAACATAAAAAAAACCGCTTGCTGGTCCTAATAACATATTATTTGTACATTCATAAATACTGAGACATTTTCAAAGAATTATTTTATTCTATATTTTCAAATGAACTGAATTAACAAACTGTAACATATACACATATTTTCCTACTAAGTATACATTATGCGATAGGCCAAGTTCCTCCACTGTTTTAACCAGATTTTCGGGTTGGCCACTTTCAATACTTATGTAGTACAACAAAAATTAGATACTTCTTCTCGTTTGGTTTGGGTCCCCATATTGTAACGTTTATTTATTTGGGCGAAGTGTAAAAAATCGGTGAATAAATAATTAAGATAAAGATTCTCCTACAATTGTTTCTCTTTTAACAACAACATGATAAAAATTTATGTTCATTATTCGAACTGGTATTACCTGGCTGGTTTTAATTAGTGATTTTCCGACAACTCCAGTAACAGTTTCGACATCATCATTCCTGGACTCAAGCATAACAATGTTTCCCTCACAGAAACTATCATTTAATTGCGCTTCCACGAAAGATTCACTTCGTACTGGGAGGGTAACGTCTTCGGCCATTAGTATATGCACATCCTTGTCGTCTCGTGGACTTATTACAAGTTCCTCTTTATTGATCATCATCACTCCATTCTTCAGGTCAAGTTTATAACCGTGCTTTGTCATCTTCAACCTCAGCTAGCAGTGCAGGAGGTGTTTCCAATAGTGATGGTCACAACTATTTTTCCTAAAGCGACATCTTGTTTTCCCGTCGCTGTGCATAATCGCTATTTGGTTGGTTGAAGATGCGTCTTGCCTATTTTTCTTGCCAAGTCGGGTCTAATTATAGTCTTTGTCGCACCCGTATCCAGTAATATTTTCAGTGGCCTTCCGTCAATAGAGCCATCCACGTAGATGCTGTTGGCTTGATGATGAAGAGATGCGACATAACTGATGGATTGTTGGGCTACTAGATTACGGGTCGACGATTGCCACTTCGTATCAACTCGACTTAGTTTTCCGACTCATTTTCTTCCTTTGTCGATTCTTTCTTCTTTTGCGTTTTTCTGCAAAGTCTCTGCAGATGGCACAGTTTACCGCAATTCCAACAGCGGAGTCTATTTTTTTCAATAAACACTTCACTTGCGATTCGTCGTACCCTCTCATCCGGATCTTCGATTGTTTCAATTTTCTCAGCATCAATATTTCGCACTCGTGATTGGTTACGTGAAGCTTGTTTGTCAGCTTGATGCTCTAATGCATATGAGAGTGTGTCAACCAAAGTTTTTGGGCGAGCCAATCGCAGTGCTGCCTCGTACTCCGTAGATGAACAATTGAGTGCCCAGGCACTCCAAAACGCTGTCAGGAGCAGTAAGATGTGCGAGACGAACCAAAGGAGCTTCATATTCTTGAAAGCTTTCTTTTGAACTCTGATATCGGTTCCTCAGTTGCGCCTGGTACATCTGATCCCGTTGCGCATTTCCATATCGCATACCCAACCGCTTGACTAGTTGTTCGTTGTCCTCTTGTTCTTCTTCCTTCAACGATTGTAAGATGTCGATGGCTTCTCCAGTCGACGAGACAGTCAACGCTGTTGCCTTCTCTGTGCGAGTCCAGTTATGTGCTTTCGCAGCAGGCCCATAGCCAGGTCTAAATTTTAGAAAAGGCATTTTTTAAAAGTAAAATAATTCGATATAGGTATTGTACTTTTATTATAGAAATGAATAATGTAGTTTCTTTACAAAAACACTCAAGAAAAAATATTAAAAAACAACAACATATATTATAAAAAACGGTACTTAAAAGTAAGTAATGTAACTAAAATTAATCAAAATAAACATTTTATTAAAACAGTTTAGGTAAGGAAGGTATTGCCTTAGGTCAAAAAATTCGATGGTGAGTTTTTAATGAATAACTACGTTTTAGAGGCCCTAGAATACGAATTTACTGTTATTACGATGATGTCTGTATGTGGGTGTATGTCTGTATCTGGGTGTATTGATGTATGTATGTATGTATGTGTGTGTGTGTGTGTGTGTGTGTGTGTCTGTGTGTGTGTGACAAAAATTTCACCTTCGATAACTCCATTACTACAATTTCAAAAATTATATTTTTTTCATATTCCTCTTCCGTACGTTCATAAGAAGAGTTGATTAGATTTTAGTTAAGATTGGTTAACCGAAGTACCCTAATTTGAAGATTTTAACAGATTTTCTTGAAAAAACGCTGTTAAATATCATTTTTTGACCTTTTATATTATTATAAATAATAAAGAATATATTTTCTCTATTCCATTTAATTTTATTTTTTCTTCATATTCAATGAATTTAGAGATAAAGAGTTATAAAGAAATATCTTGCAACCTATGCTGCTAAAAGCTGCACCATGGAAACAGTATATTCAAATATTAGTAATTGACAGATGTCAATATTTACATAATATATTAGTGAAATGATTTTACTGAAAATATAAAAATGAAAAATAATTTAAGTTGACAAAAACAAATCACATAAGGTAATACAAAAGATTATACCTATAATCCAATTAAGCAGATTATTATTAATAAATATAAATGCTATATATGTTTTAATTTTCTACTTCTTATTGTTCTTTTTAGGAGTAGTTGACTTCAGTTCAGTACGAGGTAAGATGAGTTCATTTGTTTCCTAAAAAAAAAAAAACGCCCAAAGAATAGTTTGCAAAATAATTTCTATGTGGAAATTATACAAAATACGTAGAATTAACGGAAGGTAATGTTACATTATACAGGGTGATTCACGACTAATGTTACAAACTTTAACAGCTTATTCCTGAGGTCATTTTAAGCAAAAAATGCTATATGAACATAGGTCCTATCTCTTCTAGTTACTAAAATACAAGAGGTTAAACTTTTATAAAAAATCTGTTGTGGCCAGTACAATACCTCTCGCCACTTCCTTTTTTGGTTACATAAGTACAGTCCATACGATTTAACTTGGCGACCCAAAAGAATGTAATTCAGTTCACTATTGCTACGTTACGTTTTGTCAAATATTTACTTTTACTTCGATGCCGCACAGCTTCAGAAGTGAAATAGTGATTTTACAATGTTTTATTGCCTTACACAAAGCAAATTTCATCCTAATACACTCAAACTCGGGGTGTCAGGTACTTTTCAACCCAAGAAGTTGTATTCATACATAAGCGTTGGTGCATTTTTTCTCAATAGCAATAGAAATTTTATTTTCTTAACTTTATTAATTTAAAAAAATAATTAATTATAATATGATTTATATAATAAATAATTCATTCCAATATTTGTAATATATTTTTTTGTATAAATAATTTCTTTTTTTTGTAATATTCGTAATGTTATTGAACTTCATTTTTCTTCGGTACGCCTGGATTTTATAACTTTCCCATTACCGCAGTGATAATGTGAATTGCCCCAACTCGCCAAGTTACATCGTATGGACTGTATAGGGCGTGAACAGTCATGTTACATTGTTGGCCTTGACAAGCAGATGTGGGGGCCCGTTTCAGGATGATAATTAGTAATTATGCACATGGATGTCAATTGTCAATTTTTCAATCAGAATTTCAAGATTTTCTAAATACACGTAGTTAATTTGTCACCAGGAGTGTGGAATTTACTTGTCGAGGAAAATAAACCACATGGAGTTGGAAAATCACTGAATCTAGAATGAGAAATTATGATACTTGACATCTATACACATAATTACTAGCTATCATTCTGACATGGGCCCCCATATCTGCTTGTCAAGGCCAACAAAATCACATGCCTGCTCGCGCTCTATTGTATTTAACATTTCTTGTATACCTACACTCTACACCAAAAATTCTACTTAGATATATCTATTCCTTATATTCAGATTGTTTAATTTTAAATTCATTTTATGAAGAATTTTTGTCCTCTTCTAATTTTTCGAGATGTTTCCAATTCATTGTCAGGATTGACAGTATTTTTGAAGGATATATGTAATATACCTATAATTTTAAATATTTAATTATTAATACATTAAGAAATAATATAATCCCAGAAAAAGTCTTCAGTAATGTCTCCGGATTTCTGACACTGACATTTATCTGTCAGTTACAAACAATTTAAATTTTCAACTATTTTCCATGGCATTCTTTCGGGTGTCAAATTTATTATAACAGATAATTTTATATATTATATTTCTTTTATCTCTAAATCTATAGAATATATAAAAAAATATTTAAATGTATCAGATAGAGAATTTAATTTTCTTTAATATTACCAAGAAAAATTTTCAAAAAATATTATTTAGAAGATTTTTTTTCAAGAATCTTCTACTTTCGGTTGTCCAATTGTTACCAAAACCTTTTCAGATCTTCCCATGAATGTCCGATTGGGAAATACGTAGTTAAACAAATTTAAAGTTGTATAGGAGTTCCATAGAGCTACGCCACTGGTGTGATCTAAGAGACAAACTTCAATTCAAATTTAAGGTACTTACCAAACCAAAAATAGCTGGCAAAACAAACTAACATAGATATAAGAAATTATCACCATAATATTCAAAACTAACAACCAAAACTAACAAACAAGGAAAAATCCACAACAAAATCAAACCTAACCTCCAAATCAATACGTGAAGCTATAATCGATCTACGTGAAGTAGATCTTTCATCGTACAGTGCTTCGATTTACAAACAGTGGCGACAATAGGTGTCTTACTCTTGATTGGTTGTGTAGATCACGTGGTAAAATCCGCCATGTTGAGGCAAACTTTGTGTTATCGTGCATTATATCGCATTGAATTTACTTTTATTTGAACGAGTTTTGTTTATTTTATTGGCTTAGAATAGGGTAGTGCAATTTATTATAAACTTTAGTGAGTGTGTTTACGAGCGTTACAGCGTTTAACACGAATAAATTAGTAGCACAAGTAAGTATTTTCTTATATTTCCTTCATTATTTTTAAAATTTGTTGCAGATTGATAAACTAGTATCCCCTAAATGTGTGCCAAAATAAACGACTATTTAACAGAGTACAATATATTATTTTTTGTTTAGTTCAGATATTAGGTTAACTTTATAATTTTTTTCCCTTTTTATTTTCCAGCTCGTAATATTTTTTTATAATATTTTCTTATTAATTATTTCACTTAAAGAATGTCAAATAATTAATAAAAATAACAACACAATTCACAAAACGAGCTGGAAAATGACCCGGATCAGCTGATTGAGAGCTAAAATAGCTGAGATTCCACGATCTATAGCAAATCAAATATCAAAAAGTTGAAATAATCGATTTTAATAGTTTTATAAAATTAATTAAATGTTTCATCCGTGCCTGCTGCAGGATCTGGTGGTGTCATCAGTTGAAGATAGCAAAATGCCTGGTTGTGCTGCAGTAAATTGTAATAATTCAGCTAAGAAAAACTTTTTAATGAAACGCTTTCAAAGGGACCCGGTGCGAAGAAAAGAATGGCTCATAAAAATGAAAAGGGACAAATGGACTCCAACAGATCATTCATGTTTATGTGAGGTATGTTATATTTCGTTTTTAGTAAGTATGTTATGTTTTTATAGAAAAGTATATTTTTTTGCATGCAAGTTGTAGTTTTAATTACGAATTTACTCATATCTTTATTGGTTAAGGTACATTTTGCGCCTAAAATGTGGGAGAAAACCCGGGAAGTTGGCACGCGAAAACTAAAAGCTAACGCGGTACCTACTATTTTTCCTTTTTCGCCACCCAATGTTAGGAAAAGAAAACCTCCAACTAAAAGAGCAACTTTACCTAAACGAAAAGTTAAACTTTCATCAAAGCACTATATCTTTTTGTGAGATATTATAAATGAATAAAAACAATGATTTTTTAGGTCAAATGGCAGAAGTACAAGTCTTGCCTGAAAATGTAGAAGTCTCAGTTGGCAGTAATATTCAGCCACAACAATCTACATCATATGCGACTAATGAAATTTTAACTCAGCAATCATCTACAAGTACAAGTGAAGAGAGTGAAAATAACGTTGAAGGGACCGATTTAATTATGAAATTACACCGATATGAGAAAATGTATTTAGAGCAAAAACGTAAAGCTAGGGGCTATAAGAGACTTTTAAGAAATACTAAAAGAACACTGACAAACATTAATCGAAATAGTGACGTGGAAAAAGAACAAAATGTTTTCTTGAAGCAGATATTTAATGAAGATCAAATCGCGGCTTTGGTAAGAAAGCAAGGAAAGAAAACAACCAGGTTCATGAAATAGTCAAATATTACAATTACTAAATCATTAAAACTGAAATTCAGCTGTGGAAATAATGGCTACACAGAACTACTAAAGCAAGGTTATCCTTTACCGTCCGTTCGCACGCTGCAAAGGAGATTGCAGAATCTCAAATTTGATATGCGGTATTTTAACTGAAGTTTTCGAATTTTTAAAAATAAAAGTACAATGCTTTGCTTCCCATGAAAAGGATTGTGTTCTAATTCTTGATGAAATGGCCATCACTCTCGGAAAAATGTACGATTCTTCCTTAAGTAAATATTTCGGAGATGTAACATTGCCTGGACACACAGGTGTAGCAACTCATGTTTTAGTTTTCATGCTGGGTGTTGCAACTACACGTTGGAAACAAGTTGTTGCATATTATTTTACCAGTGACTCAGTAAATGGTTCCGTTTTTACCACTATAGTAGAAAATATATTTAAAAAAACTGAAGAAATAGGTTTGAATATTTTAAGTGTAACTTCGGACATGGGCGGAAGCAATCAAGCATTGTGGAAGACGTGGGGTATAACAGCAGGAAGATATTCGGAAATAAAATGCAAAATTCCACATCCCTTGCAATTAAATAAATCTGTATACATATTTGCTGATATTCCACATGTATTCAAGAACATTAAATCAATGTTAATTACTAATAATATTATTGTAATACCAGATGATATCGTAAGAAAACATAATTTACCTACCAAAGAAGTTTTAGCCAGTCATATTTCAGAGGTTGTTACCCACCAAAAGGATAATTTTTTTTAAATTAGCACCAAAGCTGTCAGAAGAAGACTTGATTCCTACTCATTTTGCTAAAATGAAAGTGTCTAGGTCAACCAATGTAGTGAATCACACAGTCAGTAGTGCTTTAAAGTTTCTTGCAGAAGAACTTCAAAAAACCAGAGTTTTTAACGACAGCTTGGTTTTCGGACCAAGTTGAAAGATGGTTTTATTTTATGACATCTAGGCACCCATCGTGTGCATTAAGCAAATTCAATTTAGAAGTCTACAATAGTTCCATAACGTTTTTAAATGAATTTATTGATCTTTTTACTAACATGAAAGTTGGCTACAAGAAGATCTGGAAACCATCACAAACAGGTGTCCTCATTTCAACGCAATCTATGTTAGAAATACAGGCTCACCTGCTGAATATGAAAGAATATAAATTTATTCTAACAAGCCGTTTTTCCCAAGACTGTTTAGAGAATCTTTTCAGTGCTTTGCGAAGTAAACAAATTGTTCCTAATGCGTCCCAAGTGAAAAATAACTTGAAATTAATTTTTGTATCACAATATATAAAAGATCCATCGAACAGTAGTTATGAAGAAGACGACAGGGAGTTTATTTCTGGGTTTTTGGATACCATAAGCGAAAAAAAAGTCGTTTATGATAAAGTAACACTGCCTGCAGAAGTAAGCCATCCTACACTTAATTTGAATTATAGCGAATTAAATTCGTTATATAATATTTCTGGATACATTCTCCAAAGTATTATAAAGACGTCGAAAACATGCCCAACATGTATAAATGCTGCAGGGTCTAAAACACCTCTTCATAAGTCTTTTATAAAATTTACAAAAATTAAACGATTTCGAGAAAATACTCTATTTTTTTTTTGTCCAGAGGAGTTATTTAATTTTTTTCTAGAAATGGAAATCATTTTTATAAAGTTTTTGTCAATTGTTTCTTTGCAGAATATAAATTTAAAAGAATTTTATTTTAACGAAATGAATGTATTAAAATTAAATATACCAAACTGTCACAAATTAAAGAAAAAATTATTAATAGATATATTGCTTTTAGATTGAAAATTAATTCTAGAAAAAGTAAAGAAATTTCTAAAAAATTAGCAAGCAAATCTATGGCTGCCACTGCTTTATAGTGTAAAATTATGTATAAAATAAAAATATTTTAAATAAATAAGTAAATAAATTCATATCATTGTAATTATTTAGTATTTTTTTTTATATATTTTATTAATATAAATATCCATAAACAATTTTATTTCAATAAAATACTGTGTACATGCATATATTTCTTGTTTTGCCTCAACATGGCGGGTGGGCGGAGCTTAGGCTGCCTTGTCGCCACTGTTTCTAAATTTAGGCACTGTATTTCATCGTAGCTCAGAGCACCATCCATTTACCAATAGCAGAAGGACTGGCGCCCATCCAAGCGGATGGTTTCGCGTCCAGACTAATCTGTCTACGCAATAGAGATGGAAACACAAGATGAAGGTGGGCACTACAATATCACAATAATCATCTTACTCGACGATAAGCAAACAACAAACAAAAACTCAATCAGTACAAAACTACCATCCAAAAAAAGACCAAGCCATTATAATTAATGCATCAAACGAAATCTCAATAAAAGATTACTGCATCGCAATCGGAAACCTAACAAAACCAGAAAATATCACCCATATTTCAAGACTATCTAACCAACGTATATATGTATTCTTAAAAAGTAAAGAGATAGTAGACAAAATAGTATTAAACCATAACAAAATAGTAGTACAAAATCATCAAACAGAGATAAGACGATATATAACACCGACAACTAGAATAATAATTTCAAACGTTTGCCCTTCAATACCACACGACGAAATAACAAAACACTACAAAACATGAATATAAAAACACTATCCCCAGTAACAAGCTTGAGAGCAGGTATTCCCGATGAAGCTTACGCGCACATTTTAAGCTTTAGAAGACAAATCTACGTACCCAAAACCGAAAAATCAAAAATACCAGAAAGTATCTTACTAAAACATGAAAATACAGAACATAGAATATTCCTACAAACCGACGAAATAATATTCAAAAAATGCAATGCAAAGGGCCACAGCGAACCAAAATGCAAAAATACAAATGTAATACCACTAAATAATAGCCAAAATTACGATATTATTCCAGAAAACAATACCCAAATAAATTTAACACAAAAACACAATTTCCCTCCACTTCCCAATGATCCCCAACCCAAACAATTCATTGATAAACCAACAGATAACGTCCAAGAAAACATTAACATAACACCAACAAATAAGCACAAAACCGCTGAAATTAACCCAGAAAACAATACACAAATAAACATAACACAACAAAACATCTTTTACCCATTTCCCGATAAAACAACATCCATAAATTTAACACCAACAGATAATAATATCCAAGAACCCGGAAAACACACAACTAAAAACAACCCTAAACCAAAAGATAAAGGAACCAAAAATCCAGAAAAGAGAAGAGCATGTACATCTAGCTCAGAACCTGACAACTGAAATAAAAACAAAAAAGATGATATAACCCAAGCCAAAAAATCAAAAACTATAAAAAACAAAACAAGATAAAACACCACTCAATGAAGAACTCGAAAAGTCTCTACTACCCATCAAAGAACAAATTACAGTACAACCTGAAAACTACCCCATGAACTACGAGCAACTTAAAGATTTCCTAGAAAACCTACTTACCTCAAATCAACCAGAAAATATAATAGAAGAATACACAGAAGACCTCACCAAAACAATCAATATGTTACAGGAAATATACTCAAAAATAGTAAACAGAAAAATTAAAAATAGACTAACAAGAACAATCAATAAACTGAAACTCTTAAACTGGAAAAATATAGATAACCAACCCTCAACTTCCTCACTTGAAAACCTATCCCTCATCTCCAACTCACAAGAAAACCTATCGTACCTATTAGACTCACTAGAAAATTCCGTAATAATAGACAGCATCGAAGAAAATTAAACACTATAAATAATAATAAAAAAAAAAATGTCGATAATCCAGTGGAATTGCGACAGCACAAATGCACATCGAGAAAAACTATCTATCTTAATAAATGAATACAACCCATCCATAATCTGCCTGCAAGAAACAAATTTAATAGAAGGTAATAATTTAAAAATAAAATACTATCAAACTTATAGAAAAGATAGAGATTATAATGGACACGCAGCCGGAGGTGTAGCAATCCTAGTCAAAAATTCAATACAGGCGGAAGAAATTAACTTACACACATCTCTAGAAACAATAGCCATCCGCACACACTTCCCCATCCCAGTTACAATATGCTCCATCTACATCCCTCCCAATCATCCAATATCTTCGGAAAATACGATCCCTAATAAACCAACTACCGAAATCCTACCTCCTCCTTGGCGACCTCAACGCACATAACCCCTTATGGGGTTCCACAACTTACAACCATGTAGGTGTTCTACCTACATGGTTGAAGATGTCGAAGATGTAATATTAAATGATCTGGTCTTACTCAATGACGGCTCCCCAACCCACTTCTGCTCACGAACCGGAACCTCATCTACAATAGATTTATCCCTGTCCGAACCAAGTTTAGCACCAGCAACCCAATGGGAAGTCCTCCCATACCTCTATAATAGCGATCACTATCCCATAAAATTATCTTTCACACACTTTCTTCAAAACAATACTCCTAAAAAGATAATAAAAAAATGGAACCTCGGCAAAGCAGATTTGGAAGCCTATGGAGAACAAATGAAAACAATAGACGCAGACATAACAAAATTCACAAACAGTGAGCAAATGGTACAACATTTAACTAACTCCATAATGACTACAGCAGAAAAAACCATAGGTTACAAAAAATGTCACAAAAGAAAACAAGTCCCCTGGTGGAATGAAAATTGTCAACGAGCCATGAAAGTCCAAAACCAAGCCCTACACAAATTCAAAAAGAATATAACACAAGAAAATCTCATCGAATATAAAAAGAAGAAGGCAATAGCAAAATTAACCTTTAAAAATAGTAAAAAACAATCATGGCAAGAATACGTAACAACAATAAATTCAAACACTCCAATTAAGAAAATATAAAATAAAATCAAAAAAATTAAAGGCAATGATACTATCCCAGAAATCACGCATTTAAGAAATGGAAACACACATACAACATGCCCCCAAGAAATCACAGAAATACTGGCGGATACATTCCAACACACATCCAGCAATATAAACTATAGTAAAGAATTCTTAGAAAGAAAAAAAAATAGCCGAATCGGAACCACTAGAAATAAGTACAAACAACAATAACCCAGTAAATAAAGAATTTGAGCTGGGAGAACTAACAACCACATTAAAAGAAATTCCTTCGAAAACTAGTAGCCCAGGACCAGATAACATACCATACGAATATATTAAACAACTACCAGGAGAAACATTAACATTCATACTGGATATCTTTAATTTTATATGGACAAAAAACCAATGGAAAGAAACAACTATAATACCCATAAATAAAGAAGGAAAATACAAAAGAAACTCTCTTAACTATAGACCCATCACACTTTCAAGTACTCTTGGAAAAGTAATGGAAAAACTAGTAAACAAACGAATAACATGGTTCCTTGAAAAAAATAAAAACTAAAAGAGGAACAATGCGGTTTTAGAAGCGGCAGATCCACAATGGACCATATCATAAGACTTACATCAGAAATCCAAGATGCATTCGCAAATAAACAACACCTTACAGCCATTGCATTTGACATAGAAAAAGCATACGACACCATCTGGAGACACCTAATCATAAAATCGCTAATACGCCATGGAATCGGAGGAAACATACTACTATATATAAAAAAACTTCCTGGCAAATAGAAAATTTCGGGTCAGAAACAACGGATATATTTCTAAATTAAAAACGCTCGAAAACGGGATACCGCAAGGAGCAATAATAAGTACTACCCTGTTCCTTATAGCCATCAACGAAATCACTACAAACATCCCAAAACCAGTGAAAGTAGCACTATTTGCAGACGACCTACTTATATATTATAGAGGCACATACACAAATTCAACCAAACATCATCTCCAAAATGCTATAAATACAATCGTAGAGTGGACCCAACAAAATGGTTTTAAACTATCTCAACAAAAAACAAAAGCCATCCACTTTAGTAAACTACGACGACAACATGAAAATGAAATAAAACTTCATTTATCCAATACACCAATCGAATTCTCAAACACCATCAAATTTCTTGGTATAACTTTTGATCAAAAACTCTCATGGAAAAACACATAGAAAAACTAAGAGCCACGTGCATTCAAAGACTAAAACTAATAAAAATACTAGCATATCATAATTGGGGATCAGATCAAAAAACCCTCACTCTTTTATACAAAACACTTATAAGATCCAAAATAGATTATGGCTCAATCGTATACTCATCATCCAAAAGATCATCCTACAGAAAATAGACACTATACAAAACACGGCCCTAACCACAGGAGCATTTAGGACCAGCCCAATTCTTAGCATACACAGCGAATCGGGCGTCCCTCCTCTAAAATTCCGAAAATCCCAACTTATATCAAACTACATCATTCAATTATCAAGCCAACCTAACCACCCTACATATTTATTTATTTATTTATCACCCAACAGGAAAAAATCCCAATTACAGAGTAATATTAGTATGGAATACACAAGACAACAGTGTTAATCCAATTTTACAATTAATTATAACAAGTTAGTATGAAACAAAAATATTAGAAAAATACATAAACGAAATAAATTTGTAATTCAACTATTTTCAGAATGATTTCTCAAGCATTTGTCGATTTTGCCACTGAATTTAGAGATAGAATCGCTTAAGTCAAGTTCATTGCTAAATTTATTGAATAATCGGCACATAGAGTTTATGGGACTAGAATAGTGACAATTTGTTCTTGAGAGAACACAGAGAAATAATATGGTTGAACGAGTATTACATGGCCGTGTATGAAAGTTGAGTTCAGCTAAAAGTAAAAGGCTACTAATTAAATTGTTAATTAATTTATATAAAAATAACAATTGACATTTGTTGCGCCTTACCGTTAATGGTTCGAGATCAAAGATGATTACCAGGTCCTCATATTTCATATTCGGCCATGTGCGATACAAATGGTAATAAAGCAGTTTACAAAAATTTTTCTGTACACTTTCAATTTTGTTTATATGAGTTGCATTGTATGGATTCCAGACTATACAACCATATTCTAACTTTGATCGGACAAATGAAAAATATAATGTTAATATGGTATTTACATTTTTGAAGTTACGTGATGAGCGAAGCACAAAGCCTAAGATTCTGTAAGTTTCAGATATTAGCTACTCTAAGTGATGTGTAAATTGGAGTTTATTGTTGAAGTTTATACCCAAGTCTTTTACTGTTGTTTTTCTTTTCAACGTTTGATCTTTCATAGTATGTATGTATAATTGAATTCTATGCTAAAAAATTTCCTACTAATGGTCATCACGCAACATTTGTCGATGTTAAATAACAAATCATTACTCAGTGCCGATTGACCGATGTTGTTGATATCAGATTGCAGTTGAAGACAATCTCCAATATTTGTAATAGTATGAAATATTTTTAAATCATCAGCAAACAATAAGCATTTAGCATTATTAACAACATCAACAATGTCATTGATAAATAATATAAACAACAATGGTCCGAGTACAAAACCTTGAGGTACACCTGAAGTAGGAGTGAATGATCTTGAGCGATGGCCCTTGATACAAACGTACTGACTTCTATCATGTATATAGGAGAATATAAAATTTAATAAATTGTCACAAAATCCTATACGCTCTAATTTAGTTATTAAGATGTAATGCGATACTGAGTCGAGCGCTTTTGCGAAGTCTGTATAAACGACATCAACCTGCTGTTTTCTTTCAAGGGTATTATGAGTAAAGGTAATAAATTCCATTAAGTTCGTAGTTGTTGATCGTTTTGGTATAAAACCATGTTGTTCCAAATTTATAGTGCTGAGTGTTTGACTCTGAATTTTTTTTAACACTATGTTTTCAAAAACTTTAGCTAGTGAGTTTAGACAAGATATTGGCCTATAATTACAAATTAAATTTCTTTTCCCAGATTTAAATACTGGACAAACTTTAGCTTCCTTCCACTTGTCAGGAAATATGGTGGTATTTAATGACAAGTAGAACAAGTGGTTTAGTGGTAGAAGAAATAAATCTGAACAACCCTTAATAATGTATGAGGGAACGTTGTCCGGACCAGTAGATTTTGTATTTTTTTGTGATTTTATTGCAAGTGAAATATCGTCATCAGTAATTTCATTGATTTGATCAGAATTAGAGTGAACAGCAGAGGTACATAGATTGTTGGTATTAGGCAAGTTTTCAGATTTATAAACACTACTAAAATAATTTGCAAAAGCGTCAACAATGCTCGATTCATCATTGTATGCATTATTATTATGAAATAGAGTTGCAGGGATGTCATGACTATTCTTTGTATTTCTTATGTAATTCCAAAAATTATTTGGTTTATTAACTATATTACACTCAATGTCATTTATGTAAGTAATGTATAATTTTTTGGAAAGGTTTTTAATTGTACCTCGAAGTTCTTTAATAGTACATTAAGATACAAGTTTCATAAAACATGAGATTAGCGCACGCGTCTTTGTTAGAAAGGAGCGGCTTGCCACGAGTTTTCTAACGGGACAAGTGCGCTGAAATGTCTTATCAAACGTGTATTTTATACTATTTTTTCTATTTTGCTCCTTTTGTCAAAAAAAAATATTTACAAATATACGTGATTTCATTTTTAGGAATATTTTAATTTTTATTTGATTGTTGGTAACCATACTTACCACGAAACTGATTATAACAATTAAAAACTTATTTGCATCCGAAGTTCCTACTGTCATCTGCGAAAAGGTTATGTTTACAGGATAGTATAAACCATTCTTATTTAAAATACAATATTAATATAATTAAAATATAACAAAATAATTATTAATATATTTACTTATATGTATTATTACTTCATTTCAATAGTGGGGTCTTCTAGGCTAGAAATAATATTTACTTTCAAATGACAAATGTCTAGAAATGTAGGTACTACGTACCAACCTAACAGAAATTAGGTTTGAGTTCTTTTAAGAAGTACTTTATGACATCCAAATGGGTTTCATAAAGTACATATTAAAGAACCAAAGTAGAAAAATTTGTTTAAATGGTGCTGCAGTTTATTTTTTTTTTGTACAAATTTCTGTAGTGTTCTTTTTCCTTTATTAAAGATATAATGTTAAAATTAAACCATAGAGGGTATTTATAAGAATTACGTCGGCAAGTAGCTCTAGGTATAGCTTGATCAAATATGTTATAAAGCACAGTATAAAAATGTTCTAATGCTTCGTTTACATTGTTACTTTGTAAAACAAGTGACCAGTCTGCACCTTTAAATAGATCGTATAGCAGGTCATAATTGCCTTTGTTGTATTAATAATAATAGTCAAGTTTTCGTTTACAACGTTTTGTATGTTTTTGTATGTTAAGTACATCAATAGAAAGAGAAGGATGATGTGGGTCAACCGGTACAAGGGCATCTACAGAATTTTGCACCGAGCATTCAGTATTTGAAATGACAACATCCAGCAATCTACCGTTATTGTTTAGTGTTGTATTATTTGAGATTTAACAAATTACATACGTTAAAAAAGTATAAGACTTTGTTATCATTTACAATATTTTCTATGCTACCATTTACTATTGTCGGTAAATTAAAGTCACCAAGTACAATAACATGGGAAGAATATGAAAGTTGTGTTTGTAACAATGCATCAAAAAATTGTTCGTATTCTTCAACAGGGGATTTGGGTGGGAAATAAGTCGCTAAAATGGAGATAGAAGATGATGGGAGGGAACACTTGACACAGACATGCTCGATCATCTGCGAATTACAGTTGATATTTTGCAAGTTCGGGCTTAGCTGGCGGTTCACAGCGATTAGGACCCCACCCCCTCGTGTTTTACCAGTTGACTCTCGATTGCGGTCATCACGAAATACGGCAAATCGGCTATCAAATAGTTCGGGATCATTGATGTTGTCTGCCAACCACGTTTCGGTAAGGATGATGGCATCGAATGGACAAGTCGCACCATTTAAGTAAAGTTCTTGCAATTTAGTATTCAAGCCGCGAACGTTTTGATAGTAGAGATTTAAGTTGTTATTTAGTTTTTTGAACTCACTATGCTGGGATTTCCATTATTGTATTTAATAGTTAGGCCCGTTTCACCAGATTTTAGGCGATTGTTTAATTCCTCCCGCATTAGTGAAAGATGTTAGCGCTGTTTTGGTGTTAGGTCATTAGCAATTTTAAAATGTTTAAATTTATCATTATTATTTATGGTTTTACTCTTTTTTACGATGGAATGCACTGTTTGGGAATTTTTTAGGAATACTTTTATTGGTCTAGGTTTATTATTAATTTTCTTGTCTTGGCGCACTAGGTTTGCTTCATTAGCCACAATTTTTGTATTTAATGCGAAGGAAATTAAATCAGATATTGTTTCTTTATCACGGTTATTATCCTCCGGTACATTATATACAAGAAGATTAGATGCTCGCTCGTTACGTTCATTGATTTCAGAGATAACTGCTTCAATTTTACCGATTCTTCGTACTTAGTCGGTTTGATCGCCATTAGTTCTTTTTTCATATCTAAGATTTCTTTTTTGCAACGAGAGAATTAAATTTTTGAGCTCACTGTATACCGAATTACTATCATTTTCAGATGATATATTACAACTGTCACAAAACCATTTTTTTGATGAGCGAAGCGTGCGAGAGTCGCTTTGAGCGTTATTAGCACATGCAAGATGACAAGCTGAACTACAATTACATTTTATAAAATTAGTTCCATTGATAGAGTCATTGCATTTTTTACAAGCCTGAGACATAATGAGCAATATTTTTATACACTGGTAGGCGTTTGTTAAGTCAGTTCGACAAACTTACTTAAACGTGCACAGAACGCGACGACGAGTAATTATAAGTTAATTATTAAAGATCCAGTTTCTGCTTTTTGGAGCGGTTAGATCACAATACTAGGTATCTAGTTTAATTCACTGTTATTTTATGCACTTGGTGGTATAACACACTATATATTTAGTCACAAGGTTACTTTTATTTTATTATAATTAATCAGAGGTCACTGATACAACAACTGCTCGTATATTCAGATAAACTGTAAAAATAAAACCTTATTTCAACCAAATTCAAACCCACCTAAACTCAAAAAACACTCCATCCTAGTTTCCCGATTCAACACAGTACTGCAAACAAACAAATTACATATACCAACGATAACTCACCTCACAGTCCCAAGTATCCCACCTTGGATTATTAAAAACGCAAAATTTAACACCAACCTAGCAGCATATCCAAAAGAAAACACACCAACTGAAAAGTACCACCAGAAATATAGAGAAATATGTGTAAAATATAAACACTATACACATTTACACAGACGCAGCAAAAAATAAAAACGGAACAGGATCAGCAATAGTCACAGAAAACACAGTAATAAAACACCATCTACCAGACACAATATCTATATTCTTCGCCGAAGCATATAGTATACAAAGTAGTTTAGAACACATTAAAACTGTTAGACTTTCGAGTTTGTCGAGTCTCGATTCATACAAATAGTGATCTAGTTATTGTATTTGTTCAGATATTTTATGTGTGATTGACAGGTGTCACTTTTATATATGTCTTGTATTTTTCATTTATCGATTCATTATACGTTTTACTTTATTTGTGTACGTTTATTACGACCTCATTATCTCTAAAAGGTTATGGGCCCAGGTCGCGCAAATTGCAAGTAATAAACGAAGTAAACACAAAAGAGTCAGTTAAGTAAAAAAAAAACCCCAAAATGAACGTGTCACGGATTGAGTTACTGAACAAGCAGAACTTCGATACATGGAAGTTGCAAATGCGAGCAGTACTCGTGAAGAGCGATCTTTGGGACTACGTCAACGGATCTGAAAAGAAACCGGAAACTAGTGCGGTTGACGGGAATGCCGCAAACATACAAGCCTGGGAAAGAAATGACCAAAAGGCGATGTCTGACATAATTTTGTCTATGAGTCCGAGTGAACTCAAGCAGGTGAAAAACTGCGAAACATCGCGAGGCATGTGGTTAAGGTTGCAGGAGATTCATGAATCGAAAGGTCCGGCAAGAAAGGCAACACTTTTAAAGAGGTTGACACTGCACAAAATGACAGACGGTGCTGATGTACGCGATCATATGAACGATTTCTTCGATACGGTCGATAAACTGAATGACATGGAGATCGAAATTCATCCCGATTTATTAACGATCATGTTACTTTACAGTTTACCCTCATCTTTCGAAGTGTTTCGGTGTGCAATCGAATCGCGAGATGACCTGCCCTCGCCCGAGGCTCACCGTGTAAAAATTATAGAGGAGAGCGACGCGCGAAAAGGTGAAACTAGAAATGTGTCAGACGCGATGCTCTTGAATAAAAGTGGCGGTTGGCGTGATTGGAAAAAGAAATCCAATATAAATGACGAGTATGAAAAACGTAAAGACAATAAATTCAAAATACGGTGTTTTAAATGTAAGCAAACGGGACATAAAGCGGTTGACTGTAAAAATAAAAATCAATCGGCTAAATGTGCGGAAAACGTTTCCTTAAGTATGTCTTCATTTCAATCGGACGATCAAATGCGAAAGTGGTGTCTTGATGGTGGCGCGACAGTACATTTGTGCAATAATTTGCAAAATTTCCGCGATATAAATGACTCTAAAAACGGCATTTTAAATCTTGCGAACAGTGCGACGACGAAAACCACTGGCGAAGGGACGTTCAATTCACGGCTGGCGTAAACGGCAAAGAAAAGATAGTTACACTCAGCAACGCGCTCCATGTTCCAGATTTGAGAACAAATTTACTTTCTGTCAGTAAGATCACTGATCGCGGTCTTCAAGTTACTTTCAGGAAGAAAATTGCGAAAGTTCTGGATGCGAATGGGAAAGTAATACTGTGTGCCGAGAGAATCGGTGATTTGTATTACGTGCGTGAGGTCGGAGAAGATGCGTGTGTAGCAACTGTCAACTCCAAATCGCAAAAACTATCATTGCAATTGTTACACAGACGACTAGGCCACGTGAACGTGACGGACATTTTGAATGCTGTGCGAAAAAAATTCGTGAGAGGCGTTGAAATTGAAGATCCGACTGCTAAGTTTGACTGTGACGTTTGTCTAAAGGGGAAGATGTCAAGGGCATCATTTCCAAAGAAGTCAAACAGGAAGACAGAAATTTTGGACCTCGTACATACAGACATATGTGGGCCAACGAGGACTACATCTCTGGGAGGTGCCAAATATTTCGTAGAATTCATTGACGACAGGTCAAGGTGGTGCGAAGTTAGGTTCCTGAAGTCGAAAGCGGACGTCCTCAAGGCTACGAAAGAGTACATAGCTCTTGTAGAAAAACAAAAGGGTAAGAGCGTTAAAGCTCTGCAGTCCGACAACGGATGCGAGTACACAAGCCTAGAGTTCAACGCGTATCTGAAGAGACGAGGGATCACCAGAAGATTAACCGTTCCACACAATCCTGAACAAAACGGTGTAGCTGAGAGAAAAAACCGTACTCTTTTGGATGCTGCCCGATGTATCTTGGTGGAATCGAGGTTATCCGATGAATTTTGGGCGGAAGCAGTGAACACTGCAAATTACCTAAGAAACCGCGTACCAACGAAAAGCTTGGATGGTCGAACGCCTTTTGAGGCGTGGACAGGTAATAAACCAAATCTGTCTAATTTCAGAATATTCGGCAGCCGTGTTTTCTACCTGAATCGAGATCCTGGAAAAAGCAAGTGGGCCGCTCGAGGCGAAGAGGGGATTTTTCTTGGTATTGCTGAGGACGCTAAGGCATATCGTGTCTGATCGCCGAAGAAGGGGAAGGTCCTGATCAGTTGGGATGTCAAGTTCTTCGAGACCAACAGCGACGTTATTTCAGTGATTCAGCAGGAAAACAACCCTGAAGAACAGATTCGCCGCTATGCAGACATTGACCATGCAGAACCTTCGTTGCAAGAAAGAAAATCACCTGTTGCAGACAGAGATGATGAAGAAGATTTTCTAGGTTTCGAAAGGTCAGTCGTAACGTATGTACCAGGTGCTTCGGATACAGCTGGAATTACAGAAGAAGTCGCGATGACGTTTCTTTCGGAAGTTCCGATGAAGGAAGCCATGACAGGTCCTGACGCAAGTGACTGGCTTCACGCTATGACAGCCGAAATGGAATCAATAATTAAGAACAATACTTGGACACTCGTTGATCGACCAAAGGGTCGCAAAGTCATCGGCAGTCGTATGGTCCTGCGCAACAAATTGAAACCGGATGGGACACTCGAGAGAAGGAAAGCTCGACTGGTGGCACAGGGTTTCAGTCAACAACCCGGACGAGATTACTCAGAAACCTTTGCACCAGTGGCCCGATTTGGATCAATAAGACTCATGGCATCCCTAGCAGCTAGGTATGACATGAAAATCCGACAATTTGATGTCAAAACAGCCTACTTAAATGGGGATTTGGAGGAGGAAGTCTTCATGGAGCTTCCAAAGGCTTCCGAGGACATTCTTCAGAGAATTGTTGACTCGACGGGTGACTACGCGATTAAAGAGAAAGCGAAGACAATGTTACATGAACTTCACAAAGGAGACAAGGTATGTCTTTTAAACAAATCTCTTTATGGTTTAAAGCAGGCCGGTAGGAGTTGGTTTTTCAAATTAAGCGAGACTCTAAAGAAATATGGTGCAACTCCTACAGACTCAGATCCTTGTTTGTTCCGCATTGGCTCAGGGGAAGATATCATGTTAATAACAATATACGTCGATGACATCTTGATCGCCTCGAGGAACCAAAAATCAGTCAGTGCATTTGGGCAGAAGCTGTCCAAAGAGTTTGAGCTCAAAGATCTTGGCTACGCGACTTATTGCCTGGGCGTTGAGTTCTCTCAAGCCAATGGAAAGGTAATGATGCACCAAAAAGGGTACATCGAGGACGTTCTTCGTCGGTTTGGTATGACCGATTGCAAACCGGTTACCACTCCGATGGAACTGGGTACAAAGTTGATGAAGAACAACCAGCCTAGTCAACAGGATTTAAATTTTCCGTATCGCGAGCTCATCGGAGCACTCACATATTTGTCGACTACTACCCGGCCAGACATAGCCTTTGCAGTTAGTAGTTTAGGTCAGTTTAACAACTGCTACGGAGCTGAGCATTGGAAGGCAGCAAAACGTGTTTTGCGTTATTTGAAAGGCACAGTCGATGTTGGATTGATTTATGGCGGGATGAACGAACCAATCAAGGGTTTTGTGGATGCGGACTGGGCAAACTGTGCTGACGACAGACGGTCATACACGGGCTACTTGTTCTTTCTTAATGGAAGTCCAATTTTCTGGGACTCTAGGAAGCAAAGAACGGTCGCATTGTCCACCACAGAAGCGGAATACATGGCAATGTCAGAATGTATGAAAGAAGCTATATATCTACAGCGATTTCTATACGAGTTGGGATTCAGTTCATTGGCCGAACTAATCATTTACTGCGATAATCGAAGCTCGCTGAGATTAGCCGAAAATCCAACTTTCCACGCAAGAAGTAAACATATTGACATTCGTCACCATTTTGTTCGCGATGTTCTCCAAGACAAGAAATTAAAAATAAATTATATTTCAACAGATAATCAAGTTGCAGATTTCCTGACCAAGGGGTTGCCGAGACAGAAGCACGAATGGTGTGTGAGATCTGCAGGACTTGGTGTCAAGTTATATGAACCTAGACTCGAGGGGAAGTGTTAGACTTTCGAGTTTGTCGAGTCTCGATTCATACAAATAGTGATCTAGTTATTGTATTTGTTCAGATATTTTATGTGTGATTGACAGGTGTCAATTTTATATATGTCTTGTATTTTTCATTTATCGATTCATTATACGTTTTACTTTATTTGTGTACGTTTATTACGACCTCATTATCTCTAAAAAAAACAATAAATTCATTCTCCAAAACAATTCTTAATCTTCTCAGACTCCCTATCTGTCAACAATTCCTTAAAAAACAAATACCCAAAGCACCCTACTATCCAAAACATCAGAGAAACCATCCATAATTTACTTCTACAACACTACAGCATCACCTTAATATGGATACCTGTCCACATAAGCATAAAAGAAAATTAAAAAGCAGATTCTGAAGCCAAAAACACCACCACTATGCAAATAACAGACACAGGCATACCGGCTGAGGATGTAAAAACAAGTACGAAGACAGAAATAAGAAACAGGTGGAGTGAAGAATGGTCACAAACAACAAATTAAAAACCATCAAAAAAGACACATACCAGTGGAACACAGGAAATACCAGGAAAGAGCAAACCATACTAACACGACTTCGTATCGTGCATTCCAAGCTCACACATAGCCACAATTTAAACAAAATACCCCAACCAGTATGGAACCGCTGCAACACACCCATTACCGTCCCGCACGTTTTACTCAACTGCCAGAGGTATAACGAAGAAAGAAGAACATACCAAATAAAACCAAACCTGAAGGAAGCATTATCAAAAGAAGAATGCAATAAAATTATCGAATATCTTAAAAGTATAAATTTATATAATGAAATATAACCTTATTACTGTATCAGCGCTAATGGCCTAGAAGCTAAAGCGCTTAAATAAACAAAAAAAAAGTTGTGTAGTTTTTGAGTAATCGTCCTTCCAACATCCTACATACATACATATGCACGTACACACACACACACACACACACACACACACACACACACACACACACACACACATACATACATCCACACACACACATCATCGTAAAAATGTTAAAATCGGATTGTAAGGACCTTAAAACGTGCTTATTCAATAAAATCTTGATATGCGATTTTTAGCATGAATGCAATACCTCTCTTAGCGAGAGGTAAAAAGATTAATATTTTCAAATTTTTGTAATCAAGATATTTTGGGAAACAAGAGTTTTATTGAAAAGTCATACCTTATTTATCCTAATTAAAAATTATTATACCTTTGTTTGTGTAATAATGGATAGTTTTAGTATGCAGATATAATTTTTATTTATGGATTTTGTAATGGTAATGCCCGTCATGCGTGCAGAGAATACCATGACAGATACTAAGCGACTAAGGGAAACTGTGAAGCATGCATAGGAGCTCGAGGCACTCATTTTGAGCATTTTCTATAATATATTTCTAAATCCTTGTCTTATTTCATATTGTGTTTGGTATCTATTCTAAGTGTTGGTATGTTGTTCTGTATTTAGAATTTGTTTATCTGTCTGTTTAATTGCGTCATCTTGAGTTTTGTTGTCCTAATTATGTTCTTTCTTTGCATACTTTTTAGCAATACACGTTTATAAAATATAAAATAAAAATAATTATGACAAATAAAGTTTGACTTTTCTATAAAACTCTTCTTTTTCAAAAGTATCATGATTACAAAAATTTGAAAATTTTGAGCTTTTTTATAAAACTTTAACCTCTTGTATTTTGGTAACTAGAAGATATAGGACCAATGTTCATATAACATTTTTTGCTTAAATGACCTCAGGAATAAGCTGTTAAAGTTTATAACAATAGTTCTGACTCATTCTGTATATTTTAGAAAACGCCTAGCTTGATATTGAAATATCGCCAAGTCAACGTTGTTTTGACAATCACCGCATTTTATAAAACGCCGATACGACGAATATTACAATCTGGCTACGACATATATTTTGCACTATTTACTTAGTATCTGCGTTCAATACTAAACTGAGACGTAATAATGGAGGTTTCTTATTAGGAGTAGGTGGCTAGACAATACCTAAGCACTTAATATTATCTTATATCAATAATGATCCGTATTACGGCATTAATTGAATGATCTTATTTATCTCTAAAAACTTACCTTGACGATGAAGGTATACTGAAAGTTCGGTTTTGCAAGAATAAATGCTGTATGATTGAGATTTCTAGTATTTGTTAATACCTAATCTACATAACGTTTATTAATTGAATGTATTGTTTTGAACAGCCTTACAATGAAGTGTACATATATTATAAATCATTTCACATAAAAATACAATAAAAGACAAACATAAACCCACAACAAGTATTAAAAATGCCCAAGTATAGGTAATGACATCAAGTGCTGTTGGTTGAGAATCCATTTTATACTTCCTAGTTAAAGTAACATCATCATTCCATTTGTGCATTATTCCACTTTCTATAAGTTGAAATAAAGCATTATTTAACAGTCCCATAAATGGATAACCCCTATAAGCAGCTAGATGAGGAAAAAACAAAATTCCATTTTCGAAGCCATGAATCATACTTTGCCCTTCAGGATCTAAATAATATTTTTTAGATAAAAACAACGAGGCTCGTCTATTTTTAAACACTGCAATGCTTCGTTGAAATGCAGTTTTATTTAAACAATACTCTGTTATATTACAGTCAACGTACTCACTGAAAACTTTATTATGCAGCGCGTTACTTTGGTTTTGAAAATACCTTGTTTGTCCGGGCGCTATACCATACCCTAAACCAGAAGCTAGTAAATCTTTTTCAGTTGATATTTCAGGCTCATAAAAAGTTTGTGTCAAAATTGATATTAAATGGCTTTGGTAAGCTACGTATAATAACACACTAAACATAGACCAAAAACAGTATAGCATTCTACATGCATTAGTTTTTGGGGATACTATGGTACCACTCAACAAAATTTGCCAGCTTGAAATGAAACTACCAGATATATCTCGATAATAACTGGAATTTTCGGCTGTTCGACCTATAGTAAACCAAAATAATGCACAAACTATATAGCTGATGACAAGAATGAAAAGTAAATTAGTGTTGAATATCCTTACAGTATTTTGCCATCGGGGTATTTTGCTGGCTTTTGGGACCCACCATACAGATTGATCTATAAAATATATTATAGAACAGTCGAAATCATCAATATATTCTGCGTCTACAGGAACCATGCCCATGATTATATCAATTTTTTTAAACAATGTGTCATTGTACATGAAATTATAAGTTCTGTTTGCAAGTCTTATTCCCCACATAGGATAATTATGAGGAATATATATTACAGAAAAATTAAGTTTTTTGGATAAATATTCCATCATTGTAACTTCCAATCCAACTTGTCTAGGGTCATACATATCCAAATTCCAGTTATTAACATAGGGTAGTATTTTAACAGCCTTTATTTTTACAGAACATCCTTGCATATTTCCAGGAACCTTATTTGGATAAATGTTATAAGGAATAACAGAACAATTAAACATGTATTTCGGGATAAGATTCGGTTGACAGTTTCCATCAACGTACGGCATATATGTATATATATTGACTCCATCATTATGTTGAACAATAACATATATATTCAATACAAAGTATTCCCATGCTTGTTCAAATATTTTCGTTATATTTTCATCTTTAGAAATTGTAACAATAAATTTAGCTTTTGAATTCCACATAAATAAGAGTTTTAGCTGCTTTAACCAATAAATAAACTGATCCACTGTATTCATAATTAATATTATTTTGTCGAATAATATCCATTTAGAAATATATTTTATTTTGGAGCTTACTTCAAAAATCATTTTCGTATTTTCGATTTCCCATGTAAGAGGAAAATTTAATGTATCCGCTGACACAATAAGAGAGAATTTCTTATGAATCTTATTTGATAAATTTACAACGCATTTTATTAATTCTTCATTTTCTGCTTCTTTGTAATTCGACAGTGATACATTTTGACAATTACTACATTGAATTAGTATTAAGAATATAATTATACGGTTGCCCTGCTTTAAAAAGTGTGTACTCATTGTTCAAGGATCTAATTATCAATAAAGTATAAATCTATGAAAGTCTTGGTATTAATTATTCGGAAGTTAATTACATTATTTTAATGAGAATTCAATATTTTTTCTCTTTCGTAAAAGTACAAAATGTACATACTTAATTAACTACTTAAAAGTTTGTATATACATAAATTACGATTGGAATCAATTGTTCAAATATGGGATGAGGATCATTTTGTCTGTAAATTTTTATTTTAAATATTTCCGACAGTATAGATATTAACTGGAGGAGGAATGATTTAAAGATATTAATAGGTTTCTTACCGCCTACATTAAATTTAATGTTTTAATACAGTTATCATAAATGTTGATGCTTTATTACCACGTAAATTTTTCGATTATGTATTTCTTAACAGCAGCAATGTTATTTTCGGTAGCAGTTGGAGGAGGACACCCTACTTCTTTTATGTGCTGAACAAAATTCTGATTCGTTGAAATTCTAGTATGTTTACTCATCTTTTAAAAGGCAGATTTGAATTGACAAAATATTTGCGAAACAAGTTCAGTGATGATAAAAGTTAAAAGTATATTATGACTTGAAATAGTTATAAGACTAATCGTTTTTCATCGCATTTAATTTATATTTTTCGTAATATGCCTCAAACAAATAAATGAACTGTGTTCTTCCTTTAATAAGATTCAAAATGATTTGCTACTAATTTCCATAGAAAATACTATTTTATAGTTTCCATAAACGCTGTGATTATCGTACAAAAAAGAGACGAAATGAGGGTCCGTGAAGTTGGCACGTCATTGGAAGCACAAATATTCTTTTTTATATTAGTAATTAGTGCTTCGTTAGTGCTCTTTTGTGCTTCAAAAATTTTGAAATTAATTGAACGGTTCACGAAATAATTAACATTATATGATGACGTGCCAAGTTCACACTTAGCACGTCATTAATAAAATTTCAAATTACTTATTACATCTTTTGTTAGTGCTTCGTTAGTGCTCTTTTGTGCTTCAAAATTTTTTGAAATTAATTGAACGGTTTACGAAATAATTAACATTATATGAAGACGTGCCAAGTTCACACTTAGCACGTCATTAATAAAATATCAAATTACTTATTACATCTTTTGTTAGTGCTTCGTTAGTGCTCTTTTGTGCTTCAAAATTTTTTGAAATTAATTGAACGGTTTACGAAATAATTAACATTATATGAAGACGTGCCAAGTTCACACTTAGCACGTCATTAATAAAATTTCAAATTACTTATTACATCTTTTGTTAGTGCTTCGTTAGTGCTCTTTTGTGCTTCAAATTTTTTTGAAATTCATAAAGCGGTTTATGAAATAATTAATATTATTTGAAGACGTGCCAAGTTCACACTTAGCACGTCATTAATAAAATATCAAATTACTTATTACATCTTTTGTTAGTGCTTCGTTAGTGCTCTTTTGTGCTTCAAAATTTTTTGAAATTAATTGAACGGTTTACGAAATAATTAACATTATATGATGACGTGCCAAGTTCACACTTAGCAAGTCATTAATAAAATTTCAAATTACTTATTACATCTTTTGTTACTGGTTCGTTAGTGCTCTTTTGTGCTTTAAATTTTTTTGAAATTCATAAAGCGGTTTATGAAATAATTAATATTATTTGATGACGTGCCAACTTCATGGCATTAATAAAATATTATACTGTTTAACACATATTTTGTTAGGGCTATGTTAGTGCTCTTTTGTTCTTTATAATTTTTTTAAATTCATAGAACAGTTCATTAAATAATTAACATTTTTTTTTTAATGGAAACAATATTTAACTTTTTACCTCAAAAAATCCACATACTTGTATTTTCCTATTTTAAATTATATAAAGGCTGTTTAGTTACGAATTTGTTTTATTATATTAATATTAATTTAAAGATAAACTTAATTTCATGTTAACTATCAAAAAAATAATTTCATTATTTACAAAAAAAAAACACATTCTAAATTATTTAAAAAAATTCCGAATATTCTTAAAAAAATCTTTGTATTTGGCCTTTATGTTCCTAAATTTTTATACAGGGTGAGTGGGGGTGACGCCCGCTCCTCTTTAACTTGTTTATTTTGAGTAATAGAAAAAAATACTCATACAGAAGTTTTATAATTTTAAATATACAATTTTATGGCAGATGTAGATATTATTTACAAAGTCAGGTTTACAAAATACGATTATCGACTCTTATTTATTAAATAGCAACCTATAATTATTTTACTAAAATATAAACCGCCATATCTTTCTGTATTAATGTATTAATTTTAATGAATGTATTTGAAAAAATTCGAGAAAAATAAAATAATTGAGATATATAGGAAATAATTTTTATTCTATAGGTGGCTATGTGAAAATAAACAAAATATAACAATGCTAATACCAACAAAGTATACATTTGTTTGTTACTTATTTATTATTACTTACTTATTTATCTATTTATTTATTATTTATTTTCACATAGCCAGCTAGAATATTTGAATAAAAATTGTTTCTCATATAACTCATTTATCTTATTTTACTCGAAATTTTTCAAATACATTAATAAAAACTATTAGATCGTTAAAAAGACAAAAATGTAGTGGTTTATTTTTCAGTAAAATAATTATAGGTTGCTATTTAAAAAATAAAAGTTGATAGTTGTATCTTGTAAACCTGATTTTATAAAAAATATCTATATTTGCCGTCAAATATTATCTATAATTCAAATTATAAAACTTTTATATGACCCATTTCTTTCTATTGCTTATAATTAAAAAGTTAAAGTGGAGGCGTCGTCTCACACTCATCCTGTATACATTTAAGAAAGCAACTGATTAAATTTTAGCTATGATCAACCGAAATTGGTACACTGGTTTTCAAAAAAATAGCGTACACCTATTTTTTGTTGTATTGAGTCGATCTTGATTTTTAACTTGTCAATGTCATTAGTGTCAATTAAAATGTCAAAATTAACCGAAATTCAAATACATACTTGGTTGTTCTTTAATTTTTCTTGAAAAAAATTAAATTTCAGAGTAGGTAAACAACAAAATTTTTTGTATGTCACTGCATACGGTAGAAATATATAACTTTTTTTTAAACTGGGTAGAGATACCGATGTTTTTACCTCCTACCAATAGTAGAGATATAGGATCAAGTTAAAATCCACCGGTTTAGATTTTCATGAATAAACAAGTTTCAAGGCCTGTGTAATCCGATTTTAACATTTTTACGATAATGTCTTTGTGTGTGTATTAATGGAATATACACTAGTTCATATATTATTTAAGTGAAATGGCTACACCTGCGTATACCGTGTGTCTGTCTTAAAGGTGTACATAGGAAATTAACATGGGAAACCAGTTTTTTGCAATTCCCTGCTTGCCTAATTATTTAAACAAAAACGCGTCAAATAAAGGTTTTAGGGTATACAATTCTGCATCTAAATCAATAAACAGAATTACTTTTACATGCTTTGTAGCGGCAGAAATTAAATATGAAAATTTCGAAAATTACGTTGAAAATAATATCGATAGCCATGGAATTGTACAAAAAATAAATAAATTCTTGACATTTTATCTGTCACAACGTATGTTCTGACAATTTGATTTTGTCTCTGGTTCTATTGTTAGAAATTATTAAAAAATGAATATTTATACTAATAAAAAGTTTTTATTGATAAGTGTAGACCACTTCTGTAGTACTAGATATATTGGAAATGAATTGGGAGTACATCACAGTATCATACAAAATATTAAAAAAAAAAAACGTATTATTCTTATAAAATGCAGTGTCACAAAGAACTTGTCCCATATGATGAAGAAAGTAGAAGAGTGTTTTGCGTAGATATGCAGAACCCGCCTAATAATGATCAAAATTTGTTCCATTTCTTTCACGGACGAATGCACTTTCACTTTGAACAATGAACCAAATATCCAAAATACCCGTTGTTGGGCTATAGAAAATCCTGGAATTAATATTTCAACAAGGACACAATATCCTCGAAAAGTTAATATTTGGGCCGGAATTTTAGGTCACCACATAATTGGTCCTTTTGAAATACGTGGCAATGTAAATACGGAACATTATTTGGAGATGCTACAAAACGAAATTGGTCCTGCTATAAACGATGTTGTGCGCCCAGATCGAGAGGTCTGGTTCCAACAGGGTGGATGTTCTGCACACTAGGAACTTTAGAGAATATTTGGATCTGGTATTTCCTGGGCGCTGGATTGGCCGAGGGGGTATTATTGACTGGCCTGCTAGATCTCCAGATCTTGCTCCATGTGACTTTTTTATGGGGTTACATAAAAATCAAATTTATAAAAAAGGCACGAAAACAAAAATGATCTAAGAGATTCCATATTAAATGAATGTCATCGTATAATGGTTCTGCATTTATTGTAACTATTATCTTTATAATTACTTGTTATCCGTTTACTAATTACTACAAAGCTTTTCTTGCTTGAGCATATTTTGTTACGCAATATTGAATTTTTAATAAATTCATATATTAAACAAAACTGTATTTTTTAAATTTATTTATTAATCTAATATTTCTATTGTTGTTATAATTAACGATATTTGTCCAAACATAATGTGGCACAAGGTCAGCCCATAACGCCTGCATGACCTTCGTCAGAAAATAGTGGATTAATATTTTTCATTAATTTTCATAAAATGCAATATTTTTTTTTTCATATACTCCATTTTCCTACGGGAAGTAGTCCTTCAAATATAAATCAAAACTTTTCAAATTTTGTAATAAAGGCTTTTATATCGATGAGAACAAATATTTAATATTAGCTGCTACTTGTGAATTAGTGAAGTGGTATTTTACTTGAAGCTCCTAATAGATTTTAATGAAAAAACATTAAAATAAAATTATATATATATATATATATATATATATATATATATATATATATATATATATATATATATATATATATATATATATATATATATATATATATGTTTACGATCAATTGCGTGAGTCTCTTCGACGACGGCTGCAACTTTGTTTACAATTGATCGTAAACACCTAGAGTCCTTAGTTGTTAAATCTGATGTGGCCAGCACAATACCTTCCGTCAATCCTGTGTATTATGTACAAATTCCATACATAAATTTTCTAAAAACCAATGAGTATTGGACCTAAGTGTATTAGATTTTTTTTCTTGTTTTCATCTCTACTATCACCTGCTAAAGTGTGTAAAGTTTTTTTTATTAACACCCTGTATACAGGGTGTTTCCTTTAAAACAACCAGCGCTTTTTTGGGCGAACTAATGACTTTAGAGAAAAATGTTATATACAAAAAATTACCAGGAAAAAGGGCTTAATTTATGAGGAATAATAAATAAAAAATTCAACCAATGGTTCTCAAACGGTAGAATAAAATTATATTTTTTTTAAATGGCAACCTATATAAATTTTTTGTCCATTAGATAGAGATTTTTTTCTGAATTCAACGATATAAATATGATATGGGGTTGTATAACAATTATTTCGAGAAAAATGATATTAAAAATCAGAAATAATTTTACAATATTGAAGTAGGCTATGCAATAAACAACTATTAATACGACTATTGCCTAGGTTACGATAGTATATTATTTTCTTATATCTAAAATAACTTGTTTTACTAAGACATTCATAATAACAAATGAACTACATAACGAAGAAATATCAAAAAATAATAGTACTAACATAAAAAGAAAAACAATATGATGGAAATTATTTACAAATTTATGCAACCTTAGGTATTTTTGGTATTTTTGCACTTAAGAGTACTAATTTTTATTATAATTTGTGCTCGAAAACACCTCCTTGGTTTTGAAGACAAAGTTCAATTCTTCTTCTCAATTCGGAAGATGTAGCACATCTAATAGATTGAGCATTTAAGTCTCTAATTGCTTGACGAATGTTATTTTTACATTCATCCTCAGTTGTTGGAGGAACACTAAACACTTGGTTTTTAAGATAGCCCCAGAAAAAAAAGTCTAATGGAAATAAATCAGGCGATCTAACAGGCCAAAGTATTGAACCATTATTGCCTATCCATCTATCATCAAAAAGTTGATAAAGTGCAAGACTGACACGTTGTGTGTTGTGTGCTGGAGCTCCATCCTGTTGGAAATAAGTTTCTCTATACTGATTTAACGGCAGATTGTCAATGAATAGGGTTAAGTCCGTCTCAATAATATTTAAATATAAATCACTATCAAGATTTTGTCTATAAAATACAGGCCCAATAATTATATTGTCTTTAATTCCGCACCACATGTTAAAAGACCAATAAACTTGATGATTTCTGCTTCGATTTACATTTAAATTTTCATCCGTCCAATAATGAACATTGTGCCGATTAAATAGTCCATTTTTAGTAAATTTACTCTCATCTGACCAAATAATTTTTCTATAAATATCCGGATCATCTTGCGACTTTATTATGAACCACTCACAAAACTGAATTCTTCTTATATCATCTTGGTGCAAATTTTGAGTCAAACTGTATTTATAAGGACGATATTTATGTTTTTTTTTAAATTTTCCATATTGACCTGTTTCCAATTTGAAATTCTTGTGCTGTTTCTCTAGTAGAAGCATTGGGATTACCAGCAAAAAATGCTAGAACAGCAATTTCAGTATCTTCATCAATTATTCTGGGTTGACGTTCCCTTTTCAACTTGTGAAATGACCCAACAGTTTGGGCATTTCGAAAAATTGTTCTCAATAATTCACGTGTGGGTTGCACTTTTTGGGGATAAAGCCGTGAAAATCTTCGTATCTTAGAATTTAAATTTCTTTCACACTCTCCATACATAACAGTAAGATTAAAATAGTCTAAATTTGTTAATTCTTGCAACTGCAAAGCCATTTTTTATTAATAATTAATTAAACAATTACGAAAACAAACACTTAATAACGAAAGTAACAAAACTATCTGTCACCTGTATCATTTGTTTGCATTTGTTTATTGCATAGCGTACTTCAATATTGTAAAATTATTTCTGATTTTTAATATCATTTTTCTCGAAATAATTGTTATACAACCCCATATCATATTTATATCGTTGAAATCAGAAAAAAATTCTCTATCTAATGGACAAAAAAATTATATAGGTTGCTATTTAAAAAAATCTGATGTGGCCAGCACATAACCTCTCGCCGTATATTTTACCTGGCTGTATGCATAAAGCAAAGATTATTTTTATAAATACAAATAATATATTCATATAAATCTATGACGTATAAACTTCTTTATTATTCAATAATAGCATGTCTCAACATGAAGATATTTTACCATAAATTATGTTACAATAAATTACAAAGTAGAGTTTACCATATATAAATATTAGGCTGGTAACAGCAATTTTCAATTCGAACAACTTTGTTTACTTTCTCTTCATATTCTTCTAGTAAAAACATTAATTTTGGGCGGTCTAAAATGTATATATCTGGATTGTGCATCTATTCTTATATATCTTCTTTTACATTTTATTTTTTCATACTTGTTATATTTAAATAACCTTAATTCCCTTTAATAAAGTGACGGATAGATTGCACTCCGATTTTGTCAATATTTACAACTTACTTGAGAAGAATTTGATAGCTTTTTCGCAATTCAAAGTTACTCTAGTAGTACTGGTGTACATTGTCCCATAATGTTTGAAACAAATTTAAGTCCTTCAACCTAGACTTGTCATCTCCATAATAGTCACAGATCAAGAAATAAGGGATTCTCCAAGTACATTTTTAATTCATTACTCATTATTTCTGACACTGACATTTATCTGTCAGTTACAAATAATTTAAATTATCAACTATTTTTCATGGCATTCTTTCGGCTGTCAAATTTATTACAACAGATTATTTTATATATTATACTTCTTTTATCTCTAAATCTATGGAATATATAATAAAAATTTTAAATGTATCAGATAGAGAATTTAATTTTCTTTAATATTACCACGAAAAATTTTCAAAAAATAATATTTAGAAGATTTTTTTTCAAGAATCTTCTACTTCCGGTTGTCCAATTATTACCAAAACCTTTTCAGATCTTCCCATGAATGTCCGATTGGGAAATACGTTGTTAAACAAATTTTAAGTCTTATAGTTTTTGAGTAACCGTCCTTCCAACATCCCACACACACACACACATCCACACACACACACACAGACATCATCGTAAAAATGTTAAAATCGGATTGTAGGGACCTTAAAATGTGCTTATTCATTAAAATCTGGATATGCGATTTTTAGCATGAATCCAATACCTCTCTTAGCGAGAGGTAAAAAGAGATGTTGCTTTAAATGTCAGTCAGAAATACACTGCTTCTTTCACCTCGTCATCGATGTTAGTCCACTTTTAACAAATCTATTTTTTTCTATACTCACGTGGTTAATTTGTCACCAGGTGTGTAGAATTTACTTGTTGAGGAAAATATACTAGTTGCAATTGGAAAATCAAGAAATTTAGAACAAAAAATTATGTTATTTAACATCATTCTGACATGGGCCCCCATATCTGCTTGTCAAGGCCAACAAAGCCACATAACTGCTCGCACCCTAATGTATTTCTTGTATACCTACACTCTACACCAAAAATTCTATTTATATTTATTCCATATATTTAGATTTTTTAAATTTAAATTCATTCTATGAAGAAATTTAGTCATACTCTTCCAATTTTTCGAGATGATTCCAATTAATTGTCGGAAGTAACAGTATTTCTGAAAGGAATTTGTAATATACCTATAATATTAATTATGTAGCTATTAATACTTTAAGAAATAATATAATGTATGTACTTACTTCCCAGAAAAAGTCTTCAGTAATGTCTCCGGATTTCAGACACTGACATTTATCTGTCAGTTACAAACAATTTAAATTCTCAACTATTTTTCATGGCATCCTTTCGGTTGTAAAATTAATTACAACAGATTATTTTATATATTATATATCTTTTATCTCTAAATCTATAGAATATATAATTAAATATTTAATTGTATCAGATAGAGAATTTAATTTTCTTTAATATTACCAAGAAAAAATTTCAGAAAATAATATTTAGAAGATTTTTTTTCAAGAATCTTCTACTTCCGGTTGTCCAATTGTTACCAAAACCTTTTCAGATCTTCCCATGAATGTCCGATTGGGAAATACGTAGCTAAACAAATTTAAAGTCTTATAGTTTTTGAGTAACCGTCCTTCCAACATCCCACACACATACACACATACACACACACACACACACACACACACACACACACATCCACACACACACACACACAGACATCATCGTAAAAATGTTAAAATCGGATTGTAGAGACCTTAAAACGTGCTTATTCAATAAAATCTGGATATGCGATTTTTAGCATGAATGCAATACCTCTCTTAGCGAGAGGTAAAAATATAATTTTATTCTACCGTTTGAGAACCACTGGTTGAATTTTTTATTTATTATTCCTCATAAATTAAGCCCTTTTTCCTGGTAATTTTTTGTATATAACATTTTTCTCTAAAATCATTAGTTCGCCCAAAAAAGCGCTAGTTGTTTTAAAGGAAACACTGTATACATTACTTAATACTAGAACTTTTTTTTCTTCTTATTTTAAAAATAAATAACACCTAATAATTTTTATATTTTTAAAGTTATATTTCATTTTTTAAGGTGTTTTTCAGGTTGATGACGTGCGTCTTCTGCGTTATAATTTTCACTATATTCAATGGATATAGAGATAATGAAATTAAATTTCATAAATCAACTAGCCATGCTATAAGCATGGAAACAACTACTATATTAAGAAAATTCTAATTGACAGATGTTAGTGTCAATGAAAAGAAAATGAATGTGACAGAGAGATGAGTATGTTGAGATTGATGTTGGGGAAGGCACCGAAAGATAAGATAAAGAATGAGAGGATAAGAGAAATGGCTCGAGTGATAGAAGTTTCTAGAAAGATACAGGAGAGGCGACTATATTGGTTTGAACATATCATGAGAAGAGATGAATAATATATTGGAAGAAGAATGAACAGCTCAGTAGTAAAAGGTAGAAGAAACAGAGGAAGACCAAAGAGAAGATGAAAGACTTGAGAGAAAAGGAATTGAATGAGTACGATAAGCAAAATAGAGAAATGAGTTGATGAAGAAAATCAAGAATAACGATCCCTAACGAATGGGAGAAACTAAAGAAGAAGAAGAAGATGTCAGGGCCAAATGCAATTTACATAGTTCGTTTATGAAATAATTTTACTGGAAATAGAATCTTTTGCAAGAAAATATATTTATGGATTTGTACATAATACAAAGAATTAACAGAAAGTAATATGCTGGCCACATCAGATCTTTTTATTCAAATATCACTGCGATTTTGACTATGGTCTCTGTACCTTCCTTATTTTATTAATGACGTGCTAAGGGTGAAGTTGGCATCATATAATGTTAATTATTTCGTGAACCGTTCAATTAATTTCAAAAAATTTTGAAGCACAAAAGAGCACTAACGAAGCTCTAAGAATAGATGTAATAAGTAATTTGAAATTTTATTAATGACGTGCTAAGTGTGAACTTGGCACGTCACCATATAATGTTAATTATTTCGTGAACCGTTCAATTCATTTCAAAAATTTTTGAAGCACAAAAGAGCACTAACGAAGCACTAACAAAAGATGTAATAAGTAATTTGAAATTTTATTAATGACGTGCTACGTGTGAAGTTGGCACGTCATCATATAATGTTAATTATTTCGTGAACCGTTCAATTAATTTCAAAAATTTTTGAAGCACAAAAGAGCACTAACGAAGCACTAACAAAAGATGTAATAAGTAATTTGAAATTTTATTAATGACGTGCTAAGTGTGAAGTTAGCACGTCATCATATAATGTTAATTATTTCGTGAACCGTTCAATTAATTTCAAAAATTTTTGAAGCACAAAAGAGCACTAACGAAGCACTAACAAACGAAGTAATAAGCAATTTGAAATTTTATTAATGACGTGCTAAGTGTGAACTTGGCACGTCATCATGTAATGTTAATTATTTCGTAAACCGTTCAATTAATTTTAATTTTTTTTGAAGCACAAAAGAGCACTAACGAAGCACTAATTACTAATATAAAAAAGAATATTTGTGCTTCCAATGACGTGCCAACTTCACGGACCCAGCTTTTTATCTTCCAGCAAAAATACATTGTCATCAATTTTAAACTTTTATTATTACATTACATTGTCTGTTTACAATAATTTGATATGAAACAATTTGCATTTCATAGAAGAAGCATTTTCAGCAGTTTTATCTTCGATGTAATATTTAATCGGTGTAAATAAAACTCAGTTTCCTGAGTAGTTGATATATAATTTATGTGGCCAATAATAATTTAGTTTTTAATGGAACTATACAAGTTTCGGAACCGTAAAGAGAGCAGTTTGAAAATATATATTGTAATAATAAATGAATAAATGATGCTGAAATGTCTAAATTTTATGTTATTAGGAAAAATCTTGCACACGGCTGTTGTGCAAATATCGGACTTGGCTAATTATAAATTCGGTTTACAAACTTCAACTGCGTCTGTTATTTGCTTTATATCAGCTAATAACGTTAGTAACTATTATTGTATCCTATAATGTTATGCTAATAAATATTTAGTAACGAGTTGCATTTAGAAGCATTTAACAGCGCTAGTGTTAAAAAAAATCATAGGTAACAAAACGATAATTATTTGATATTTTGATGCTACTTCCGGAATGGTACGATAAACTGAAGAATTATTTTGACATATCATCGTCATAAAGTCAAGACCTCGTATCTATAATACAATATGTTTTTAGGAAACACAAAAACTATCAGAAATGTTATTTTGTAATAATATTTGCCCTTTTAGTTGTTAATACTTTATACAATAATAACAAAATTTTATTAATGATTAAAGGTATAGTTGAGGTAAATAAGTGGTAGACACGAGATATAAGATTTTCAACCTACATTTTCAAATACTTTCAGATACGAGTATTGAATATACAGGTACGACTTCGGTTCAACGGGACATGTAGTACGCCTAGAGGGGGGGGGTCTATCTTAGATGTGCTTATTTATATCTACATTTGAATCACGTATCTCCGATATGCCAATTTTTGATAGCTTTACTATTTTACGCAACAGGTGTATGTAGTTGATTTTGGAGGTATTCATATATCAACCGTATGCAGAATAATTAATACGTGTTTCTTTTTTATTTCGTGAATACTAGTTAGCCACAACTAAAATTGAAATCATTCTCTAACAGATTCCAGATGTAATTTTTTCAAGAGACAGAATCTGGACATTAATTATATCTGCATATTCAGCAGTACTAAAACCATCCATTATTACACAAACAAAGGTATAATAATTTTTAATTAGGGTAAATAAGGTATGACTTTTCAATAAAATTCTTTGATTACAAAAAAATTAAAATTTTGAGCTTTTTTTATAAAACTTTAACCTTTTGTATTTTGGTAACTAGAAGAGATAGGACCTATGTTCATATAGCATTTTTTTGCTTAAAATGTCAGAAATAAGCTGTTAAAGTTTGTAACTTTAGTCCTGATTCACCTGTATATATATACAGGGTGTTAATACTAAGTCGTTATATTCGAAAATGGTAGATAGAACTCATTAAAACAAACAACTTTTCTTAGCTCAAATTTTTGATTTGGAGCCCCAGTTCATAGTTATTGGCGTTCTCTTGTTTTTCGAAAAATCGTCATAACTCCCTTATTTTAAGGAATATTTAAAAAATACAAAAACTTTCAGCATTTGCTTTCGGTTCTCTAAAACAATTGTATTTACAATTATTTTCCATTTCATCAAATAACAAAATGGCGACCAATCAAAAATTTCAAAACAAGATATTTTGAAAACCACCCCATCGATTTTCGAAAATAAAACATTTATAAAATCCATAAACTTTCTACTACAATATTTGTCTGAAACATTTTTTCTATCTGGCCAAAAAAAGTTTTTATTCAAATTGAATTGCAAGATAAATTTTAACAAACTGCAACAATCATTTAAAACAAAGAAGAAAAACAAGAAACAAACAAGAAAAATAAAACAATTAACAATGAAACAACAAGGATGGGACTAAATATGATTTTCAAAGTGGCCACCATTCGCAGCAACGTAAGCCCGGCAGCGTGCTTTGATGTTGGTGGAGACCTTCGCAAGGACTGCCTACAAATTTTTCTGAAGATTTGGCTACTTGGTTGTTGACGATTCGGGTATCTTTCCCGATAAATTCTTCGAGCTTCCTGTGCATTACCCCTTGCCTCCCCAAAAACCAGAAGCATGTCAAGAAGTTCAACGTTTTCATAATGATGCATGTTTACGTATAAATTATGCAAAATACGAACATACAAACGGACATACACGTGTGCTAAATTTGAAGTAACTTGTTTTTGAGTACTTGTCAAATCTAATCTCTTTTTTGTTTCATTGTTTTCAGAAGCTACTTCGTTTTAAATGCTTTTTTTTTAGTTTGTTAATACTTATGCAAGCCAAGTAAATGAATATATATATATATATATATATATATATATATATATATATATATATATATATATATATATATATATATAATATATTCATCATCTATTTTAATTAAATTAGTTATTTTCTCTCTTTCTATAACTGTACCAAAAAACAGAAAAGCGAAATAATAACCAAATTTTTATTAATATTGTGACAGCCAAGTTGCCAACTTTTCAAAATTAACTCTACCCTAACACAATTTTAATCTTTCTATTATATATTTCCCAGTTAGGTATCAGGAGAATAAAACATCATGGAGCAACCGAAAAAAATTATTCTCTGATTTAAAACGGTAGACTAAATTTATCTAATAAATAGTAAACTGTTACTTTATTTGAAAATGGAACAAGCGGGCCTTATAAATGTTAAAAATATTTCATTAAGAGCGAGTGTTATTCGTAATGCAATATTTATGCTAATTTAGTGTAGTGTAAATACTGTAAATGATATTGTTCATACTATTGGCAACCTTGCTTGCTTGCTTGATGGTGAGATGTTGACAGCTAGCGCACGCACCACCCTTAATTTTTCTTTGCTGTTTTTGTGGTTATGTGAAAGATGTTATAAGTTCTATAGAAGGTTTAAAATATAGTGTAATAGTACGTTACACAATAAGTTTAGAAAAGCGATGTTTCACTGGACGAGTATGGCTGTTTGAGTAACGAACGCAGCGAGTTGCTTAAAATCATATGAGTGCAGTAAAATCACTTCTGAACGTATTGTGCATACTATTTTTTCGCATTTTGCTAAGAAATTTTAGAAGAATGAACAATAATTTATTTTTAAAATTACAAATATTTCATAATAAATAAATACTAGGCGGCTTGTTCTAGCAACAAAAACTACGTATTATAAACAAGCAAAAATATTGTAAACGACACTGTTCAAAAAATCGGAATTGGCGGGAGGTCATGTGCTGGCCACATCAGATTTTTTAAATTCCTTGCTATTTTTAACATTTAATTTATAATATAAATTAAGTACGCTATGAAAAGAGTATTGTAATGAATTGTCAATAAATATTTGTCCGAAAATCAGTGGTCAAATTAATATTGAATCATATACATGTTTTAAACAACACACTATGCAGTAATAACTGCTATGGTGTAAAGAACTACTTTACTAAACGATTCTGAATGTAACAATACAGTTAGTTACTATACAAAATGCGAAAAAAATAAATTTTACCACAAAAATACTCAAACCTACAACATATTCCAATAGCCTCATTGCATTTTTGTGTCTATTACTATTTAATACTTTTTCTTCTTTTATTATTTGAGAAGTTTGTGGGTAACCTATGGCGATTTGAGATGGGTTGCTGAACATCTCGTATTTAATGAAGCAGCTGTTGAAAATATATTTCAGTTTTATTACAAAGTACATCTTGTGTCATTTCTGCGCATGCAATCGCTCATACCTGACGTTTCAACATGGAACTTTATTATTAGATATTTCATTTCTAAATGAAATAATTTGATAAATTAGGTTTTTTTAATAATACTTATACGATAAAGAAATCTATTATCTTTTAGAAGTCGGTACATGTACGTGTGTGTCCGTATTTCTTATTTTATCATTCACCAATATCATTTCATTTTTAAAGATTGATTTAGTGTTATTTAGCATGTGATTTTGGTTTTATGTATGTAGAGTGCAAAGTTGTTCAGAATGAGGATTTGCACGATTTTTTTTTCTTTGCTTTAGTCGAAAAAATAAGAAAATATTTTACCCGTATTTTTTTTCCTTTCATATTACTCTCTATTCATGAGAAAATTGTCTCTGAAAATATAATATTTAAATTGCCGCTTTTCCTTTTGCCTGATAACACCATTTACACCAATGAGAGAGTGGCTGACATTTGCCGCCGACATATTTTAAACGAGTGACAGTCGTGACAGCCGCAACTATATGTATACTAGCTACTAGTTCTATCCATATTACTGATTTTAATATTTTGACTCAAACATGATAGGAAAAAATCGTTTTATGCTAATGTACTCAAATACTCGTACAAGTAATAATATGGAGTGTGTACAAAGTACAAATAGTATCGGACCTTAATTTTTCCTGCGTAAACGAATGAACCGCGGGTTTTCTCCTCTGGCGACGAGCTGTAGGTGACCTTCATGCGCATGCGTGGATTTTCCTCGCCCGCAGAGCTCGTCAGTAGTTACCTGTCATTGTGAGAATGAGTGAATGTAGTACACGCTTGTCGGTTCTTCAAATTGCGCAAAATCGCTGAGAAACTTGAGCAGCGGTATTGCATCAAATTCTGCCAGACGCTCGGCTATACTCAAGTGGAAACAATTAGGAAGATTCAGAAGACTTTCGGCGACGATGCCATAAGCATCACACGAATTAAGCAATGGTACAACCTTTGATTATATACTACTAAAAGATATGCAACTATATGTAGACAAGTGAAACGCGTAACTTCAACACTATGATATGCGAGCATATGCTAGTAAGTGCTGCCCTCTGCAAAGAGAGGAGAGAGAGCGTGAGACTGGACTAGGCTCTCCGGCTCTCTTCTCTTCAACTAGCGCGCGATCGGCAGCAGAACAGCATCGCAGCACTATCACTATCCGAATTTCGCCCATTACTTTGCTTTGCGGAAGTGTATAATTTGTCTGTTCAGTGTTCTGTGTAATTAAAAAAAAAATTAAAATGTCTACTTCAAGTCATAAATGTTTATATACGAGTATAAACTGTAATAATAATAGACGTGATAATAAAAATATGTCATTTTTTACGTTTCCTGTGACAGATTCTGCAAGACTACAAAAATAGTTGGAATATTGTGGAAATTTAAATGTGTATAATTTAACTAATGAAGAACTGTCAACAAAAATTCTATGTGAAAGTCATTTTAAGCCTGAAATTATATTAGGTTCTTCAAATAATAAGAAAAAAAGACTTGTACGTCACGCTTTACCTTTTAAATTTGAAATTATTTCAACTAGTTCACTACCATCACCCGAAGTGCGTGTTAAACAACCAGTAAAGAAAATATATTGTAATGTTAATAAAACAAATTATGATGTTCCTGAAAACGATGTGACTGTACATGATGAAGTAACATATTTGACTCCACCAAAAAAGAAATGCTCACTAAATTTTTCGAATTATGCATCAAATATTCCCATTTCACCAGAATTAGACATAACACCAAGAAAGAGAAAACTACAAGAAAACATTAAGAAAAAAAGAGAAATTATAAACAGAAGAAGATTACAATGTTTCAGAATGAAAAAGCAATTACAACAGAAAAAATGTAATATCAATATTTTTTTACAAAATAAAAATCAAAATGTTAAAACTTTTGTTCGTATGCAAATTTTACATAAATCACGTACAAAATGGAGTGAAAAAGAGTAGGAATTGGCATCATCATATTTTTATAAATCACCATCTCTTTATAATTTTATACGTAACAAATCAAAAATGGTACTTTCAGCTGAAAGAACGATCAGAAATTAGTTAAAAATATTTCATTTACCAACTGGTGTTGAAACATTTTTTTTGATATTCTGAAATCTAGAGTTGACGTTATGGAATTATCAGAAAAAGAATGTGTTCTCATCTTCGATGAAATGTGTATAAAAAAATTTCTTGATTACAATATCAGATTAGATTTAATAGAGGGATATCAAGATATTGGTCATTTAGACAGGCAAGGTAAAGTAGCTAACCATGCTTTGGTATTCATGGTGCGTGGGTTAATAAAAAGTTGTAAATTACCCATTTATTATTATTTGTCTTCTTCTCCTATCAGTGGAACCAATCTCGTAGAAATTATTAAAGAAAATATTCAAAAATGTTTTAATTGTGGCTTAAATATAAGGTGTATTATATGCGATCAAGGTGCTAATAATAGAAAGGCATATTCCTTGCTGGGCATTTCGGATGAAAATATTTCATTTACAATAGATTCAAAAAAAAAATTACGCTCTGTTTGACGTTCCACATTTGATTAAAAATGTTAGAAACACTTTAAGGAAAACAAATATCTTTATTCATAATAAAAGAGTATCTTGGAACGACATTCATAGTATTTATAAAACTGATTCACAATCGTCCAGAATACGAATGCTACCAAAATTATCCGATAAGCACATATATTTTAATTCATTTCAAAAAATGTCTGTAAAATTAGCCGTTCAAGTCTTAAGTAGAACAATGGCAGCAGCTATCGAAACAGGGGTACGAACGAAAGTATTAAAATCTAACTCTGCTTTTGACACGGCAAATTTTATTAAAAGAATAAATGACATATTTGACTCTCTAAATAGTCGAACATTAATTGATGCAAACGAATTTCGATGTGGTCTATCAGGCAAAAATTTTATAGTAAAAAAACATTAGAAGAATCTTTGGAATTATTTAAAAATTGCAAAGTTTTAAATTTGGATGGAAAAGAAAGAAATAATATTTATTGGGTTCGTTAAAGGAATGATTTTGACAATTAAAGTTATTTTGTCTTTATTTTCTGATATGAAGGAAGAAAATTACGATTTTATTCTAACAAACAGACTTCAACAAGATCCGCTTGAAAATTTATTTTCTGTGATCAGAAATAAAGGAGGATATAGTTCTAATCCTATTGCAAAACAATTTAGAATAGCCCTACAGCATTCTATGCATGTATAAGGCTTTTAGAAAGTACTGGAGCACGAAACTGCGAATTAGATAGCGATGAAACTTTAATTTAAATTTAACAGAAATTCATGAGAAAAAGGAAGAAGAATTACTTAAAGGTAGCGGCACAGATGAAGACAGCGACAGTGATGAAACTCTAAAAATAATTGAAGATAATAATGAAAATAGTGATATTGAAATAGAAACTACTGATCATAATTCAATAAATCCCGAACATGAAATAATTAACAAAGATCTAACTCCAACTGAACAATGTAGTCTAAAGTATTTTGTCGGTTATTTAGTTTATAAGTGCTTAAAAAAGTTTAAATGTGAAATATGCAAGACAAAATTACAGGAAAATGAAAACATAGTTGATCAGGAAGTTACGAACATATTTCTAATATTGAAAGATTATGGATGCAAAAATGACGAGGTAAAATACTTAACAGTACCAAAAACGTCTCTTATGGACATAATGGAAGAAGTACTCATAGTATTTCAAAATGCCTATGATAAATATAAATTTGAAAGTAATTTTGGCAGAAAAATCGAGGACGCCATATTATCATTTATCCAAAATTCACACAATAATTGGTTAAATGAAAATAAAAATTGCTCTGTCCATATTAATTTTTTATTAAATTTGTTTATAAAAACAAAAATAAGAAGAGCAATTTTATGGGAATACAAAAGAAAATCGAAACTCATGTTCCCGGAGAAAAATTCAGATTTTGACTCGTTTAAAAAAAATTTTTAGTTATTTTTTATGTTCTGAAAATTGATATAAAATTTCCTAAATTAATATTTTTTTCTGTTAAACGATGTGAATAAATTTATTTTCTTTTGTGTATTATTCTATTTATATACCTACAGATAAATTTACGTCTATTTCATGACGAATACATATGTACTGCAAAACGTGTGTATCTACTCTTTACTCTTTCCTCTGCCTATTACATTCTAAAACCGTGTGTACAATTCGTTCTGTTTCATATAATTTATAATGACTATCGCAAACTAATTTCTGTTTAAATTTATATATGTATGTAGTTCAAAGAATGTTTAAATTTTCTTATAGATTTCGTGGGAATTAAAAATGTTAAACGAACAAAACGAAAAAGTGCGTAAGTATAACAAATGTTTTTTTTTATTCCTCATTATATTTAATTATACCTACTTAAATAGTAATAATTCGTAAAAAATGATTTAAATTTTATGTATAACTTTTCTATGTCCACAATTTACTGAAAGAGACAAACCCTACAATTAAGCAGATGTAAAGAGAGGGGGAGAGAGATAGAGAGAAGAGAGAACGCGGTGACTGCCATTTATTATAAATTATACAAATCAGTTTAATTTAAATCATGTTTAGACTGATAGATGGCTCTTCTGTTTTCTGTACAAAATACGCGTTTGACTGGTCGAGCAACGGTTGCCTATCTTTCATGGTACTATATAATCAAAGGTACAACCGTTTTAAGTATGGTCACCCATCGGTGTTGAGAGCGATCCACGTTTTCTTTGGCCACCACGGGGTGGTCCATCACGAGTACACACCACAGGCCAATCCATCAACAAAGAGTTCTATCAAACGGCCCTTCGTCCCTTTCGTGATGCTGTACGACGCCAACGACCCGACCTGTGGGCAACAGGAACTTGGTCGCTCCATCACGACAACGCACCCGCCCATTCGTCGCATCTGATTCAAAACTTCCTGGCCAAACACAGCACTCCTTTGATCCGTCAACCTCCTGACTCACTCGACATGGCTCTATGCGAGTTTTGGCTGTTCCCCAAGCTCAAAGCGCCGCAAAAAGGTACGCGATTTCAATCACGAGAAGACATTATGAGTTGTACGCCATTCCCAAACAGGCCTTCCAAAGATGCTTCCAACAATGGCGATGGCGGTGGGGAAAGTTTGTGCAATCCCAAGGAGAGTACTTTGAACCCCTTCCAAACTTAAAATCCCCATTTTAAGTTTTTCCGGCCAAAGGTCCGATACTTTTTGTACACATATCGTAATAAAAAATAGTTTTAGTAGTTCCTCAAAACGAAGAAAGAAGTGATTGATTCAAGTAAACATAAAATCATTTACAAAATCAAACTTTCATTATGTTTATTATTAAGATTTTTTTCAAATTTTACAAGGTCAAATAAGAAAATGTGGAATAAGCATGGTCAACTGGGGGTACCAAGTAGAATCCACTTTGTCATTGTGGTATATACCCTCAATTTTTTACCAGTTTTTAACATGCTGTATATTGAAACGATTTCGATATCGTTACGCAATAATTTTTATTTAAATTTAGTAATTCTACTGACATCTCTTGGTGAATTCGCAGCTCCAAAGCGAAGAGCTTCCTCTTGAGTGGTTTTTACTTGTTTCTCGAGGCAGTTCGTTTTTAAATTTTTTTTTATCTTAAAATATCTTTTCAATCCTTGAATATTTTTTGTAAGGTGATTTATTTCTTTATTATAAATTTTGTTCTTGGTAAATAATTTTGTCGTACAATATTTTTTTATGGGCACATGTGCTTTCGTGTCCATGTGAGACTTACTGTCGTTTATTTTTATCTCATTTCTTTTTCTTTGGCCAAAATTTAAGGTTTTTCTATCTTTTATTGTAGAGATATGCTATATTTCATATATATTTTTTTATTGTGTAATATTTTTTTCTTAGCTTGATATAGATTACTTTTAAGGCTATAGGATTGTAATAATCTCATACAATGAAAGCACTTTTATTCAATCCTTTAAGCCGCCATCAAATGTGGTGAAATCATCTCATCGATGTCACCAAATGTAGCGAACTCAGCGCTGAACTCCAACGTACTAATATACAGTTATTATCAAAATTTACCTACCTTGGTATAGCTGGGGTAGGACTTTATTTTACCTTTAATAATAAATTTATTTCCAATTCTGACCGAGTGGTGTCAAAATTAAATAGGAAAATAATTTTAATACGAATTTAACAAACAAAATATAATTACAAATAGAAAAAAAATGTTCTTATAAAAATATTAGATTAAACAATAAATTAAATATAGATGTTAAAGTTTAAATTTTAAATTCTTACATTTATATTACATATGTTGCAATTGTTACGCAATAATACCTTAACAATAAAAAATAGTAAAAATATACAAAAGAAGAAAACCTACCTTTAGTAGATTCTAGGAGTGAAAGAAGTCTACCTGGAACACTTCTTGATCACAGGGATTCGGAGTAATTTCTTTTACAAAATTTTGAACTTTTGAAGACTCTTATGAAATTTTGACCCAACCCAACCAAATGAGTCTTGAAGACTAACTGCGTCTCGGTGATCTCGTGAGTCGCACGCCGGTTTGTTTAGATAAGTACAGTCGTACGATCTAATATTAAATTTGAAATAATAAAACATTCATATTCATTACAGGATCTTACAGCTCATACCTGATTTGATTGAACTCGTAACGTTCCTTTTTTGTTATTTTTGGGTGCCGAATTATCTTTTCGTTGTATATCGTATCGGTCGCCCAAAGTTTCTGGTTTCTACTATTTCCTGTAGTTACAAACTTTTGTTTTGATAAATCTGATCGAGCGCATGTTTCTTATTCCCCAATCTATTGTTTCTGCTTTTTTATTTATTTGTTTTATTTTACTGTAAAGATTTTGTTACAATATTTTAGTATTGTTAAGTATTTTTTTTTTATTGTTAATTATTACAGTGCAACAGTTCGTTAAATTAATTTTTATTATTGTATTTGTAACTACTACTACTAATTTTTTACTAAATTTAATTGTTGAATTTTTTTTGTTAATTTACAATATTTTTTTGCAGATTAATTGTTATTTTTTAGGGTTCTAATTACAATCGCAAAAATAATTTATTTGCTTTTTGCTGCCTAAATTTTTATATGTTTTATGAAATGTCCCGGTACAGTTTAGTGACGTGGACCGTTGGTCGTGTATTTCATTTTCTAGTGAATTGCTGTTCTCTGATGAACTCATTCCAAATAAGCCACACTGCAACTGCAACAGGCGCTACTACTACACACCACACTGTCTCTCACCGACACAACACGCAACACCCTCAGCAGTACTGCAGTCAGCCGGTCCCAGTTAGTTTGTGTTTTCTATTATTTCTTTGGTCCAGTCCAGTCACTCGGCGTCACCAGAACACATAGCACAAGCTACAGAAGTACACACCAGCTACAGCTATACACTACACAATGTTTGAACCCCGAACAAGGTGAGTATATTTTTTCTGTGCCGCACTGTAATAAATACTATCATCATTTTTATTTCGGTTTTGTTGTGTTAACCGTTTCCTTTTCCACACACTGGCGCCCTTATTGTCGAAAAATAGCATCCCGTTTAGGAACCCACGGCCTAACTATACCACGACTAACCATATAGAGCTGCCGACGTGTGACGGGTTATTTTCCTTCCAAAAATAATTATAAATTTAATATTTTGTATATTTTTCATTATTGTACGTCATAATATATACAGGTGATTCATCGGTTTGTTCTATTTTAATAACACGATTATTTTAAATATAGAAAAAAATTCAAACGAAGATTATTTTAAATTAAAATGTCTATAACCGATATTTATTCAAATTTGGAAAGTAAATGAAATTTGCTATCCAGTAATATTTATAAAAACATTCATATGTTATATTATTAAAAAAAATACAATGGCGAATGATTTAGCTATTACATTTTTATTAAATACAGAAGGCTTTGCATTTCATTATTTTTATATTACACCTTTCAAATTAAAAGAAAATTAATTATACGCTTTATCTATTTCACCCAATATTTCAATATTACAGCTGTTATCAGGTAAGTTTACTTCAAAAATTAGTATTGCAGAGCTTTCTGTATTAAATAAAAATGCAATATTTTAATCATATGACATTGTATTTTTAATAGTTTAATTCTATCTTCTATTGGATAGCCACTTTAATGTAATTTTCAAATTTACATAAATATGTAGGGTATTTCATTTGAAAATATAAAGTTACATACCCTTGCGTAAAAATGGAACATCCTCCTGTAGAAAAACCCACACCGCCGATTTATAGACATTTTAATTTAAAATAAACTTCGTTGGAAACTTTTTTCAATAATGTTTAAAATAATTGAGTTATTAAAAAATAACAGACTGATGAATCACCCCTTCCTTATATACCGCGTGTCTTATGCCGACCGTCATAGGAGACTAACATGTGGAATCAGTTAATTGTAAATGTCTCTCCAGTAAATTTGGCAATAATTCTTTTCTTCACATTTTTACCTCTCGCTAAGAGAGGTATTGGATTCATGCTAAAAATCGCATATCCAGATTTTACTGAATAAGCACGTTTTAAGGTCCCTACAATCCGATTTTAACATTTTTACGATGATGTCTGTGTGTGTGTGTGTGTGTGTGTGTGTGTGTGTGTGTGTGTGTGTGTGTGTGTGTGTGTGTGTGTGTGTGGATGTATGTGTGTGTGTGTGTATGTATGTATGTGTGTATGTGTGTGGGACGTTGGTAGGACGATTACTCGAAAACTATAAGACTTAATATTTGTTTAACTACCTATTTCCCAATCGGACATTAATGGCAAGAGCTGAAAAGGTTTTGGTAACAATTGGACAACCGGAAGTATATTAAATAAATATTAAAGAAAATTAAATTCTCAATATGACAAATTTAATTTTTTTATTATATCTCGTATAGATTTGGTGGATATATAGTATATAATAATATAGAATAATCTGTTATAATAAATCTAGTTGCCCAAAAAACAGTTGAGATATTCAAATGTTTGTAATTGACAGACAAATGCAAAATGTCAGTGTCTAAATATATATATATATATATATATATATATATATATATATATATATATATATATATATATATATATGCAAATTTAAAATTTAGCGCCTTTTCTATTGTTATTTAGTTTTGTTTTGTTCTGTCATTGCTGACATTAAATAATACAAACCGTGATAAAAGAACAGTTATTCAATTCTAGTTTTTATGTAATATGTTCTTACTTATTTGTAATAATATTATTAATAAATCTAGTTTTTAGCAATCGTATAATTGTCCACCTTATTTAAGAATTACAAATTGAATAACACGTCAAAATGATGACTTCACAGAAGAAATTACATGTGCATGTCGTTAAGAGAGGTGAAGATAAATATGAATTAGCTGCATTATCTACTGATAAATTGGTATGGTTTGGAATACCAGATGAATTAAAAGATTTAGCATTACATTACACAAAATTATTGGCAATTAAAACTATTACAAGTAGTATGAAATCAATTACAAAATTAGGTGGTTATCGAAAAGTCAGTATAACATTTAAACCAGAGTTGCAGCAAAAGTATTTAGATGAAGAAGAAAATTTTCGTATTAACGATCATTATCTCGAAGAATGTGAAGAAGAATCTGGTGCTATAAGTAATGTATTAGGTGAAACGAAAACTGCCAATGAAATTTTTTTAATTAAACGTATCAAGGAATTAGAGAATCGTATTTCATCTACAAATGAATTAAGTTTATGTGAAGTAGAACAGAAATTTTTATTAAATATTTTTAATGGTGAACAAGATGCTTCAACTTGGATTAATGTATTTGAAAAAGAGTGTAATAGATTTAAAATATTTGATGGTGCAACAAAAGTAGAAGCTTTAAAATTATTTATAAATGGAAATGTAAAGGAATGGTACAGTTCTAATTTGATTAAATTGCCATTATCTGACTGGGATGGTTGGAAAAGATCCTTTTTATTAGTTTATGGAAAGAAAAATTGGTCATCTATTCGTGCTGCATTTAAATATAAATATATGTTTGGTTCATTGATTGATTTTGTGCTTAAAAAAGAACGTTTATTACTTGAAGCTGATAAAAACATACCAGAATTATTTAGAATTTATCAAATAGTGTATAATCTACCACTAGATGTACAAGATAAGCTCGAAAGAGATAAAATTAATACCATAGATGATTTAGTGAAAGAGTTAAAGAAATTTAGCGATTCATATGTTTTAAAAAAGAAATTAAAAGAAAAAAAATATGAAGAAAAGAAAAAGACTACTTTTGATAAGAAATATTTTGTTAAAACAGCAGAAGTAGATAAGAAACCATGTCCAATATGTGAAGCACTTGGTTATAAAAATCGTTATCATCCAATACAAATATGTAGAAACAATAAAACAACAACATTAACTAGAAATCAAATAAATTTAACTGAAAACGGTGAAGATCCTGAGAATGCTATATTTAAGATTGAAATGAAACAAGACGATAAGAATACAAAAAACTAAGAGGCCCGGAAAAATCCACACCATGCTCATTAATTAAAATTAAGGTAATTGTAGACAAACAAAAATTAGTTAAATCTATATATGATAATGGTTCAACCTGTTCATTAATCAATGAGAAACTTGTAGATTTATTGAAATCAAAATTAAAGACTAATAAAAGTGTATTAAAAACTATAAGTGGTGTGAATTTTTCTAAAAGCCGGGCAACCCTACATTTAAAAATAGGAAAAATAGAAGATAAATTAGATCTGATAGTAGTAAAGAATAGTTATTTTAATTATGATCTATTACTTGGTTTGGATGCAATTAAAAAGTTTAAATTGATACAAGATGAAAATTTAAAAATTAAACAGAAAGTAGATGATAAAATAATAGATGTAGATGATATGATTGATGATGAAATGTTGAAGGACAATAATCTAAAAGAAGATGAAATAAAAGAAAAAAGAGAAAAATTAAGAGAAGTTATGAATGGTTCAAAAGAAAAAATAATAGAATCAATTAAAAATAAAAAACCATTCGAAATTTATGAACATGAGAATTTTGAAATGAATTTAAAACATTTAGATGCAGAAAAGAAGAAGAAAATAATTGAATTATTAAATGAATATCAATCATGTTTCGCTAAAAATAAATTTGATGTTGGTTCAGTTAGAGCGGGGGAAGCCCAAATTAAACTAAAAGAAGACAAATACATTTCCAAGAAACCATATAGATGTTCATTCCCTGATCAAGAAGAAATAGAGTCACAAATTTCGAAGTTGTTGGAAAATGATTTAATAGAAGAATCTAATTCGCCATTTGCTTCTCCTGTAACATTAGCGTTTAAAAAAGAAGATGGAAGAAGAACTCGTTTATGCGTGGATTTTAGAGATTTAAACAAGATAATAGTACCTGAACCTCAACCATTTCCCAGAATAGACGATTTAGTAGTGAATGTTGGTGATTTTAATTGGTTTACGGCATTAGATATCAATTCGGCTTTCTGGTCTATACCAATTAGAATGAAAGATCGAAAGAAAACAGCATTTATCACTCAAAAAGGTCACTGGCAATGGAAAGTACTTCCATTTGGTTTGAAGAACTCTCCAGCTATTTTTCAAAGAGTGTTGGCAAGTATAATTAGGAGATATAAACTAGATAAATTTTGTGTAAATTATATAGATGACATATTGATCTTTTCAAAATCATTTGATGAGCATTTAAAACAAATTAGATTACTTTTTGATGCAATTATGAAAGAAGGATTTAAACTTAAATTAGTGAAATGTGGTTTTGCCAAACATTCAGTTAAATATTTAGGCCATGTAATTGAAAATGGTAAAGTTTATCCACTTATTTAATTGCAATTAAAGATTTTACACGTCCTAAAACAAAAAAGATGGTTCGTCAATTGTTGGGAAAGATTAATTTTTATCATAAATTCGTAGATCATTGTACACAAAGATTAGCACCATTACACAATCTATTAAAGAAAAATGAAAAATTTATATGGACTGAAAGTTGTGAAAATTGTTTCAATGAAATTAAACAGTATCTATGTTCAACACCAATTTTAGCTATTTATGATACAGATAAGGATATAGTAATAGAAGTGGATGCAAGTCGTTCAGGTTTAGGTGCAGTTCTTAAACAAACTCAAGAGGATGGAGTTCTACACCCAGTAGCTTACTTTTCAAAGAAATTAACACCAGGCCAAATGAAAAAAGAAATAATGTATTTAGAATGTCTAGCAATTAAAGAGGCAATTTTATATTGGCAACATTATTTGATAGGCAAAGAGTTTATAGTAACATCAGATCATAAACCACTTATGAATTTAAAATCAAAATCAAGAACAGACGAAGCATTAGGCGATTTAATGTTGTATTTGTCTCAATACAATTTTAAAGTAATTTATAAGGAAGGTAAAGATAATATTGAAGCTGATTCGTTGTCAAGAAATCCAGTTCTAGAGAGTTTTGAAAACGAAGATGATTGTTTGAAGGTAGTGAATATGATTCAATTAGAAGATATAATTAAAGATCAAAAATCTATCAAAGAAGAAATTGAGAAATCAAAGAAGATTTTAAGAGAGGGTGATATTAGTTTTAAAATGTTAAGAAACAGAAAAAGAATATATGTATCAGAAGAATTTGGTTCACATTTAATAGACAAAATACATAAATTTTATGGACACATTGGTAGTAGTCAGATAGCTTACAAATTAAGATCATTTTACTATTTCAAAAATATGGATAAAAGGATAAATCAATTTTGTAGAGATTGTGAGATATGTATAAAAAATAAAACTAGATCATGTAGAGCATTTGGGTTGCTATCAAAATTGGGTCCAGCACAGTATCCATTTCACATTATGTCCATAGATACAATTGGTGGTTTTGGTGGTAATAAATCTATAAAAAAATATATGCATTTGCTAGTGGATCATTTTAGTCGATACGCGTGGATTTTAACATCGAGAAGACAAATTGCAGATGATTTTATTAAATTAATTAATCTAATAATTAAAAAAAATGAGATTAAAATGTTGTTGGTAGACCAGTATAGTGCTTTAAATTCCACTAAATTTAAAGAATACTTAAAAAGGAAGAAAATTCAGATAATTTTTACGTCAGTGGATAGTTTTTAGCAATCGTATAATTGTCCACCTTATTTAAGAATTACATATATATGTATATATATATATATATATATATATATATATATATATATATATATATATATATATATATATATTGTATTATTAATTAAATATGTATTTAAATTATAGGTACGTTAATATTACATGTATCCTTAAGAAATACCGCTAATACTGTCTATGAATTTGAAGAATTTTGAACATATTAGAAGAGTAGGATAAAATTCCTCGTAGAACGAAAGAAGAGATACAATTTCAATTATTTGTATGTACAAGAAATGTGTGTCGACTAGTAGTTATTTACTGAGATCATATGTCATAATTTTTCGTTCAAAATTTTAAAATATTCTGATGTTTATTTGTCATCCATAGTATGGAATATACTTGTCGAGGAAAATAATCCACATGGATTTGAAAAATAATGATGTTTTGAATAAATAATTATGATACTTGACACCTATGTACATTATTAATAGGTGTTATTCCAACAAGGGCCCCTATATCTGCTTGCCAAGGCCAACAAAGACACATAACTGCTCGCGCCCTATAAGTAACGAATTTAACATTTCTTGTACATACAAATAATTGAAATTGTATCTCTTCTTTCGTTCTATGAGGAATTTTGTCCTACTCGTCTAATATGTTCAAAATTCTTCAAATTCGTTGACAGTATTAGCGGTATGTGCTGGCCACAACAGATTTTTTCTACAAGAACTGGTGCCCCGTAAAACTGACCAATTACGTCATAGTTCAAAATTGAAGTGTTCTCTGAAAAAAATGTTGATTGTCAAAATTGGTATTAAACGTATTTTTCATAGGCGTACAATTTATGTTCTGTTCATTTGATATTCTCAAATTGCCAATTATCTTCACTAATCAAGAATATGCAGACATGCGACAGTTTTTCATTATGAAATCTGAAATGATCTAATGTCAATTATGACAGGTGTGGCATTTTGTCCAAAGAACACATTGATTTTTACTTTTTACAAAATTTTGAACTTTGACATAATTGGTCGGTTTTAAGGGGCTCCAGTTCTTGTAGAAAACATGCGAAACAAAAATTATTGCAAGATTTCCTATATATGGGGTTAGTTCTACTATAGATTAAACGTCCTACACTTATTTAAATTACATCCTGTGTACTTACAAATGTCAGAGAGAAATAAAACAACCCTACGGGTTGGATAGTGATTTTACTGTGCTGGGATAATTCGGAGGACCCCTGGCTACCTTATTAAATATTTACGAAGTGTTACAAATAATAAACAATCTTTAGTAAAAAACTATTTCATCTGCAAAGATCACCCATACGGGTCAATGAATATAGACCTTATCTTAGATAGAGGTTTACATAATTTTCATATTATTCAAAATAATTCAAGAAATTTTCTTCGTGTTAATTTTTACGACTAAATAAGCCCGAAAATTGTTTTATAACATAAATATTATTTATAAATATAATCATTATTAAGAGTTTCTAATGGAAGAGTAAGTAGTGAAATGTATGTACGATGTAAAATAGAACAATAACAAATTTCTTATAAAACTAAATTATTTTCAATACAGAAACGAAGAAGCACAAATGTAATATTTTTATTGTGAAAATGTTTCTACAATTACACAATAATAAAGTTTTATACTGATTTATATTTGGGGTCTCGTGGCCCCATTCCTGGTCGAGAATCTGGAGAATCGGGTTCGATCCCGACCGACGCTAAATATTTACAATGTTAATGGCACAAAATTTACCCCTGTGGTGCAGTTTCTACTCCAACAATGAGTGTCTTTGGGTAACGCCTGGTAAACGCCCACACGGTACAAATATGTTATCATCATTACCAAAATCTGTGTACAAAGCTGATTGGCACACCCAGGAATGGGTAATATGCCGTAATGATATATTTATTTATTTACTCATAAAATATGTATCAAATTTTATAAATACTGTAAAATACTGTAGGCTGCCTCGGTGGCCGAGCGCGTTTTGACAGCGCTCAAAGCGACCATCACCGCTCGGATCCTGGGTTCGTGGATTCGATTCCCACCAGGGGTTTAGATGCTTATGACTGTTCTTTCATCATCTCATATTCATCAACGCAACGTAACCAGGTATAAAATATAATGAAGAATTGACTCATCCCATAATTGTAATCACTTGTAATAAGTTTATATACAATAAAGATTATTATAAACAGTGTATGAAAACTCAATATTGCTGTAGGAACCTTTTCTTATAAATAGAGATGGGATTTTATGTAGTAAAATTTGTAAAAACAAGTACCTAAATAAGTATAAAAAATCTGATGTGGCCAGCACATAACCTCTCGCCGTATATTTTACCTGGCTGTATGCATAAAGCAAAGAATATTTTTAGAAATTCAAATAATATATTCATATGTCTATGACGTATAAACTTCTTTATTATTCAATAAGAGCATGTCTCAAAATAAAACAATTTTCACATATATTTACAAAATCTATAGGATATTTTACCATAAATTATGTACAATAAGTTACAAAGTAGAGTTTACCATATATAAATTTTAGGCTGGTAACAGGGATTTTCAATTCGAACAACGTTCTTGTTTACTTTCTCTTCATATTCTTCTAGTAAAAACATTAATTTTGGGCGGTCTAACATGTATATATCTGGATTGTGCATCTATTCTTACATATCTTCTTTAACGTTTTATTTTTTCATACATGTTGTATATAAATAACACATTAATTCCCTTTAATAAAGTGATGGCTAAATTAAACTCCGATTATTCTTATAACGATGTGTAATTTTGTCAATATTTACAACTTACTTGAGAAGAATTTGATAGCTTTTTCGCAGTGTTACTCTAGTCTACAGTGTTGGTGTAAATTGTCCCATAATGTTTGAAACAAATTTAAGTTCTTTAACCTATACTTGTCACCTCCATAATAGTCACAGATCAAGAATTAAGAGATTCTCCAAGTACATTTTTCTTTCATTACTCATTATTTCGATGAGATACAATTTTTCTGTATTTTACGTTGCAAAGTGGAGACCATCTTCACTTTCATCTTGTGTTTATAACATCGAGGTGTATTCTTGCTTATATCTATTCTTTACATTTAGATTTTTTAAATATAAATTCATTCTATGAAGAAATGTTGTCCTACTCTTCTAATTTTTCGAGATGATTCCAATTCATTGTTGGCATTAACAGTATTTCTGAAAGGGTAATATACCTATAATTATAAATATTTAACTATTAATACAATAAGAAATAATATAATGTATGTACTTCCCAGAAAAAATCTTCAGTAATGTCTCCGGATTTCTGACACTGACATTTATCTGTCAGTTACAAACATTTGAAATTTTCAACTATTTTCCATGGCATTCTTTCGGCTGTAAAATTTATGACCACAGTTTATTTTATATATAATATTTTTTTATCTCTATATCTATAGAATATACAGGGTGTTTCAGGACTAGTGTAACAAACTTTAACAGCTTATTCCTGAGGTCATTTTGAGCCAAAAATGTCATATGAACATAGGTCCTATTCCTTCTAGTTACCAAAATACAAGAGGTTGCAGTTCTATAAATAACACGAAATTTTCTAATTTTTGTAATCAAGGTACTTTCGGAAAACAAGAGTTATTATTGAAAAGTCATACCTTATTTGTATTAATTAATTGTCTTAATTAAAAATTGTTGTACTTTTGATTGAATTTTTGTTTCATAATGGATTGTTATAGTACTGCTGAATATGCAGATATGATTTTTATTTATGGATTATGTAATGGCAATGCCCGTTATGCGTCCAGAGAATACCAAGACAGATATCCAAATAGACGCCAACCTTCCTATCGCCTATTTTTCAGCGTCTACGTGTAACTGGATCAACAACTGTACGGGGAGGTGTTCAAAATGATGGCATTGGTGTTAATAATAACGTTGAAGATGAAAATGTAATTGATGCTGTTCTCGATAATCCTGAAATTAGCACAAGACGCATCGCTACTCAATTACGCATAATGTCACAGCACCGTTTGGCGGATATTAAACCGCGAGGAATTACATCCCTATCACTTTCAGCGAGTTCAAGCGCTGCAACCCGGAGACTATGGTCCTCGTTTAGAATTTTGTCGCTGGTTTCTCCGTCAAAATTTAAATGATCCTGACTTTATTTCCAGAGTGTTATGGTCTGATGAAGCCCAATTCACGAGAGATGGAGTAAACAATTTCCATAATTACCATTTATGGAGCATTGAAAATCCACATGCGATTGTTCAGTCCCGTTTTCAGCAAAGATTTAGCATAAATGTCTGGGCAGGAATTTTCAATACTAGATTACTAGAAATTGAAGTTAAAATTGACCGATTAACAGCTGATGGCTACAGAAACTTTCTGGAAAACAGACTACATGAACTAATAGAAGATGTTCCACTTCTTGTACGACAACAGATGTGGTACCAGCATGATGGTGCTCCTCCTCACTATGGTAGACAAGTAACTGAGTGGTTAAACCAAAACTTTCCCAATAGGTGGATTGGACATGGAGGTCCAAACTTTTGGCCTGCAAGATCTCCAGACTTAAATCCTTTTGATTTCTATCTATGGGAACACTTGAAACAAGAAGTTTATAGGGTACAAATAAACACGCGTGAACAGTTAATTGAACGAATTATGAATGCATCTGCTGCCATTCGTAACGATCAAAATGTAATTTATCGTGTATATGATTCTATAATTCGCCGATGTCAAGCATGCATACGAGTTCAAAGCGCGCATTTTGAGCACTTGCTGTAATTTTTTTTAAATTTGTTATCTTATTTCATATTGTGTTAACCTATTCCATGTTGTTCTATGTTTAGAATTTATTTATTTGTCTATTTAATAATTGTGTCATCGTATGTTTTGTTGTCCAAATCGTATTCGTTAATATTAATAAATAAAATTAATTAATACAACTAAGGTATGACTTTTTAATAATAACTCTTGTTTTCCGAAAGTACCTTGATTACAAAAATTAGAAAATTTCGTGTTATTTATAGAACTTCAACCTCTTGTATTTTGGTAACTAGAAGGAATAGGACATATGTTAGCATGAATCCAATAGGTACCTCTCTTAGCGAGAGGTAAAAACTTGATTTACGTAACAAATATATGGGATTAGATTCTAAAAATAGTTTTAGGTGTTATTTTTTTAATACTTTATTGAGTATTTTTGTAAATATATAAATAGATATAAATAAACATTTATAATTAATAATTTACACATTTGCAAATTTAATATAAATAAAAAAAATGCTCCATAACATATTAAAGTTAATATACGGTGAAATACCGTGCAAATATATAAATCCTTCAGATTTATGGCCAGTTGCACCGTTGTCACTTAAATTTTAAGCCTAACTTATATGGACAATATCGAATCGATAGTAAAATTACAAATATGACAAACATTGCTGCCATTATTTCGAATCAATACTTTTCATTTAAGTGACACTTAAAATTTAAGTGGCAACGTTGCAACTGGCTATTAGAAATCTTCGCAACGAAAATTAACCTGTAGCCGCCTAGTGGCGATATTTTAACGAGCCAATGGTGTATTCATATAAGAGTCCATAATATTGTCAGGTTCGTTTACAACATAGATTGCTTTATATGTCGAACACTGTAAATTATTATGAAATTATGGTATTGTCACATTTTTTGTAGTTTACTACTTGTTGCCTAACATAAAATACACCATTAAATAAATAAAACCATTGTATTTGTTATTGACGTTAGTAAAAAAATACTTAACCTCATTTTTTAGATACAACTTTAGGGCAAATTCTGCAAAATACATTAATGTAGTGTATTTTAAATATACGTTCTTTATTTTTTAACCACTATTGGAAAAGCTCTGCTCTTTGTTACTTTAGGCATGATTTAAATATTAACTCACGGATCAAGCGATTACGAAACTGCTATCAATGTCACCAACTGTATGGGAAGAAAATAAATACTCAGGATAACCAAATTCAAAATTACAAATAAATCTGTAAGTAAATAAGTGCGGGAATTTATAAATAAATAAAAAATATGATTTAGGTACATTAAAACAATTATTTAGGTACTAAATATTGTACTCGTAATTAGGCGCAATTCTCGCTGTTTTCAATAGCTCAGCTTAAACACAAGATGGATTTTTTCAAATAGCAAAATGAGAAGTGGACTGTATAATAATAATGGAAACCCAAAACCAAAACACACAAATGCTCTTAAGCGCCAATATGCCACTAACGCGAGCAATTATTCAAAACACAAAATTAATTCAAAACCAAATAAACATAAATAATACAATACTAATTCAAAATATGCAAAAACCCAAACAAAAGACGATGGAATAATTATTAAGTGAATCACATTAACCCTAATTCACCTATTTCAACTGATTCCAGCTAAATAAGAACAAATCCTAAGTTATTAATGTGATTCTAGTAATTAAACTGCAAACTAAATTTAAACCAAAGAAACAAAGTATATTAGCTCTAAAAAACCAATTCACAATGAACGTAGCTAACGAGAACAAACCCTAAGTACTAATATACTTCTAACACGAACTAAACAACTATTAAAGTAAATATAACCTTATAAACACAAATAAAATCACACAAATAATGATGATCCGAAACAAAACAGTATTTAAACAACAAAAGATACAATTTACACAAAACTCATTCGCTCACAAAACCTCAATAATTGCATCTTAAATGACCCCAAATTGAATCAACTAAATAATAATTCAATAACCAAAATGTTAGAGAATCATAAACCCAACAAGTATTCAAATAACCAAACAACACTGCTATTTGAACAATAATAACACGATGACTACTAGACACGTCTACACTCGACAGCGGCTACAGATCGAATGACGCGCAACGCGTTCTCAGCTTGGGCTCTGTATGTGCTTGCGGGGAAATGAGAATGTCCCTAGCATGGGGTGTTGCTATGGCAACCACGTACCAGACTGAACGCGAGGTTCGTTTGCTATGACGTCGTCTAGCCTTGAGGAATTTACCAGTGGCGTACAACCGAGGTTTTGCCGCCTGTTCCTTGTATTCTAAACATTCCCGCCCACTAAAATGTTCCATTTTCCTCCAACATCTAATTACTTAATAGGGGGCACAACTTTACTAACGGTCTTTTGACCACTCCAAGAGCAGTTCTTACTCTGGCAATTCTGACCACACCGTCTGAACCTGGGTAAACCTCCAAAACTCTTCCCATTCTCCATTGGCTAGGAAGCAATGGTGAGTCGTTTATTATGGGGGACCAGATCGTCTGACTGTAACAGGACACCTGCACTCTGCCATTTGTTACGCTTATGTCGCGTTATTAGCCGACAAATCAGTAGCTAACTCCAAATGCACAGCTTTGGTTATCATACACACAAATAAGCAAAGGTAAACCTTCCCTGTGGATTGACCACGTCGACGTGACAGAGTGATCGCAAACGGACCTCCATAATCCACACCGACTTTAGAAAATGGTTTTGCAGGAACCACACGTGAAGCGGGTAAGTCTGCCATTACTGGTTGACAAGGTATCGGGTTACGTTTAAAGCACGTAACGCATTTACTAAGAACTGAACGAATAGTTCTTCTTGCTGATAGTATCCAAAATTGATGACTTATCAGTGATCGTAACGCTTGGGGTGGTAAATGCATATAAGTTTGATGCATGTACCTAACAAACATATGAGTGACATTATGTTTACACGGGAGTAACATTGGGAATTTTTGGTTGATATTTAACATAGAGTGTCGGAGCCGCCCACCAACACGCAGTACACCCTCTGAATCGAAAAAGGGGGAAAGCGATTGAATGGCCTTGCGACAGCATTGGTTCTGTTGAATCAGAGCAATCTCTTCAACAAAAGCTTCTCTTTGCAGCAGCAAAACAATTTTTGTTTGCGCTCTACGCAACTCTAAGATTGTTAAACAACCTTTCTCTAGTTTGTTCGATCTTGATTTCCGACAATTGTTAATAAAGCGCAATACATACGCTGTGGAACGTAACAATTTATTCCACGACGAACAACGTTCAAACAATACAAATTTATCATTTGGTTTCGTCAACAAACACTTTTATTTCTCTTCACTAGAACTCAAATTCGAAACTGAATCTGTGACATTCACCGAGCGGTTTATTGGTCAAGTATCTTCACTGTTTCTTAACCAATCTGGCCCCAGAAACCATAAATCGCATGTGACTAATTCGGTAGGTAACATTCCTCTCGAACCAGGATCAGCTGCATTGTATTTTGTTGGGACATGAGCCCACATTGAGGTCGGAAGGATTTCTTGAACAATCGCGTCTCTATTAGCAATAAATGTTTTCCAATTATGTGGTGGTTGCGACAACCATGCCAACACCACCATCGAATCTGTGAAGCCAGTAACCGAGTTTATCTCTAACTCCCCAGATTACAGCTTCTAGCAATTGTGCCAATAACACACAAGCGCAAAGTTCCAACCTGGCGATAGAGATTGTTTTCAACGGCGCTACCTTTGTCTTAGCGCATAATAAGTGTACTTCTGCAGTTGAAGTTGAAATTACTGCACAGAAACCCTTGTTTGAAGCATCACAGAATCCGATTAAATCCAAATTTTGTTTCGTTCCCACGAACCGAGGAACACGAACTTTTGACAATTGTGACAAATTATCTTGGAACTCTAACCATTCCTTTACCAATTCTTGAGGAGGACTTTCGTCCCATCCTACTTTACAAAGCCAAAGGCGCTGAATAAGACATTTCAACGTCATTACGATAGGAGCCACAAGACCTAGTGGATCAAATATCTTTGCAACACAAGACAAGATATTACGCTTGATGCACTCATGTTTTTCTAAATTAAACGTATACACAAAATCATCTGTTGCCGAAGACCATTGTATGCCTAATAATTTGACTTGACAATCTTGTGCAAAATCAAGGTCTGAAATACGTCGCATATCTGTCGGCAAATCCAATAATAACGACGGTGCATTACTTGCCCATTTACGGAGTTCAAAACAACCCGCTTCAAAAATGTTTAACAATTCATTCCGAATTTTTCCCGCTGTTTCCAGGTCATCTGCCCCTGTCAACACATCATCCATATAGACATCACACATTAACACTTTTGCTGCAAGAGGGAACCTATTTTTCTCATCTTGAGCCAGTTGTTCTATCGTGCGAATAGCTAAGTATGGAGCACAATTCAATCCGTATGTGACAGTATTCAACTGATAACTTCGTAACACTCCATCGTTGGAACGCCACAAGATCATTTGATACGCACGATGTTCATCCGTTACTTCAATTTGACGATACATTTGACGGATATCTGCCGTAATTAAGATACGCGGAAATCGAATATTTAACAACAATGCAAATAAATTCCGTTGTAGAGGAGGACCAACAATAAGCGTGTCGTTTAAAGAAATACCATTTGACGTTTCCTTTGATGCGTTAAACACTACTCTTAACGCAGTGGTAGTGCTATCTGGTTTGAGCACATCATGATGAGGAATATAATAAGACTTATTTGTTTCCTCATTATCGTAATTATGAGGGACTTCTGTCATATGTTCCTGTTGTTCATAATCAGTTAAAAACTCCTGATATTGACGCTTTAACTCAGGGTTTTTATTCAACCGTGCCAAAAGTGAATCCAAGCACACTTTGGCTTTATGGAACGACTCTCCCAATGGTGGTGGGAACTCTTTGAACGGCAAAGCAACACAATATCTACCTTGTGTGTTTCGTTTAACAGAGTTCACATAGATCTCCTCAGCTTTGAGATCTTCACTAGGCGGAACTTTAACATATGTTGGAACATTTTCCAGGTCCCAAAATTTAGTAACCATATCATTTATATTTTCTTCCAATGAAAGACGCATAGAAGTACCAGTTGTAGGTCTTTGCAAGAAACTAGGAATTGGGCCTAGTACAACATATCTAAAAATGGTATTCAAAGCAATAGGTCTGCCCAATCTACCATGAACATGACCATCAATTAAACTGTTGGCCAATACATCTGCTGCCAACAATATATCAATAGATCCAGGAACAGCAAAGCAAGGATCTGCCAATTGTAAACACATAATGTGTTTACAATGTCTAGTGTCAATTTCCACACTAGGAATGTTACTAGTAATAGTATCAACAACAAACATTTCTACCTTACGCCATGGACGCGCCTGTCCGTGAGGAGAAATTTCACAAGTTACACGGCCTTATTAACCGATCGATCACCAATTGATAAAACTCCCATGTTCGCATGATGAATAGGTAGTTTCAATCTTTTTGCACAGTCTAATGTAATATAGCTACACTGTGAACCAGTATCAAACAACGCTCGTACTGTATGAGGTTGAGTGGTTTGCCCTTGTGCATCTACTAAAGCTGTTGGTAACATTGTTGTTGAGTAAGATTTCAACTTATTATCTGACTCAGATGGATAATTTGCCAATGTCAATGAAGTGCCCTGACTTGTCGGTGCAGTGGTTTGATTCGAACTCGCAGGGGTTGCAATCTTTGACGATGTTTCTACCGTGATCACATTTGAAGATAAATGCAACAATGTATTGTGAAGCTTTCCGCAATTTCTACACGTGTACTAAACTGTACATTTATTGACACCATGTCCCTTTTGTAGACATGAAAAACAATATCTTTGTTCCTTCACAAACTGAAGACGTTCCGCAGGTTTCTTCTTCTTAAAGTCATCACACCGATATAATTTGTGAGATGCTTTACACAGCGGACATAATTCAGCCGAGGTCACCAATGCCACGGCTTTACCATGATTCTTATTAGCATTTGCTCTATTCCAAGATTTTTTAACCGAACCTGATTTCGAAACTGATTCTGAATCTGCTTTACCATTAGCCGATTCCCAATTAGAAACACGATCTTTCAAAAACGACAAGAATTCCGATAAAGTTGGTTCTTTACCACTATTTACGATTGCCTCCCAACGTAGGCGAGAACTGTGATCGAGTTAGTCTGCTAATATGTATTCCAATAACGCGGTACCAGCAGTGTCATTCTCAAAGACAATATTCAACGATTTTAAAGCAGCTATATTCTCTCGAATATGATTGAGAATATTCTTAAGACCTGGCATCGAAGATGATGACAATTTTTCTAAATCAACAATGTTTTGGAAATGAATAGATTTCAACATACGTGGTTTATGATAATCCTCTTGAATAAGATTGGCGCTGGCGCTCGTAGAATTTTTCACAGATGGATTCTGAATTTTCCCTAAACCCCACTGATAAGCGGCATATTTTTCGTTAAACGTTGTCTCCCATTCTGCTAATTTAGAGTAACCAGCTTTGAATCTGCGTTGATCATGTTCGTCTTTCCCCGTAGCATAGGTAGAAAGCATTCTAATATTATTGATAATCACATTCAGTTGGTATTTCAATATACTGTCCATTTTTACAAAATTATATAAAACCCACAAAAAACTTCAACAAAACAAAAAAAACTTAAATTCAACCAAACTGTCTACAAATCAGGTTCGATTAGGACCAAATGTTTTCAATAGCTCAGCTTAAACACAAGATGGATTTTTTCAAATAGCAAAATGAGAAGTGGACTGTATAATAATAATGGAAACCCAAAACCAAAACACACAAATGCTCTTAAGCGCCAATATGCCACTAACGCGAGCAATTATTCAAAACACAAAATTAATTCAAAACCAAATAAACATAAATAATACAATACTAATTCAAAATATGCAAAAACCCAAACAAAAGACGATGGAATAATTATTAAGTGAATCACATTAACCCTAATTCACCTATTTCAACTGATTCCAGCTAAATAAGAACAAATCCTAAGTTATTAATGTGATTCTAGTAATTAAACTGCAAACTAAATTTAAACCAAAGAAACAAAGTATATTAGCTCTAAAAAACCAATTCACAATGAACGTAGCTAACGAGAACAAACCCTAAGTACTAATATACTTCTAACACGAACTAAACAACTATTAAAGTAAATATAACCTTATAAACACAAATAAAATCACACAAATAATGATGATCCGAAACAAAACAGTATTTAAACAACAAAAGATACAATTTACACAAAACTCATTCGCTCACAAAACCTCAATAATTGCATCTTAAATGACCCCAAATTGAATCAACTAAATAATAATTCAATAACCAAAATGTTAGAGAATCATAAACCCAACAAGTATTCAAATAACCAAACAACACTGCTATTTGAACAATAATAACACGATGACTACTAGACACGTCTACACTCGACAGCGGCTACAGATCGAATGACGCGCAACGCGTTCTCAGCTTGGGCTCTGTATGTGCTTGCGGGGAAATGAGAATGTCCCTAGCATGGGGTGTTGCTATGGCAACCACGTACCAGACTGAACGCGAGGTTCGTTTGCTATGACGTCGTCTAGCCTTGAGGAATTTACCAGTGGCGTACAACCGAGGTTTTGCCGCCTGTTCCTAAACACTCGCAAAAACCAGTTTTTATGTAAAATAGGTAAACTCATAAAGGGCTCAAATGAGAGTATTTTTTTCAAAATGGATTTTGTACTCTACCACCTAAAAATAGTACTTACGTAGCAAAATAGGTAAAAACACTAAAACCCCATCTCTACTTATAAAGGTGTAAGATTTAATATGTTTTCCATTAGCGATAGTTATACAACAAAAATTTGTCTTATAAACTTTGCCTACTTCTGCTACATAAAGTGCTTCAAGACAGTGGCGCACCCAGGATTGTATCTTGGGGAGGGCTAACATTTATTTTCTTCCAAGGTTAAACACCTCTAAAACTTTACAAACAATGCGCTACAATTTGATGGTTATGGTTTGCAAAGCTGCCAATATAAAAATTTAATATTTACCCGCCTCGTCAGCCAAATTCCCCAAACGTTCATAAAATTACACACTATGAGCCACATTCACACTAGTCACAATTTTCATCATTCTCAAGCCCAGGGCTGCCAATATGCCAATGCACATGTTAAGAAGGAACACATACAGAATAATATTTGTCTATTAGTAGTGTAGTAATTATTGGTCAAGGATGTACTGACGGTTTTACACATAAAGATTATTTATGTAATTATGTATTTGTTGTTTATTCAGATTTAAGGCGGTACAAAATCACTTTTCAATACAAAAACAAGAACAGCAAGTTAGCACACACACTCTTATATATATCTCTAGCTCACTTCATACCTCTCGTACGTCACATGACTTCCGCTCTACCAGTGTTACCAACTATATTGAAAATAAAATTACATTAGTTCGGCTGTCCTGACAGAAGAATGTCCTCATTCTAAGCGATACATTTGTAAATACAAACAAAACATTTTAAAACATGGCAAATGAATTCTACATACAGATTAATAGTAATATTAATTTACAGATACAAAAGAAGTGTTACAGATAAACTTAACATTAATCCTCTTTTCTTTTAACTAGCTTAAGCCTATCTACAGACAAAATAGCCTTATAGAACTTCCCACTTTGCCTTTCATCATCTATATGTGACTGATCTGAACTTGTACTGAGGCAATTAATTATTACTGAATTTAATCGTTCAACTTGACCATTGGCCCTTGGAGTAGCCACAGCTGTTTTTATATGTTGTATTTCGTGATCATTACAGAATTTGGCAAAATTATTTGAGGTAAATGCAGTTCCTCGATCTGTAATTAAACGCGTCATTTTACCGTAATGAGAAATAAATTCAGTTAGAAATTGAATAGCTTCGTCAGTATCTGTTGACAGTACTGCTTTCAATACACAGTATTTCGAAAATCCGTCAATTAGAGCAATTACGTATTTATTATCGTTTTTCATTCGCTCAAATGGACCAAGGTGCTCACAATGACAAGTTATAAATGGCGAGTCGCCTTTATCTAAAGGATGTAAAAATCCTGGCGGTCTACCCGGTATAGATTTATAATATAAACAATTTATACACCGGTGGATGTAAGATGTAACAAATTCTCGCATTTTTGGAAAATAATACGTTTGCTTTAATTTAGCTAAAGTTTTATCTATGCCCATATGACATAACATTGTATGGGTTTCACTTACAATCTGATACCGTAAATCATCTGGTATGTAAAGTCTAAATTTTAAACCACTTTTCTTATAAACTCTTCCGCTAATCAAAATAAATTTGTCGTGTGTTTTAGAATTACCAGCTTGTAGCAAATCTCTGATAATTAAAATTTCTTGATCTGCCCGTTGAAGAGCTGCTACCCAATCTGTATTTATTTTAATATTCAAAATAGGCAAACCAACCAATTCTGTATCGGTCGCGTTTTCAACTGGAAAACGACTTAAAGAATCAGCTACCCGATTAATTGAACCAGCATGATATTCAATACTGTAGTTGTATTCGGAAAGTCGAATAAACCATCTACCGATTCGCGGATTTAGATCTCGTTTATTTTCAAGCAATTTCAAACTATTGCAATCAGTTCGTATAACAAAATTTATGCCAATTAGATAGACTCGAAATCTTTCGACCGAACATACTATCGCCAACGCCTCCAATTCATACGAATGATATCGCGACTCTTCTGGAGTTATTTTCCTACTAAAGTAACTAATTGGATGCATTTTCTTATCATGGTTTTGTTCTTGATAGAGAACACCTCCTAACCCTACTTTACTACCGTCGGTGTGGAGTTCGGTTTTAGCTGTAGGATTATAAATACAGAGTATGGGACTACTACTTAGTTCAGTTTTTATTTTTAGGAATGAGTTTTCTTGTTCCTTATCCCATTTGAAAATTAAACCCTTTTTTAACAAATCGGTCAGGGGACGAATTATTACGGCAAAATTTTTAACAAACCTTCTAAAATAGCTTGATAATCCAACAAAACTTCTCACTGATTTTATATCATTTGGTTTGGGAAAATTTACAATACTATTTAATTTTTGTTTACCTGGAGCAATACCTCGTTCACTTATCTCAAAACCTAAATAAGATATTTGATACATCATGAAATTACATTTATCTATTCTCAAAGTTAAATTTGATTTTCTCAAAACTAATAAAACTTCTTCTAAATTTTGTAAACTTTCTGTAATTGTCGAAGCAGGTATAATTATATCGTCTAAATAAGCTATTGCTGTAGTAAATCTTAAATTTTTCAAAACTAGGTTAATCAATCTTTGGAATACTGCCGGAGCATTACACAAACCAAAAGGCATGCGTTTAAATTGATATGTTCCATCTGGAGTAACAAAACAAGTTTTAGATTTTGAGCTTTCCTCCATAGGAACTTGATAATAACCACTTCTAAGATCAAGACTAGTATAAAATTTCTTACCATATAATAAATCAATTTGATCATCTATTCTAGGGAGGGGATAATGATCTTTTATTGTTAGCTTATTTAAAGCCCTATAGTCTATACAGAGTCTTACGTCTCCTGTTTTCTTCTTCACAAGTAAACATGGACTGGAAAATGGGGAATCTGCATCTTCAATGATGTCCGCTTCCTTAAGTTCACCAATGATGTCACGAATTTGATTCCGCTCAGAATAAGAAAGTCTATACGGTTTATAATATACGGTTTTATCACTATGTAAATTAATTTTCATCTCAATTTGATTAGTAACACCAACTTGTTTAATATTCCGCGCCACCACATCTTTATATTTATTTAACAGCGTTAACAAGTTTTTAGCATCGTCGCCCACTAAATCAGTTTTAATTTCATTGCTCGTTATGTCTATGTCATTTACTTCTCTTTTAGACACTTCACTCTGTTTATTGTCATCACAGTCTTCTAAATGTTCAACACAAAGTTCTCCTCGCGTAATTGTTTTACCACTGTTTAATTTTAATTCTTGTCCTGAGAAATTAAGTACCGGTAGAATTGATCTTCCTTCATGGTCTGTTGATATTATACACCTTGGAATTATTTGTCCACTTTCACGTATTCCGCCTTCTACGCAAAGTTCATGATTTTGGAGATTAGACAACACTGAAATATGTCCCAAGTAATTGTTAGGGATAGTAACATCTGATGTAATTTTCAATTCATCTTTGTTGTTTTGACATGATTCACTGATGGGTACATCATCTTCAATACACTGGACGGTTAGGCTTCCTGCTTTACTCGTTATCATAATATGTTTTTGTTCTGTGTATGGATGACCCACGATAAGAGGTACCGTCTGCGAACTATTTGGTACAACATGTATCTTCACCTTCGCTGGCACATCATCGATTGATAAAGTTGCTGTGAATAGTCCAATTGGCTCAACAATACCATCTCCGTAACCTATTAATGGTTCTGTCCCGCATTCATAGAACGAAAAGTTTAATTTAGCAGCATCATCTGCTCGTAGTGTAACACAACTACTACCTAAGTCTACGTAAGATTTTATTAATTTATTATTAAGATAAGCATCTTTGAAATACTTGGAATGCGTGCTATTATGAGATTCTATCTTCATAACACTGGTTGAAGTAACAGTATTGCTATCTTCATTCTTTCCCTTCTTCGTCGTCGGACAATTACGTGCATAATGTCCTTTTTCACTACATTTAAAACATGTTAAATTTTTAATTCTTGACTCATTGACTTTGTTTGACACATTAACTTTATTTTTATTGTAATTTTTAGGATTAGTTGAATCTGAACGATTTTTATTTACATTACATGTAACAAATTTCGAACCTGATTTTAAATCTGGGAGTAATTCACTTACTTTCGAATATTTACTCAATGGTCCTAAGTAATCTCGAAATCTCATGTTATTCAATCCGTGAACAATCCATTCGATGGCTTACGACTCACTCATATTGCATTTATTGCATCTGGCATATTTTGCGAAGAAATATTCCACAATATTTTGATTTACGCGCCACTTGTAGTTCTGTGCCTCTAGCCGTAAGCTTATGTTATTTTCTTCAACGCTAAATGTTTCCAATAATAATTCTTTCCAATCTTTCCAAGATCTTGTTTTACTTGGTAAACTATCTCGCCATGATTTTGCTACACCTACAAGTTTGGATAAAGCAAAATGTTTTATAGCTATTTCATCCCAATTGTAGAGTTCTCCAAATTCTTCAATTTTTTCTATCCATTTTTTAATAGTAATATTATCTCTTACCGGATCAAATTCTTGTAGAACTAAATGGACATTTTGAAAAATCCTTGGTTCATCTTGTTCAACAGTGTGTTCAACACTAGCTACTAAATCTTCTCTCGACATTTTGGTCCACCAATACTTTTCACTCGGAGAAGTCCAACACGTAATATCACTCGCAGCGATTGACTCCAATCAAACCGTTACCTCAGATAAACGTATTTTCACTCAAACTTCAACAACGAGTACCGAAAATATTTAATTTGCCCAAAAGTCACAACATTTAGCAAAAAACAGTCACTAAATACCAAGAATAATTCACCATGTGCGCGTCTGTTCTTCTATCTCACTCTTGTTCACTGAGTTTTCATACGCACTATCTCTGTTTACACACAGCAACAGCCGTTTTGTAAATGATTTTGTTGTAGAGGTTAAATCTCACTTCTGAAACTGTAGTAATTATTGGTCAAGGATGTACTGACGGTTTTACACATAAAGATTATTTATGTAATTATGTATTTGTTGTTTATTCAGATTTAAGGCGGTACAAAATCACTTTTCAATACAAAAACAAGAACATCAAGTTAGCACACACACTCTTATATATATCTCTAGCTCACTTCATACCTCTCGTACGTCACATGACTTCCGCTCTATCAGTGTTACCAACTATATTGAAAATAAAATTACATTAGTAGTTGCAAAAATTAAACATAAAATTTATGTAGAAAAAAAATCATGAATTAGAAGTACTTAAAAATACCCAACAAAAACGTGAGTCTCACGAGCTACCCAACCACATATAAAAATACCATATTTCGCGTAATTACCCGCAAAATGGCAGCCCTGAAGGTTTGTGACATGGAGCCAAGAATAAATAAGGAGGGAGCAAGTTGCTATAAAAGTGGAACCATTTCCCCCACTCCAGATAGCGCCTAACTGGCGCTGTAGTTTTTACCTTTAACCTTCAACAAAGCAATTTTGTTTCGGTTGTTTACGTTTGTGTTGTGTCGTTTGTATTTCATCTTTTTACTTGATGTAGTAACAACTATTTTGCAAAATTTTGTAAATATGGACATATTTTAAAATTCAACAAACCATTGCTTAAAGCATGGATCTCTAGAGAATCACATCAAATTGTACATACAAAAAAAATCATTAGTCAAATCTGAAATATTCGGCAATAAAATTTTAACTGTATGTAGAATAGTTATTTATGTATCAAGGCTCTGAAGTTTTATTTTTTATCACGAATGTGGAATTTAGTTGCCGAGGCCGTAAGGCCGAGGTAAATAAACCATATGAGTGATAAAAAGGAACTTCAGTGCCGAGGTGCATATTAAATTTTATTTGAAATCGAAATTTTGTGAAAATGAAAGATATATTTATTTTTATAGGTTATGATGACAAATCTGTCCATTGCTGTAAGTTAAACAAACGAACTTATGTTCAGTGTTGCGAATTTCCGGACATTGAAATTATAGTAATGAATACTCAAAATTATGCGTATTATCTCAAATTTCTTCCACGGAATTATTTAATTCGTTCTTCTTGCACATATTTTTTATCATTTTACATACAACGTATGTCTGCACAATTATCATAAGGTTGGCAACACTACATTTCATGAAATCGTCCTATAATGAATTACTTTAGTGTCGATTTCAGAACTTTTACTGACGATTTTTGTGCACTTTAGTGACGATTTCAAATAATTTTATATTTGTTTTGTGTCATTATAAAATATATTTCAAATAAAACATGATATATTTGTTTTATTATTTTGTTGTTCATAACATAATAAACTTATTTAGCGAAATTGTTTGTTTTTAATAAAATTTAGAAAACTAAATTCAATAATTAAAATGTATATAAATAAATAAGTACAACACATTTCTTTAAGTATTTAAGTTTTATAAAATTTTATTTGAACGAACAATGCATTTTCGTTTAAAAATTTCCGCGCATATCCCCTCTCTAGGTTGAAATACATGCGTTATGTGTAGTACTATATTAAAACGGTTTGAATTGAAATGTAAAAAAAAAATCTGTTGTGGCCAGCACAATACCTTCCGTCAATCCTGTGTATAATGTATAAATTCCATACATAATTTTTCTTGCAAAAGATTCTAAATTTCCAGTAAAATTATTTCATAAACAAACTATTCAAATTGCACTTGACACTGACATCTTCCTCTTTAGTTTTTCCCATTCGTCAGGGGTCGATATTTTTGCGTGTCGTTCTCATTCGGTTCTTTTTCTCTCAAGTCTTCCGCAATACAGTCTTTCCATCTTATCTTTGGTCTTCCTCTGCTTCTTCAACCTCCCATTACTAAACTACTCATTCTTATTCAAATATAATTATTCATTTCTCCTCATGACATGTTCAAACCAATGTAATCGTCTTTCTTGTATCTTTCTAGAAAATTGTAACACTAGAGTTATTTTATTACCGTATCTTTCCGTGTGTTCCCCAACATCTACTTCAACATCCTCATCTCTGCCACATTAATTTACTTTTTACTCATACTGTCATCTGTCAATTTGAATTATATGAATATATTAGCAGTTTCCATTTTTAGCATAGCTGGCTGAATTATAAAATTTAATTTCTTTAAAATTCTTTAACTCGCTATCTATTGAATATGAAGTATAAAATGTAATCAAATCATACAGAGAATAATTCTTTAAGTTATAATAATATTAAATGTCAATAAATCAAATTTAACTGTTAAATCTTCAAATGTGGCTACTTCCGGTTCACCAATTATAACCAAAATCTAATCACTTGTTCTTCTGGATGTAAACTTGAGGAATACGAAAAAATTATAATTTTTGGAATCGTGGTATTGAAGTTATGGGATCCGGAACACACACACACACACACACACACACACACAACCGCACACACACACACCCGCACACACACACACACACACACACACACACACACACACACACAGACACACAGACACACATACATACATAAAGACATCATCGTAAAAATGGTAAAATCGTATTATAGGGAAACATGCTTATTCAGTAAAAACTCATCACTGAATTTTTTGACCAAAGACAATACCTTCCTTACCTAAAGGTTACGGAAGGTAAAAATAATAATAAAAGATAAAAGAGGTTTATTAGGTGCACCTATAATGCAAAGAGGTTAAGAGTACGCATAATATTCAAAGTGTATACTGTAAAAATTTGAATAAAGTCCAGTGTTCTGCGGGGGGGATCATGCCCCACGAGCCCCCCCCCCTTGAGTGCGCCCCTGCTTCAAGATTATTTTCAATGTCTAAATAAAGTTGTGTACAAAAGTGGTAGTACTCGTAACATCCGTACCATGCTCTCCGAAGACGACAGCTATATTCAGCCGATGCCTGGCAAACGCAGGGATCACATATTCTGATGCCAATATTTATTTCTACTTATTTGCTATCTCTCTCTCTCTCTCTCTCTTTGTGTGCGCTGTATTTACGAGTATCTATCAACTTTACGTTTTATTGCAATATTCTAAAGAATAAAAATCTGATGTGACCAACACAATACCTCCCGCCATTTAATTTTTATTAATTTAAATACATACCTATGGGGTCTCGTTGCCGCGTGCCTGATGTCTGGATGCGAATCTGAAGAACCTCACTCGATCCCGATGAATGCCAAATATTTCAAATTTTAAATGGCACAAAAATGACCCCTCTGTGGTGCACTCTCCACGCCAGCAATGAGTACCCGTGAGGTTACGCTTGGTAAACGCTCGCACGAAACAAATATGTCATTATCATTACCGAAATCTGTGTATAAAGCAGATTAGCACACCCAGCAATGGGTAGTATGCCGTGATAATATATATTGTTATTTTTTTATTTAAATACATATCTGCATATTTACTAATACCAGAAATTATGTATATTAAGTTACTTTCCATATAACTATTGTTCTATTTACAATTTTCGTTTTATACGTTACTATTATTAATTTGAAATTATGTATATTAAGTTCCTTTCCATATAACTATTGTTCGTTTACAATTTTCTTTTTAAAACGTTATTGTTATTAATTTGAAATGATTATTTTTTGACAGAGACATTTATCTGTCAGTTACATACATTTGAGCTGAACTATGTAACCATGGAGTTGTGTTTAAAGCATCAGCTCCTATAATTTTTATATTAATTTATAAATTTATTCATGCAAACCTGTAGAAAATGGAGTAATCTTTAATTTTTATAATAACAAATTGCGAAAAAATAACATTTAAAGGTTTCTTTTTTTTTAGTGTCTGGTCGCGAATCTGAGGATCCGGGCTCAATCCCGACCGACGCCAAAAATTACTCCGAATTTTAATGGCACATAATTGACCCCTGTGGTGCACTCTCCACGCCAGCTATGAGTGCCCGTGAGGTAGCGCCTGGTAAGCGCCCGCACAGTACAAATATTTCATCATTGCCGATATCTGTGTACAAAGCAGATTGGCACACCTAGCAATGGGTAATATGCCGTGATGATATATTTATTTATTTATTTATTTTTTATTTGAGTAAACCACCATTTCCGGTTATCCGATTGACACCAAAATGGAATGGCTTCTTTCCATATAGTTTCAAAATTTTCTGAATGATAGTATTTGAGTTAGAGCGTCCAGAAGATCTACACACACACACACACACACACACACACACACACACACCCACAAACCTTATCGTGAAAATGTTAAAATTGGTTTGTAGGGACCTTAAACCGTGGTCATTTACCAAAACCTCGATATGCGCTATCTAGCACGATCCCTATACTTCCTTTGCCAAGGGAAGCAAGAGGAAAAAATATAAATTTGTATTTTTTATTTCATACGTGTATAGAATAATGTATAATTATTTTTTCACTAAGTTTGTAAATATTTAAAAAAATCATATTACAAATCAAAGCAATATCTCAAACAGAAATATACTATTATTACTACAGTTCGGAAAATTGATGAATCCAAAAATATGAATTAAAAATATGTAAATTATAATTATAGTAAAATATGCACTAAAAACCAAAAACCAGGTCAACATAAAAACAACATTGATGAATATTTATGACATAAATAAAAAATCCATTAATGAACTTAGCAATATATTTTACAGAACTACTAACTGTTCTTTGGGCATATTTAAAATAAGTACTAACAAACATTTCTTACAACACAACTAGAATGCCCCTTTTGAATGTAAAAAGAAAAACATCGTTAAAATTTGTACTTCTTCTTTTCCGTTTATCACCGAATGTAATCAGCCGCAATCGAGTCAGATGGCCACGTTTTGCCAGGCATCGAAATAGTTTAAAACGTGCAAGTAACAAGTATGATATTTGTCGATATAAAGGCGACTTTATTGGCTATTTTAGTCTGTACACAACTTTCGAAAATAAATACTATTTCAAATTAAATGTGAAAGTCATTTCTCGCCTCTGAATGGTCGCCACGTTTCATCAGGTTATGGGCACAGACGCGTCGCATTGAATGGGCATAATGAGAAATGTGAAAGTCGCACGTTAGTCGTTGCAGTCAGTCGAAGAGGTCAGTCGTCAAGGTCAGTTAAAATCGCACGTCAACCATCAGTCAGCCGACGCAGCCAGGAAACGTTGCAACCGTCACTCGCCGATTGCTGATCGCGTGATCGCCAATCAACGCTGCGTAAATATAGTCATAGTCTGTTAACAAAGTCAGCCGAAAATTGTATGTTAAAATAAATATTTAAATTGTCCGTCATGGAGTCGATCAAGACACAACTTGAAACATTGTCAGAGGACGCACAGGGAAATGTAAACTACACGTCTTGGAGGTTCAAATTGGACCTAACCTTAAAGTACAAGGGAATCGCCACAGGTGCGGAAGCCAAACCGGAAGTTAAAGCAACCGAACAAAATGTAAAACAATGGGTTAAAAGAAAAGGGACTTAGAAGCGCAGGTATTCATGGGGTTAAATGTTAGCAGTAACATTGCGAAGAAAAATTCAAATTGTACATCAGCCGCACAAATGTTAAATAAATTGAGCATACTATACGGAACGAAGTCTGAAATATCGGTTGAAAATTTGCAAAGATCGTTTTTCGGATTTAGGTATGATGGTGGCAAGTCGGTGGTCAAGAATTGCATAGGGTGCGAGCAGTCATATGACTTTGTTGGCCATGGCAAGCAGATGTAGGGGCCCGTGTCAGAATGACAGCTATTAATAATGTACACAGGTGTCAAGTAGCATAATTCTTCATTCAAATCTATGTGGATTATTTTCCTCGACTATCATATTCCATACTATTGATGACAAATAAACATCAGAATATTTTGAAATTTTTAATGAAAAATTATAACATATGACAATTGTGACATCTATGTAAATAACTACTAGCCGTCATTCTGACACGGATCCTCATATCTGCTTGCCAAGGCCAACAAAGTTACATGACTGCTCGCGCCCTAGAAGTAACGAATTTAACATTACTTGTACAGACAAATAATTGAAATTGTATCTCTTCTTTCGTTCATGAGGAATTTTGTCCTACGCTTCTAATATGTGCAAAATTCTTCAAATTCATTGACGATATTAGCGGTATTTCTTAAGGATATATGTAATATTAACATACCAATAATTTTAAATACATATTTAATTAATAATACAATAAGATATATAGTGAAAATGATTAGGCAGAAGACTCACGTCATCAACCTGAAAAAACCTTATAAAATGAAATATAACTGGTAGAAATTTTTGGGTGTTATTTATTTTTAAAAGAAGAAGAAAACAAAGTACTAGTATTATTAATGATATTTACAATTATTTCTAAGTCAATCGTTATTTCTTTTACGGAATATAAAATTATTTGAAATAATTGTAGTTTATTTTCGTACCATACGTTGGCACTACTGAGAATGACTGTGCTATGTCAAATAATTTTATATTCCGTAAAAGGAATAAGGATTAACTTAGAAATAATTGTAAATATGATTAATAATACTAGTACTTGTTCCTTCTTTTTTACAACAAATAATTTCTACAAGTTATATTTCTTTTTATAAGTTTTTTTTTCAGGTTGATGACATGAGTCTTCTGCCTAATCATTTTCATCAAATTAAATTTACTCGTATCTCCCAGAAAAATCTTCCAGTAATGTTAATAAAACTGCTGATTTTTGACACTGACATTTTGGATTTGTCAATTACAAACATTTAAATATTTCATCTGGTTTCCACGGATTTTTTGGGCAATGAGATTTATTATAACAGATTATTCTATATTATTATGTACTATATCGCCAAACAATTTTAAATGTGTCAGATTGAGAATTTAATTATCTTTATTATTTGTAGCAACAAATTTTCAAAAAATAATATTTAGAATTTTTTTTTAGAAACTACCACTTCCGGTTGTCCAGTTATTACCAGAACCTATTCAACTCTTCTCATTACTGTTAGATTGAGGAATCCGTAGTTGCAGAGATGTTTATTCTTATAAAATTTGAGAAATCGTACCTACAACGACCACACACACACAAACACGCACACACACACACACACACACACGCACACGCACACACACATACACACAGACATCATAAAAATGTTATAATCGAATTCTAGGGACTTTAAAACGTGCTTATTCACTAAAATCTGGATATGCGACATTAAGCATGAGTCCAATACCTCTCTTAGCGAGAGGTAAAAAATAAAAGTGTCATGGATGTTGCTATACGAATTAAAATAAATTTTTGGAATTTCGTTGAAAATTATGCAGAAACATAATTAAAATTGGAAAAACAGTCCTGTATGCAACTTTTAAGGACTACAAAAAACAAATTGTACCTGTTTTTGTTTAAATCGAACAATCATAGTCTAATTTATCGTTCTGTATGACTAAATTATTTTTATTTACATTTTTTGTTGTATAACATCGTTTCAAAATAAGATATTTTTAAGAAGTTGTAAAAACCAGCCAATTTTTACTGTATATATATATATATATATATATATATATATATATATATATATATATATATATATATATATATATATATATATATACAGTAAAAATTTTGAAAGATGTCCGATCAAGGTCATCTGTATTATGAACGAATTAACAAATTAGCATACATTTATCTCTTTCCTTTGCAAAGGCTAAAAGCATGTGCGATAAGGATGGATATAACACGCTTGTCTTTCAAAAATTCATATTGTTTCGACTAAGTTAGGACAATCCATTTTAAAACGATGCTCGTTGTTGATAATACTTTCGCTGTAACGTAAGTTTATTTATTAATTCATATACATTACCTTAATTCATAGCCGTACGAATAACGTTATTTTGTGTCAGAGTCACTGACACTGACATTGTGTCAGTATCTTATTTTTCACATATTTGGTTTTACATTTGTAATAAACTTACCAGTTGACTTATTTTTGAATTTTGATTGCTTGTATTGTAACATATATTTTTATAATAATAAAATAACAGTAGTATCTTATGTATCCTCATAAAAACTAAGCAAACGACACTACTGAATTTGTCAGAATGGGCGGAGCAAAAATCTGAATTCATATAATTCGTAGATGACCATGATCGGATTTCTTTCAAAATTTTTACTGTATATAAATATATATACAGAGTGTAACACCAAAACAGACCACCGCCATTATTTTCTTTATTATTACAGTTACAAAGAAAAAGTATAGAACAAAAATGTGGAAGACCAAGGGGGACATCCTATTAGAGAAGAAAATATTTTTTTAAACCCGTGGTTCTCAAGTTATAACACAAAGTTATATTTTTTAAATGGGATCATATATATTTTGTAGGCCCATTCGATAAAGCATTTTTTTCTGAATTCAACCATGTGATTATTTTATATCCTTACATAATAAAAATATTGGGAAAAATTCAATTGAAATTTAAATAATTTTTATTTTTATAGTTATTTTTCAGTAGGCTACGAATGAAAAACAATGGAGCTTAAATTAAAATGAAACAAATATTTGTTAAGAACATTATAAACAGTGTTCTATTTATTTTCTATCCTAAATGATTCAAAATGACAAATAGCAATTCTTGTTTTTCATAGATAGCCTACTGAAAAATGACTATAAAAATCAAATTTATTTCAATTTCAATCACATTTGGCTCAAGAAATACGCTATTGAATAGATATACAAAATATAGTCACCTATAACTTTGTTCTATAATATTTTTTTGTAACTATGATAATAAAGAAAATAATAGCGGTGGTCGGTTTTGGTGTTACACCCTGCATAGAGAATTACATATCTAAACATTTGAAAGAAATGTTATAATATATTAATACAATACCATTTTTATAAATATAATTTTCAATTGGCCTGAAGTTAAACCGCGTTACATCAGCTAGGCTTCTTTCATTTTGAAAAATTTTAGGTTAGACGCTCGCTATAAGTTTGTTTAGTTATAGCTACATACGCGAGACAATGGATTATTGCAGTATATTCAAAATACAACGTTGACATTGTTTCAATCACATGTTTACTTTTGCAAATTTCAGATTATCTTTAAATGCAACTTTGATATTTAGAATCTAGTGTGAAAATCAAAATGACCTTGGAAGTGAACTGCGTACGTCACTGTCACTGGGACGAGGTGGGGAAAATCAGCTGCTTTTTTAACGATATCATTTTAATTGCAATTTTTTTCGTTATTAAAGATTGATTTGAGGAAAAATATAAAAAATACGGGTCTAATATTTTTCAGTACGATTAAAGTTAAAAATGAAAAATCGTGCATGACCTCAATTTAAACAACTTTGCACTCTATAGTTTTTTTCCGTAAAATAAACAGGGGAGCACGAATTTGCATAAAACTAAAATCCCATCTTAAATCCCTATGTTCACCCTTAATCGTCATCACTCGATATGTTTTTTTCGTTTCTAAAAAGTAGTTATACTTTATTTAAAGAGTGTTGGGGGCCGATCATAATAGCATATCTTAATCTTACTTTTAAGCAGCAACTTACTCTCTTCAAACCATGATCACATTTCCCCATTCGCACATTTCTTATGCTTATTCACGCCACGCTGACGACATCTTCAAACAAAACCATCAGATACATCTTAGTCAATAATTTCATGCATTCACCACACCCAGGGCATGTATACAGTTTAACAATTATACCGTTTTTCATGCACCAGTAAATGAACATTGGATAATCTTTTGGATCGCTGATTAAAAATCTTTAACTAATTTTCGGGTTTGAAAATATTAATATTTTATTTATGAATAATTATAATACATGACATTCCTTTTATATGCTCGTATATAACTTAAAATAATTTTATTATAGTTATAATAGTTATGAATACATAGAAGACACTGTTTCATATAATATAAATTAATATTCGCTTCTTGGAAATAGGAACATATTTTTTCTCGTACTTATCTAAGTAATAAGTATATCTATTGCATAAAATGTAATTTACGTAGATAGAACATAACATGTGTGAATAGTTACTTTCTATAAAACAAACAACTGGTAGTGCAATTGGGAAAAGTGATAGGAAACACAAATTTTTAATGGAGCATTTAGGACAGCATTTAATAATTAATTATTTTCGTAATTAGTAAAGTTTTTAAATTAATTTGTTTATTCTCAATTAGTAATATGTGCGTTTCGAACCTACCAAACAATAATTGAAAGTGACTTATTGTTTATTTCACTTCCCAGCTAGATAGAAAAAAATTCGGCTAGCTAAATATCATTTTGACACAATCATTAAAATGTTATTTTTAGTCAAATCTAACATAAAAATCTGTTGTGGCCAGCACAATACCTCTCGCCACTTCCTTTTTTTGGTTACATAAGTATAGGGCGCGAACGGTAATGTTACATTTTTGGGCTTGACAAGCAAATGTGTGGGCCCGTTTCAGAATGATAATTAGTAATTATGTACATAGATGTCAAATGTTAGATTTTTTCATTAAAAATTTCAAGATTTTCTAAATTTACGTAGTTAATTTATCACCAGGAGTTTAAAGTTTACTTGTATGCCTTAGATATTTAACATTTAATTCTGCTCCACATGGAATTGGAAAATCACTAAATTTAGAATGAGAAATTATGATATTTGACATCTATATACATAATTACTAGCTATCATTCTGACATGGGCCCCCATATCTGCTTGTCAAGGCCAACAAAATCATATGACTGCTCGCTCCCTATTGTATTTAACATCTCTTGTATACCTACACTCTACACCAAAAATTCTACTTACGCATATATCTATTCCATATATATTTAGATTGTTTAATTTTAAATTCATTTTTGATGAAGAAATTTTGTCCTCTTCTAATTTTTCGAAATGTTTCCAATTCTATTAATACATTAAGAAATAATATAATGTATGTACTTCCCAGAAAAAGTCTTCAGTAATGTCTTCGGATTTCTGACACTGACATTATCTGTCAGTTACAAACAAATTAAATTTTCAACTATTTTCCATGGCCATTCTTTCGGCTGTAAAATTTATTATAACAGATTATTTTACATACTATATTTCTTCTATCTCTAAATCTATAGAATATATTGTAAAATATTTAAATGTATCAGAAAGAGAATTTATTTTTCTTTAATATTATCAAGAAAAAATTTCAAAAAATATTATTTAAAAGATTTTTTTTCAAGAATCTTCTACTTCCGGTTGTCCAATTGTTACCAAAACCTTTTCAGATCTTCCCATGAATGTCCGATTGGGAAATACGTAGTTAAAAAATATTAAAGTCTTATAGTTTTTGAGTAACCGTCCTTCCAACATCCCACACACACACACACATACACACACACATCCACACACACAGACATCATCGTAAAAATGATAAAATCGGATTGTAGGGACCTTAAAACGTGCTTATTCAATAAAATCTGGATATGCGATTTTTAGCATGAATGCAATACCTCTCTTAGCGAGAGGTAAAAATGATCTGTTTTTGTAATTTTATTATTTTTTATATTATTAAATTCACCTCTAATTCAGATAATACTACGTAACAAAGACTTTTAAGTTAATAAAGATTTTGACTTCTAGAGTTGTCGTGAAAAACTTTTCTTGTTAAAGAAGCATTACACAACTTGTAAGATCTCAGGCCTGGAGTTTATATTTCTCTATCTTACCTAGTACAATCTAAATCACTCTACAACTTCCCAAACCATTAAACAATTTCTGAATATTTTCCACCTTTCCAGGATTACAAAAATAATTTGGACTTTGAGTAACATATTACAAATACTTGGATGAGAAAAAAATTGTATAATTTTCTTTCAGAAATGGGAATAAACAAAGCTCCCATTTGAAAAATACATGTAGAATGTAGTTGTATATAGGCTATTTCATATTAAACAATTAAATGAGTTCATACTTTTTGTTGAGTAAATATTGTATACAGAGCATTTTTAAATATTCGATTACAATTTGTATTTAAAATTCAGAACAATAAAAATACACAGTAGGTATAATTAAGTTATGTTGCAATTTCAGTCGCAGCATAATAATACAGGGTGTTTCTCTGTCACAAATTTTAAGGGTATATACCTTAAATAATACTGCGCTCTATATCAATTTACATTTATAAATATATTAACTTTATTTATTTATTTCCCTGTCTCGCACTGTACAAGTTCTGAAACGTCTTACGCCAGCCATTAGTGTTTCCACCATAGGTAATTTTCGTTGCCAAAAGTACTGACCAAAATGAATGAAAACAGTTTAATCAAAATTTTCTGATGTAAACTTTTACTAACTTAAAATCATTTATAATTTGTCAGTGATTATGGGTATCGATAATATTACATGACCCTGCCAGAAAGACAGTGCAAATATTGCAACTCTAAATTTCCTTCCAGAAATAAGTCGTTACGAAAAAACGTATGACGATTTTATTTCATGATTCAAACAAATGCAGGTAGCTTGTTATTCGGAATTTTTAGTATACAGTCTGCCCCATTTAGATGTGCCGCCATTGGGATCTCGAACACTATAAGAGATGCAATTTTGATTAAATGGAACTTTTTGTGCACCTATAAGGAACCATCTCAGATGCACTTTTGTTTTCCCAAAAATTCTCATAAGGTACTAGATAATGACGAAAAACTGATTTTGTTGATTTTTTCAAATAACTTCTAAACTATAAGTAATTGAGAAAAATGTTCCAAACAAAGAAGTTAGATATTTTTATTGTCTAACTAGGGACATACGAAATAAATTGTTATGTCTTTAATTTTTCGAGATATAACACAAAGTTATATTTTTTTAAAATAGAAATCTCATTTTAGTCTCAAAAAAATACTTATTTTTTTTCTCTTTTCAATGATATAAGGGTTAATACGTTTTTCACAAAAACATCAGTATTTTTACTAATTATATTCTGTTTGATTCATATAATTTATTTTATGACTTTGTTGCTCAATATTTTTATTTTAAACTCATAACTTAAAATTTACACTAACATGTCCAAGGCGACCTGGTAAAAATTATTTTTTGATTTTAATTTGATTGATTTTTGGACATTTTTTTTAACGAAATAAATTATTTAAATAAAACGAATATTTCTCAATAGAATTCTTATCAAAATTTCCAAAATAATATTAAATTTATTATAAAATAAGGAAAAAAATAAATTTTGGAAGTAAAACAAATACAAAACACAATAACATTTACATCATTGATAAAAAAAAATATTTTTTTGAGATAAATCAAAAATGGGTTCCATTTAAAAAATATAATTTTGTGTTGTGTCGTAAATTTACGAATATAAATAGTATATTATGTTATTAGGAGTAGAAAGCGGTCTTTTTGTGTTGAACCCAGCTATTGCGGCCGAGGCGGGAGCCGAGGCCAGGCAAGCTGGGTAAAACACAAAAAGGGCGTTCTGCTCCGAATAACATATACTATTTTTTCTTCAAGTGTTTCAAAGAAAACCGGGGATTTTTTTTTATATATTTCTGAAATTGTTTTAATTACCGAGTTTGCAATTTCAGCTATAGTTGGCTGTGTACACTACAAAACACAAACGATACAACTGTCAAATAACAATTTTTCAGTATGGTCTATGTTGCTGTGACGACTGCTGCCGCCAGCGGTGAACTAAGTAGCTAACATTTTTTTACTAGTACAATAATGAACAACATTGTTGTACTTGTAATAAAATGAATATCTTCTGTAGTGTGTATATAGTAGCATAATATGAATATTATTGTACACTTGAAGAAAAAAATTGTTTCGTACGCCAGTAGTTAGACAATAAAAGTATCTAACTGCTTTAGTTAGAACATTTTTCTCAATTACTAATAGTTTAGAAGCTATTTGAAAGAGATGCTTTAATTAGACAAACGCCTTCTTTTTAGTAAATGATGCAAATACATGTAAGAGATAGACAGGAGATATGGTATTTGTTATTTCTTAGTCTTGTTATTTTAATAAAACACAGCTTATTATTTTAGTAGTTTTATTTGACGCAGTGAAAATACTACAAACATCAGCGGACATTTTATTTCTTATACAATCAACGTGAAAACAGAATGGAGTTAAGTTAGTTACACATAATGGTTACAAACAAATGGAAGAGTTAAATACCAACATATGATAAACAGCTCCAAATATTACCAACACTTAGTCCGTGAATTCTAATAGAAGGAGCTATATGAATAAAAAGTAGGATACATTTTTATTATAATTCATTGTATTGATTTTTTCAAAAGTGGCATTTATTTAAACATTTTTCTTCAATATATCGGGTGATGGCCGTTAGGGGGTGAACATAGCATTTTAACATGTGACATTAATTTTTGCCAATTCCTACTCTTCTTTTTATTTTACGGTAAAATAAGTTGTTCGGAAATAAAATTTGTCATACAAGACCATAAAATATATTTCAAATTGTCAATGATGTTAACGTAATGGGCGAGGTTGATTCGGTTGATTTACCTACAATGTTATGTATGGAACCCACATGGAACCTAGCCATGCTGCTGTCTCATCCTCATACAGTCCGGATGGTAGGCTGCGAAGTGTCTCGTGGGTGGTCTCGTGTCTCTTCTAGTAGTCGAGCCTTTACGTTGTGGGACTGACTGGTGACTGGGCTGCGCACGGCTCCTGTTGGTGAGGACTGGAGTAGAGCAATATTGACGAACGTTGTGGGCCAATAACTGCAGGTTTGCTACTAGCGCGGCACTTTGTGTTCTGTCGCTCGCGTACAGGTGTCTCTGGATGCCTACTCTTATTTTATATATATTATATTTTGAATAAAAGTACAAACATAATTATTAAAAACATTAAACATACACAAATACAAAATAGTTACCTGAATAAAGGAATTAAATTACACGTCCTTTCAACAAGTAAGTGACAGAAGTGAAGTATTTTAAATAATAAAACAAATAAATAATGCGATTGGGGTAATTAAATTTATGGAATCTTGAGCATTCTGACCCTTTGTAGTTGAGATCTACGCATATCTGGTGAAGTGGTTTACTAAAATATGCATATATCGTTTGGGGGATCGGTTTCCACACTATCGAGTGACATTATTTGAAATGGTTTTGTGGCAGTGTAACACATGTATTTTAAAATTATTTATTGCGGGTCGTGTTCGAAACTATTTGTATACATGTGTCATTTTTCCTTCGGGATTAGTTTCGGCAATTAAGTTATATTGTTGAAAGGATAAAACTATTTCCTGTACCCTTGCATCTTTTGAACATGTCACTAACTGTTAGCAGATAAACTTGACGGGTAAAATATATTACCACTCAATTTCTAATGTTTTCAAAATTCGTTCTGCTGCAACAAAAGATATTCCTTTTAGTTTTCTAAAGATTCAGTAGATTGTTCCTTGACGGAAATGTATTTCATTTTTGACATTTTCGAAAGCAGTTTATGGTTGTTTGTTTGAAACGCTGTATCCCTATTTTTTGTTCATTCTCGGGAAAGCGACCTAACGGTATAACTTACTCTGAAGGCCGAATCAAATTTCTTACGTCATAGCGACATTTTTCGGTTGGGAAAATCGCCTTCAGGTTATGTTACCCGTTACCGACTTAGCACTTTTGCTGTGATGGTGTCCGGTCTCTAAAGAGGCGGACCTATGACTTAAGGGTAGGTTTTGACATCTTCAGATTGGTTAAGCCTTCTCTCGGAAGGGGCAAGCCTACCCCCACGTAATTAGGAGAGGGAAAAATCAAAGACTATATTTTGGACAACTTCAACATTTTTGGGGGAGAAGAGAAGTCAGTAAGTCAGAAGATACTAAGAAGTTACCAAGTCAGTCAGTAGTTTTCCCCGATTTGTCAGTAACTGCAAAAGTGCTAAGTCCGGTCCCGGTACAGTGAACAGTGTTATTGGAAGTCTTGTTCTTGTGAAGGTTTTTATTCGTGTCACATATCACCAGGAATCCATCTCCTTGGGAAGGATGAATAAAACCTGTGAGTAATATTTCATGTTGTATTTTTAATTAGTTTTACTATACTTTGTAACAACTGAGAACTTTATTTATTATTTATATATAATTTCATTTATTTATTATATTCATTATAGTAATAGTAAAAGCTAGTATCATTTGTCATTCCTGGTTCTTCCCTAAATTCGAGTTTCCAATTATAAACAGGCCACGGTACGTTAAAGTTTATTATTACAATTCCCGTAAGTATATCGTGTTACAGCAGGACCCAATTGTGATAGTAGGCCGATAGCACGACTACGACGAGCTTTGTTCTCAATGCAAATCTTAAAGTTTTTGCAGAAGGTATGTATTGTTTTGTCTAGAAGTCTAGACCCTTGAAATAGTAGTGTCGCCTGATTGTAGCAATCATCTGTGCTGTACCAATGTGCCCATAATGTTGATGTACAAGTTCAATTATTTCGTTTCCAAATGTTGAAGAAATAAAAATTCTCGATTTTTCTTTTAATTTCTTTAATATTAGCCCTCGTTTATATTCTACCCGTTTAGTTGCTTTCATTTCAGTAAGATGTTCAGATTGATCTTTTAATATAGCAGGTAAATTTATTAAATTAACAACTTGGATTACATCTTCATTCTCGAAATATTCAAGGATAGGATTTCTAGACAAGAAATCGGCAAGAACATTGTCTTTTCCTTTTTTTATATATTATATTGAAATTGAATTGAGATAAATAAAGAATTATTAAATTTCCAAGTATTTCATCACTTTTGGCTTTTGTTTTTAAATTCTCTAATGGTTTGTGATCACTGCAGACCGTGAAGTGACGTCCAATTAAGTAATACTGCCAAAACTTTATTGCGTCCTTGATGGCCTTACATTCTAAATGTATAATATTTAAGCGTTTTTCACTGTTTGAGAGCTTTCGTGAGTAATATGCACCAGGGTGTAGTATTCTATCTTCTTGGGGCTGTTTCATTGTTGCACCTATTCCTTTATAACTGGCATCTGTTTCTTTAAATACGGGCTTATTAATATCGTAAATGGCTAAGATCGGTTTAGAACATAAACAATCTTTGATCATATTGAAGGTTTGTTCACAATCATCTGTCCATTCAAATTTAAAATATTCCCTCAATAATCGATGTAGAGGTTCAAGTTTCTGTGAACTATTTTCTATATATTTCAAATAAAAGTTTATGGAGCCCAGAATACTACGTACATCCGATTTATCAGTGGGTCATTGTAGTTTTATACTAGCATTTAAATTCTCCTGAGCTGGGGAAACTCTGTTCTTCAAAATTGTATGACCCAGATACTTGACTGATTTAGCTGCGAACTTACATTTAACTAGTTTTAATTTGAAACCTTCAGCGCTGGTAACTTGTAAGAATTTCTCTATGTGTTGAAGATGTTCTTTTCAAGTTCAGGAAAAAATCAAAATATCATCTATGTAATTAATACAAAAGTCATCTAATAATATTCTCTGGAACGTGGCTGGAGAATGCTTAAGTCCAAATGGCAGTACTTTGAACATGAACTCTCCACACTTTGATACAAACGATGCTTTTTCTCGATCTTAGAATTTCAGCGTGATACGCCAGAATGAAGAATTAATGTCTAAAACTGTAAAATATTCACAATTGGCAACTTTATCGATCTCATCTTGGATGGTAGGGACTGGACAACATTCTGGGACTACCAGTTTATTTAATTTTCTGAAATCGATATATAAGCGGGTTTTCTTCCCATCATCTTTTTTGTACGCAAGGGCTACAGGTGAAGCAAATGGAGAATCAGATTCTTCAATAATTCCTACTTGTAATAGTGTTTTGATTTGATTTCTTATCTCTTCATCATCAGGGACTAACATTTATATGGGCAAGAGGTGACATATTCGTCTATAATTAGTTTTATCTCCGATTGTTTTGATCGCACTTTATCGATACCGAAATTATCTTTTGCAAACATATGCCTATAAGTTTCAATTAGTTGTAAAATATTTCGTTTCTTCTCATCATTTTTAATATGTTGTAGGTTAGCTTCAAATTCGTCTATTTTTAAATGTTCATTGAAATTTATTTCAATATATTCATCTAAATCTTTAGCGTTATCAGGAGTCTGTATCTGATCATAATTAAATCGGTCTTCCTGTAGATTTATTATTTTCTTGCTATTGGTGCGCTGAAAAATTCTTAAATTTTCATTTTGAATTACCTTAAATTTCATTATAGTATCGATACCAAGTAATAAATCGTAGGAGAAATTATCATTCTTGACAACGTAAGTCGTTATGTAATGTGTAATGTTTCCAATACGAAGTTTAATTTTAGCCCGGGCTGAAGTGAAATTACATCCGCTGATAGTTTTTAGTATATCCCTATGTTCTATTAATTTCAACTTAAGCAAATCAACAATTCGTTGGTTAATTAATGTTACATTCGAGCCCCAATCATAAAGAGCTTTTATATTTAAATAGTTGTTAATAACTACGTTTAACTTTATCAACGGATCTATTTGCGCCCGGCTATTTAGTTTAAATCCTTGCTGTCTAAATTAATGTTTAATATTTCTAAATCGGCCATATTTAATTTTAGTTTCTCCGTGGACAAATTATTATTACGACATTCTGCTACTAGATGGTAACGATTTGGGAAGCCAAGGGCCACAAATTTTGCACAAGGTTTCCGTTGAGATTCGTTTTTCTGCTGATTTTCATTTTTCTTATTTGGGTTAGGAACGTTCTTCTTGCTCATTCTTGGACTTGATGGTCTTTCTTTTTTCTTTCTGGTAAATGCATCTTCTAATTTTCGGAGTTGTATATATAGTTTATCAAGCGTTGTTATATCTTCTCTATCAAGCTCTTCTTGAGTTTCAATTGGCAAACCAAAAACTATCTGGTTGATACGGGATAATGCAGTACCTTTAGGTTCTACATAGTTTCTTTTTTACAAGCGCGTAACCGATTAAGGATCCCCAAATATTTGTAATTGAAAGCCTTCCTAACAATGGACCAACCTTTATCAACGAAAACTTTATGAAAAGAATCCCTCCAATTTTCCCACTAAGCGGTTAGACCAATTTTCTTCGTATTAGTTTCATACCAGTCCTTTGCTGGGCCGATGACAAAGAAACGTAAAGCATGAATTTTAAAGCTACCAAAATTGATCTGGAATCGTTTATATTCATCTTGAAATCTATTAAACCATTCCATAGGATCATGTTGTTTCTTTTCAAATTTGTCTTAAACAAATTCTTTCTGGATTTGATGTAGTTTTACGTCTTGATTTGAGTTGATTTCTAACTGGTGCTCTAATCGTCTTATTCGATCTTCTAGCTCTAATTGTAGAGGCTTGATAGATCAAATATTCCCCACCTCATCGAAAGATTCTTTCCGAATATCGTCATCTATCTTTATAGCTACTGTTCTATAACCATTTACGTTTTTAATAGCAACTGTTGCATTTTGTATTGGTTTTTTCGGTGATAAAATAGTGTGAATATTCAAATCCTTAGATTCTTCTGGAAATAAATACCAAGTCTTCTTATCATTGGAAATACTCTGGATCACGAAATCCTTCTCAGTTTTCTTCACAACTCGAATTTAAAGTTGAGCCATCTTACTAATTGAGATCTTGTAATTTAATTTCTAAGATCATTTTAAACGTGATTTTATTCTGAATAAAAGTACAAATATAATTATTTAAAACATTAAACATACACAAATACAAAATAGTTGCCTGAATAAAATAATTAAATTACACGTCCGTTCAACAAGTGACAGCAGTGAAGTATTTTAAATAATAAAACAAATAAACAAAACATATCAAAGCAACCTATAAATGAAATTTATATGTTGCTTATGAACATAGTGTCCAGAGTTTAAACGTTGTAGCAGTGTGGCTAACTTTTACATGAATTTAACTTTCCAGGCTTTAATTGTACTTCTAGCTTCTATAGAACTAGCCACAAAGGGGGAGGTGTTGTAATTCGGAGACAAAAAATCTTGACGTTACCCCTTTAGACTTAGACAGGTATTGCACTGAGAAACATTTTGAAATATGTGGGGTTAAATGGCGCCCAAATCCCAATACCACCTACATTCTGCTGAATTTTTATAGAACACCCGGTTATGTAAATTTTGAAGAATGTAATCATTTAATTGCAAATTTAAATTCTATTCTAGATCACGTGTTAAAACAGCAATTTATTTTAATATTAGGGGGTGACTTAAATATTGACCCGATCAGAGATGCTGATGTCTACAACAAATTATGTACTCTTTTATCAAAATTTAATTGCAAAAATATTGTCAATTCAAATACCAGAGGTAACAAAAAACTTGATCATTTATTTACTAATTTAAATATCTCTTGTTCAGTATAATCTAATACCATGTCAGACCATAGCATAATATTAGTTCCTTTGCATATCATTAGTAATTATTTAAAACAAAAAGCTTTTATTAGTAATATTAACAATTTTATCAACGAAATTGAAAATGAAAACTGGAATGAAGTATATTTAAAAGAAAATATGAATGAAGCATTTAATAACTTTAGCGATATATTTAATTTTTATTTTAACAAACATTTTCCTATACACACAAAGAAAATTCGCCAAAATGCAAAACAATGGTGTACACATGAAATAAAAAATTCTAGTAAAAAACTACATGCTCTATTTCAGTTGCAAAAATCGAATAGTCATTGGAAGGAGATTTACCGAGAGGGAAAGAAGAGGCACCTGCGTTTAATTAGAGAAACTAAAAGAAGCTATTTTCAACAAAAGATCTTTTCTTCTAACAATATAACTAAAAGTATTTGGCAAGTTATAAAGGGCAATACGAACAACAACTCTACAGAAACAAATATTTCAATAAAAAAAGGAAATGAAATAATAAGTGATCCTTTTGAAATTGCAAATAATTTTAACACATTTTTTAAAGATGCTCCAGTAAATATTATAAACCAACTATCCAAACATGAGCAATCAAATATTTCAACATTAACAACGACGCAACCTAACAGTTTTTTTCTGCATCCCTATACTGAAGACGAACTTCTTAAAGTAATAGATCTTAAATTGAAAAGTAAACAATCTAGTGGCCCTGATGACATTCCCAATTTTCTTATAAAATTAATATTTCATACCATTGTGAAACCAGTTTTATTCTTAGTCAACCTATTGTTTAAATCTGGAATCTTTCCCGAAGAACTTAAAGTAAATAAAATCATTCCAATCTATAAGAAAAATGACAAATATGACTTAAATAATTATAGGCCAATATCTTTGACATCTGTTTTTTCGATGGTGCTTGAATATGCATTTCTAAATCGTCTAGATTCTTTTTTGGATAAAAATGACATTATAAATAAAGCCCAGTTTGGTTTTAGATCCAACAAAACTACACTAGATGCTATTAACAAGTCAGTGCAGTATATTGCAGATAAAATGGATACAGGTGAACATCCAATCAGTATCTTGTGCGATTTTTCCAAAGCCTTTGACTGCGTCTGTCACTGAAAGCTACTGACCAAACTTTATTCTTATGGAATCAGAGGTGTACCTTTAAAGTGGATCAGGTCTTTTGTTGAAAATCGCCATCAACTTGTTTCCATTAATAGTTATGAAAATAACACTATTAAAAATATTAACTTTACTGTAAATATAGTAAATAACATAGGTGTCCTTCAGGGATGTGCCCTGTCACCTGTACTATTTATATTCTGATGCAGATAATGTATTGTTGCAACAAAAGTGTGAGAACTGCATGAACGCTTTATCAAGATGGTTTTGTGATAATGATCTTTATTTGAATTTATCAAAAACTCATTACCTACGATTTCATTTTCCTCAATGTAGAGAAAACTTAAATATGAATAAATTAATGAGAATCAAATTAAATGATCTAATAATGGTAACTTTCTCGGTTATACTTTCAACGAAAATTTAAATGGTAAAAATCATACTAATAAAGTTGTCTCAAAACTTGGACCAGTATGTTATCAGTTTTGGCATTTAGGTAGTGTTCTTACAAAACAACAACTCATTACACTGTACTACGCCCAAGTAGAATCAAGATTGCGTTATGCTATCTGCTTTTGGTGAGCTTTATCGTCAGCATATAGTGTGTTCATCATCCAAAAACGAATTATTAGAAGCATAGCAGGTGTCTCTCGCTCTGACTCTTGCAGACTTCTTTTTAAAAAATTTAATTTTTTACATTAGTCTCTCTTTATATACGTATTTGAAGTTTGTTTATACAGGGTGTTAATAAAAAAACTTTACACACTTTAGCAGGTGATAGTAGAGATGGAAACAAGAAAAAAATTCTAATACACTTAGGTCCAATACTCATTGGTTTTTAGAAAATTTATGTATGGAATTTGTACATAATACACAGGATTGACGGAAGGTATTGTGCTGGTCACATCAGTTTTAACAACTAAGGACTCTAGGTGTTTACGATCAAGTGCGTGAGTCTCTTCGACGACGGCTGCAACTTTGTTTACAATTGATCGTAAACACCTAGAGTCCTTAGTTGTTAAATCTGATGTGGCCAGCACAATACCTTCCGTCAATCCTGTGTATTATGTACAAATTCCATACATAAATTTTCTAAAAACCAATGAGTATTGGACCTAAGTGTATTAGATTTTTTTTCTTGTTTTCATCTCTACTATCACCTGCTAAAGTGTGTAAAGTTTTTTTATTAACACCCTGTACATTTTTACCAATAAAAATCATTTTAAACACAGTTCCAGTATTCACACGTTCAATACTAGACAAAAACACCGATTCTATATTCCGAATGTAAAACACAACTCACTAAATTATCTACCGGATATACAAGGGCTAAAGGTTTTCAATAAACTGCCCACCATAATAAAAGAGAAATGCAATAAAATTAAATTTAAAAACTTCTTAAAAATTATCTTATAGGAAAAAGCTATTACTCATTAAATGAATTTTTTTACAGATAATACTGATCTGGCGCAATGCTGAAAACATTTCCTATTATCTACTGTGACGCTAGCCCCTGTTTGGGAGTCATTTGTGACGCCGGTCCTGTGGGGTGAGGCGCCTTCTTGTCCTCTCTGCCAGCAAGGTTCGGGTTGCTCGGGCGCCTTCGGCGGATGCTGAAAGAGAGGAATGTTTGCCGGATAGCTATCTGTGGAGGTTGGTTAGGGTTTGTCTCAGAAAAAACACGTAGTTAACTTAACCAACTACTTTATTATTCCCAACTTAATGTAAAATTAAAATGTAACAAACAAATAAAATAAAGAATGAAAACCCTTTGTGAAAACTGTGACGGACTGAGTTTAGACTACAAGGGAAATTGTGCTCCCGCGAAACGGCAATAGCACAGTCACTAACGGCGGTAAGTAAAAATGCAATTATCTAATAAAAGATAAAGTACAAAACGGACGGCGGTTTATCTCTGCGAGTGGTTAATTTCAATCACACAAACTCGACTTAGAAAAATTACGGCGGAGTCTCTCTCTATGAAAGACACGGACGGCGGTACACTCCACGGCTCAAGCGTTCTTCTCAGAGCTCTGGGCTCTGCAGCTCTAGTCCGAAACCCAGACACCGGATTCAGCGGACGAACTAAAGAAGAACTGCTTTCTCTGGACGGTGCGCGGTCTTTTATACCCGACATTTGGTACATCAGGTAAAATCTCGCGTAATATGAAGAGGGGATAAACTTTACTTTAACATATGACTGACTGATGGCGCTTGCGAACGCTCATTCAACAAAAATAATATAATATAAATTGTAATAATTTCAGGCAGTCACAGTTTGTCGTAAAACATAATAAAAACATTGTTACAAATATTATAAAATAATATTTTACAATAATAATAAGAATTGAGCAAGCCACTCAATTCACGGCGTTGACATAAGCTCGCATACAATGACAGTTCTAGCGATCAAATAATTGTGTAACAAGTCCTATCTACAACCAATGAACAGCATAACAATAATATACAACAATGTACACGCTTCGTATCATGGTTTTATATTACACAGGTAAGTCAAACATACATTTATTTACAAATCTCTGACTTGTTTAAAATTCCAGCACGGTGCAATTTATTTTACGATATTACATCGTTGAGGTTAACTGATTGTTTCTCGACAACAATCCTGAGACGAGGTACGTATCGTCACACTACTTTATACCTATGTATGTACTATTTATATTTATTTAATATTTTGTGACGTATTCTATACATGTACATAATATGTCGTTGAATAAACTGATAATATTATTATTATTATAATATATTGACAGGTTCGAAGACTCCTTTCTCAAATAATATTTCTATTTCTTCTTTAACTTCATTCCTTGAGGCATATGGTAAGGCATATGGCTTGACATTGGACAATGTGGAATTTTCCTTAGTTGTAATTTGGGCTTCGAATAGTTTTATTGGCTAATCTAGGTTATTGTTGAATACTTCTGGGAATTCTGATGAGTTTTCTTCGGAGTGAATCTACCGTGGTGGAATTATGATACAAAACAGACAGCGAAGATGATAAACCCATTCTCCAACTCGGAATCAATTTACTCAACCAAGATCGGGTAAAGTATTAGATTTTGACGTAAGTATAATTAATGGAAGTTTTTCTAAAATATCAATATATTGCACATAACCATTACTTGACCAACAACTGGTAAATTATCATTAAGAGTATTTATTATAATTGAACATATACATAACTTGATTAGGGTGTCGTGAATGAAAGTCTGGCTGATTAATGACTGGAAGACTGGTACCTGTGTCCACTTTCATTTCTATACCTAGTACAGCTGCTTCGGAAACTTTATTGGCGCATCGGATTACAAATATATCATACTCAAGTAACACTGACCGTCGGTTAACCAAAAAGTGACGTCGATTTTAGGTTGAATTTAAGTCATATACTGCCGTCTGATTTGTCGCCTATGCGACGTCACTGTGACGTTGATTTTTGGTCTGAAATGGGACTATTTAGACTTCAGATTTGTGGTCGCTATAACGTCCAAGTGATGACTATGTGGTCAGAATTAGGTCTATTTAAACCTTTTTCAAACGTCTAATTTGACGTATATACGATGATTATTTTTTTCTTTATTTTTAATATTAAAAATTTATTTTGAAATTTTAAATTTATTTATGATACAGGAATGTACATGTATATTATTTTTATTTAAATATCACTTCTTTATGCGAAAAATATAAGCAGATTGGCACACCCAGATATCAGTAAGTCGTTGTGATATTTATATTTTATTTAAAACATATTACATGTTTACATAATTATAAATGTGGAACAGAAACAATTTATATCTGTTATATTTTTTGGTATAAAAATCAAGGACATATTAATTTTCAACAAATTGAACAAAACCTAGTTTAAAAAAAAACTTTTTAAGAAATGTTGCTAATACAAAATCAAATATATACGAGTAAATAAAGGGAAATATATAATATAAAAACAAAGATTTATCTATAACTCCAAAAATCCCATACTTCCTGTTTTCCAAGAGTCTTTACATCTTCTCTATTGTTTCCCTTTCAAGCTATTCTAGAACGGTTGGTTCTGTCATTGATTACAAAATACTTGGTTTTATTAGTAGGTATTATTTAATCAATGGTTCGGTATATCAATTTCAACTAGAGTGGCAACCTTATGGGAAAAAACGTACCGATTACATTACGGCATATTTGGTTGCATTTAGTCAAACTTTAGGCGTTTCACCGTGTATATAATAATTTGGATACATTCGGTAATATCCGGGCTTACATCGGGTTGTAGCAATTTGGAATCCCAATTTCCACGACATTAAATTACGGAAGCGCAGAAGAGCCAAGGGTAAAAATATTGTAACGTTTATTTATTTGCGTGAAGTGTAAAAATCAAAGATATAATATTAATTAAAAAATACTTTTATTAAACGATAAATAATTAGGATAAATATTAAAAAGATAATAAAAATAACTAACACTATGATTAAATAATTATAAACACTAATTTAAGACTAAGAATATTATTAAATGCTTAAACAATAAGATTATTTATTTAAACAATATTTATATCACTCTATTTATTTATATAACTACATTTATTTATGTTCACAGCTCGTAGACTGTATTTATATGATCATTTGTTCATTGCTCGTTGTTTCTATATAACAGATTGTCCTCCGCTGGCTTTGGCAACGGGTTTAAATAGCGCGATATCCTTCTCGAACTTTCCGACGCCACAATGAGATTGAATATAAAGGATCACCCCACCGGACGTAATTAAACCAGTCTAGACATAATGGGTTAAACCCCGCCGGGGATTGCGTCATCGCTCGAGATCATTCTACCAGTGGCGACGCTCGTATTCGGGCGTGTCGAATGGGCGCGCTACAATATTATTGAAAATAAAATATTTTGAAATCTGTATTATAAGTAGTGCTACCACTTTTATAACTAGTATTACCACTCTTTTAACCGGTACTACCACTTTTTTAACCGGCACTGCCACTTTTTAACCGGTACTACCAGTTTTTAACTGGTATTACCATTTTATTAACTGGTACTACCACTTTTTACCTCTCGCTAAGATAGGTATTAGATTCATGCTAAAAGTCGCATATCCGCATTTTATTGAATAAGCACGTTTTAAGGTCCCTAAAATACGATTTCAACATTTTTACGATGAAGTCTGTGTGTGTGGATGTGTGTGTGTGTGTGTGTGTGTGTTAGGATATTGTAAGTATGATTTCTCAAGTTCTATACAACTAAAGACCTATTTAACTACGGATTCCTTAATATAATATTAATGGGCCGAGTTGAATAGGTTTTCGCAACAATTGGACAACTGGAAGTGGTAGTTTCTTAAAAAGATCTTCTAAATATTTTTTAAAAATTTACGAGGTTTTTTCAAAAAAAGGTGACTTTTCAAATTTCGCGGGCTACGTATATTAGATTCTCGATTTTTTTTGTTTGTTACGTTGGTACACATGTTCCCAACATATGTTGACATGATCAGCCATTTTGCATTTGTAGTTTGTTTTTGACAGATATAAAGATTAGACGTATTTTGGTGTGCTTGGCGATTTTTTGCAATCGAAAAAAATGGATCAAAGAATCTATATTAAATTTTGTGTGAAAAATAAAATTAAGTGCCCCAACGCACTTGAAATGTTGACTGTGGCATTTGGCGAGTCTACTTTGAGCAACAACATTGTTTATAAGTGGTACAAGCTTTTCACAGAAGGCCGAGAAGATGTTAATGACGATGCCCGCCCTGGATGCCCCAGCATGTCAACAACCGATGAAAACGTTCAAGCGGTGAAGAAAATTGTTATGGAGAATCGTCAAATCACTACTAGAGAAGTTGCTTAGGATGTCAGCATATCTGTTAGCTCATGACATTGAATTTTTTCGGATGTTTTAGGCATGAAACGTGTGGCAGCGAAGTTTGTTCCGAAATTACTAAATTTTGACCAAAAGAACCGTCGCATGAGCATCGCTCAGTAGCTGTTGAATGACGTTAACGACGATCCAGATTTGGTCAAAGGGTTCATAACTGACGAAACATGGGTATATTGTTATAACGTCGAAACCAAAGCTCAATCATCCCAATGGAAGCAGCCAGAAGAACCAAGACCGAAAATGCACGCCAAGTTCGGTCAAATGTGAAGGTTTTGCTCAATGTTTTCTGCGATTACAATGGCGTGGTGCATCATGAATTCGTGCCAAAAGGTCGTACGGTCAATAAGGAATATTACCTTCAAGTTGTGCGCCATTTACGCGAAGCAATACGAAGAAAACGCCCGGATTTGTGGCAAAACAATTCATGGTTTTTGCATCACGATAATGCACCTGCTCACACATTATTGCTTGTTCGTTATTGTTTGGCCAAAAATAATATCGTCATCACGCCTCAGCCACCGTATTCACCGGACTTGGCCCCCTGCAACTTTTTCCTGTTTCCATAACTGAAAAGACCCATGAAAGGACGGCGTTTTGCCACGATTGAGGAGATAAAGACCGCATCGCTGGAAGAGTTTGGCACAAGTGTGTTATATCTGAAGAGGATTATCTGCAGGTAAAATAATCAAATCTTCGTTATTTCGTAATTCTTTAAGTGCCCTAAATTCATTTTTCGGTAGGTTATTCTTTGGAGGCCGTAACTTTTCAAAATCTTAGTCGTCTCTACTCGAACTTCTTCAACCTCTTCATTAAAACTAGAAAGGTTTTATCATTTTAACAGTTTGTTTATTAGTTGTGTAGAACGGCGGCTGAGATTGAAATTTGATAAACAAAACAATTATTAGAATCGCAAAAAAAAGTAAAAATGTCTAAAAATAATTACTTTATAATGTTTATTATATTTATTTTAAAAAGTAACAGAGAAATTTATTCCTGTCATATTTTAAAAATAAAAACGTCACTGTCATTATTATATTATTTTCTGTCATGTCACATCTCAAATGTCAAAATGGCATTTAGTTTAACGGCCGCGAAATTCAATATCGTGTCCTGTATTGCAGGCTAAGTACTAATTGCGCGTCCAGTTGCAAAAAAATATAGAGTATTATACATAAAGCAATTTTTTTAAAATTAATTCTTTTATGCTTATGGTAACAACTAATTAGATTTTGGCTACAAATTTTTAGAAATGGCACACTTTAACAGATTTTACATAACACTCTTTGTATAAGTTCTTATGCTTTAACAAATAAACATATATTTATTATTTATTCATTATTAACAGGTTTTTTGTGCAATATGGGTCACGAGATTGAATTTCGCGGCCACTGCCAAAGTAACTGCTGTTACCCTAAATTTCACTTTGACATTTGAGAGTTGACGTAACAGAAAATAATATAATATTGACAGTGAAATATGTCAGCAATAATTTTCGTACTTTACTTTTTAAAATAAATATAATAAACACTATAAAGTTATTATTTTTATACATTTTTACAATTTTTTACGAAACTAATAGTTGTTTAGTTTAAGAAATTAATCTTAATCCCATAGCCGCCGTTCTTTTTTCAATTAATTAAATTTTAAAATTTAATATAAATTGTAATAAAATATTTTCTACAGTTTTACAAAAAATATTGTGCTCCTTAGAGGCTGTCCTCTGGAATGGCTGTGCAACAACCGTGACGACTGGATGACATGGAACGACTTCCTGACCGACTTCAAATCCTACTATGTGGGTGAAGATTATTCCCTGCGGGCAGAAGAAGAGATTAATCGACGGAAGCAAAAGCCGAGTAGGAAAGGTAAGAATTATCTCACCGACATTCGTCGGTATGGCCAGCTGTCCGCAGAACAGGAACTCGTCCGGGTATACAACAACATGTTGCCTGAATACCGCCAGTACATCCGCCGCCGTGATGTCGCTAGGGTGCGTAACCTCGTCCGACATATGGACGAGTACGAATGTCTCCAGAAGGAGATAAAGGCAGCGCCACAAGCGACGCTACTCCATGCCGTCACCGCCTCAACACCCGCCGCAAAACGTACGCCGCCGCCGCCGAAGTCCGATTTGTCCGTGCTCTGTTGGAGATGTGGCCAGCAGGGCCACTTACGCCAGAACAGGCACAACCTGTTTTGTTGGCGTTGTAACAAGCATGGGACGACAACGCGTAACTGCAGCTGCCAGAAGACACCCATACCGTGCCTTGTACTGCTCACAGGTATCCAAGAGGAGAGTACCAGCGACAACTGCCTCTTTCTTGCTGTACAAATAAAGGGACAGGAGTTCCGAAGTGGGCCAGCCATGAGCTTATGGATTCTCTGTTCGACCTGCCTCCGACTTCGCCTGTGAAGTGGCCAGACCAGACCTTCGAGACGGCACCGCCGGTTCGGGCACCACCGCCGCCGATATCGTTTTTGTTTCAGGTGCCGAACCGGAGACCCTTGAGGGCCAGGCTGACCTCCACGGCAGACGCTGGGCGTCGAATCCGTGATGTTCTTGGCTCCACAACCTTGGGCGTAGTGAGAGGGATCGTCCCGCTGCCAAGGCCACCATCGTCGTCCTCACAACCGCTCCAGCCGACGTCCGGATACCGCCGGAGGAAGAGGAACCGTCGGGTGGGCATGGGTGGAGTAGCTAGACGCACCACCTCATGCCTAGGTCACACCTGTATGACTCTGTCCGATGCACGCTGAAAATCGAAATGTACGATGAAAAACTATAAACACTGGTGTCACACTTGTATGACAAAAACCATATGAAAAAGTTATCTTCTTTAGATTATTCAACATGATACCATGTATTACTCATTTCACGACGAAGCTTTCGAACACTGTTAAACCTATGTTCATTCATGTTTATTGTTTGGATGTTTGAGACGCTTGGTGCGCTTGGTTTTACAATTTTTTTTCAACCAATTCTTGGTCCACACAGATCTTCGCTTCTTCACCTTTTTCTTTTTTATTTCGTTAATAAACATACACGCAGACATTAAAATTATGGTTTCGTCGGAACTACTACTCGATATCATGTTCGTCAATGTAAATATTGTTTATAAAATGACTATTTGCTTGATTCAAAATATCGTAAACACATTCAAAAACTAATTATCCCGAAGAAAAATATAATATAGGTATAAGTATAAATATATGAAACATTATAAACAATACGGTATAAAAATTGCTAAATAAAACAAAATATGATATAAAATAAAAGAAATTATATTACAAAATTACCAGTTTACTACAAGAAAAGAAAATTAATAATAAAAGCTACAATACTAATGCACAAAAGCAACATAAAAAACTAAACAGATTATAAACAAAGATAAGAAAAGTCAAGATTTAAAAAAAATTCTCAAATGTCAAACAATACAGTGAATTAAGATCCACTAGTATTGAAATGCATAGTCGTGAAATTAGTAGCAAATATTTCATATGATTCTGTACGACGAAAATAGAAACGCTTCTATTTTTCATCTTACACGACAAGTTTCGTCGTACATCGATCGTACAGAATCATACAGATGTGACCTAGGCATCAGACGCGCCGGTCAAGCAGACGAAGGCGCAAGATGCAGCCAAACCACCGGTGAAGGAAAGGCCTAAAAATAGAACATTTTCCTTAACATGTTTGTCCTTTTTAAAAGGCAGTTTGTTTTTGCATTTATTTCATTAAAGATTTAAAAGTTTTCTTTTTTGTTGATAAATGGCCGTTATACATTAGCAAAAAATATAAATATGTATATTTAATTTTTTTTTTTTTGAGTAAGAGGGGGATGTGACGATACATACCTCGTGTCAGTATTGTTGTTTTGACATAATTGTAGTCAGCCCAGGGGGGTGAAAGCTGATAGGAATTATTGTGACAGAAGTTGTATGGACCAAGTGAGGTAAAGGGCGAGAGGAAATAAGTTTTGTCACTGCATATAGAGGCAGCACATGTCGCAAAAGAGTTTGGCTATCGGCCGATAAGATGGCAGCACATGTTCAAAACAAAATCAACAAGTCGTTGGATGTGAAATATTTGAAATCACTCATGTTTTCGCTCTCGAAGTGTCAGCATCAGTTTATCTAATTCATTTTGTGTATTACTGTTTCGTTGTTTGTTGTTATTTTTATTGTTTCGTTGTTTGTTGAGTTATTTTTGTTTCGTTCTTGTTATTTTTGTTACTTAGTAGTCTTTGATTGACGCTAACCTAACCTAACGGTTAAGTTCTTTCGTGTGAAAAGCTTTGTTTGTGCTTGTGTATATACAATACATGTGCTTTCAAATGAAATTTGATTGTTTTGTAGAAATATTATTTTGTTTGTATTAAATTTTATTTCATGGCATTGCTGTAATCTGTTGTAATTTTAACATACATTTTTGTAATGTGTAAATGTTAATGTGTAAATTCATTAAGAAAATGTAATGTGTAAATTAAATACTTGTATTATTATTATTATTACAATCATTATAATAATTTTAAATTTTGCAACTGTAGTAATTACAATTAATATTGTGTAAAATATTTAATTTACAAAATATTTAATCATTATTTGTAAAATGAAATAATAATGTAACCAATAAAGTATAAATTAATTTCATTTTGATTACCGGTAAAAATAATTGTAATATTGAAATTAAAATTTCTAATTTTCATATGGTTGAAGTAGCATGCAGCCCGCATCACAGCTTTTAGCTTTGTCACTAGCGCTAGATGTCGCAATGATCGATAACCCCACTCCTTCTCCCACTTCTACCTTTTCAAATAACACACAGCTGTCACGTCTCTCTTTAGATTATTGGTCCGTGAGTCAGCCTCAAACGATGTAATATCGTAAATGAATCGCTATCTAGCAAACCGAACCTTGCTGACCAGAGTGATTCTAGCGGGCACTTCTATAACACAACCTATTGTGAACAAACATTATGCCATGTATTACCATGACCTAACAGATATACCAGTGGTAATTATTATAGAAATTAAGGAATAAATGACAATAAAGTATATATTAAACGAAAGAATAAATAAAAATAATACATATAAAATTATCAGACGCAGATAATTTATTAATTTTGATGATACTAACCACATAAACTTTATAGGTTATGGCAGTATATAATCAACAAATGTATTTATTCCCTAAATATCTTGAGAGTGCCGCATCGAAATTATTATAAATAAATAGTATGTATTACAACAAACATACTCATATATATTTTGTAATAGAACCACCAGTAGGGAATTTGTAAAAAAATAATAAAGTTTACGTTATCTATCCTATGTGCATATTTTTTTAGATATCTCCTATATAATGCCGCGTGCCGCCTTGAAATTAATATAAATAAATAGTATGCATTATAACAAATTATATAATATATATTTTAATATAGCATCATAAAGATTTTACGAGTCGACTTATTTTTTCGTATATTCTTAGATATCTCCTATATAAGTTCGCGTGCCGCCATGAACTTATTATAAATAAATAATATATATCATAACAACTTATTTAATATACATTTCAATATGGCGCCACCCGTAGAGGAGTGTGAAAAAAAATCATAAAGATTTTACGAGTCGACTTATATTTTTCGTATATTCTTAGATATCTCCTATATAAGTCCGCGTGCCGCCATGAAATTATTATAAATAAATAATATATATTATAACAACTTATTTATTATACATTTCAATATGGCGCCACCCGTAGAGGGGTGTGAAAAAAATCATAAAGATTTTACGAGTCGACTTATATTTTCGTATATTCTTAGATATTTCCTATATAAGTTCGCGTGCCGCCATGAAATTATTATAAATAAATAGTATATATTATAACAACTTATTTAATATACATTTCAATATGGCGCCACCCGTAGAGGGGTGTGAAAAAAAATCATAAAGATTTTACGAGTCGACTTATATTTTTCGTATATTCTTAGATAACTCCTATATAAGTTCGCGTGCCGCCATGAAATTATTATAAATAAATAATATATATTATAACAACTTATTTAATATACATTTTAATATGGCGCCACCCGTAGAGGGGTGTGAAAAAAATCATAAAAAATTTATGACTCGCCTTGCATTTTTGTATAATCTTAGATATCTCCTATATAAGTTCGCGTGCCGCCATGAACTTATTACAAATAAATAATATATAACAACTTATTTAATATACATTTCAATATGGCGCCACCCGTAGAGGGGTGTGAAAAAAAATCATAAAGATTTTACGAGTCGACTTATATTTTTCGTATATTCTTAGATAACTCCTATATAAGTTCGCGTGCCGCCATGAAATTATTATAAATAAATAATATATATTATAACAACTTATTTAATATACATTTCAATATGGCGCCACCCGTAGAGGGGTGTGAAAAAAAATCATAAAGATTTTACGAGTCGACTTATATTTTTCGTATATTCTTAGATAACTCCTATATAAGTTCGCGTGCCGCCATGAAATTATTATAAATAAATAATATACATATATTATAGCAACTTATTCAATATACATTTCAATACGGTGCCACCCGTAGAGGGGTGTGAAAAAAAATCATAAAGATTTTATGACTCGCCTTGCATTTTCGTATATTCTTAGATATCCCCTATATAAGTTCGCGTGCCGCTATGAACTTATTATAAATACATAATATATATTATAACAACTTATTTAATATACATTTCAATATGGTGCCAGCCGTAGAGGGATGTGAAAAAAAATCATAAAGATTTTACGAGTCGACATATTTTTCGTATATTCTTAGATATCTCCTATATAAGTTCGCGTGCCGCCATGAACTTATTATAAATAAATAATATATATTATAACAACTTATTTAATATACATTTCAATATGGCGCCACCCGTAGAGGGGTGTGAAAAAAAATCATAAAGATTTTATGACTCGCCTTGCATTTTCGTATATTCTTAGATATCTCCTATATAAGTTCGCGTGCCGCTATGAACTTATTATAAATAAATAATATATATTATAACAACTTATTTAATATACATTTCAATATGGTGCCACCCGTAGAGGGGTGTGAAAAAAAATCATAAAAATTTTGCGAGTCGACTTATATTTTTCGTATATTGTTAGATATCTTCTATATAAGTTCGCGTGCCGCCATGAAATTATAATAAATAAATAATATATATTATAACAACTTATTTAATATACATTTCAATATGCCACTACCCGAAGAGGGGTGTGAAAAAAAAATCATAATGATCCGTCCTAGGAAAGGAAAGTACAAATAAAATTATAATAACCATTTCTCTTCGTAATATTAAATGAAATTAGCATGTATAGATGAATAAATAATAATTAGAGAAAAAAGAATAATTAATTATAAGATCTAACAAAACAAATTCCCCAAGAGCTAAATTTACCGGGAATGTCTTCAACGCCCGAATATTCAAAACCAGAATATTCAAAACCAGAATATTCATGCACAGAATCATTCAAATCCCGAATATTCAAAACCAGAATATTCATACACAGAATCATTCAACGCCCGAATATTCATTACCCGAATATTCAAAAACCGAATGAAAAAGTTTAGGCTACCTGTCACTAGATGTCACTACGAAACGTATGCATTGTCGATATTGTAGTGTACTTTAATTTATTTAGATGAGAATAATAATAGACATACGTTTTCAAATGTCAAAAATGACAGCTTCATCGATAATTATATAATATGTGATTGAATAACTGAAATCTAGATAATAGGTACAGTACAGGCATGTCTACGGAAAATATGTGGAACTTAAAACATTTTTTAAATAATAAACCGTTCTACCGTTTAATAAATAAACAATTACAGTTACATTTTCTACACGAAGTGCCAATATTATAAAGTATGTATATTATAATAACACGAAATAAATGTTATTTTTCTCATTACAGATTCATAGTTTGATTACAAAGATTATAGTAAAAAAAAACGTTTCGTGAGAGCCGTGAATACTGCAAAGTTCTATCAAACATCGATGATTATGGGCTATGTCTACATGGCAATCTATAATGCACATAAAATCGTTGTTAATTTTGGTTTGGCGTCGTATAAAGCTCTGCTCTGACACCTCTTATTTTCGCTCTTTTTATAGACAATTTGTGCTTTGAATTAAATTCAAACAACTTTGATAATGTAAAAATATTCTAAAATTATTTTAATATTATTTCATGATGTAGTAACAATTCCCTAAATGTTAGAAAATGCCAAATCAGCAAATTTCTCATATTTCATCCACTACTCCGACACCGTTAAAGTCATTATAACATGGTCTGAATTCGACATGATTTTTTTTTCCTTTCATGAATTTGCACGATTGTTGCTGAGGAATGGTTAGTAGGTTTGAAATTTGCCGATATGAATCTGTTCAAAATATTACAGAAATTTCTTTGGAATTGAAGTGTGTTTTATTTGTGACCCACTCTTTCACTCAAATCGTGTAATACATAATAAGAAAGAGAATTTCATGCTGAACTCATATTTCGAAACTGCGTTGTCCTGTTTATAACCGTGTGAGAGTGGTGAAAGAAAAAGGAGTAATGAGCCGATTTGAATATGTATCTATAACTTGCAAATAGTCACCTGATCTTTAATACAATTGAAAATCTGTTGGAAACCATTCACAAAAATATTGCAAGGTATAATATTAATAATTCCAGGTAATTATTTAAAATTATATCGGATGCATGGAGATCTATAAAGCACAAAATGCCATGACGAATACAATCTACTACAAATAATTATTAAAGTAGGTATTAAATATGTAACTTTCTTTATTTTCTGTCTAATTTAAGTTTCTTTCATAAGTTGTTATTCTGGTTAATTTTTTAATAATAAACATATTCTTATACAGTCGCTCTATTTTTTTGTTGCACCTCACATCTTTATTCAAATACGTAGTCGTGCCATAAATTCTGTCCCTGAGTATAAAACACGATAAAAAAATATATAAAAATAAAATTAAGGGTGCCTTGAGCATTTGTTTGTTTCATCTGTCAAAATATTGTAAATCATTAATTTCAAACCGATAGTTCATGCGTTCCTCCTTGGTTCATGAAGTAAACATGGAGTGGGGTATTAAAAAGAACCGTGTAGCAGTGAATGCGCTATACAAGTGCAACAAAACACCAGTAGAGATTTTCAATTTGTTAAAACTTCTGAAAATTACGAAGAAGTTTGTTTACCGGACCATTGAACGTTACAACGATATGTTATTAATTGATGACAGACCAAGGAGCGGTTGGCTATGCACAACTAGGGATCCAGCAGCCGTCAAATCTGTTCGCGAGAGAATTTGGAGAAATCCACTCCGGAATCAGAAAATCATGTGTAGGGAAATGAAGTTCCCCGCTAGAACCATGTCACGCATTCTGAAAGATCTTAAACTTGGAACTTATCGCAGAAGAACAGGGCAGCGATTAACAGCGACCATACGTCACATAAGAGCCAGGAGAGCTAAGATGTTATTCCAGCGACACGCAAACGGAAGTCATCGGCAAATTCTTTTTACGGATAAAAAATTTTTCACTCTAGAAGAAAAATTCAACCGCCAAAATGATTGAATGTATACCCATAGCTTTCGGGAAGCTGCAGAGAAAATCCCGAAGGTAGAAAGGGGTCACCACCTAGCGTCAGTGATGGTTTGGTGGAGGGTGTCGTATGACGGCGATATGAAGTTGCATTTCTGCGAAGAAGGGGTAAAAACGCGATCAGGAAATTACCAGAGCGACATATTAGAGCAAGTTGTAAAGCCATTGAATGATTCCTTGTTCGCTGGTAAGTACTGGATTTTTCAGCAAGATTCAGCGCCCGCACACAAAGCGAAGTCGTCGCAACGCTGGTTAGAGCTGAATTTACCGGAATTTATTGTCGTTAAAGATTGGCCCTCTGGAAGTCCAGACCTCAATCCTTTGGACTACCGCTTATGGTGTGTCAAAGAACGAGCCGGTCATTTTGAGTATTTTTTTTTTTAAATTAATAGTTATGTAACAATAAAATCACATTCATTTTTTACCAGATTTCTTTTTTATGTAGAATAAGCCTGCCTTGTATTAGGGACAGTATTTATGGCACGACTACGTAAAGCTAATCATATATGGCAGCTGTAACTTAAGCACTTTGACCATGTGAAATTTGAAAACCATGACACTGATAGCTTGTATTTGTTATGGTTTGGGTTTGATGGGAGCCACTTAAAATTGTATAATACTTGGAAGTTAATAACGATAAAAAAAATTGTTTCCTTCGGCGCTCTCATTTCGCAAGCGTGTTAATAATATTACATTGTTTTTACCTTCCGTCACCTTTAGGTAAAGAAGGTATTGTCTTTATTCAAAAAAATCGATGGTGAGTTTTTAATAATTAAGCACATTTCAGGGTCCCTAGAATACGATTTTACTATGATGTCTGTATGTGTGTGTGACGATAATTTCAGCCGCGATAACTCCAAAAAAAAAAACATTTTTACGTATTTCTCTTCCTTACATCCATGTGCAGACGTGATTAGATTTTGGTTATAAATCGTCAACCGAAAGTCCCCTCATTTGAAGAATTTTGCAGTTTTTCTTGAAAAAGCGCTGTTAAATTTTATTCTCTATATGATTTGATTGCATTTTATAATTCAAATTCAATGTATATATGGAAACAGCTACTATATTAAGAAAATTCTGATTCAAAGATGTCAGTATCAAGTGCAATTGACATAGTATGTTTGTATTATAATTTTACTGGAAATATATAAACTTTTGTTAGAAACTTTCACTTTCTGTATGGAATTTGTACAAAATACCTAGAACTGACGGAAGGCAATGTACTGGAAATATAGGATCTTTTACAAGGAACTTTCTATATGGAATGGAATTGGTGTAAAATACGTACAGGTGTCTGCCATAAACGAGCCACCATTGCAAACTTTCTTATTTAAAGATATAGAAAGACGGTGAAATGGACAAAGTTAGGCGATATTATATGAAAAATTTAACGGTGAAAAATGCAAAACAATTGAACATCAAATACGCGACTAATTCAACAAAATAACATTTTTTAATAGAATGCTAAATTGAAAGTGATACCATTTAAAAGATTTTTTTATCTGAATATAAAAGTTCATTATCACTATGCCTTTAAAATTAAAAACAAAAGAGTTACTTCAATTTCAAATTTAAATATTATATTTCTTATTTAAATACAAATATGACATTTTTGCTATTGGGATATTTCATTATGTAGAGATGGCGTTGTGTACCACCAACGTTAAACTTTCAACAAGGGGCAGCGATGCGATAGTCAGCACAATTGTACTAGATTTAGTACAATTATTATTTTCCTAGTACGTCAGTACATCTTTTCAAAGTTTAGTACAATTTATGTTAAGTAGTAGGTAATGTCGGAAGGGCTCAATTCGCCGCCGTAACCATACCAATCGCCGATAAATTGGATTTCGCGGATTGTATTGCGTCTGCGAAATGATTAGTTCACTGGTGATTGCACAAAAATAATGTATTTATGTTTATTTTAAGTTGTATTTGTTAGTTTATGTTTGAAAGTACATGTAGGTATAGTTATGATTATTTTAAATATGTGGCTGGAATTTTTTTTAGTACAGAGTTAGTGATTTTAGTACAATTTAAGTTAAACTGTTAGTACAATAGAAATTTTCTCAATCGCAACCCTGACAAGGGGGCACATTTGTGTAACTTCCATAAGCGTATCATTGCTGTTAAGAGTTTTTCTTTGATTCTTCTTGTATTTTGACTTTTCTCTCAGTGTTTATTATTATTTTAGGTAGAGTATATTGGCTTGTATTCTGTTTTATTAAATGTAGAGGAAGATTAATTATTATTTTTCATTTTAAATACTTTAGTTAGTAGTTGTTAGGTTAGACATTCTGTACATAGAACTGACGGAAGGTAATGTGCTGGCCACATCAGATTTTTTTTTTACCTGTATTTGCCAATATCTTCCAAAAAAATTTGAAACATTACCTGTGGCGCGTGGCTCGTAATACGAGCACATTTTTCTAATAAAATCGCTTTTATGGAGCACAATCCTCATAAGAATACAATATGAAAGTGCGCTCCGTAAAAGCGCTTTTGTTATGAAAATGTGCTCGTAGTGCGGAATAACATTATTATTATTAAAGACTGAGGCCTTAGGCATTTATTTTGACAGCACATTTTATTTCATTTTCCAGATAAACGATACTATAACTAACTCTAGTAAATTTTAGTTAGGGAGAAGCATCAGAAATTTTGCAAATATTGATGCACAGCCCCACAGCCGGCTCTAATACTAGCCGTGCACAGTGAGAACTGGCAAAATGGCAGGTGGTCCGACTTTTCTCTTTGACACAATTGATGTCACTTGTTTACGTTCAGTTTCAAAGTGAATATTCTGTTGATTCTTCTCTATTAAGCCTGGTTTATAGATTGCACAGAATAGAATGGAATAGAATAGAATAAGGAATGGATTAATTGTATACGACTGAAAAAATCATTTGTTTTATTACTACATGTAAAATTGTGAGGTGGCTGACGACGTTTCAACTATAATATAATACACTTTTAGATAAGTGTCAACAACAACATAACCTAACATTCGTGTAAGGTATTCAAACGTTTTGCAAGCTGTAAGTTAGAAGTTTTATTGCTTTTATTTATTTTTTAAATTGTAGAATACCACAATTAATTTGTTTTAGTGTTAAATATGCCTCGACGGTGTTGTGTACCGCAATGTAAGAGCAATTACGACTCTTCTTTAAAAGCACAAAGTGGATGTATTACAACCTTTTCAATTCCCAACAAACCCGCAGCGTCGTGAAGAGTGGATTCGGGCAATACCAAGGAAAGATTGGCAGCCAACAAAAGCTGCAGTAGTCTGTTGCAAACACTTTGTTGTAAGTGATATTGTGTCAGTTGATAAACATTTGCAATCTGACGGGTCAATCAAAGAAATTTCATTGCTATACCCACGACTAACTGAAACTGCTGTTCCCAGGATTTTTCCCAATTTGCCTGTCTATTTAAGTAAGAAGCAAGAGAGTAAAAGAATCAGTCCAGATCAAAGACGTGAAGCTCAATTTCAGAAACAGAGAGCAAAACTTGATGAATTTTTTAAGAATGACCAAATAGGTGATTTCAATGTAAAAATCACTGACAGTTGTATATATTTTTACATAATTTGTTTCGATGAAGTCTTAACAATTTCTAGAAGTATTAAAATAGACAAGAGCTTAACAGTAGAAATATTTTGTAACAAAAATAAGTTGTCCTATTCAGATTTAAAGTGAATTGTTGGTGCAGATTTTAGAGTAAACAGGTGGTCTCAATTTATAAACATACTGTCACATTACAAAAGTGCTATTGTTCCAGAGCTAAAATCAAGTGTTCATGATCTTTTAAACAAAAGTCTCAATTTTATTGACAGTAGCTGTCAAAAACCGCATGTATTGTTATATTTAAGATGTTATTTTAAAAACTACTTATGTAAAACTACTACTGTAGAATTCAATAAATGTAGTTTATTGCAAAATGTTGTTTCTGTAAAAGCGTTTGGCGCTCTAGCGCACGCCACAAATGTCGGGCCACCATCATCATCTAATGCGACGTTGCCACATGTATGGTCATGGCTAGTATTAGAGCCGGCTGTGATTAATGTATTGTATTGAACTTCTCATTCATATTATTATTTTTTTATAAAACACCAGTCCTGAAATTTGAACAACTGTGATTACCATGCGGCCACCTGTGTATGTGTGCAGAGTGTGCAAATGTAATTAGGACGCAGAATAGAGGTCGTTGCCTATTGTGCAGGGCAGATATTATTTCAATTCAAAGGATTTTTTAAAATGTATTTTTTATTGGTACTGCGAAAAAACTTAGAATATCAAATTAAGATAAAACAATAAAAATAAACAAATTCGACGTAGATTTTAATTCTAAACAACTTTTTCATTTACACTGTTAATCTAAAAATTCATAGAGCACGAACTGTCGCTAGTATTATAAAATTACCATTATGGTATATTTGATATTAAATTATTTTTTACAAATATATCTTTGTTTTTTTACAGTAACCACAAACTGGCCACATCCGCCACAATACAGTATGTAAAATGTGTTTTTACATATTTAAATCGGCTCTTTCAGGGCCACCCAAATATTTTTTTGAAAAGAATTTTTAATTCCATTTATTACCTTCAGTCACCTTTTAGGTAAGGAAAATAGGTTTGTTTGTTCCGCTATGCTGTATTTTGCAATTTACTGCCTATCGCCGTGGTAATAATTTAAATAACTAAAAATTATTTTTCTGTTCGATCCGTTTCCGCCATATTATTTATTTTAGAAAATACTTCAGGTTCTATTATTTATAAAGGATACTCAGTAAGTAGTTATTTATGTATCAAGGCACTGAAGTTCTATTTTTATTACGAATGTGGAATTTATTTGCCGGGGTTCTTATAGCCGAGGAAAATAAAGCATAAGTAATAAAAAGGAACTTCAGTGCCGAGGTGCATATTAAGTTTTATTTGAAATCGAAAAATTGTAGAACCGACAGGAATATTTATTTTTATAGGTTATATATGTCAGTCTGACATTCAATATTGCTAATCTCCGACACTGAAGTTATTGTAGAGAACACTCAAAATTATATGTTTTATCTGAAACTTGTTCATCGGAATTATTTAGTTCGTTCGTCTTGCACATATTTTTTATCATTTTACGTAAAAATTTACTATTGTACATCATACACTCGCCCAAATTATTTTACATATATAATTATCATAAGGTTGGCAACACTACATTTGTATGAAATCGTCTTATAATGGATTACTTTAGTGCCAATTACTGAATTTTTAATGTCGATGTTTGCACAATTTAGTGACTATTTCCAATAAAATATACTATTCCATTCTCCACTATTTTAATTGTTTACTATTGTTATCAAATAAATTTACTTTATTATAAATTTCGTGGCCGTGTGCCTGGTCGCGAATCTGAGGACCCGGATTCGATCCCGACCGACGCCAAAAATTATTTCGAATATTAATGAACCCTGTGGTGTGCTCTCCACGCTAGCAATCAGTGTCTGTGAGGTTACGCCTTTTACCGCAAGTTACTGGAAAAATGGAACGAACAGAATCTAGTAAGTTTACAGTTAACCATGCACTGGATAGAACAGCAAATTACACCTCCGCGGTTTGCGGCAGATGCAGGGTAGCGGAACGAACAAACCTTTGTCTTTGGTCAAAAAAATCGATGGAGAGATTCTTATGAATAAGCACGTTTTAGGGTCCTCACAATACGATTTTACCATTTTTACAATTATGTCTGATGTATGTATGTGTGTGTGTGTGTGTGTGTGTGTGTGTGTGTGTGCGTGTGTGTGTATTTGTGTGTTGATATTTTCAGGTTCGATAACTCCAATACTACAATTATAATTTTTGTATATACTTGAGTTTGCTTCCAAATGAAAAGCTGATTAGATTTTGGTTATTATAAAGAAATTACGTCATAAATCTTGCTATACACCACTATGGAAAGAGAATCTGTTCTTTAAATATAATTGATGGGCAGATGTCAGAATATTATGTTTGAGAAATAATTTTACTGGAAATATATTTATTGCAAGAAACATTCTATGTGGAATTTATACAAAATAAGTATTTACAGAAAACAGACGACCATATTGTGCTGGCTACAATAGATTCTTTTAGCTGGATCATCTCCATAGCTTCAATTGCTTCATCAGCAGCACCTCATCGTTTTTTTTTGTTCACTTTAGGCCCAATCTTACAATCTGTGGTTAAAATTTTAACTGCCAGTTAAATGAACAATATTGAATCGGATTTTTGACAGCAATTATAAATTTGTCATTTGGCAGTTCATTTCGTTTCGGTTTTGTTTATTTAACTTACAGTTAAAATTTTAACCAGAGATTGTAAGATTGGCCCTTAGTTACTTTATGAAATAATTATTTATGTCAAATACAAACCTTTTAAATGCCGGTCGAGCTATTATCATACGTCTTTTGGTCCACAGTTTTTAGTCTATATTATGAAAGAATTTTGTGGAAAATTTCTTGAAAATGTAAGCTGGCTAACTATTATGAACCTGGGCTTGTATATATTTGAATAAAATGCGTTCGTTTGCTTTAAAAAATGAGTAAATTTATTTATTTACATTCCTGACATTCCTTTGCTCCACAATTAAATCATCAAAGTATTACAAGTGGAAATTATTTAAGATATACATATATCAATTTAACAGAAAGTTGCTACATAATATGACACAAATCTCCTATTTGTAAAAGACATTTTATAAATAAAATTAATAAATTATAAGTAAGCTAAATCATTTGGCAGTATTTTACACAAATTTTTGTGATACCTGTTGTAATCACCTTATCAAATAGTGGCTAACTCGTTCTAAAAGAAATAAACGTTCACCAAACATATGTTATTAATTTGGAATATAATATTTATTAATTTGTTTTTTAGTATATGTTCTCTTATTTACTAGTGTAGCTGTCACTTTTGACAGTTGGTGTGGACAGTTGAATGGATTGAATGCAGACGTATGTCCACTTACTTTCTTTTGACCAAATTAAAGTTCACTAGATTATCGACAACGCATATGTTGCACCACCATTGAACACGCGTTGAACTAGCTTTCGTAGTGACATCTAGTGACAGGTAGCCTAAACTTTTTCATTCGGTTTTTGAATATTCGGGTGTTGAATATTCGGGCAATGAATGATTCTATGCATGAATATTCTGGTTTGAATATTCGGGCAATGAATGATTCTGTGCATGAATATTCTGGTTTTGAATATTCTGGTTTTGAATATTCGGGCGTTGAGTATGCACCCTCACCATTCTTCTTAATTTTTTTTTTTCACTGTAGCCCATATTTTGACAACTCCTTCCGAAGGAACAACAAAACTATCTACGAATTAAAACATGCACATTGAAAAATAACAAAATAATTTTAGAAATAACAATATATACTCGCTTTTGTTTGCTTCAGTTGCATCGCAGGATGTTATACATTTAATGGAACTATTTGCGCAATATTGACAACTGACAAGCTGCGACATGCCATCTGGTGGGGAAAATATGAACTTTCCGATTTGGTACTATATTGTGACGGTATGCTTGAGTTACATGTGGTTTGATCATTTGATGTGAATAAAAATGGGAAAAAGTCGTAAAAATTGTTGTATATTCTGACGTCACTCTCAAGATCTGGTCGAGACACAGGCATTGGGTTTTATAATTTTCCGAAACCTGGCCAAAATAAAGTTAAAATTACGACAAGAGCAAGTGTTGAAATGGATATGGATCGACGAAAAGCATGGGAATATGCAATTCGTAGTGCAAAACAAATAACAAAACATATGAAAGTTAGTTCTCGTCATTTTAAATCGGATAATTACATATTTCGTGGTCTTTATCTAGCTTTACACGTGCATTATGCACTAATAATTTTTAAATTTTCTCTAAATGTATTTTGATTTCATGTGGTTTTGCAGAAATTGCACTGGTTCGCAGATAAAGTGCAAATATTACCCACATTATACCGTCATTTTTTAATACTCCACATAATATTATGTGGTTAGCGTTTATAATTCGCTCACCTGCGATCATCAATTTCGATTGATTAAATATATATAAAATTATAAATACATTTTAACATATCTTCTATAATACATTTAGAAGTAGCTGTTGCTTCCAGAAATCTAAATTGTTCTGTTGTACCAAACCCCATTTTAAGTGAAAAAAATTGCTTTTGTTGCTTGTTTTCATATGTCACAACACTGCGAGTACCAATTCAGAAGCAGCTGATCGGCCCGATGGTGCTGCCGCCATCGGACATGTCAGTTCTCAATACCCACTAATGTATGTGACTATATTTTTCGAATATTCGGACAAGGATAATTACAATGAAATTTCGTAACTGTTTTCTTCGAGCAAATCTTAATTTAATACCATATTTCTTAATAATTTTTATATCGTTTATGTCTATGTTTGGCATAATCTTCGATTTAATCGTATATTTGAAAGAGAAAAGTACGTCTGCATATTCTTATTGGACATTAGCTTGACTGCTACCACAAATTGCATTATGCAGATTTATTTTTTTTGTAACTATTGTAAAACATCAACGCCGGAAAATTATTATTCCGTGCCTTTAAATCCATTCGAACGATTGCGGTAATAATAACTGAAATAAACGATCCTACAGCGGGCGATGAAGTATTTCGGAACATATATTATATTAGAATCTAATTAGATTATATTTTAGTTTAACATGTTTTCGTAGATACAACTACGAGACTCGTAGTCTGGATGCGGTATTTCGCTACCGAAAATCAGCTATGTACTTGTATTTAAAAATATGTTGTAGTGCATGTTCTTGCTCCTGGAATCACTGCATTGTCGTGGCGAGCAAGCTTACTTAAATTACACGTTATTCATAAAGAAAAAAAACCTATAATTTAAAAACTAAACTGATTCATTTTTATGCATTTGATAATGTAATGTTTTACAAATGGAAACCATGATGTCCCTTTTTCTCAAAATATCGATTGCTTCGACATTGGGATTCATAATATAATATGACCCTATTAACCCTCTATTATTTCTATTATATATTTAGATTATACTATATCTTAACACTGATATGTTGCATTTTGTAATATGTACTTATCTATGTATTATTAAGTAAATAGTTATGAACTTATGGAAATAAGTTTACTTCTTGCATTTTTGTATTTATTTATTTTTTGTACTTATTGTAAAATTTATATTAAAGGATTTATTTTGTTAAATTACCTATTTAATTCTCAAATTAATCAAATTATATTAAGCCAAAAGTTGTGTTTATATGAGTTATAATAGTAGCGTTTGTATCATGGTAGATATATCTAGCGTTGTGATAATTTAAATACCGCCATTTTTACATCTGAACGGTAATTGCGCGCGCTTAGCAGTCGTACCGTATTAGGAAAATAAAATAACTATTAAGAAAATTGAAAATATAAATTCTAATTAATTTGCAATCTGGAAGTAGTATAATATTATTTATAAACATAAAAAATAAGTGTAGTTATTTTCTATAAGAATCAATCAACGTTTTAAAATTAATAATAAATAGTAATTGACATGCATAGTAACATTAACTTTATAAAGTTTGCATATGTCATTATACTTTGATTGTTTGGTTTTGTTGCGGTATGATTTGAAATCGTTTTAATTTACACTTTTTTACATTTTGAGCGAGTTTACTCGGTGTTTTAATAGGTAAATGTAGGGAGGAATGTGTATGTATATTTTGTATGTATTATTTTTTTACAGAATATTTACAAATATTAAGAAAGACTGGAATTGAATGCTGTTATTGGAAAGTTCCTATTTGTCAGTTATCTGCTCCTACCAGAAAAATCATAAAATATGTAAATAAAGTACTGATTCACAAAACCTATTTTATACTTAACAATGGCTAAATATAAAGATGAATGTGCAGCATCAACAAAAACATGTAGATCAAAAAAAAAAGATAATTAGATTTTCGCTAAACGAAGTTGAACAACCATACCTACAACGGTTGATAATGTCTCTTCAACCGACTCTACAGATTCAATTTCATAAACAGCAGTAGTTAATTTAGATATAGCAGATTACAGGTAAATTATTTTCACATTTAAAATAAATTAGTTAATTATATATTTAATTTAGAGTCAGCCTGCTGAAACATTATTCAATCGAAAACGAAACGTTTTAATGGAGGAAATAGAATTTATGAAGGCCTTCAAGATCTTAATATCATCTTCGATTGAAATATTCGCAAAAAATAAGACGACGTGACGGAAGAAATATATCAATAATTATTGTTACTGAAATTTTCTATTATATCTTAATGTTATTTGAATATGCTGCAAATGAAATATTAATGGAGTTGTTTTTTTTATGCCAGAAAGTATTAAACTATTTTTCATTATTTTTTTTGAATTATTAACAATATATTGTTATTGCAGAGGACGAACTGGGTGGAATAATAATTTACCGGCGTTGATGTTTTACAATAGTTACAAAAAAATAAATTTCTGCATAATGCAATTTGTGATAGCAGTCAAGCTAATATCCAATAAGAATATGCGGACGTACTTTTCTCTTTCAAATATACGATTAAATCGAAGATTATGCCAACCATAGACATAAACGATATAAAAATTAATAAGAAATATGGTATTAAATTTAGATTTACTCGAAGAAAACAGTTACGAAATTTCATTGTAATTATCCTTGTCCGAATATTCGAAAAATATAGTCACATACATTAGTGGGTATATTGCGCAAATAGTTCCATTAAATGTATAACATCCTGAGATGCAACTGAAGCTATATTGCCAAACAAAAGCGAGTACATATTGTTATTTCTAAAATTATTTTGTTATTTTTCAATGTGCATGTTTTAATTCGTAGATAGTTTTGTTGTTCCTTCGGAAGGAGTTGTCAAAATATGGGCTACAGTGAAAAAAATCTGATGTGGCCAGCACATAACCTCTCGCCGTATATTTTACCTGGCTGTATGCATAAAGCAAAGAATATTTTTATAAATACAAATAATATATTCTACCTCTTTACGTATAAAAGTATATGTTATTGGTTATTATAAAATGTACAGTAATTTTTTTAAAGATGTCCGATCAACAAATTGGATGAATTAGGATTTTAGCTCCGCCTATTCCGATAAATACAGTAGTAGTGTCGTTCACTTAGTTTTTATGTGGGTCCATAAGATACTACTGTTATTTTATTATTATAACAATATATGTTAATGCAAAAGCATTCAAAATTCAAAACGGAAATTTACTAATACATGTGAAACAAAAAATGTGAAAAATATGATACTGACACTCTGTTAGTGTCAGTGACACTGATAGAAAATAAAATTATTCGTACGGCTTTGAATCAAGGTAATATATCTGAATTAATAAATAAACTTGCGTTACAGTGAAAGTAATGTCAACAACGAGCATCGTTTTAAAATGGAATGCCCTAACTTAGTCGAAACAATATTAATTTTTGAAAGACCAGCGTATTGTATCCATCCTTATCGCACACGCTTCGTGTTGTGTAAATGAAAGAAATAAATGTATGCCAGTTTATTAATTCGGTCATGATACAGTTGTCCTTGATCGGACATCTTTAAAAAAAATCTGATGTGGCCAGCACATAACCTCTCGCCGTATATTTTACCTGGCTGTATGCATAAAGCTAAGATTATTTCTATAAATACAAATAATATATTCATATAAATCTATGACGTATAAACTTCTTTATTATTCAATAATAGCATGTCTCAACATAAAGATATTTACCATAAATTATGTTACAATAAATTACAAAGTAGAGTTTACCATATATAAATATTAGGCTGGTAACAGCAATTTTCAATTCGAACAACTTTGTTTACTTTCTCTTCATATTCTTCTAGTAAAAACATTAATTTTGGGCGGTCTAAAATGTATATATCTGGATTGTGCATCTATTCTTATATATCTTCTTTTACATTTTATTTTTTCATACATGTTATATCTAAATAACACTAATTCCCTTTAATAAAGTGACGGATAGATTGCACTCCGATTATTCTTATATCGATGTGTAATTTTGTCAATATTTACAACTTACTTGAGAAGAATTTGATAGCTTTTTCGCAATTCAAAGTTACTCTAGTCTACAGTGCTGGTGCACATTGTCGCATAATGTTTGAAACAAATTTAAGTCCTTCAACCTAGACTTGTCATCTCCATAATAGTCACAGATCAAGAATTAAGGGATTCTCCAAATACATTTTTCTTTCATTACTCATTATTTCTGACACTGACATTTATCTGTCAGTTACAAATAATTTAAATTTGCAACTATTTTTCATGGCATCCTTTCGGTTGTAAAATTAATTACATTATTTTATATATTATATTCCTTTTATCTCTAAATCTATAAAATATGTATAAAAATATTTAAATGTATCAGAAAGAGAATTTATTTTTCTTTAATATTATCAAGAAATTTTTTTAAAAAATAATATTTAGAAGATTTTTTTCAAGAATCTTCTACTTCCGGTTGTCCAATTGTTACCAAAACCTTTTCAGATCTTCCCATGAATGTCCGATTGGGAAATACGATGTTAAACAAATTTTAAGTCTTATAGTTTTTGAGTAACCGTCCTTCCAACATCCCACACACACACATCCACACACACACACACACACACACACACACACACACACACACACACACAGACATCATCGTAAAAATGTTAAAATCGGATTGTAGGGACCTTAAAACGTGCTTATTCAATAAAATCTGGATATGCGATTTTTAGCATGAATCCAATACCTCTCTTAGCGAGAGGTAAAAATAAATAAAAAATTAAGAAGAATGGTGACAATGACAAACGGAAGGCTACAAATAGAAAATATATACAGTGTGTTAATTAAAAACCTGGCCATAGGCGTTTAACATGAGAAATCAGTATTTCCTTGCGCAAAAGTTCCCAAATTATTTTAGACAAAAATACTTCAAATAAACGTTGTAGAGAATTAAATTCTGCACCCGAATTAGTAATAGGATTTCATTTTTGACATTTCATAACCGAGAAAATCAATTTTATTTTTTTCTGGAGATAGCTGAGTTATAGCGGTAGGCATGGAATTCAAACAAAATTACGAACAAATGTATGCCACCTGAAGTGTCAAAAAAAGTTGTGTTTTGTGATTTTCGTTCAATAACATATTTCTTTGAAAGTATGGAAGCTTTCTCATAAAGAAAAGCTTCAGATTATAAAATAGTGGACAAATTCTGTTTGAGTTGCATGGCTTTCGCTATAAATCAGCAATCTTCAAAAAACTTTAAAATTGATTTTCTCGGTTATTAAATGTCAAAAATAAAATCTTATTAGTAACTCCGGGACAGAATTTAATTCTCTACAACATTTATTTGAAGTATTTTTGTCTAAAATAATTTGGGAACTTTTGCGCAAGGAAAAACTGATTTCCCATATTAAACGCCTATGGCCAGGTTTTAATTAACACACTGAATATATATATATATATATATATATATATATATATATATATATATATATATATATATATATATATATATATATATATATATAAACACATTAATTGCACTTTCACAGAGTTTTTAATGAAAAACGTATTTCCATCACTTGAGAACCAAATGTACGACACGGCCATATAGGAGAAAAATTTCATATCAAAAGATTCATATCGACAAAAGTTTTTTATATAAATATTTATATTATAATAAAAATATCTTTTAGATTATGTTGATTTTTGTTATTATATTTCTTACTTCATTTCCTTTCCATAAATTATGAGATCCTTATTTTCTAATAATATTAATAATATTCAAACAGAAAATTAATCATAATGTTAATTCGTCATAAATATGCAATAAGTCAGTCTAAATCTTTTCTAGATATTTTGTTGTTGTTTATAATGCATTGATATGAAAGCAAGTTATTAATTTTTTTGTACCTCCCCGTAGCGTGACACTGCAACAAAAAATAAGGAGTAATTTATTATAACTGTTATTCTTTTTATTTATAATAATTCGTAAGCGAAACAGATTCATATTTCATATAGGAGATATATGAAAAATATATCTAGGTACATGGGATATACTACACAAATTTAAATTTGTTGAAATTGCCGCGTTTTGAAAGCCAAACTTACACTCGGTAAATTTAGCTCCTGGGAAATTTGTATTGTTAGATCTTATAATTAATTATTCTTTTTTCTCTAATTATTATTTATTGATCTATACATGCTAACTTCATGTAATGTTACGAAGAGAAATGGTTATTATAATTTTATTTGTACTTTCCTTTCCTAAAACGGATCTTTATGATTTTTTTTCACACCCATCTACGGGTGGCACCATATTGAAATGTATATTAAATAAGTTGTTATAATATATATTATTTATTTATAATAAGTTCATGGCGGCACGCGAACGTATATAGGAGATATCTAAGATTATACAAAAATGCAAGGCGAGTCATAAAATCTTTATGATTTTTTTTCACACCCCTCTACGGGTGGCGCCATATTGAAATGTATATTGAATAAGTTGTTATAATATATATTATTTATTTATAATAAGTTCATGGCGGCACGCGAACGTATATAGGAGATATTTAAGAATATACGAAAAATATAAGTCGACTCGTAAAATCTTTATGATTTTTTTTCACACCCCTCTACGGGTGGCGCCATATTGAAATGTATATTAAATAAGTTGTTATAATATATATTATTTATTTATAATAAGTTCATGGCGGCACGCGAACGTATATAGGAGATATCTAAGATTATACAAAAATGCAAGGCGAGTCATAAAATCTTTATGATTTTTTTTCACACCCCTCTACGGGTGGCGCCATATTGAAATGTATATTGAATAAGTTGTTATAATATATATTATTTATTTATAATAAGTTCATGGCGGCACGCGAACGTATATAGGAGATATTTAAGAATATACGAAAAATATAAGTCGACTCGTAAAATCTTTATGATTTTTTTTCACACCCCTCTACGGGTGGCGCCATATTGAAATGTATATTAAATAAGTTGTTATAATATATATTATTTATTTATAATAAGTTCATGGCGGCACGCGAACTTATATAGGAGATATCTAAGATTATACAAAAATGCAAGGCGAGTCATAAAATCTTTATGATTTTTTTTCACACCCCTCTACGGGTGGCGCCATATTGAAATATATATTAAATAAGTTGATATAATATATATTATTTATTTATAATAAGTTCATGGCGGCACGCGAACTTATATAGGAGATATCTAAGATTATACAAAAATGCAAGGCGAGTCATAAAATCTTTATGATATTTTTTCACACCCCTCTACGGGTGGCGCCATATTGAAATGTATATTAAATAAGTTGTTATAATATATATTATCTATTTATAATAAGTTCATGGCGGCACGCGAACTTATATAGGAGATATCTAAGATTATACAAAAATGCAAGGCGAGTCATAAAATCTTTATGATTTTTTTTCACACCCCTCTACGGGTGGCGCCATATTGCAATGTATATTGAATAAGTTGTTATAATATATATTATTTATTTATAATAAGTTCATGGCGGCACGCGAACTTATATAGGAGATATCTAAGAATATACGAAAAATATAAGTCAACTCGTAAAATCTTTATGATTTTTTTTCACACCCCTCTACGGGTGGCACCATATTGAAATGTATATTAAATAAATTGTTATAATATATATTATTTATTTATAATAAGTTCATAGCGGCACGCGAACTTATATAGGAGATATCTAAGAATATACGAAAATGCAAGGCGAGTCATAAAATCTTTATGATTTTTTTTCACACCCCTCTACGGGTGGCGCCATATTGAAATGTATATTAAATAAGTTGTTATAATATATATTATTTATTTATAATAAGTTCATGGCGGCACACGAACTTATATAGGAGATATCTAAGATTATACAAAAATGCAAGGCGAGTCATAAAATCTTTATGATTTTTTTTCACACCCCTCTACGGGTGGCGCCATATTGAAATGTATATTAAATAAGTTGTTATAATATTTATTATTTATTTATAATAATTTCATGGCGGCACGCGAACTTATATAGGAATTATCTAAGAATATACGAAAAATATAAGTCGACTCGTAAAATCTTTATGAATTTTTTTCACACCCCTCTACGGGTGGCGCCATATTGAAATGTATATTAAATAAGTTGTTATAATATATACTATTTATTTATAGTAATTTCATGGCGGCACGCGGACTTATATAGGAGATATCTAAGATTATACGAAAATATAAGTCGAGTCGCACAATCTTTATGATTTTTTTTGCACCCTCCTACGGGTGGTGCCACATTAAAATATATATTGATTAATTTGCTATAATATATATTATTTATTTATAGTAATTTAAAGGCGGCACGCGAACTTATATAGGAGATATCTAAGATTACATAAAAATGAAGGACGGGTCACACTTTCTTTTTGATTTTTTTTCACACCCTCCTACGGGTGCTGCTATATTAAAATATATATTATATAATTTGTTATAATGCATACTATTTATTTATATTAATTTCAAGGCGGCACGCGGCATTATATAGGAGATATCTAAAAAAATATGCACATAGGATAGATAACGTAAACTTTATTATTTTTTTACAAATTCCCTACGGGTGGTTCTATTACAAAATATATATGAGTATATTTGTTATAATACATACTATTTATTTATAATAATTTCGATGCGGCACTCTCAAGATATTTAGGGAATAAATACATTTGTTGATTATATACTGTCATAACCTATAAAGTTTATGTGGTTAGTATCATCAAAATTAATAAATTACCTGCTTCTGATAATTTTATATGTATTATTTTTATTTATTCTTTCGTTTAATATATACTTTATTGTCATTTATTCCTTAATTTCTATAATAATTAGCACTGGTATATCTATTAGGTCATGGTAATGCAATGTATAATGTTTGTTCACAATAGGTTGTATTACAGAAGTGGCCGCTAGAATCACTCTGGTACTATTTATTTATAATAATTTCGATGCGGCACTCTCAAGATATTTAGGGAATAAATACATTTGTTGATTATATACTGCCATAACCTATAAAGTTTATGTGGTTAGTATCATCAAAATTAATAAATTACCTGCTTCTGATAATTTTATATGTATTATTTTTATTTATTCTTTCGTTTAATATATACTTTATTGTCATTTATTTCTTAATTTCTATAATAATTAGCACTGGTATATCTATTAGGTCATGGTAATGCAATGTATAATGTTTGTTCACAATAGGTTGTATTACAGAAGTGGCCGCTAGAATCTCTCTGGTACTATTTATTTATAATAATTTCGATGCGGCACTCTCAAGATATTTAGGGAATAAATACATTTGTTGATTATGTACTGCCACAACCTATATAGTTTATGTGGTTAGTATCATCAAAATTAATAAATTACCTGCGTCTGATAATTTTATATGTATTATTTTTATTTATTCTTTCGTTTAATATATACTTTATTGTCATTTATTCCTTAATTTCTATAATAATTACCACTGGTATATCTGTTAGGTCATGGTAATGCATTGCATAATGTTTGTTCACAATAGGTTGTGTTACAGAAGTGGCCGCTAGAATTGGCCGCTAGAATCACTCTGGTACCTTGCTGACAGAGAGGAATACGACAAGATGGCCCCACCACAACCAACCGGGCCACCGTCATACCTGGTAAGCCATATAAGCTGCTTATTTATGCATCACTTTCTCTTACGTTTTTGTAATTTATTTCTTCAATAAAAATGCACTTCAAGCATATCGTTGATTTCGTAATTTTACGTAGATTCCAAAATGTATAAAAATATATAGCGTGTCCCATTTGAAATATGAAAGCTAATGTCACCGGAAGCGCTACCATCACGCCAAATACCATGATTTGTTAGCCCCAAGTTTAGTTTACAAAAAAAGAATTAAAAAATAATTATAAATAAAAAAAAATTGACTGGCTCGATTTTCAGTGTCATCCTGTATAAGGTATTCCATTTGAAATATGAGAGTTATGTCACTTCCGATTAAACCGAAAGCGCTACCATCATACCAATAACAATGATTTATGAGTCCCGTTGCTTAGTTTACAAATATATAAAGACAATTAAAAAATAATTATAAATAAAAAAAAAAATATTTTAGTGGCCCGTTCTTCAGTGTCACCCGGAATACAAAATCGACAATCCTTTGTGTGGAGATATTCCCAGTAATCCTTCCTTTGAGTCATGTTCCCTACTCCCAAGGTTAATGCCCATATATTTCACCAATATACCTATTAAATAATTTATATAAAATGAATTATCGTCACGCTTCCGGTGCCGAAAAAAGAAAGTGTAAGAAGAAAATGCAGGAAGAAACAAATAAACAAAAAAATGTTGTTTAAATATGTTGTTGATAAAAAAAAGTTAATATTGATGCGGAAGTTCAGTCTGAAGCAAAGATTACAGAAAAAGAAGTTGGTGAATATTCTGGAAACCAGGAAGTAACACGCAGAAATGACAGAAAGCAATGAAACTGAAATTGAAGTAATAGAAATGAAAAACATAGAAGGCATACCAGATATTTGGAGAAAAACCAAAATGCAAGTGATGAAGAAGAAATTCAATATATATAATATATACTTAACACCGTTAATGATACCTACTTTAGTTTTGGAAAATTTGAACATTTCTTTGTGGCCTTTAAATTTAACAACAGACATGCAACATTATTTGCTTAAAAATAAACCACCATCCAATATTTCATCTATACATACCGCTAAAAATGTAGTAACAGAAGGTGGAAAAACTTACCTCGACCATTAAAGAAAAATATTTTTATTCGCAATAAAGCAAATGGTGAAAAAGTTGAACAAGAACGGTTAGTGTACAGTCCAAAAAGTAAAGCAATTTACTGCTATGTTTGCAAGATACTTTCGATTAAACGAACAACTTTTACAGAAGGATACTCGGACTGAAAACATGCAAATGTAAGAATGCAAGAACACGAAAATTCTACTGATCATAGACATTCTATTAAAATTTATAAGCAAGAAATTTAATTGGGGGGACACAGTATTTAGAAGAAAAAAAATATTGGAGTAAAGTACTGCTACGGGTAGTAGCAACAATAAAGTTTTTGGCTAAAAATTCTCTTGCATTTTGTGGCAGTAATGAACTCTTTTCTGCTTCCTATAATGGAAATTACATAGGAGCTCTAGAATATTTGGCAGAATTTGATGAGTTTTTAGCTTCGCATATAAAAAAATTCGGGTCAGCTGAAAGAGGCAACATGAGATCTTTCGTTATTTTCGATGAATTTATTGAAATATTAAACAAAAAAATGTTAGAAACATTCGTGTCAGAAATTAAAGCCGCCAAATATTTTTCCGTTATAATTGACTCTACTCCTGATAACACACGTAGACCAGTTAACTTTTATATTGCGTTATGTATCAGAAGATGAAATCCCAAAAGAGAGATTTTTTGGATTTTTACCAATGTATTCGCACACAGGAGGATCATTAGAAAATGAAGTTTTAAAGAACCTTGAAATATTAGGTCTGGATATTTGCAACTGTAGAGGACAAAGCTATGACGATGCGGCAAATATGTCTGGAAAATACAATGGGATCCAAAACCGCATTAAAACACATAGTCAACAGCTCATTACATTCCTTGTGTTTCACATTCAGGGACGTAGCTAGGATATTTTTGTAGGGTGGGCCAGCGGTGGGCCAATTTTGTTTTAGGTGAGCCACTAAGAAAGTTTTGTACTGCTACTTACCTTATGCCATTATTGTTTTGGAATGAGAAATGCAGTTCAAATAATGTGCGTGAACTGTTTTCTCTCATTTGATTTTTAAATGGGTGGGCCAGAGTTTTTGCAGGGTGGGCCTGGCCCACCCAGGCCCACCTCTGGCTACGTCCCTGTTCACATTCGTTAAATCTGATAGTAAGTAGTGCTAGTGAATCATGTTTGCAAGCAATAACATATTGTAATTTAGTGGAGAACGTTTATACATTTTTTTCGGCGTCTACTCATAGGTGTAACACTTTAGAAAAAAGTTTTGCAGCAAATAATAAGCATTTTATAGTAAAAAAAATTATGTACTACTAGGTGGTCTGGTAGAGCTGATGCAGTTAAAGCAATTCGCTCTGAGTTCAACGAAATAAAAATGCTCTACTTGATATATCTCTAGATGAATTTCAGAAATGGTCTGTAAAACTGGAATCCCGAAAAATAGCAAACAAAATTAATAATTTAGAATTCATTTTATTGACAGTTATTTGGGATAAATTTCTTTCCAGTATAAATGCAACCAGTATATCCTTACAAAACCCTATTTGCGGCAAATATTTTTAAGTTTAAGAAATTTATTTCCGGAAATAGAAGCGGAGGCATTGAACGCGTCAGAAATAAAAACTTATTCCGATACCAATAAAAGGTCCCGAAAACGGAAAGAATTTTTTGATAAAGTTCATCATAATGAGGACGAGGACGACAAAAGTTCATGTAATCAGGGTCAAGAAGCCTTTAAACGAAATTGCTTTTACGTAATATGTGCCAAAATATCTTTTGAACTAAAACTACGTAGCGAAAGTTACAAAGACATTAATGAGATTTTTAAAATATTTCATACAAACTCAAATGAAAATGTATCAATTGAATCTGAAGATCCCACATCACTAAAAAAATGGTACAATGAAGACATTGATACAAAAGAAAAAGGATTGGATGAGGAACGGTTAGGTACATTTTCTACTTCTTTGTAGAAGTCAAAATTTAAGGTTGCCATATGACATGCTACGATTTATGAAGACTACAAAAATTGTATCCACATTTCCAAATATGGAAATCATATTACGTATATTTTTAACTTTACTTTATGCATCTGGTGAAAGATTGTTTTCGGTGTTAAAACGCGTAAAAAACTATTTACGAAATTCATAAGTCAAACAAAATTAACTTCTTTAGCTGTACTATGCATAGAACAAAATGCGTTGGACAATATTAATTACGAAGAAATAATTGATAAATTTGCAGAATTGAAATCCATAGAGAAAAGGATATTTGAATTAATTTCATAATAATTTTTTCAAAACTATGGTGTTGACATTTAACAGAATAAATTTCGTTTTCTTAATTCATGACATACAAACAAAAAGTTACAATTCTATTGATTGTATTGATACCTAATAAAACGCATGTTTATGATTATACTAACAATGGAAATTGTATTATTTTTTTTGAAAAACTGACTATTTTTGTTAATTATTATTATATACCTATCATTTATTATTTTGTTATACAGTTCTCGTAAAAATTACATAACACCCCGGATGTAGGGGCCCGGCAGGAAAAATGTCTAGGGCCCTAAAATAGGTTAATCCGTCCCTGTGTAGGACTGATATTGTGGATATTTTTCAATGAAGATGGTGTTTTACGGATTCCAATATATATTATATAACATATATACAGGGTGTATCACGGAAAGTGAAACATAGGTGTTTAACATGGGAAATCAGTTTTTCCGTGCGCATTGCCCACGTAATTATTTTAGAAAAAAAGTTTCAAATGGACGTTGTAAAGCAAAAATTTCTACATCCGAATCAATAAAAAAAGCATTTTGGCTACTTTATAACTGCAGAAATAAAATTTGAAAATGTACGGAATTACAATTTAATATTATTAGCCATAAAATTAGAAACAAGAAATGTACAAAAGCGTAACGTTTTGTACATCAAATTTTATTATTGATTTGACAATCATTATTCTGAGACTGACGTAATAAAACGTTACGCTTTTGTTCGTATCTTGTTTATAATTCATTGGCTAATACTATTAAATTGTAATTACGTGCATTTTCAAATTTTATTTCTGCAGTTATGAAGTAGCCAAAATGATTTTTTTATTGATTCGGATGTAGAAATTTGCTTTACAACATCCATTTGAAACTTTTTGTCTAAAATGATTAGGGGAGCAATGCGCACGGAAAAACTGATTTCCCATGGTAAACGCCTATGTTTCACTTTCCATAATACATATGTATATACATATATTATATTTATATATATATATATATATATATATATATATATATATATATATATATATATATATATATAATGAATTCTATTGCATTATATTTATTATATGTTAAATAAATATGTAATTGCACTGTTTTATCAATAAATTTTTACTTTCTTTGCATTTAGGTGTCATTTCGTCTCTTTTTTGTACGATAATCTTCAATAAAATCTTGATATGCGATTTTTAGCATGAATGCAATACCTCTCTTAGCGAGAGGTAAAAAGATTAATATTTTCAAATTTTTGTAATCAAGATATTTTGGGAAACAAGAGTTTTATTGAAAAGTCATACCTTATTTATCCTAATTAAAAATTATTATACCTTTGTTTGTGTAATAATGGATAGTTTTAGTATGCAGATATAATTTTTATTTATGGATTTTGTAATGGTAATGCCCGTCATGCGTGCAGAGAATACCATGACAGATACTAAGCGACTAAGGGAAACTGTGAAGCATGCATAGGAGCTCGAGGCACTCATTTTGAGCATTTTCTATAATATATTTCTAAATCCTTGTCTTATTTCATATTGTGTTTGGTATCTATTCTAAGTGTTGGTATGTTGTTCTGTATTTAGAATTTGTTTATCTGTCTGTTTAATTGCGTCATCTTGAGTTTTGTTGTCCTAATTATGTTCTTTCTTTGCATACTTTTTAGCAATACACGTTTATAAAATATAAAATAAAAATAATTATGACAAATAAAGTTTGACTTTTCTATAAAACTCTTCTTTTTCAAAAGTATCATGATTACAAAAATTTGAAAATTTTGAGCTTTTTTATAAAACTTTAACCTCTTGTATTTTGGTAACTAGAAGATATAGGACCAATGTTCATATAACATTTTTTGCTTAAATGACCTCAGGAATAAGCTGTTAAAGTTTATAACAATAGTTCTGACTCATTCTGTATATTTTAGAAAACGCCTAGCTTGATATTGAAATATCGCCAAGTCAACGTTGTTTTGACAATCACCGCATTTTATAAAACGCCGATACGACGAATATTACAATCTGGCTACGACATATATTTTGCACTATTTACTTAGTATCTGCGTTCAATACTAAACTGAGACGTAATAATGGAGGTTTCTTATTAGGAGTAGGTGGCTAGACAATACCTAAGCACTTAATATTATCTTATATCAATAATGATCCGTATTACGGCATTAATTGAATGATCTTATTTATCTCTAAAAACTTACCTTGACGATGAAGGTATACTGAAAGTTCGGTTTTGCAAGAATAAATGCTGTATGATTGAGATTTCTAGTATTTGTTAATACCTAATCTACATAACGTTTATTAATTGAATGTATTGTTTTGAACAGCCTTACAATGAAGTGTACATATATTATAAATCATTTCACATAAAAATACAATAAAAGACAAACATAAACCCACAACAAGTATTAAAAATGCCCAAGTATAGGTAATGACATCAAGTGCTGTTGGTTGAGAATCCATTTTATACTTCCTAGTTAAAGTAACATCATCATTCCATTTGTGCATTATTCCACTTTCTATAAGTTGAAATAAAGCATTATTTAACAGTCCCATAAATGGATAACCCCTATAAGCAGCTAGATGAGGAAAAAACAAAATTCCATTTTCGAAGCCATGAATCATACTTTGCCCTTCAGGATCTAAATAATATTTTTTAGATAAAAACAACGAGGCTCGTCTATTTTTAAACACTGCAATGCTTCGTTGAAATGCAGTTTTATTTAAACAATACTCTGTTATATTACAGTCAACGTACTCACTGAAAACTTTATTATGCAGCGCGTTACTTTGGTTTTGAAAATACCTTGTTTGTCCGGGCGCTATACCATACCCTAAACCAGAAGCTAGTAAATCTTTTTCAGTTGATATTTCAGGCTCATAAAAAGTTTGTGTCAAAATTGATATTAAATGGCTTTGGTAAGCTACGTATAATAACACACTAAACATAGACCAAAAACAGTATAGCATTCTACATGCATTAGTTTTTGGGGATACTATGGTACCACTCAACAAAATTTGCCAGCTTGAAATGAAACTACCAGATATATCTCGATAATAACTGGAATTTTCGGCTGTTCGACCTATAGTAAACCAAAATAATGCACAAACTATATAGCTGATGACAAGAATGAAAAGTAAATTAGTGTTGAATATCCTTACAGTATTTTGCCATCGGGGTATTTTGCTGGCTTTTGGGACCCACCATACAGATTGATCTATAAAATATATTATAGAACAGTCGAAATCATCAATATATTCTGCGTCTACAGGAACCATGCCCATGATTATATCAATTTTTTTAAACAATGTGTCATTGTACATGAAATTATAAGTTCTGTTTGCAAGTCAGTAGTAAGGAGGTGTCTACGGCCAGACTATCCAATGCATCAGACAAAGACGGACAATCTTGGATAAATGGAGTTTGTGTGAGAGCGAGAGAGATGCAAGAGTAGAAAGAAAATTGACTGCGATGGGTTATGCAGAGTCTGACGAATCAGAACTCACTGGTCAAGCAGGCGCTGATTGCAGTGGAGGGGAATCTGTGATACGTGCATTCTGGTATAGTACTAACGTGCCGAAACTTTAAATAATAGATGGAATTATATTTTATTCTTTAATATATTTTTACTTATTTTGATTAAACATTTTATTAAATATAGTATACAGTAATAATAATACATAATATATAATACAATATTAAGGATATATATTTGACGTTAAAATTAGTGAACTTACTTTTATATTATATTTATTAATTTTAATATACTTATAAGATATTTATAATTACAAATACATACGTTTGAATAGCATGTTTTAAAGTATTGTAATATAACAATAAGGATTATAAATGAGTGGTTACCTGATTTATAAATATTAAACTTTAATATGATATATACCATCACAAATAAATATATAAATATTATGTTTCGTTTACGAGTGTTTTTGCTTTTTCACAGTTCCAAAAGGTTCAGAACTAATATCATTAAATTTTCTTTTAAGATAAACATTTTGATACGTTTTAATTTGATCACAAGACAGTACACGAAATTGTTTAGTGCGTATAATTTGATTTTCGTATTTCAGGACTATGGGTTCAGTATATTCAGTAATCATTTTTACTAAATTATCAAAATTAACTATATTTTCATTGCTTACATTAATTGTTATACCTTTAATTTTGTATTCTGTTTTAATATTATTTTTATCGCCAGATACACACACTTGAAAAGCATAATGTTTTGGACCCCCAGATGCAAAAGCATTTATATAAGAACCCTTACCATATTTATTGAGTTCGTTCGTCATATCACCCAAAAAATTTCCTTGTTCTGGCATCCACTCGTTTGGTTTTTGGGTGTAAATTATACTATCTGTGTCACAGTACAGTGCCCGAGTTCCAAGTTTATCTAAATAATTGTAAAGGTGTATACGGGCTAATGCAGTCGTATAAGATGCTATGAAAACATTTGTGGTAGGAGAAACTTGTCTATTATTGTCTTTCCACGTAATGTACATAATTTCTTCATTGATAGGTATGGTTGACTGTACGTCATAATTTGGATTGCAGAAATATGATAATAATTCCTCATATGTAGAAATAATTTTAGTGTGAGTTAAGTCATCTCTCATACCAAAGCGTCCCCATAAACTATTCAATTGTAATTTGGAAACAGATCTTAAGCCAGGATTATTTTGTATTTTATTTTTATCTAGTAAAATTCCTTCTCTATTAAAAAAATCTTGAATATATTTTTCTTTTAAATTTTCATTATTTAAACATTCAATAGGCCAGTCACTAGCTTCTTGTTTAATTTTTAAAAAATTATTGACATAGTTTGCAAATAAACCACCAGTTTTTGAATTTGGATCATATTTTTCAGTTTCAAATTTCCATACTTCGTATATTTGAACAATTTTATAACCTTTAGAAACAGCTAAACGAACTTCATTCACGACCCATGTGGATGTTAATTCTCTATCGGTATCAGAGTGTGTGCAGTCATTGATATTCATGTTCTCCGCACAAGTACGACATAAAACAAACATACATTTTTTGTTTATTTTCATTGGTAATACGGGATGATATAATTCACGTGGCGGTAATATTGTACATTTAATTAATCCTTCAAAATTAAAAATATCTGGACAATCATCACCTAAATATATCGTTGGATGACCCACCGGGTAGGCTGAATATTTGTTAATGTACGGATATAAGCTACAAATATCAGAATAATAAATTTTTTCGTTTTTACTTTCATCAATTTTATAATGAGTTACCATTGTTTCAACTCTACCTCCATAAAAACTGTCACGTGGATTTATGGGTTTTATAGACAATATTTTACGTGTATTAAAAAACTGTTGTAAATTAATATTATTTTTACGATTTTTTTCGAATTGACAACCCCACATTTCTATTACTTCAAATCCTGCACTTTTTAATATTTCTATTTTTCTAATTGTTGATTCATATCGAAAATTCATTGTATCGTCTGGAGTATTTAATAATGAATTATTACGGTTGTGTGGATAGCATGTAGGACAACCATGATACCAACAGCCTTGATATTCAAATATTATTTTTTTATTTTTTATTTCTGTGTAACCGTCTACTTTAAAACCTAATATACAACATTCATTATTATTAAAAGCGTGTTGTATTTTAATGTTTCGTTCTTTCTCCTCCCACAATAACCAAATAGTTGCTTCAAAAGAATATTTTTGATTACATCTGTATCCAGATGGTGGCACAATAGCTATTTTATTTTCTTCCAAATAATTTTTTCTGTACGTATAAAGACATGCACTAGCTATAGTTATTGAACGTCTAAAAAAATCAACATTATTATTTTCAAAAAATAAAGTTTTAAATTTCATACATGCTTCCCGTAATATATTGACGTCATTTATACAGTATTTAATTAATTCTTTCTTCAAATTAAAAATACAATGAGACTGTTTGTTTTCGTTATACCATTTATTAAAACTTACAATTTCATCGGAACTCATACTCTGTATAGGATAATATTGTTTTGGAGGTATGGGTCCAATATAATCTAAATTTTCACTTCGAATGAAATAATAAGGGAAATAACCTTTTTTCAAAACATTATCACATTTCAAGTCAAACGCACTAGGCATCTTACTTAATTTCATAGGTAAAAAATTTAAACTGTCAATAAAGTTTATGTTTTTTAAACGAATATTTAATATTTTATTGCCCCGAATTAATATGTCCGGTGTCAATTTTAAAGTATCAGCCATGTATCTTAAAAGAAAATGTCCATCATATGATCTAAGATTATGAGCAATTACAATAATCTCTTTCAAATTTTGTCGTGGTAACATTAAATATTCAAAAAACTGTTTTATAGGATTTTCCATAAATACATGTTCACGAATACCACAATTATTACAAAAATTATTACTCACATTAATACTTTTTCTATGCAATGTATGCAAGATTGTTGTGCTACACAAAGGACTGGTACATGTTCAAATGAAATATTCTCTTTCTTCCTTTTAGATGAATTGGATGATGTCTTATCGTCTTTGAATGGTGTATTTTGTGAACATTCCAAATCAAAAAAGATATAAAGTACATGTGCAGCTGTTTTTGAATCGTCAGTCGTAATAACTTTCATGAAACATTGATGATTAGGTGGAAAATGTTGCTAACAAGAACAATAAATAAAATAGAAATAATTACTCAAATAAAATATAATACAATAGAATTACTTACTTGGCATACAGAGCAAAATATTTCAAAGCATTCGTGGGGTGTTTTTCTTGTATTCAGATTATAAGTTTTGGAACATTTCTTGCAATATTTAATAACTTCACACATTGATCTATTTTTAGTATACGTATTAACTGTTTTATGATTTTCAAAGCAATCCTGTCCTTTAAACTGTCTTTGACATTCGTCGCATGTTACAATATTAGTTTCACTTTCGATGTGTGAACTATTACACTGTGAACATGAAAAAGGACATCTATGTGTACCTTTCATTTTGTAACCTAAATGACATTTACGACAATAATACGATAAATTAAATGCGCCAGTAATACTAATAATTGGATTATAGTGATTATTAAAATATAAAATATCTATATATTTGTTGGTACCGTTAAAAACGTCAGGTCCTTCAAAAATAATTTCTCGTCCTAATCTATCATCACCAAATAAAGTAATTTTAAAATTTTTTAAATTATTTTGAAACTCCTGGAGTTCTTCAATTCCTGCACCGTTGTCTAAATTTATGTTAAATTTTTGACATAATTCAATGGCATGTTGTTTTCGTAAATTTTCATTTTTACGTAATTTTTTAAATAAATCTTGATTTTCCAAATTCGCAATACTTAAAACAATAGCTCTAGCTAAACACAAATTATCGTTATTTTTTAAGTGTATTATCGAATGTTTTCGACGACAGTATTCTTCAAACGGTACATATTTTAAATTCGCTTTTCCTTTACCTGATGGCATAATTGTATGAGCTACAGATAACATAAGGGTATCATTTAGGAGAAAAATTTTATTACTCTGTAACACACTTTGTATGGCATTTACAATAACATTCGATGATAAGTCAGAAAATTTTTTGTAACTTACACCGATTGGATAATCTGGAGAATTTTCGCTAAAAATTTCAATACCTATTCGATCTGAAGGTAAAATTTTCATTTCGTCACCTAAATATTTTATTAGTCTATCAAATATGTAATTTAACCATTGAACAGGATCTTCGTTTGAGGAATACGTATTTACTGCAATATTAATTTCACGCCATGCAGATTTGAATTTTTTCATTTTTCTTTCACGAATATTTAAAATTTTGAATACTTGATGATCAATATGTGAAGTTACATGTTCTAAAGATGTTTCCGGAGAATCCGTTGACGGTGATATCGGTAAAGTAGTCGAACTTGTTGAGGCATTTGTACTCGTATTGGAACTTGTTGAGGCATTTGTACTCGTATTCGAACTCGTAGTAGTAGTAGTAGGGTTCTCTATGTGATGGTCAACAGATGATTTGGAAGACGTATTTACTGATACAGTTAAAGACTATATTAGAACTTTAATAAAATAAATAAAATATAAAATCTTACTTGAGATGTAGGCGGTTGCAAACCCGTTCCTGAAGGACCTTGTTCTAAATCATCTTTTAGAAGGGATACTGCAGCAATTTCAGCTGATAAAAAATCAGCAGTACCCGGCACCAGTGTTGTAAACTTTATTAAGGTTGCTGCATTGCGCCCGGCACTCATGTTTTTTAAACCCAAATAAATCACACCCAAGTGAGGTGTATCGTTAAGTGATTGAATTTGTTCGTTTGTTAACGAAGAAAATCTTTCTGGTAAGAATATAGAAAAGGCCCCCAAATCACACAAAATTTTATCGCCAAAAGATTTGGTTTTAATTTTTTTTAACTTTTATAACTTTATATGGTTGATTTTGTTTTAATTCACGCACTTTCTTAGTCGGTTTAAATTCGGACAACTGTCCGATTTCATTAATTTTTTCCATATTATTTTAAATTTGAATCGTTGTACGCTTAAACGAACTTGTTACAGAATGAAGATAATTTGACTAAAACGACGCATTTTATATTGAGAACATAAACAGGGGTTCTCAAAGAAATATTTTATAGTTATATTACTTATAATACTTTAAAACATGTTATTCAAATAGTAGTACGCTTAAACGAACTTGGTACAGAATGAAGATAATTTGACTAAAAAGACGCATTTTATATTGAGATCTTAAACAGGAATTTTCAAAGAAATATTTTATTTGATGAATTCTTTTCTATATTATTCACAGAATAGTAAATCGCATTTTAAAATTTTTTATACCCCTGAGCAATGTTTATTTATTAGCTCTCAAACTAAACGCATTTGGCTTTTATTTTCCATTATAAGGCTTGATTATTTGTTTTATTAATTTTATGACTTGATTATTTTTTGTTAATTGATGTATCACTAGTCAGTTTTATATAATTACGAACGAGTTTGAACTTGCAAATTTTAGAAATTAGTATATATAAATGAGTTACATATGAGATCGATTGTAGTTAGAAACAAGTGAGCGTTATGAGAGTATAGCTGTTTCTTCGTTTAAAGTGTCCGTGAAAATGTGGGCTGCTTATGTACATACAGAGGATGCTATTGATCTAGAATCAGCTGTAAAAAATTTAAAAAATCATTGCTATTATTTGGCACGTGATAATCAACATGAAATAGTTTACAAGCGAACACGTTTTGATGAAGATTTCGAAAATTTTTTAAATGATTCTTACCTAGAAGATTCGAAACGTTATACTGAAGGTGAAGAAATTTGTTATAGTTATCTCATTAAAAAATTAATATTATTCAGTTACTTGTAAAATTCAAGAAAATTAACTTATTGCAAGAATTAGAAAGTGAAGTCGTTGATTTTCTTGAGGAAGAGGAAAAGGAATTTTTCAACTTTTTAAAATCTCAAGCAGATGGTGAAAAATCGATAGAGAACAAGGTAAGATTTTTGTAGGGTAACCTCAAATATTAGATATAGTTGATATTTGTTAATTTTTACAGAATGGCCCAGAAAATGATAACCAGTCATGCTTCTCGCTTATTGCTACAACAAGCCTACAACCTTTGCGACAATAACGAAAAAGTCCTGTATGTGGGAATTTATCCCATAAATGTAGAAGTCGTTGTTAAAATTGTAAATTATAAATCGCAGAACAGTATTGTATTCAATGTATCAGAATGGAATGCTTTTGTAGAATATATAAAAAGTATTGTAAATCTAATAAGTAGCACTGGTGACGAGGAACATAATATTGAATTTCATAAACTAGAAACTGACTATTTAATCTGTATAAAATGGATGAAAAATGAAATATTATTAAATAAATTATCACTAAAATTTATATATAAAATAAGTGATATTTTGTCAGACACGCTAAATTATTTGAATTCTCTTCTTTTTGGGGAATATTATAGGGACATTAATACTCAAGCTTATTTAATGCCCGGAAAATCTCTTGACAATATAAAGAAACTTATATCCAAAGAAGAAAATAATATTGTTTGTATGATATATAAAGAAATGTTGACTTTTTATCCAAACTTCATATTAGATGATTTAAAATCATGTATGTATTATGTACCCAGTAATTATAATAAATTTAAACATTTGATTAATGAAATGGATAGTTGTAAATAAAATGTAATATATAATATTGTATAATCATACCTTCTTTTTATACCGATTTTTGTGTGTATGTAAATATATAATGAAAACTCGTAAATATATAACAATTAAGTAAACTATGTTTTATATGTAATTACAAAACTTATACTTACTTTACTCCTTTTAATCCTGAAAAATGTAATGTAAGTATACTGGGTAAGTATATACAATTAACAAATAATATTATCAAAATTTTATTATAAACATAATATGTACAGTATTATTAACATATAGTTTTACAATATACATAATAATGGAATAATATATAGATACATAATTCAAAATGGATGATCTTCTAATTTCTTGATAACCAGGCGTGAATTGTAAATACATTCCGAAGTGCACATGATGATACACAGTTTCTTTGTGTTGAAAGTGTTTTATGAGAAAAACAAGAAAAGTTTGAAGTATATTTGTTCTTTATTCGTAGTGACGGTGGCATTTCATCATAGTCATTTATATTTTCTTCCAAATCAACTACAGTACACATTTTATTATTTTTAAGTAACTTTTCCATCAGTTTTCTTTTTACATTTCCCTTTAAATATATTAAGCACTCGCAAGATAATATACTCTTTATTATATTATGAGCTATATAATAATCTATATATCCATCATCCCACAATAAACCGTGGTAATTACGTTCTAACCAACCTATTTGCTTACGCAATGAAAAATTGACGTCACTCCATTTACAAGGAGGTTGAACAAACATGTGTTGTAATTGCGTATCATTTCTTGTTAAGATCGCTATTTCTTTTAAAATAAAACGATTATTACTGACTCCATATCCTTGAATATCAACAATAAATTCTTTCATTTTATAAACAGTTATAAACAGTACGACGTTATATGATGAAGAGTTACTTGTGAACTGATTTCTATTTTTCTTACAAAATCTTTTTAACAATATTCGTTAATGGATTATATTCGATGAGTCGATCGTGCAATATGATGCAATATGCAGATGTATTTTTTGGAATTGGATTTTTTGATTCAAATTCTAGTCTTATATCTACTGTAGATGTTTTTATAGACTCATTTTGTCTTGAACAATCAATTACAAACACTGGTGCTATGTTCTTTAAATCCTGAACACCAAATAAAGGGTCACCATATCCACTGCGACCGTAATACGATGATTGAAATCTTTTATACATATCATACATTAACGCATATTTATTGTTATCAATATCTAAATTCATATTGTCATAAGGAAAACATTCAGAATTTAAATATAATTTTACATTAGTAATATTACAGTGGTCAAATAATGATGTGTCCTTTTCTAAAGAGTTTTTTCTGTCAGTTTGAAACACTAGTAAGACATAACGAGGTTTCTCCAGCTGTGCACTTGTTTTTACAGTCCATGTATGTTTCGACGTATTTGGTAACATAGGAAACTCATATGTTGACCAACTTCGAAAATTTATATGAATAGGTTTACCTTGTTCAACTATCTTTAATAAAGATAAACGTTCAGGATTGGCTACGTATATGTACGGCACGCGCCACTGGATTTTATTAAGTTTTACAAATATGTTATTTAAATTGCCTGCTTGTGAGCATACTAAAGCATCATTATCAGTCTTAGAACGGACCAATATTAATTCTTGACGTGAATTTAAAATGATTTTGTTGAAATCTTCAGCAAATCCTAATAACAGTTTTAGTGGTATACATACATTAAAATTTTCTTTGTAACTAATTGCATGGTCAGCAGTTTTTATGTTCCATCCTGCATTTTCTAAAGACAGTACTTCATTTGGTGTAAGTGACGTATACCCTTTAACAGTTGAAGTTATACCCATTGTTTTTGTACGGTCGATTTCGATCCCATTTAATTCATAACGTATTTCTTCAAACAAGTAGACAACACCATTGTTGATGAACTTAATTATTGCGTCCGCTTCCTGTTGACCAGCTTCAATTTTACCTTCTATATAGAGAAAACTGTGTGCTGGTAATGTGTATATATCTTGCTGTTGAATTGGAATACGAATTTCGTCGTTATTATTAAAAGTTGTTGTCACATATGGCTGATGTGTATGCCACTCTATACGATTAATAGACTCATCGAACGTAATATCTTCGTCCACTGATAACATATCATCAGTGATGTACGTTGTTGCACTGTTCATGTTTTAACTTGTATCCAAGAGCTCTCAGGATATTTTGACTATATGCAGTTAACTTCGAAACGGAAGAATCGTTACTGATATTTTTTTCAGATGAACATCTGTATTTATAAATATCAGATTTTCTTCTTCTTCGTGGAATCAGTAAAGGATAACCTTTACGTAGTGAGTTTTTATTTTTTATCTTCTGAAGAATCATAAGGTTAAAGTTGTTTGATATGTAATCTTACTGTGATGGCTTCTCCACGAAAATTGACTAAATTATCATCTTGATCGAGTATTTTAAGTGTTAGATTGTCGATTGTGTTTACTCGAAGTGGTAGATAAATTATTTTATAACCAGGTGGTACCATTGGGGTAAATTCATGGATTGTATGCATTAATTTCTCATTTGTATAAGAACCTGTTGTAATGTTACACTCTATCCGTATATTAGAAACTTTAATAATCTGAACAGGTATATCTGATTCATGCCATTTATTTGGTTCGAGAGCACGTTCTGTAAATCCTAATAAAGGCCCAAAACTATTAGGTTTATTAAAATAAATCCATTCACTACACTTTATTTCACTTTTTAACGTATTATTATTGGATGTCAATTCAAAATTAATTTCACTTGGTAAATGAGTTTTAATATATTCATTTATGTCTTTAATTTCATAAGACCCTTCTGGCAGATATATGTGTGAATCACCATAATATAGTCTATTATTTTTTTCTTCTATGTTCGGTATAGAATTGTATGTTTGAAAAAGAACTAACCCCAATTCGTATTCGGTATCTTTTTTTAATTCAATTGGGGGAAAAAAGTTCGCATTTAGAATAGAACTATTACTATGTAATGTTAATGTTAAAGACATTATTATGTTGACGTTTCAAATAATACTATAGAAATGATCTTTTGTGATATCAACGACTAGTTTTATTCATAAGAAATTTTAAACAAAGATGTCCACATATTACAGTACTAGGCTCTTGTTCTTGTTTGTAATTATAGAAAATTTTACAATTACCGAGGTACTCTATTATTTCTTTTGGAGGTGATAAATTACCTATGCTGTCAAAGTAAATTACATTATAACCACGTTTTTTGTAAGCTACCCAATGAGTTCCTCTACCATCCATAACATCCAAATTAACTATAGCAGATTCATTCGTTTCTGGATTGCGTGGTAAGTTATTTATCATATAAACTCCACGAAAATATGGTATTTTGTAATGACGAGCATAGTTTTCTAAATCTATATTAGTTAGCGGTACTCTCGGCAACTTTAATGGTTTTTTGGATACGGGGTCAGATATAAACCGTAACCATTAGAGGTAGGGGCTACTTGTATGCCTTTTCCTATGGATATAGCTTCCATAGTACGATTATGACGTTTATTTTCCTCCAACTCCTTTTTAGCATTTTTAGCAGAAATTATTGTTTTTGCAACTCCCGCTGCCCCACCGGTAAGAGCACCCAGTGCAGATAATCCAGCAAAAATTGGTATTAACGGAAGAATGCCACCAGTTTTGGGTAATGGGATTACTCTGTCTTTACTTATAGTATGTACAGATGGTTTGTGATTTTTAACTTCACGTTTAGCTGCTTTTAGTGCTGTTTTTATAATTCCTTGTGCCGTTAAATCATCCATATGTTTGAGTGACTTTCCTTTGGAATTAATGGCTAACTTTGCAACCTTCTTCACTGTATTTAAAGTTGGTTTTTTACATGTTCGTTTTTTAATTTTATTTATTACACCCATTTTCATACCCATTCCTAATTTTCGTTTAACTTTCATGGTGTTGGCTACACTCCACGCTGCAGCTTTTTCCGGTAATGAAGAATCGGTAGCTAATACTCTTGACCAGGCTTTATTTTCTAGTACTTTATCGGCGTCGTGACGAGCAGACAAATTATCTTTATTCTGAGAATATGCTATGTCGTGTTCTTTACAGGCTTTATCTAATTTATTTATACCTGGATCACCTCGTTGTAAACGTTGCTGAAGTTTGGTACCGGGACCACAATACTGATATCCAGGTATATGTAATTCGATCGGAAGACGATTGATTAATGAATTGACCAATCCGTTACCTGCATATAAATAGCGAGATCTGGACATATTCTTGGTTTGTTATTAACTGACAGAATTCTTCATCATACTGTTATTTATATATATAATCCTATGACATTTTTATCGAACGGAAAAGAGATAACATTACCTACGTATCATATTATATATACAAAAAGTGTAATGAAAAATCTATCAGTGTTCATCATGAAGTTGATTAAACAACCCGTATCAATAAAGATTAAAATTTTTGATAATATTACATCTGAAAATAATAAAACACAATCACCTAGACATGGTTATTTGTTACCAAATACGATAAGATGTATAATAAGTGGCCCTTCAAATTGTGGAAAAACGAATTTAATGATAAGCTTAATTACGGATCCGAATGGTTTAAAATTTAAAAATATTTACTTGTACACAAAAACTCCGAGCCAACCAAAATATCAATTACTTCAAAATATATTAGAACACATTCCAGACATAGGTTATTTTCCGTACCAGAGTACTGAAAATATTACAGAACCCCATAACGCAAAAGCGAATTCTCTATTTATATTCGATGACGTCATCTGTGATAAGCAAAATACTATGCGTGAATATTTTAGTATGGGTCGCCACAGTCTAGTTGATTGTTTTTATTTAAGTCAGACATACACTCACATTCCAAAACATTTAATTCGAGACAATGCAAACTTACTTGTACTGTTTAAACAAGATGATATGAATTTACATCATATTTATACAGATCATGTTAATACAGATATGATTTTTTCTCAATTTAAAGATATATGTTCATTATGTTGGAATAGGAACAAATATGATTTCTTAGTAATTGATAAAGATAAAGAAATAAATAACGGTCGATATCGTTTAGGTTTTGATTCGTACATAAATGTCGATATGTAAAATTTTCAACTAGAACATACTGAACTGTTGTACAAGTATGACAATATCAAATTCAAAGATAATGAACAAAAAATATAAATCGAAAAAGAAAGCGAAAGTCAGTAATAATGATATTATTGATATTGAAAAAACAGCTGATAATATACGACGTAAATATAGAAGTATTATAAACCGAGAAAATAGTAGAAATGATTTTTATTCTAAACAATATAAACCCATTGTGGAACCGCTCACAGATGTACTTCAAAAACTGTCTGTTCCTACTGTAATAGACATACCGAAGAAAGAAATCGACACTGTGACAAATGAAAATATCATACAAGACACTAAAGGATTAATCGCAGATCAAATACATTTTGATACTTTACTTAAAACGAATAGTGGAAGAAGTATAATTGAACAGTATCTTAATACACATATTGGGCCAATAACACGAAAATATATTAAACAATTACTATTACGCATTGGTCAAAACAAGATTATAGATAAACAGTATGGTGTAAGACGCGTTGGTAATGACTTTAAAATTGGTGACTCACAGTTGCTTCTGACAAGTGATGATGACGTCATTATAAATAATAATCAATATAAAATAACACCAGGTTTGGCTCAGTTACTCTTTCTTAATTCACCTAATAAAAAAGAATATACAGTGGAAGACTTACAAAACTATAAAACAATTCTTCTTGATACAAACGCCCATAAGAAAAATTACTTACCACTGGAACAGACTAGAAAGAATAATTCATATAAATACAGGAATATTATAAAATATATTGAATCTCAGCCAGTAACTGGAAAAGGTGGGTCAAATTTAATACAAGTTTCTAAAAATCCAATTGACTTAAAGTACTGGAACGATCCTAATGAATTAGTTGAACGACTTTATTTACTTCACGTGCGATTGGTCATAGTGGCCTTGATTCAGAAATAGCATCGATAGAAGAAGAGTTAAGAGAAGAGGAAATCATTGTATAAAGTCAGTTTCATCATGTCAATCGACAAATTTGGACGTTACTTGGACCCATTTTATATTACTTCGGGTGGTAAACACTCCACCCTTTCGTCGTATAAAGTTCAACATCAGTTTCCATTAACAAGCGAAGGTGACGTAAATTTTACCAATAAACGATTAACTAACATCAATTTGCCTCGCAGTCTTCACGACGCTGCATCCAAAAAATACGTAGACGAGAGTATTAGTTCGTTTGCCAAAAATATACAAAACGATCTACATCTTATACGAGACAGTGTAGCCTTTCTAGTTAATAAACTGAATCAAGATTTACAGAGTATCATACATAATATTAATCTCATCGAACAAACTCAAAAAAATACAATTAAAGAAGAGATAACACGTATTAACGAGTCAATTCATATTTTGAATAACGACTTACAAAGTGTAAAGAATATCGCTACGGACGTATCTTTTCTCAAGCAACAGATGAGCTTATTTATACAACCAGAAGATACGTAAATAATTATGAGCAATATAAAACGTATAATAACCAATGAACTACACAAGCCAGCACGTCGAAATTTTACTAGACGCAAAGTTATATTACAAGGTTTTGATGATCTATGGCAGGCTGATTTAGTAGATATGTCAACATATGCCAGTAAAAATAATAATATCAAGTTTATGCTTACTGTTATTGATACCTATTCAAAGTATGCATGGGCGATTCCAGTGGCCACAAAATCAGCAACAGATGTATCTATAGGTGTGAAAATATTTTTTTCAAGTGGGCGTGTACCAAGAAATCTACAAACCGATGATGGCAAGGAATTTTTTAATAAGGATTTTAAAAAACTAATGTCCGATTACCAAATTAATCATTACTCTACATTTTCGCATTTAAAAGCAAGCATAGTTGAACGTTGGAATCGAACGTTAAAAAGCAAAATGTGGAAAGAATTTAGTCATAGAGGATCCTATAAGTGGATAGATATTCTCAATAATCTGGTTGCAGAATATAATAATACCAAACATCGTACTATACAAATGAAACCGTCTGAAGTTAAAAAAGATACATACATTTCAGCCTATCATAATAAAAGACATCATCAGTTGAAACCATCGTTATTTGAAGTGGGTGATCATGTTAGAATAAGTAAGCATAAACATGTGTTTGAAAAAGGATATACTCCAAACTGGACTACAGAAGTATTTAGAATAGCTGATGTAAAACATACAATACCTGTAACATTTATAATACAAGATTTGGAAGGAAACCGCATTAAAGGTGGTTTTTATCAAGAAGAGTTACAGAAGACAAAATATCCTAATACTTATTTAGTTGAAAAAATTCTACGGAAACGAGGAAATAAATACTTTGTCAAATGGCTAGGATTTGATAATAAACATAATTCATGGATTTCAAAAAATAGTTTAATATAATTCTTAACAATTATTATATAGAATATATAATATGTAATGTAACTATAATAAATTAAAATAATAAATTTGTAAAATATAATTCCATGTATTATTTAAAGTTTCGTCTTTTGCACGTTAGTAATAGTTTAATATAACTCTTAACAATTATTGTATAGAATATATAATATGTAATATAAATTTATAAAATATAATTCCATCTATTATTTAAAGTTTCGGCACGTTAGTACTATACCAGAATGCACGTATCACAGATTCCCCTCCACTGCAATCAGCGCCTGCTTGACCAGTGAGTTCTGATTCGTCAGACTCTGCATAACCCATCGCAGTCAATTTTCTTTCTACTCTTGCATCTCTCTCGCTCTCACACAAACTCCATTTATCCAAGATTGTCCGTCTTTGTCTGATGCATTTGATAGTCTGGCCGTAGACACCTCCTTACTACTCAAGTCTTATTCCCCACATAGGATAATTATGAGGAATATATATTACAGAAAAATTAAGTTTTTTGGATAAATATTCCATCATTGTAACTTCCAATCCAACTTGTCTAGGGTCATACATATCCAAATTCCAGTTATTAACATAGGGTAGTATTTTAACAGCCTTTATTTTTACAGAACATCCTTGCATATTTCCAGGAACCTTATTTGGATAAATGTTATAAGGAATAACAGAACAATTAAACATGTATTTCGGGATAAGATTCGGTTGACAGTTTCCATCAACGTACGGCATATATGTATATATATTGACTCCATCATTATGTTGAACAATAACATATATATTCAATACAAAGTATTCCCATGCTTGTTCAAATATTTTCGTTATATTTTCATCTTTAGAAATTGTAACAATAAATTTAGCTTTTGAATTCCACATAAATAAGAGTTTTAGCTGCTTTAACCAATAAATAAACTGATCCACTGTATTCATAATTAATATTATTTTGTCGAATAATATCCATTTAGAAATATATTTTATTTTGGAGCTTACTTCAAAAATCATTTTCGTATTTTCGATTTCCCATGTAAGAGGAAAATTTAATGTATCCGCTGACACAATAAGAGAGAATTTCTTATGAATCTTATTTGATAAATTTACAACGCATTTTATTAATTCTTCATTTTCTGCTTCTTTGTAATTCGACAGTGATACATTTTGACAATTACTACATTGAATTAGTATTAAGAATATAATTATACGGTTGCCCTGCTTTAAAAAGTGTGTACTCATTGTTCAAGGATCTAATTATCAATAAAGTATAAATCTATGAAAGTCTTGGTATTAATTATTCGGAAGTTAATTACATTATTTTAATGAGAATTCAATATTTTTTCTCTTTCGTAAAAGTACAAAATGTACATACTTAATTAACTACTTAAAAGTTTGTATATACATAAATTACGATTGGAATCAATTGTTCAAATATGGGATGAGGATCATTTTGTCTGTAAATTTTTATTTTAAATATTTCCGACAGTATAGATATTAACTGGAGGAGGAATGATTTAAAGATATTAATAGGTTTCTTACCGCCTACATTAAATTTAATGTTTTAATACAGTTATCATAAATGTTGATGCTTTATTACCACGTAAATTTTTCGATTATGTATTTCTTAACAGCAGCAATGTTATTTTCGGTAGCAGTTGGAGGAGGACACCCTACTTCTTTTATGTGCTGAACAAAATTCTGATTCGTTGAAATTCTAGTATGTTTACTCATCTTTTAAAAGGCAGATTTGAATTGACAAAATATTTGCGAAACAAGTTCAGTGATGATAAAAGTTAAAAGTATATTATGACTTGAAATAGTTATAAGACTAATCGTTTTTCATCGCATTTAATTTATATTTTTCGTAATATGCCTCAAACAAATAAATGAACTGTGTTCTTCCTTTAATAAGATTCAAAATGATTTGCTACTAATTTCCATAGAAAATACTATTTTATAGTTTCCATAAACGCTGTGATTATCGTACAAAAAAGAGACGAAATGACACCTAAATGCAAAGAAAGTAAAAATTTATTGATAAAACAGTGCAATTACATATTTATTTAACATATAATAAATATAATGCAATAGAATTCATTATATATATATATATATATATATATATATATATATAAATATATATGTATATACATATGTATTATGGAAAGTGAAACATAGGCGTTTACCATGGGAAATCAGTTTTTCCGTGCGCATTGCTCCCCTAATCATTTTAGACAAAAAGTTTCAAATGGATGTTGTAAAGCAAATTTCTACATCCGAATCAATAAAAAAATCATTTTGGCTACTTCATAACTGCAGAAATAAAATTTGAAAATGCACGTAATTACAATTTAATAGTATTAGCCAATGAATTATAAACAAGATACGAACAAAAGCGTAACGTTTTATTACGTCAGTCTCAGAATAATGATTGTCAAATCAATAATAAAATTTGATGTACAAAACGTTACGCTTTTGTACATTTCTTGTTTCTAATTTTATGGCTAATAATATTAAATTGTAATTCCGTACATTTTCAAATTTTATTTCTGCAGTTACAAAGTAGCCAAAATGCTTTTTTTATTGATTCGGATGTAGAAATTTTTGCTTTACAACGTCCATTTGAAACTTTTTTTCTAAAATAATTACGTGGGCAATGCGCACGGAAAAACTGATTTCCCATGTTAAACACCTATGTTTCACTTTCCGTGATACACCCTGTATATATGTTATATAATATATATTGGAATCCGTAAAACACCATCTTCATTGAAAAATATCCACAATATCAGTCCTACACAGGGACGGATTAACCTATTTTAGGGCCCTAGACATTTTTCCTGCCGGGCCCCTACATCCGGGGTGTTATGTAATTTTTACGAGAACTGTATAACAAAATAATAAATGATAGGTATATAATAATAATTAACAAAAATAGTCAGTTTTTCAAAAAAAATAATACAATTTCCATTGTTAGTATAATTATAAACATGCGTTTTATTAGGTATCAATACAATCAATAGAATTGTAACTTTTTGTTTGTATGTCATGAATTAAGAAAACGAAATTTATTCTGTTAAATGTCAACACCATAGTTTTGAAAAAATTATTATGAAATTAATTCAAATATCCTTTTCTCTATGGATTTCAATTCTGCAAATTTATCAATTATTTCTTCGTAATTAATATTGTCCAACGCATTTATATATATATATATATATATATATATATATATATATATATATATATATAATGAATTCTATTGCATTATATTTATTATATGTTAAATAAATATGTAATTGCACTGTTTTATCAATAAATTTTTACTTTCTTTGCATTTAGGTGTCATTTCGTGGGTCCGTGAAGTTGGCACGTCATTGGAAGCACAAATATTCTTTTTTATATTAGTAATTAGTGCTCCGTTAGTGCTCTTTTGTGCTTCAAAAAAATTTAAAATTAATTGAACGGTTTACGAAATAATTAACATTATATGATGACGTGCCAAGTTCACACTTAGCACGTCATTAATACAATTTCAAATTGCTTATTACTTCGTTTGTTAGTGCTTCGTTAGTGCTCTTTTGTGCTTCAAAAATTTTTGAAATTAATTGAACGGTTCACGAAATAATTAACATTATATTATGACGTGCCAACTTCACACTTAGCACGTCATTAATAAAATTTCAAATTACTTATTACATCTTTTGTTAGTGCTTCGTTAGTGCTCTTTTGTGCTTCAAAAATTTTTGAAATTAATTGAACGGTTCACGAAATAATTAACATTATATGATGACGTGCCAACTTCACACGTAGCACGTCATTAATAAAATTTCAAATTACTTACTACATCTTTTGTTAGTGCTTTGTTAGTGCTCTTTTGGGCTTCAAAATTTTTTGAAATTAATTGAACGGTTTACGAAATAATTAACATTATATGATGACGTGCCAAGTTCACACTTAGCACGTCATTAATAATATTTCAAATTACTTATTACATCTATTATTAGTGCTTCGTTAGTGCTCTTTTGTGCTTCAAATTTTTTTGTAATTAATTGAACGGTTCAGGAAATAATTAACATTATATGATGCCAACTTCACCCTTAGCACGTCATTAATAAAATAAGGAAGGTACAGAGACCATAGTCAAAATCGCAGTGATATTTGAATAAAAATATCTGATGTGGCCAGCATATTACTTTCCGTTAATTCTTTGTATTACGTACAAATTCCATACATATATTTTCTTGCAAATGATTCTATTTTCAGTAAAATTAATTCATAAACGAACTATGTAAATTGCATTTGGCCCTGACATCATCTTCTTCTTCTTCTTCTTTAGTTTTTCCCATTCGTTAGGGATCGTCAATCTTAATTTTCTTCATCAACTCATTTCTCTATTTGCTTATCGTACTCATTCAATTCCTTTTCTCTCAAGTCTTCCGCAATACAGTCCTTCCATCTTATCTTTGGTCTTCCTCTGTTTCTTCTACCTTTTACTACTAAGCTGTTCATTCTTCTTCCAATATATTATTTATCTCTTCTCATGACATGTTCAAACCAATATAATCGCCTCTCCTGTATCTTTCTAGAAACATCTATCACTCGAGCCATTTCTCTTATCCTCTCATTCTTTATCCTATCTTTCGGTGCCTTCCCCAACATCAATCTCAACATACTCATCTCTCTGTCACATTCATTTTCTTTTCATTGACACTAACATCTGTCAATTAGAATTTTCTTAATATAGTAGTTGTTTCCATGGTTATAGCATGGCTGGTTGATTTATGAAATTTAATTTCATTAACTTTATATCCATTGAATATAGTGAAAATTATAACGCAGAAGACGCATGTCATCAACCTGAAAAAAACCTTATAAAATGAAATATAACTTTAAAAATATAAAAATTATTAGGTGTTATTTATTTTTGAAATAAGAAGAAAAAAAAGTTCTAGTATTAAGTAATGTATATATTAATGATATTTACAATTATTTCTAACTCAATCGTTATTCCATTTACGGAATATAAAATTATTTGAAGTAATTGTAGTTTATTTTCGTACCATAATTAAAAAGTCATTAATATATACGTTTCTTTAATACTAGTATATTCTTTCTTCTTTGTTAAAAATATAATAACAACTAAAAATTTCTACTATAAGGTTTTTTTCAGGTTGATGACGTGTGTCTTCTGCCTAATCATTTTCACTATATGAAGTATAAAATGCACAAAATTCGTAGATTCTAGAATATTCTTCAATATTATAATAACATTAAATGCCAGAAAACGATTTTAACAGTGTTTTTCCAAAAAAACAAAACTGTTAAAATATTCAAATGAGGGTACTTCAGGTTGACCAATAATTGTAACCAAAATCCAATAAGAAAAGGAATACGAAAGAATTATAATTTTTAGAATTGTAGTGTTGAAGTTATTGTCTATGAAAAAATCGTCACACACATACACAAACACACACACACACACACACACACACACACACACACATACATACATCATCGTAAAAATGGTAAAATCATATTCTAGGGACCCAAAAACGTGCTTATTGTCTAAAAACTCATCATCGAATTTTTTGACCCAAGATAATATCTTCCTTACCTAAAATGACGATAAAAGCGTCTTTTCCGTCTGTAGAATCTATTATATTATTGCATTGCCTAATTTCCGCTCTTGGATTACACTGAAAAACAAGAAATTTGGCATTGCTGGTTTAATACTTGTGGATAAATAGAATTTTACTTACAATACAAAGTATTACAAGAATGACTAAAAATGTGCTTATGTAGCAAAGCCCAAAATATTGAACAATATTATTTTTCTATTTCGGTGTTCTTATGTTTCTATAAACGCACTGTTTTGTACTGCAAACACGACGTTTAGAAGATCTATAAGCGTACTATTTTTGGCGCCTTTCATGTTCTCGAGTTGGTAGTCATGCTTTCATAACTGACAGATGACAGGTAACCTCAAAATGGTAAGTTGTTGATAATATTTCAACATATTACTTTTAATTATGGATTTTTATACTTTCTTTAGGTGATAGGACTAGAAAGAAATATAATATTAATTTCACAACCAGAATCAGACCTTGAATCATAAATACAATACACCTTGCAATACACTAATTAATCAATAGTTGACAAAATATGAAATTTCAATTGTTAGCGAGAAGCGTTACCAACATAAACATAACTAACAAAAAAATACCTAGTCATAATTTGACGTCGCAATTTAAATAAATTTAATCGTAAAAATACCTCAATAGAAAAAATAGTATAAAAAACACGTATCATAAGGCCTGTTGACGCACTCGTCCTTTGTAAAACTCGCCTAGCGGCTCGTTTTCCAAACTTGGACTCGTATGTTAACAGATTGCCTTATGATACTTGTGTTTTAATGTACTATAATATATGCAAGAAATAGATTGAAATAAATGTTAAGAGAGGTATTGGAATTATTCTAAAAATCGCATATCCAGATTTTAGTAAATAAGCACGTTTTAAGATCCCTATAATCCGATAATAACATTTTTACAATGATGTCTGTCTGTGTGTGTGTGTGTGTTATTAAATTACATCCATTAATAATACCGGAAGTCTCAGAATTACACAATTCATATAAAATAATCGCAGATATTGTATTGAATAAATTATGTCCTATAATCAATAAGCGTATCTGCAATAATAAGCCAGATAAATAGGGTGTAACCACTTTTTCAAACACTGTATATATATATATATATATATATATATATATATATATATATATATATATATATATATATATATATATATATATATATATATATATATATATATATACAGCGTGTTTCAGGACTAGTGTAACAAACTTTAACAGCTTATTTCTGAGGTCATTTTGAGCCAAAAATGTCATAAGAACATAGGTCCTATTCCTTCTAGTTACCAAAATACAAGAGGTTGAAGTTCTATAAATAACACAAAATTTTCTAATTTTTGTAATCAAGGTACTTTAGGAAAACAAGAGTTATTATTGAGTTGAGGAAATTTTAAATAGAAAGTACGTCTTGGTGAAATGTCCAACAACGTCGGAATTTTTTACAATTTTCATTTCAAGTTGTTTAAAGTAAAATTTTGACATTAAACTGTAATTTTAATTCAAAAGTTACTAAAATAGTAAAAAATGGTTTTAGTGTAAACCACTGATACCAAAAATGTGTTAAAAGTTTGAAATATTTCTGCTCTAAATAGAATGCTTTAGAGTGTAAAATTCATTGTAATATTAATAAATGTACATAATTTAATGTATTTGATATAAATTTTGAATCGTATGTTTTGTTGTCCAAATCGTATTCGTTAATATTAATAAATAAAATTAATTAATACAAATAAGGTATGACTTTTCAATAATAACTCTTGTTTTCCGAAAGTACATTGATTACAAAAATTAGAAAATTTCGTGTTATTTATAGAACTTCAACCTCTTGTATTCTGGCAACTCAAAATGACCTCAGGAATAAGCTGTTAAAGTTTGTTACACTAGTCCTGAAACACCCTGTATATATATATATATATATATATATATATATATATATATATATACAGTATGTTTACGGTCTTTTTGTTTTTTTTAATGGGTGATACTACAGGTCAAAAGAAGGCGAAAAACATTAAAATACCTTAGTAAAATATTTATAATAAAAGAGATATGAATTTTTTTAGTTTTTATTTTTATGGAATTAAAACATAACGATAAGCGCTTTTATAACAGATGTTCAAAGTTATCACCCTGCTGCTGTATGCAAAGGTCTTGCTCGGCGTATCCATGAATTAACGTACGTTGCAAGGCCCATGCCTTGTCGAATTTCCGCCGCTGCTGTTTCCACCCGGTTACGGAGGTCTTCAGGGTCGATAATTTCGGTGGTGTATACCATGTTTTTCATATGCCCCTACAAATAAAAGTCCAATGGTGTTAAGTCAGGTGACCGCGGAGGCCAAGAAACAGGACCGTCCCGACCAATCCACTTATTTACAAATGCATGGTTTAAGTGATGACGTACGAAATGCGCCGGTGCACCGTCGTGGAGAAAACACATTTCTTAACGCACATTTAAGGGAACATCGTCTAAAAGTTCTGGCAAATTATTTTGCAAGAAAAATAAATAATTATCAGCATTTAGTCGTTCTGGCAACACAAAGTGGCCAATCAAATGTGAATTCACTAATCCGGCCCATACGTTCACAGAAAATATGTATTGAAAATGAACACAACGAACAACATGCGGATTTTCGAAACTCCAGATATGCGTATTGTGGCAATTGTTTATGCCGTTACGAGTAAACGTAGCTTCGTCAGTCGCCAACACACTCAACGAAAAATTAGGGACTTCGTCATTTTTGCGCAAAAACCATCTACAGAACCGTACGCGCTGAGGGTGATCTTGAGGTTGTAAAGCTTGTACTCGCTGTACATGAAACGGATGTAGTTGATACTCGCGTAGTGTTCGCCATACAATGCGATTTGTGTGTGCACTGTGGGGTACAGGACATTACCTATTTGGAAATCGCTCTCTGTAAAGACGACTTGCTGCAACTGAATTTTGATGCACTTCCCCATAAATGAGCATCATGTCAACTAATTCCGTAATAATAATAATAATAATAATAATAATAATAATAATAATAATAATAATAATATATTTAATTGTTTAAAAAGTTTAGTACAACTTTATAACAATGTTGGTTGGCGTTTTTACGTATACAATTTTTTCATGTCAACTAATTCCGTATTAGAACACCGATAGTATATTGTTCACCTTTTACACAATTAATAACAATAATCAATTAGAAACTCATGGTGCACAATTAAATAGTAACAAACTGTAACTGACAGATAAACAAATTAAAAAACAAAAGAGAGAAATTTGTCATTGCACAGGTTACTACAACTTTTTTCAACATTAATTTACCTCCCCTTTATAAAAACTAAAATATTCATATCTCTTTTATTATAAATATTTTACCAAGGTGTTTTAATGTTTTTCGCCTTCTTTTGACCTGTAGTATCACCCATTAAAAACCGTAAACACGCTGTATATATATATATATATACAGTGTGTGCAACGAAACGCGGAACAGGACTTTAACATGGGATTTTAAAAATGTGCGGAAATTGGCTCTCCTGTACATTTTAAAGCAAAAGTACAAGAATTAAAAGTTGTTTAGAATTAATTTTTACTTAAAAAAGTCCTCATTTAATGCAATAGAATATCTGTAGCACTAGATATATAGAAAATAAAATATGACATTTTCATCAAAATTCAGATAGCCATGGAAATAAAAAACAAATAAAACAAAATATTAATTAAGATCATAATACTTTAATATTTAATGCTGAATTATAATAATAGACACAATGATTACAACAATTAACATCAATAACACTGAACTCAACTGAGATTTCGGTGAATATTAAAAATGGGAAATTATCAAATATTTAATAATAAAATAAATCATACAAATCGGAAGAAAAGAATAGCAGCAAACTAGAGAGCTATTACTTAAATTAAATGCTCAAATATGTCTTCATTCTGCGCCAAACAATAACCTAATCTATCATAAAAAGAACTAACATTCGCTAGTTGGTAGCACGATATTTTAGTACATTCCAGGGATATTCTGTTTTTTAGTGATTCTAAATCTAGATATTTGTAATCAGTGTAAATTTTTGATTTTAGATGTCTCCATAGAAAAAAATCATTTGGCGCTAGATCCGGAGACCGTGCGGGCCAGTGAATTGGTCCGTCTCTACCAATCCATGTATCGGGAAATACATCATTAAGATATTCTTTTACAATTTTTGTATTATCAGCTGGACAGCCATCTTGTTGCAACCATACTTCACGTTCATTGGCCAGTTCTTCAATTGCCGGTCCAATATCATTTATCCGCAGATCATAATAGGACTGACCAGTTAAAGTGCCGTTAATTAACTATGGCCCAATAATATGGTTTTTCTAAATTCCAGTCCAAACGTTGACTTTTCGGGGATATTGTGTATGAGTCGTAACATACAGATGTTCATTATTTTTACGTTAATATCTAAAATTTTGAATATTTGGCTCATTATTGAGTGTAAATGTGCTTTCGTCGAAAAAACAAATATTTTCAATAAAATGTAAATCTGCATTTGCTTTTTCCAGCATTAATTCACAAAATGTTGCTCTCAGAAACTTATCTTCTTCATTCAATTCCTGGTGTTTGCCATATTTAAAAGATTTATATTTTTCTTCTTTTAAATAATTTCTTACAGTACTAAATAGAATTGAAGTATCTTTTTCTATTTGCCACGAACTTAAATTTTTATTATTTTCAATGGCTGCAATTACATTAATTTTATTTGCTTGTCTTTCTTCATCTTCATCTGCAATTGACCTTTGACACTTGCATGGTTTTAAAACACTTCCTGTTTTATTAAATCTCTCAATTACACGAAATATTGCACGAATTTCTTCATAACTATTTCCTCTGCAATGTAATTTGACAATCGAAATATTTTCTTTAGTACTGAACAAATCCATTTTATTATGCACATACGAACAGGGATGCAATTTATTGATTACAACAGTGTAGACACAATGATTGCAACATTTAACATCAATAACACTGAACTGTACTGTCAGTATGAGATTTTGTTTTATTTGTTTTTTATTTCCATGGCTATCTGATTTTTGACGAAAATGTCATATCTTCTTTTCTAAATATCTAGTGCTAGAGATATTCTATTGAATTAAATGAGGACTTTTTATAAGTAAAAATTAATTATAAACAATTTTTCATTCTTGTACTTTTCTCTAAAATGTACAGGGAGCCAAATTTCCGCACATTTTTAAAATCCTATGTTAAACTCCTATGTTCCACGTTTCGTTGCACACACACACACTATATATATATATATATATATATATATATATATATATATATATATATATATATATATATATATATATATATATATATATATATATATATATATATACAGGGTGGAAACGAACTTTATGTCATAAATTTAAGGGTGAGTAGTATGACATGTGTAGATTACGAAACTGAAAGATTTTTTTTAAAATTCGAAAAACAAAAATTCGACTTTTCTTAAGGAAACTTTTTTTTACTGCTGTTTTAATTCATATTTCATTAGAAATATGGTTATCAAAAATACATTCAAAATTAGTTGTATAAGGTATTATTCTTAATAATTAAATTAAATAGCATTTTTAACGAATATAATTGTGTAATAGATAAAATAATGCAAATGCGTTGCCAGTGGTCCAGTGGTACCCAAAATGTTGGTTTCATGAAAACTACCCTTAAATATGCGAATTTTAAAAAAATTCTTTCTGTTTCGTAATCTACATATGTCATACTACTCACCCTTAAATTTATGACATTAAGTTCGTTTCCACCCTGTATATATATGTATAAAAGTTATTAACATGTAATTTGGAAAGTTTCGGATTTTATTTTAATGTTTTTTCATTAAAATCTATTAGGAGCTTCAAGTAAAAACCACTTCACTAATTCACAACTAGCAGCTAAAATTAAATATTTGTTCTCATCGATATAAAAGCCTTTAGTACAAAATTTGAAAAGTTTTGATTTATATTTGAAGGACTACTTCCGGTTGGAAAATGGAGTATATGAATAAAAAAATATTGCATTTTATGAAAATTAATGAAAAATATTAAACCACTATTTTCTGACGAAGGTCATGCAGGCGTTATGGGCTGACCTTGTGCCACATTATGTTATACGTAATCTAATTTTTTTAAATAACTTCAAGTATTATTTTTTCATTAATGAAGATGTTTGTATGTTATTTTTCTTAAAATTCATTTGTGATAATACACCTTATAAACAGAATCTAATCACTTCCAAATTAGATAAATTGTTAAGCGGAATGGCTACCCCTGCCTACTATATATGAAGCGAAAATTCAAATAAATTGTTCATGTACTAGAATAGTTAACATTTTAAAAAATTCAACATTAGACGAACATACTTCTAATATGAACCTGCATTTTAAAAACAGTATTATAGAAATATATTAGTATATGACTTTGATTTTATAAGGAAAACGAGAAATGCTGTTTTCGTCATAAAATCATAGTCAAATACTAATAGATCTCAAAAATACTTTTTAAAAACGCAGTTTCATTTTAGAACTATGTTCATCTAATGTTGAATTTTTTAAAATGTTGATAGTTCTAGTAAAGGAACAATTTATTTTAATTTTCACTTCATATACCGTGTAGCTATCTTAAAGGTGTACGTAGCAGATTAACATGGAAATCTTTTTTTTTGCAATTCCCTGCTTGCCTAAATATTTTATGCAAAAACGCGTCAGTTTTAGGGCATAAAATTCTGCATCTAAATCAATAAACAGAATTACTTTTACATGCTTTGTAAGGCAGAAATTAAACATGAAAATGTCGAAAATTACTTTGAAAATATCGACAGCCATGGAATTGAACAAAAAATAAATAAATACTTGACGTTTTTCTATTTGGACAAATATCGTTAATTATAACAACAATAGAAATATTAGATTAATAAATAAATTTAAAAAATACAGTTTTGTTTAATATATGAATTTATTAAAAATTTAATATTGCGTAACAAAATATGCTCAAGCAAGAAAAGTTTTGTAGTAATTAGTAAACGGATAACAAGTAATTATAAAGATAATAGTTACAATAAATATTCAAATGCAGAACCATTATACGATGACATTCATTAAATATGGAATCTCTTAGATCATTTATGTTTTCGTGCCTTTTTTATAAATGTAACCCCATAAAAAAGTCACATGGAGCAAGATCTGGAGATCTATCAGGCCAGTCAATAATACCCCCTCGTCCAATCCAGCGCCCAGGAAATACCAGATCCAAATATTCTCTAAAGTTCCTAGTGTGCAGAACATCCATCCTGTTGGAACCAGGCCTCTCGATCTGGGCGCACAACATCGTCTATTGCAGGACCAATTTCATTTTGTAGCATCTCCAAATAATTTTCGGTATTTAGATTGCCACGTATTTCAATAGGACCAATTATGTGGTGACCTAAAATTCCGGCCCAAATATTAACTTTTCGAGGATATTGTGTCCTTGTTGAAATATTAATTCCAGGATTTTCTATAGCCCAACAACGGGTATTTTGGATATTTGGTTCATTGTTCAAAGTGAAAGTGCATTCGTCCGTGAAAGAAATGGAACAAATTTTGATCATTATTAGCCGGGTTTTGCATATCTACGCAAAACACTCTTCTACTTTCTTCATCGTATGGGACAAGTTCTTTGTGACACTGCATTTTATAAGAATAATACGTTTTTTTTTTTAAATATTTTGTATGATGCTGTGATGTACTCCCAACTCATTTCCAATATATCTAGTACTACAGAGTGGTCTACACTTATCCATAAAAACTTTTTATTAGTTTATTTTATTTATTTTATTTATTTAATATTTTATTAAATATTCATTTTTTAATAATTTCAAACAATAAAACCAGAGACAAAATCAAATTGTCAGAACATACGTTGTGACAGATAAAATAATGTCAAGAATTTTTTATTTTTTTTTGTTCAATTCCATGGCTATCGATATTATTTTCAACGTAATTTTCGAAATTTTCATATTTAATTTCTGCCGCTACAAAGCATGTAAAAGTAATTCTGTTTATTGATTTAGATGCAGAATTTTATACCCTAAAACCTTTATTTGACGCGTTTTTGTTTAAATAATTAGGCAAGCAGGGAATTGCAAAAAACTGGTTTCCCATGTTAATTTCCTATGTACACCTTTAAGACAGACACACGGTTTACGCAGGTGTAACCATTTCTCTTAAATAATATATGAACTAGTGTATATTCCATTAATACACACACAAAGACATTATCGTAAAAATGTTAAAATCGAATTTCACAGGCCTTGAAACTTGTTTATTCATGAAAATCTAAACCGGTGAATTTTAACTTGATCCTATATCTCTATTATTGGCAGGAGGTAAAAACATCGGTATCTCTACCCAGTTAAAAAAAAAAGTTATATATTTCAACCGTATGCAGTGACATACAAAATTTTTTGTTGTTTACCTACTCTGAAATTTAATTTTTTTCAAAAAAAATTAAAGAACAACCATGTATTTTTAACTATCTAATAGTTTTTATTAATGTATTTGAAAAATTTCGAGTAAAATAAGATAAATGAGATATGAGAAATAATTTTTATTCAAATATTCTAGGTGGCTATGTGAAAATAAATAATAAATAAATAGATAAATAAGTAAGTAATAATAAATAAGTAACAAACAAATGTATACTTTGTTGGTATTAGCATTGTTATATTTTGTTTATTTTCACATAGCCATCTATAATATTAGAATAAAAATTATTTCCTATATATCTCAATTATTTTATTTTTCTCGAATTTTTTCACATACATTCTTTAAAATTAATACATTATTGAAAAGAGAAAGATATGGCAGTTTATATTTTAGTAAAATAATTATAGGTTGCTATTTAATAAATAAAAGTCGATAATCGTATTTTGTAAACCTGACTTTGTAAATAATATCTACATCTGCCATAAAATTGTATATTTAAAATTATAAAACTTCTGTATGAGTATTTTTTTCTATTACTCAAAATAAACAAATTAAAGAGGTGGGGGGGCGTCACCCCGACTCACCCTGTATAAAAATTTAGGAATATAAAGGCCAAATACAAAGATTTTTTTTAAGAATATTCGGAATTTTTTTAAATAATTTTTTTTTTTAAATAATGAAATTATTTTTTTGATAATTAACATGAAATTAAGTTTATCTTTAAATTAATATTAATATAATAAAACAAATTCGTAACTAAACAGCCTTTATATAATTTAAAACAGGAAAATACAAGTATGTGGATTTTTTTAGGTAAAAAGTTAAATATTGTTTCCATTAAAAAAAAATTATGTTAATTATTTAATGAACTGTTCTATGAATTAAAAAAATTATAAAAAACAAAAGAGCACTAACATAGCCCTAACAAAATATGTGTTAAACAGTATAATATTTTATTAATGCCATGAAGTTGGCACGTCATCACATAATCTTAATTATTTCATATACCGCTTTATGAATTTCAAAAAAAATTAAAGCACAAAAGAGCACTAACGAAGCACTAACAAAAGATGTAATAAGTAATTTGAAATTTTATTAATGACGTGCTAAGTGTGAACTTGGCACGTCATCATATAATGTTAATTATTTCGTGAACCGTTCAATTAATTTCAAAAAATTTTGAAGCCCAAAAGAGCACTAACAAAGCACTAACAAAAGATGTAATAAGTAATTTGAAATTTTATTAATGACGTGCTACGTGTGAAGTTGGCACGTCATCATATAATGTTAATTATTTCGTGAACCGTTCAATTAATTTCAAAAATTTTTGAAGCACAAAAGAGCACTAACGAAGCACTAGCAAAAGATGTAATAAGTAATTTGAAATTTTATTAATGGCGTGCTAAGTGTGAAGTTGGCACGTCATCATATAATGTTAATTATTTCGTGAACCGTTCAATTAATTTCAAAAATTTTTGAAGCACAAAAGAGCAATAACGAAGCACTAACAAACGAAGTAATAAGCAATTTGAAATTGTATTAATGACGTGCTAAGTGTGAACTTGGCACGTCATCATATAATGTTAATTATTTCGTAAACCGTTCAATTAATTTTAAATTTTTTTGAAGTACAAAAGAGCACTAACGAAGCACTAATTACTAATATAAAAAAGAATATTTGTGCTTCCAATGACGTGCCAACTTCACGGACCCCCTCTTTAGATTGAGTTTGCGTGTTTTTCTTATCTTCTTTCGAAGTCTTTTCCCAATCTCCGAATCGTTCTGGTGGAATCCCTTTTCCAGTACGTTCACTTCTTCTACCCTTTGGTGCATTTATCTCGTTCCTATCTTTATTCGTAAGAGACATAGTTTTCTTCTAGTGAATTCTATATTCCACAGGACTAGGTTTTGTATAGGCGACGAAGGACCAGAAATTATGTTATACAAACCTATAATTTGTACAATTAGATCCGGCTTGAAGGACCAGAAATTATGTTATACAAACCTATAATTAATACAATTAGATCCGGCTTGAAGCAAATGTTTATTAGAAAAATTACAAATCATGAAAAATGATGATAAGATTAAAATGTCAAATTTTAACTGCAGGCACCGCACATATAATGCCATCCACAATTTTTTTTATAAATGGGAATTGAAAGTCCAAGTTTTGGTATACACACCTTGCTGAATGTAGTTATCAAAATTCAATCAGTCTAATTAATTTTAATATTTTTGTAAGCACATCTTCGTCTTAGTAAGCAATAAGACTCAAAACGAACTAAAAAAATAGTGCTAAGTAACTTAAAAATATTAATGAAAGAGAAGGAAATCAACTTAAAAACAAACATTTGATAGTACTTAACAGATTATTTCATTTGTTTTATTGTCACAACCATTGTTTTTATCGACTAAATAATTATTCACTAAAATTGCATCTTAATTGCAATTAACTTCAAAATAAAACCTATAAATTTAATTTATCGATAATCTTTATAATTTGAATTTACTTCCTTGTACGTAAGTAAAGGAAGTATTGTAATCGCGAAAAATTTCGGTTTTCAGATTTCAGCGGAAGTATCCATTTTGATCATCCCTGAATCCATTTTGACTAATTTCGTCGTGACGTCTGTACGTACGTACGTCCGTACGTACGTTCGTACGTTCGTATCTCGCATAACTCAAAAACGGTAAGCCGTAGAAAGTTGAAATTTTGTATTTAGGACTCCTATAACATCTAGTTGTGCACCTCCCTTTCTGGTTATTACACAGTTTCCAGAAGTGGCACTTTACTTGAAGCCAATAATAGATTTTAATGAAAAACTGTTTTAAAATATAATCCAAAACTTTTCAAATTTGCTATACAAGACTTTTATGTCAATCGAAATAACATAATAGATTTTGGTTAAAATAGGCTAACCGGAAGTGGTACATTACTTGAAGTTGTTAACAGTATTTCTTGAATAAAATGATTTTATTAAGATTTTAGAAATAAATGCTTCAAATAAAAGTTTTAGAGAATTAATTTCTGCGTCTAGCACATCAAGTATTATTAAATTAGCCCTTTGTATAAGCAAGATATGTAAATTTAAAAATTATATACTTTTTTGTTTTTGTAATAAAGCTTGCTATAGATTAGGACAAAAATATAAAAAAAATGTTCATGTCAAATTACGTTAAATACGTGCAATTTTATGATTCGTACAATAACAAATATTATATTTTTATTGTGAAATTAGTCATATTCATTGCTGTAATCAAATATTTCTTTGTTGTAATCAAAACTCTTTTTAAAAAGAACCGGGTTAGATTATGGTCGCTATATATCTTACTGTTTTGAAGTTAAAATTAATATTTTGTAATTTATTTATTAAAAAAATATGTATAGTTTAATAATCGTACAAGGAAGTCGTGTGGTGTCCACATCAGATTTTTTTAATTATACTGTATAAGCTGTAAGCGGTTAATTCTTCGACAATTCAAAGTTATATTACGTGAAATGAATATATTAGGTAGTATACATATACACCCGTACCCATACGTGCAAATATCAAACTTATTTTCTATATTCTTACAACCTTATTTTACCTTATTTTAAAAGCAAAGTACAGTATTCTGAAATATCGACTTTATTCCAGGTATCTATGGATAGATGGGTACATTTTTTCTTGTAACACTTTTAGCCATTAGGTCGCCATTATTGATATTACTTATTGAATGGTTTATAGTAATATTTTGGTTGCATTGTTGCCCGATGTTTGTAGCTGGTAAATTGGGTACGTGCGCGCGTTTTAACTGGTTTCTGCTTGGCCCGTGACTACGAAGTTGATCAATTTCGCATCACGTAGGTATTTATGACTGCGCCCGAAACTGCGTTAGTAGGCGCATAACAATAGTTACTTTTTGTCCATTGTTAATCAACATATTACTTATAATAAATTATTGCGTCCTGTATTATATCCTTTTTCTTTGTTGTGGTAATTATTATTACTGTATTATACAAATTTATGTTTCAAAATTTTTCAGTGCCTTCCGCACACCTACAATTCCATTTTGTTAAATTCCTGTTCTATTTAACTTTTCGTTCATTTCTCGTCGGTTTCAGGTAACAGCATGTATTTTAGGTAACGTAACTTTTTTATCTCGTTGGCATAGTACTTTTCGTAATTTTCTGGTTAAAAAATGACGTGGTGCCCGTTATCCTATAACCAATGTTGTGGTTTCGACCCCACCCGTTTCCATTGTAATAAAGCTGGCGGCCGCACATCTGAGATTTAGAGTGCGTGACTCCCGCGGTTTCGTTGCGCAAATTAACATCACAACATACGAGCATACTCGTACAAGTACAATGTATATTCAGTGTGATTCATATAATGTTGTTATGAAGTAAAGTTGTTTCATCGTTACGAGTTAGTTTATGGAGATTGTTTAATAATGTTTGTATGTATTATTTATTAATTCATGCCTTTCAGCTTTAAATCTATTTACATCATATTAACAATATTATTAATTTATTTAATTCATTGTATACTGCTCCTCGTATTTTTCTAATCTTCTTCATCCATTGTAGGCCATTGTCGGAATCTTCTAGAACCTGTTGCCTCGTATTGACTTGGTGTTGGTGCTCAAAGCCAAGACAGACCTGTAACAAATGCTCTAGGGTTTCATCATTGTCGCCACATATGCGATATTTTTTGTTTTCTTCGGATTTCCAGAAGTAGTTCGCTGCTTCCTCATTACCACATCGAAATCTTCCTACAGTGCGGATGTCTTCTTTGTTCTTCACTTCTGTCAGGTATCTTGGAAGATGTAGTGTCTGGGTTCTCTGATACTTGTTGTTTATCTCGATTTTATTATATTGTTGAACCTGACTTTCCCTAGTATTTCCTCTTCTCTTTGCGTGATAATTTCAACTACTGTGTAACCAGATCTTCTTTTATTTTTTATTTCGATGCTTGAAAACCCATTTCCTTGGTAAAAAAGTTTTCTTTTCTCTTCCCATCTGCTCCTAGGTTTGTTCTGGAGTTCTCTTGTCTCTCTGTCTCTCCAACATTCATGTAGTATCTGCTTTTGTGGGTTCTGTATTATTTTTTCTTCATAACGCATTGCTCTTCTTGCAGTTTCTATCCATAATTTGTTTCGTTTTGTTTCTTCTAAAAGTATGTAGTCGGGTGTAGTTCTTTCTAAACCTAGAGTCCATTTTATATACTTTGTTTCTAGTCTTTCTATTTCTTCTCTTTCTTCCCATCCAAGTATCTCCACCCCGTACATCACTATTCCTCATACTATGGAGTCAAATAACATCATTCTTGTTTTAAAATCCCATGCTATTTTCCGTTCACCAATACTCTAAATTTGTTTCATTGCAATGGTTGCTTTTTTGAGTGTTTCTCTATTGTGTGCTACTCTGCTGTTAGTTCTTATGAATTTGAAACGCAAATACTTCACTTCTTTCACTGTTTCTATGGTATCGTCTTCCCATTGCCACTTGTATTGTTTATCTCTTCCTCCTCCTTTGCGAAAACATATTACCTTCGATTTTTTTTTGTATTTAGAGTCAACTTTTTCTTTCTTAGATATAAATTCAGTTTTTTAATTAAGGCTTTCATCTCCTTTTCTGACTTTGCTACTATGGCCAGATTATCTGCATAGGCTAACGACACAATTTTTTTTCTTCCTACTGTAACCCCTCCTTGTTGTTCTTTTAATAGGTATTCTTCTATATCTGCCAAATATATATTAAAAAGCAGTGGACTAAGAGGACATCCTTGTCTTATTCCTCTTTTAGTACAGAAACTGCCTATTAGTTTTTCTTCAATTTTTATGTTATTTGTTGTTATTCTGTAAATGTCTTCTATTCTTTTTATAATGTTTTCTGTTATTCCTTGTTTTCTCATAATTTTAAATAGCTCTTTCCTATCTACTGAGTCAAAAGCTGCTTTAAGGTCAGCAAATAGTACAAACAGCTTACTCCTTGTTTCATTATTTCTTTTTCTACCACATAATTCAGTATGTATAAGTTGTCTATTGTACCTCTTCCTTTCCTGACACCTGCCTGTGTATCGGGTAGTATTCCCTTTTCTTCCACTTCTTCTCTCAGCATGTCTTTCACAAGCATCATGGGCGTACGCAGGGTGGGGCAAGGTGGGGCAGTTGCCCCCCCCCCCTAAAGTTTCCATATAAAAAGTAAAATGGAAAATTTACTGTATATATGTATATAAAATAAAAGTATTATACATTTTATATTGCACATGTATCATACATACGTAAAATACTGTATAAAAATATAATATACGTGTATGAAATGATATAATATGATCAATACTAAATATTTTTAAACTGCTCAAAAGGAATATTACGTTTTATACAGTATGAAATGTATAATACATGTGTATAATAACATACAGCATTTTTTTTTAAGATGTCCGATCAAAGTTATCTGTATCATGACAGAATTAATACATTGGTATACATTTATTTCTTTCATTTACTTAACACGAAGCGTGTGCGATAAGGATGGATACAATAATACGCTTGTCTTTCAAAAATTAATATTGTTTCGACAAAGTTAGGGCATTCCATTTTAAAACGATGCTCGTTGTTGACATTACTTTCGCTGTAACGCAAGTTTATTTATTAATTCAGATATATTACCTTGATTCAAAGCCGTACGAATAACTTTATTTTCTATCAGTGTCACTGACACTAACAGAGTGTCAGTAAGTATCATATTTTTGGTTTCACATGTATTAGTCCATTTCCGTTTGGAATTTTGAATGCTTTGGCATTAACATATATTGTTATAATAATAAAATAATAGTAGTATCTTATGGACCCACATAAAAACTAAGTGAACAACACTACTGTATTTATCGGAATAGGCGGAGCTAAAATCCTAATTCGTCCAATTTGTTGATCGGACATCTTTAAAAAAATTACTGTACATTTTATAATAATCAAGAACATATACTTTTATACATATAGAGGTAGAAGTGACACAAAGATTTTCTGAAAATCCACTACGGTTAATATTTTAGAAAGTTTAAATTCACTAAATATATATTATTAATTTTTATTTGATCTTTTTTAAATAAAAAGATTATCTTTGGTATTTACTTTAAGTAAACCTTTACCTTTACAAAAGCATTTTAAACATATTTTTTTCTTGCCCCCCCCCCCCCTGAAGAAATTCCTACGTACGCCCATGACAAGCATAGCGTATATTTTGTACATTGTGCAGTTATACCCCTGTAGTTTGCTGCTATGTTCATCGCTCCTCCTTTATGTATAGGAATTATAATTTCTTCTCTCCATTGTTTAATATTTGCATATTCCAGAATATAATATCGGCGGTCCTGGTATTGGGTATTAGTTTTTTGGAGTGGTATTTTTAATGGAATTTTGAGCACGAGATCTTGTTATAACATGTTTATCGAAAGAGCCTTTATTGGTGGAAGTAGTTCCGATTTTATTCTTATTGTTATCATTTTCATTACTTAGTTCTAATTGCTGGTGATGGCTTAGGAGTTCTGTCACTAATCACATCATTATTCATGCTTGGGTTTAACAGGTCTGTAAGAGATTTTGATGGTCTTTTTTCGTTATTGTTTTGAATGTTAGTTGGTAGCTCTATGTTAGCTAGTTCTGAAGAAGTATAGTTTCGACCGTTTACTATTAATATATCTCTCTTAAGGTATGCTTTACAGCCCTGTTTTCTTGCTTTTGCCAAATGTGGCTTTAGTAATTTGCGTTCAGAAACAATATTTTTTGGAAAGTCTTCCTCTACATACACTTTTGAACCTTTTAGGCAACGAGAATTTAATAAAATTTCGTTTCTTAATTCCTTTGAAGCAAATTCCACCCGTATTGGTCTCGGAAATTGATTTTTGTTAGGCTTGCCAATTCTTTTCGCTTCTTCAATGTATTTTTCGTTTATATAGTCTAAGTCGAATTTATGTTTCAAGAATTTTATGATGACTCCTTCTGCATTTTCATTATTTTCTTCTGTTAAGCCAAAGAACATAAGGTTTTTATCCCTTGCTATCTTCTCTAAAAAATTTATAGTTTTATCTTTTTCATTAAGTTGCTCTTCTAATTTTTTTATTTTCTCAGTGTTTTAAAAATTGATATTATTCATTTGGATTAATTTATCTTGAAATTTTTCAATTTTTGTACTTATATCTGTTGTCTGTTGTGTTGTATTGGTAGCAGTAGTTTCTGAATCTGATCGATTGTTGCCATATTGAGATTATTTTAATTTTTACTATGGTTGGGAACACTGCTGGCGTTGCGTTGAGCGAGGTAATAGGTGCGTTAAAACGTGATTTATAAAACTCATTTTTGATTCCATTTTAAATTTGGTATCCTAGCAGCACTTAGCAGATCAAGCTAGCGAAATAATCGGTGCTAGCATTTTTCGCTAGCAAAGCATTAAATATGACGTCACTTATAATTCGCTAGCGTAGCACGTGATTTGCTAACTTCATTGAACGCACCTAATGCGCGCGCGCTTGTTGCTTAAAAACTTTGCAAGGTTATGGCTAAGTCACTAACCACACGACACTACACAATTTTATAATTCTTTGCAAATCTATTCTTCAAATTACCACTATTTTTACAGCTTGATTTAGTAGACTATATTTCAGTTACACTAAGTTTAAAAGAAAACTATAACTTTATCTCAAACACTCAACTATTTTAGCAAATTTTTTGCAGTTCGAAGCACAAATTTCACATTGAAATTTATTACGAACTGAAGATTAGCTTTTTATAAGTTAGTAATTGTGGTTTTTTATAATTTTGCAGTATTATTTATACCGATTTTTTATAATTTTATGTATCAATGTTTACTGCACAACTTATTCTTTCGAAAACAATGTTGCCAATCGATATGAGTTTATTAGTAAAAGAGCCTATTTTGCATCCCTTACATATTCTATAAATTTGTAACACATATTCCTTAACACCCTATATAGAATAGTACGTTTAAATTATGCAGGTATATCAACCTAGAATTGACTTATTGTCTGTATTTTGGGACACCTGTATATAGTATTTTCTATAAATTAACTGGACATACCTTGTGAGTGAACATAAATGCACATAGATAATGATCTATTTATCTCTCAAATACATTTTCCTAGAGTGTTACATTATTTAATTAAAATAAATAATAGCTTTCAGTTTAGTTAATTAACAGAGATCGTATTCAAACACATAATTATGATAATTTTGTTTTATCAAGTTATAGTAAGTAATTATTAAATAAATGAATCAGAGTGAAAGGAAATAAAAAATAACATGAATAGTGTGTTAACATAAGTTATCTTGTATAAAACTCGTTCGGAAATCCGATCATCTGCCGACATTTTTCACCACGTAACACTCGCGAAGATTGCGGGTGCTAAATAATGTACCACGTGTCTGCGTTCTCTTTGTTTTAGATAGGATGGAATTTTTTTCTATTTATAATCAAATAACTGTCTCCTTTAATTAATCTTCATAAGTTTATTAAACGTACGCTTGTTTTCGTAGAACATGAATATTGTTCCGCTTCAGATTATGATAGATGACAGTATTGATTTTCAGCAGTGTTATAACTGTTTGGATTTCGACCTCATTAGAACTCCAAGCACCAAGCAATGTAACAAAATTAGCTCATATTCTAAATTTGTTGATTCTCAGTTTAACAGATTTAACTTTATCTTCTAACAAATGCATAAATTGTGTTATATTTCTCAGTAGTAATTACAATGCATCATGGCTAATGTTAATGTATGTAACCTTAAATGACACTCATACAAGAATGTTTCTAAAAAAATTAGAGCACTTCTTTTAGACGTATAGTAATTATTACATAGGCACTTAGGAAGATCCGTTATATTTATAATCAGCAATATTATCATCAGAACGTGCAGTCTTGTAAATAATAATAATAATAATAATAAATTTATTCTGCCAATAGACCAATTACATTGATATGTGGCTCGTCACAATAAATCAATTACTTATTATTTATGTTGGACATCCTGATAAGTGTTTAATTATTTTTTTCCTCTCGCCACCGTAGTTAAGAGTCAATTCATGCTAAAAATCGGATATCAAAATTTTAGTGAATAAACACTTAATTTTTTGATAAATTAATCTTCAGTAGTTATATCGCCATTATTGTTATTAAGAAAATATACACTATCAAGAAAATCGTTACTAAACGCTTGCAGCGTTATCAATCACTTGTTGGTATTTAACGTATAATTATTTTATTGAATTAACGTACTTCACCGTTAAGAACTAGCACTTTACTATATATTAGTCTTATATTATGTACCGGATGTCTGCCGTAAGCGGGCCACCATTTCTAACTCTCTTATTTGAAGATATAGAAAGACGATTAAACGGACAAAGTTTGGCGATATTACACGACAAATTTAACGGTGAAAAATGAAAACAATTGAACATCAAATATGCGACTTTTTCAAAATATTTTTTTTAAATGGAATTCCATATTGAAAGTGGTACCATTTATAATATTTTCTTATCTCAATATAAAAGTTCATAATCACTATGCCTCTAAAATGAAAAACAAAAGAGTTGTTTCAAGTTGAAATTTAAATATTACATTTCTTATTTTAATACAAATATGGCATTCCATTTAAAAAAAGTCTGATGTGGCCAGCACAATATCTTCCGTCAATCCTGTGTATTATGCACAAATTCCACACATAAATTTTCTTGCAAAAGATTCTAAATTTTTGGTATTAGGTGGTTTCCTTTCTCGGGAACTGAATTCCATTCTCCTGATAACAAACAAACCACATGAAATAAGAAAATTATGAAATTTTGAATGAAACATTATAACACTTGTCAGTTATGGACATAATTAATTGCTGTCATTTTGACACGGTTCCCCATATCTGCTTGCCAAAGTCGGCAAAGTCATGTCACTGCACGCGCCCTATACATAAATTTTCTTGCAAAAGATCCTATATTTCCAGTAAAGTTATTTATTAAACAAACTATGCAAATTGCACTTGACACTGACATCTTCTTCTTCTTTTTTAGTTTTTCCCATTCGTTAGTGGGTCGCTATTTTTTATTTTCTTCTTCCACTCATTTTTGTTTTGCGTGTCGTCCTCATTCAGTTCCTTTTCTCTCAAGTCTTCTACAATACAGTCTTTTCATCTTATATTTGGTCTTCCTATGTTTCTTCGACCTTTTATTAATATATTCATCTCTCCTCATAACATGTTCAAACCAATGTAATCGTCTCTCTTATATCTAGAAACTTCTAACACTAGAGTTACTTACTTCCCTTATTCTTTCATTGATTTACATTTTCTTGATACTGACATCTGTCAATTTGTATTACCTGAATATATTAACAGTTTCCATAGTTAAGTTAGCATAGCTGGCTGAATTATGAAATTTATATGAAATATATTATCTTTATTCTTCTTTAACTCTATATCTGTTGAATATCAAATATAAAATGAAATCAAATCTTATAGACAATAATATATTCTTTAAGTTATAATAACATTTAACTGAGTTTTTCAAGAAAAACTGTTAAAATCTTCAAATGAGGGTACTTCCGGTTGACCAATTATAACCAAAATTTAATCAAGTGTGCATATGGTTGTAAGGAAAAGGAATACGCAAGAATTGTAATTTTTGGAATTCTAGTATTGGAGATATCGTTGACGAAACCGCGGTCACACACACACACACACATACGCACACACACACACACACACACACACACACACGAACACACACACACACACATATACAGACATCATCGTAAAAATAGTAAAATCGTATTGTAAAGACCCTAAAACGTGCTTATTCAATGAAAACTCACCACCGAATTTTTTGACCAAAGACAATACCTTCCTTACCTATAGGTGACAGAAGATAAAAATGTTATTTTGTGGAATAAGTCGCGATTTGACGATCAAATGTTTTGCCCATTTAACCGTATTTCTATCTCTTCAAATAAGAAAGTTAGCAATGGTGGCCTGCTTATGGCAGACACGCTATACAGTTATTTGCATTTCATTAAATAAATTAATTTCTTCTAAATATTTTATTGTTCTAGTGGCATTGTCGTCATTTAGTATTTCTTTCAGGTTTTATGTATTTAGTGATTATAAGTAATAGAAAAAAAAATGGAAAATGGCTCATATAAAAGTTTTATTATTTTAAATATACTATTTTATGGCAGATGTAGATATTTTTTATAAAGTCAGGTTTATAATATACGACTAACAACTTTTATTTTTTAAATAGTAACCTATAATTCATTTAGTAAAATATAAACCGTCATTTTTTTATCTTTTCCACGAAGTATTAGTTTTTATTTATGTATTTGAAATAAATCGAAATAAATAAGATAATTGAGATATATGGGTAATAATGTTTATTCCAATATTATAGGTGGCTATGTGAAAAAAAAATGTAATAATGTTAATATCAACAAAGTATATATTTGTTGGTTACTTGTTTATTATTACTCCCGTATTAGTTACTTATCTATTAATTTATTACTTATTTTCATATAGCCACCTATAATATTTCAATAAACATTATTGCTCATATTTCAATTATTTTATTTTTACCTTCCGTCACTTTTAGGTAAGGAAGGTATTGTCTTTGGTCAAAAAATTCAATGATGAGTTTTTACTGAATAAGCATGTTTTAGGGTCCCTATAATACGATTTTACCATTTTTACGATGATGTCTGTATGTATGTATGTATGTATGTATGTATGTATGTATGTGTGTGTGTGTGTGTGTGTGTGTGTGTGTGTGTGTGTGTGTGTGTGTGTGTGTGTGTGTGTGTTGTGACGAAGTCACAATTTTTCGTCTCACTATGGGCCTCCACGTTTGCGGTTCATGTCTCATGGCAAGGTCGCCAGCCAGTTGTCATAGCCAAGCGGTCTGCAGGTCACGATGTTTTCGGCGATCCACGGCCTCATAGGCATTCTGAGAGGGGCCATGCACCAGGCATCACGAGGGTGTCTAAGAAACGGGGCGTAAAAATATAATTTGTTCCGCCAACACATGTTTAGAACCTACCAGTCACACGTGGGGAGCATCGCCGTCTGCCGAGCGATGTTACCACAAGCCTTAGGCCGTATGCACCCCTCTGATGGACGCTGAGAACATCACCGCCACAAATCCACCGACAGGGCTCAGAGAAATCCACCACAGGAAACCATTTGACAACTACGAAGCCAGCTGATCACCACTAGCGCTACGTCGGTGAAAAAACGAACTACGGAAAATAAAATGTATTTATTTTGTCAATGTTATTATTTTATATATTATACCTGATTATGTTTAACGTAGAAAAGCTGGAAAATTATATTTTCGTAACATGTTAAAGTCACAAAAAAATAGTTTTCAAACACTGGCCCTCAGCCAATCAGAATCGCCATGAGACCCCGCCTTTAGACCAATCAGAACACCGGCAAAGTTCCCACACCATAAACGCGCGCGTTCAAACCAAACTCAGCCCGAGCTGGGTATAAATACTACGCCACCGGGCCTAGAAGATGATTCTATGCAGCAGCCGTTCCCGGTGCAACATAGAAGTCTGAGAAGGAGTCCACAGTTCCCTGTCGATTCAGCTAAGTCTACAGTCCCCTGTAGCCTTTACGTCCATAGACAACGGGTGGTGAGTTTGCGAGAAATTCAACAGAGTCGAAAGACGCGGAAGTAAATTCAGTTTTGCTTGGCAATAGAGTACATAGCGTTTCAGTCTGTACAGTAAACGTAAATTCAGTTTTGCTTGGCAATAGAGTACATAGCGTTTCAGTCTGTACAGTAAACGTAAATTCAGTTTTATTCAGCTTAGCGTCTCAGTCAGTACAGTAAATGTAAATGCAGTTTTGTTTTGCTATCACAGCGTCTCAGTCAGTACAATAAATAGAAATTCAGTAAATATTGGTATTCATAGTCAGGATAAATCAGAGTACATACAGTAAATGCCTCAGGGCAGCTTTTCCAGTCTTTCTATTTTTCTTTTCATTTTCACATTGTAAATAACACATCAATAAACCTAGTTATAAATAATATAGACATATCTCGTGATTGTGTTCCTTTCCCTGGACCTACGACTAGCTATCCGCACCTCCTATTCCCCCGCAAGTCAGTTTCAGAAAGGCGCCCGAGAACCAGACACCACAGAGGGGGAAAAGCGTCACAGTGTGTGTGTGCGTGTGTGCGTGTGTGTGTGTGTGCGTGCGCGTGCGCGCGCGTGTGTGTGTGTGTGTGTGTGACAAAAGTTCCGGATCCCATAACTTCAATACCACGATTCCAAAAATTATAATTATTTCGTATTCCTCAAGTTTACATCCAGAAGAACAAGTGATTAGATTTTGATTATAATTGGTGAAGCGGAAGTAGACTCATTTGAAGATTTAACAGTTAAATTTGATTTATTGACATTTAATATTATTATAACTTAAAGAATATATTATTCTCTATACGATTTGATTACATTTTATACTTCATATTCAATAGATACAGAGTTAAAGAATTTTAAATAAATTAAATTTTATAATTCAGCCAGCTATGCTAAACATGGAAACTGCTAATATATTCATATAATTCAAATTGAGAGATAAATAAATAAAATAAATATGAATAAAAGTAAATTAATGTGGCAGAGATGAGGATGTTACAATTTTCTAGAAAGATACAAGAAAGACGATTACATTGGTTTGAACATGTCATGAGGAGAAATGAAGAATTATATTTGAACAAGAATGAGTAGTTTAGTAATGGGAGGTTGAAGAAGCAGAGAAAGACCAAAGATAAGATGGAAGGACTGTATTGCGGAAGACTTGAGAGAAAACGAACCGAATGAGAACGACACGCAAAAATATCGACTCCTAACGAATGGGAAAAGCTAAAGAGGAAGAAGATGTCAGTGTCAAGTGCAATTTGAATAGTTTGTTTATGAAATAATTTTACTGGAAATTTAGAATCTTTTCCAAGAAAAATTATGTATGGAATTTATATATTATACACAAGATTGACGGAAGGTATTGTGCTGGCCATAACGGATTTTTTTCTATTTATTTCAAATACCTACATAAATAAAATCTAATACATCGTTGAAAAGATAAAAAAAAATTAGTAATATAATTATAGGTTGCTATTTAAAAAATAAATGTTGTTAGTCGTATATTGTAAACCTGACATTATAAAAAATATCTACATCTGCCATAAAATAATATATTTAAAATAATAAAACTTTTATATGAGCCATTTTCTTCTATTATTTGTAATAGGTACAGAGGTTAAAGGGGAGCGCGTCTTCTCAGACTCAGCCTGTATATACTCGTATAAGTCGTATATATATATACAGTGTTCATTTTAAATGGGCCACCATTGCGACCTCGAGAACTATAAGAGCCACAAAAACGGTTAAATGGGCAAACAATTTCTATTTTACAAGATAAACTTAAAGAACAAAATAAAAAATTCGACCAGTGGGTCTCAAAATACGAGACCCAACTTTTTTATTTTAAATGTGTACATGTATTTTTTATTTACTTATTCCATAGAGAATTTAATTCTGAATTCAACGATATAGTATTATCATACCCTCATATAACAATTTTATTGAGCAAAATGCATATAAAGTTTTATATTAATTTGATTTAAATATGACAATAATTAGAGTGCCATGATTGGAAAAACTGAATACATGTATTTTTTTACCTTCCGTCACCTATAGGTACGGAAGGTATTGTCTTTGGTCAAAAAAATCGGTGGTGAGTTTTCATTGAATAAGCTCGTTTTAGGGTCTTTGCAATACGATTTTACTATTTTTACGATGATGTCTGTATATGTGTGTGTTCATGTGTGTGTGTGTGTGTGTGTGTGTGTGTGTGTGTGTGTATGTGACCGCGGTTTCGTCAACGATATCTCCAATACTAGAATTCCAAAAATTACAATTCTTGCGTATTCCTCTTCCTTACAACCATATGCACACTTGATTAGATTTTGGTTATAATTGGTCAACCGGAAGTACCCTCATTTGAAGATTTTAACAGTTTTTCATGAAAAACTCAGTTAAATGTTATTATAACTTAAAGAATATATTATTGTCTATACGATTTGATTGCATTTTATATTTGATATTCAACAGATATAGAGTTAAAGAAGAATAAACATAATAAATATCATATAAATTTCATAATTCAGCCAGCTATGCTAACTTAACCATGGAAACTGCTAATATATTCAGGTAATTCAAAATGACAGATGTCAGTATCAATAAAATGTAAATCAATGAAAGAATAAGGGAAGTAACTCTAGTGTTAAAAGTTTATAGATATGTATAACAGAGACGATTACATTGGTTTGAACGTGTCATGAGGAGAGATGAATATATTAATAGAAGGTGGAAGAAACATAGGAAGACCAAATATAAGATGAAAAGACTGTATTGTAGAAGACTTGAGAGAAAAGGAACTGAATGAAGACGACACGCAAAACAAAAATGAGTGGAAGAAGAAAATAACAAATAGCGACCCCCTAACGAATGGGAAAAACTAAAGAAGAAGATCTCAGTGTCAAGTGCAATTTCCATAGTTTGTTTATGAAATAAATTTACTGGAAATATAGGATCTTTTGCAAGAAAATTTATGTATAGGGCGCGTGCAGTGACATGACTTTGCCGACTTTGGCAAGCAGATATGGGGACCCGTGTCAAAATGACAGCAATTAATTATGTCCATAACTGACAAGTGTTATAATGTTTCATTCAAAATTTCATAATTTTCTTATTTCATGTGGTTTGTTTGTTATCAGGAGTATGGAATTCTGTTGCCGAGAAAGGGAATCACAATACCAAAAATTTAGAATCTTTTGCAAGAAAATTTATCTATGGAATTTGTACATAATACACAGGATTGGCGGAAGGTATTGTGCTGGCCACATCAGATTTTTTACGTAGAATTAGAGTACTATAAATGAAATAAGTGAATATTTTGTTTTGTTAATTGATCAAAACTGTCAAGTGAAGTTCCAAATGATTTAATTTAATTTAAGAAATGTGTAATTTCACGCACATTGAAAAATTTGAGATGAAATATACATTTTGTCAAGATAAAATTCGCTCGCTGCATTTCATATGTATAGGGAGCTATATCATGAAAGAGTAGTACCCACGCGGAAATATTTCCGGAAACTTGATTTAATATTACGTGGTATAATTTCTGCATGTTGACTTGAGTTTTGCCATTTATTTTTTAATGAAGGAATTAACATTTTAAAATATATTATTTGGACCGATGAAGCAAATTTGGAACCAATAATGGAATGTTTAATTTAAAAAAATAAACATTGGAGTTCCGAAATTCCTATTATCGCAAAATGAAAGTTTTCAAAGAAAATTTTATATAAATGTATGGTGTGCTATTTTGCATGATAGTGTGTTTTTCACATATATGAAGGTGATCGTTTCAACTAACGAACAGAAACCAGATTGTATGGATTTGAATACATGTGCTATATCTGGAATTATGGCAATTGGAGGCGATTTTTCTAATATGCAGGAATTTTTATCGAACTTTGACATTCCGTGCATGAGCAGGAAAAAGTTTGCAGCCGTACATGACACTGTCAGTGATGCATGGCAAAATACAGCCCTAAAAAAAATGGCAGAAGCCGCCGACAAAGAAGCACAGTATGCTAGAGAATTTGGTAATGTGGATGAATATGGTACTCCTCTAGTTACCGTTATTGCTGATGGTTGCTGGTCAAAAAGATCATACGGCACGAACTACAGAGCCTTATCTGGTGCGGCTGCAATCATTGGACATAAATTTAAAGAAGTTCTTTTTATTGGGGTAAAAAATAAATTTTGCATCATTTTTGCAAAGTCTGAAACAATGGGAAAAGATATACCTAAATATCGTTGCTTCAAAAACCCTACTGGTTCGTCAAGTAGTATGGAAGCCGACATTATTACAGAAGGATTCAAATGTAGTGAATCGATGTATGGTGTAAAATATAATAAATTGATTGCAGACGGTGACAGTAGCACCTACAAAAAATTTTTTGATTCACGACCATACAATAATATTACCGTCGAGAAAATAGAATGTCAGAACCACTTGCTTCGACGGTATCGCACAAATTTAAATAAACTTTGTGAAAATTCTTCTTTCAATTTAAAAGCGCGTATAGTAGTAAAAGACCGAATTTTGCGTCTAGGTGCAGCTGTGATAGGGAGTTTAGCACACCGAAAAAATATTAATAATTATGAAGAAAAAATTAAATTATTGAAAAAAGATATAATGAACAGTATAAGGCATACTTTTAGCGAACATACAAACTGCGATAATTATTTTTGCATTAGAAAAGATACAAATTATTACCCTTTTCTGGAACAAAATACGCAGTTATTAAACAATATTTACAAATGCGTCGAAATAATAAGCGACAATGCGCGAAGTTTATTATATGATGTCGACAATAATGCAGTAGAACTATTCAATGCAATTGTTTCAAAATTTGTAGGAGGGAAACGAATAAATTACAGTTCACGGGGTTCATATCAAGCACGTTGCTCAGCAGCAGTTGTGTCTTAACACAAAACGGGTACATTTGGAACTACATAAAAGTATGTATGGAAAGAGCCCTAAGAAATTAATTAAAAAAATTGAAGAAAATAGAGCAGCAAGAGTCTAAAAAATATTATCTATAAAAGGTCCCAGAAAAAAGTTAATAAAAATAAAAAGACCACAACAATGAAATTTACAGATCCAGATTATGGAGACAATTGTGAAAAACCCGATTTACCAAAACATGTATTTGAAGAAAAACGAAAGGTATTTTTAGAAAACTTGAAAAAAACTACTGAAGAAAGGGAACAAATAGAAATGTCTACTCGTCTTCAAAGTGATAGTGGTGAATGGATGGAAATGCGCAGAAATTTGATAACGGCTTCCAATTTTAACAAAATATGTATTCGTAAACCAACTACATCTTGTGCAAATTTAGTTAAAAGTTTGTTGTACAGTTATAAATTAAACAGTATAAAATCAATAAATCACGGCAAAAATCATGAAAAGGACGCAATAAAAAGTTTGGAAATAGAAGAAAATATTAAAGTAAATAGTTGCGGACTCTTTAATCATCCCAAATTTAATTTTCTCGGCGCCACTCCAAATGGAACTGTAGACAAACAAAAAACAGTAGTAGAAGTTAAATGTCCACTATCTGCATTTGGTATGACCATAGAGGATGCTGTCAAAGCCCGAAAAATATGCATGCTTAAATGGAATAATAATAATGTAGAAATTAATAAGCATTCTTCGTAGTTTTACCAGATACAAGGTCAGTTAGAAGTAACACAAAGAGACGAGTGTATTTTTGGAATTTGGGTAGGAGATAATGCACCAATGTATATAACAAAAATTAAAAGAGAAGAAGAATTTTGGAAACAAAATATGGCCAAAAAAACTTGATTTTTTTATATGGATTGCCTTATTCCCGAACTTATTGACCCTCGGTATCTACGAAATGACATTATTAGAGACCGCGATTACATTACATCCGCAGTGCGACAAAAAAAATCGCAGTAAAGCGAGCAAAAAATTAAATTTTTCTACAACTGTCAAAAAAACATGACATTTAAACATCGTTATGGATACGCGAAGTTTGTGATTTTTTACGTGTGAAAAAATAACAATTATTTTTTCACGTGTTGAAAAATATTTTTATTCAAAATTTAACTCAATTAACAAATCATTTTAACAAAATATTACTTATTATAAATGTTTAAATTAATTGTACAGTTGGTACAACTATTCCCTGCATTAATTCCCAACGAAGACAATGCAGATGGTTGGCCGTGGTGAGTATCCCCGCACAAATTTATCTCTTCCTTAGAAGTGGATGGCTGATTTATCTCATTGCATATCTTCTCTTGTGGATGGTTGGCAGTTTAAAGTTTTGTTTGATATGTCAATTTTATTGTTTAAACTGTCTTTTATATATCCCTCTGCTACGGTGGTAGATTTCCATCCTCCGTGGCGTTTAATAGAAGTCATGTCACCTCCTGCATTGGCCAAAAGAGTGACAGAGCTTCTTCGAAAGCAGTAGCCTGTGTACCTCTCAAACATTTCCTTTCCAAGCCATTTTGCAAGCTGGGAATCTCTCCTATTTTGTTGATTCCGACATGTTGATTAACACACTTGCCATTGTTATACTTAAGGAATAATCGACGACTTGAAGCATGTTAGATATACTTACGGTATATCTCAATATATTCTGTATTTGAAACAGTGAAAGTTCGTTCAGAATGAGTTTTCGAATCCGGTATTTTCACAATTAATATAGAGCTTACATCTTCGATATCATCAACTAACTCTTCGCGACGACAGGCGCCACTTATACCCAAAATTAGCACAGTCTGCAATAAAATATCAACAAGTAGGTATTTATCTACTAAAATTAAATGGAAATACTTACCTTCGTCAATAAATGCATTTCATCGTCAGCTTCTTTAATAAATTTAGTTATATCTTCTCTTGTTAAGACTTTTGATTTTTTCCCTCTATACCCAACTGATTTATTTTTTAGATAAGGCACCAATTTTGTAAATTTTCGAAGGTCAATATTTTCCTTCACATTCAAAGTAGCTGTGAGCATGGAAAAGGTTGTCCATAGTGTAGGTGGTTTTAATCTTGTTGACTTTTCTTCTAGATAAGCGAAAACCACGTTTTCTGATACTTTTACCACATTTTTTCCTGTGCACCATTTTCGAAATTCAGTATAAGTATTCTCATACTGACGTCTTGATCTGGCTGGCAATAAATTCGAAATTGCAGCATTTGCAGTTTCGTTTACCTCAGGAGGAGTATCACTATCACTGATCTCGTCACAATCCATCGATATAAGCAAAAATTGATATGTATAGATCGAAACACCGGATCGAAAATACAAATTCGTTGACACTTTATTTATTTATTTATTTGTTTATTCAATATTTGTACGGTCCCTTGGTTACAACACACCAGGCGACTTCATTTTGGTAGCAGATTAATTATATTTTGAATATTTTCCTATAGTTTACTTAAATAAATCTATAATTATTGAATTCTTTTTTTGACAGTTGTAGAAAAAATATTGTTTGCATTTCGTGGGCGAAATTTGTGTTTTTTTGGCGCGTTCGAATGACTTTTTTGCCTCGACCTAACGATCTCGGCTAAAAGTGACCTTCTCACGCGCAACAAAAAAACCCTCATTTCGCCCACTTCATACAAAAATAACTATTTTAATTAAAGATTATTTTTATTGTGTACATAGGTAATATAGGTATTATTGTGTTAAGGTTGTGTCTTGTTTATTTCTTTTGTTTATTTTTATTTTAGAGAGTTGTGAACATTTCCATATCGTTATTTTTATTTCTATGTATAATTTTATTTTTATTTTCGTAGCTGTGAATGCACCTTCAAACTACTAAACTTTTTGTACATAAAAAATTATTATTATATAATATTTATTGTCTTGTCTATGTTAACCTACATTACATGGCATAATATGTGATTAATTTTTTTCTCAAGAAATTAATTATGTGTATATTTCTTTATTTATTTGTTATTATCCTTACTACAATGAATGGAGTAAGTAATTTCATTTTGATCTGTTAAATTAATATATCGGTGTTATTTAAAACGCTACTTACATATTTATTATGAAATAAATATGCTTCTCTGCTAAGTTCTGTCCAACTGCGGCGGATAATAATTACAGATGGTAAATTCAAACTTTTTCAATGGTCTGTACTTCAGTAGGAGTGGCTAAAGTTATACGTCACAATATAAGCCCCCTCATTCGTATTACCTCCAGCACATCCGACCCGTCTCGCAGAAATATTAGGTACCCTTTGCACATCCTGTTAACAGAGTTTTCGCGTTATTTCCAATTAAATAAGATTTTTTAAAACTGACAATGGAGTTGTCACTTTTATCACTACCATGTTACTATATATTATCAATTGTGCATGAAGCAAATTCTTAATTTTGTTTAATTTACTATTAAATTACAAATATATTCTACAAAAATTAACAACCAAGTATGAAGGTGTTTTTTATTCAGAGCGGTTACCTCCGGTTACATGATAACCGCATTTTATTGAGTATCCCGGTTACGTCAAATGTGTAACCGCAGTATGTAGGATGGTTACGTGTCAGGTTACTATAGCTACCCTTTTCTAGCTGTCAAAACGCTGACATTTTAGGAGTTATATTCTATTCCAGTTTTAAGTCGACGAAATTAAAAATGGTGGTATCCAACTGCTGTTGGATTTTATTAAAATATTAAAAAGGTATCATAATGTCATCGAAACTTTGTATATTATATATCTGCTTTCCAAATCTGACTTAACATTGCACATAAAAATGACACGAAATGTCACATGTTATGTACACTGACACTAGTCTGAAATTGCGTAAACTTGTGTCCAATTTCAGCCAATCAGAGAGTTCAAAACTATACCCTATTATATACAATATTGAATTGGTAAGGAGCAACAAAGTATAAGCATTTTTCAGTAAAAGTAAACATGGAATCTATTTTGTATTACATTAATACGCTTTAAATTAAATGTATCATAACTGGGCATATTTTATTCACACCGGTTACCGAGCTTACTGCGCGATTAACGATATGTAACCCGGTTACATGAATAGAAAACGTCTTATATTTAAAATGGATTATAATTTTGCCATTTTAATTGAAAGGCTTGGTTCAGGATTTTTATCCATAATATAAACGAAAAGAACAATAACAAAACTAACGAACTACTAAACTAAAAACTAAGAAAACGCACACAACATAGGGTATATTCCAAAAATAACAAATTTTAACCATGGTTAACCGAAAGTGTTCCAAAAATATCAAAAGATGTAAATTGTGGATTAATGAAACATGGTAACGGTTAAAGTGGTTGCAACCAGCGTAACCATTCTTTTAGCTCGGTTACGCCGGTTACGTATATCTATCCTTTTCTAAAACATAAATAAATGTTGGGTTATATTTACGTATTTACCCAAAACTTCTGCCACACGTGGTAGTCTTTGTTGTGTTTGTACACATTAATGCAATTGTTAGTGTATTAAGGGCCTTGATTTTCGTTATATAAAGAATATATTTTTATTTTACATACATTTTATATGTATACAATATACAGAATTTATATTATTCTTGTATTAAATTACCAAATTGCAAGTAGAAGCTGTAATTCGGCTTCTTTTTTTGGGCGACCTCTTAAGAAAACGGGAGATGTTAAATTGCCTCCATTGAAATTTAATAAAAAATAAAAAGTGTTTCTATTCATCCGGAAATGTGATCGAAATACCTCGTCACTGTAATTATTTCAACATATTCTTCAATTCTAGGTCTCTTCCCTAACAAAAACAAACAATAATTCAATAATATAATAGTTATTTCGCAAAATTAATGATTTTTAACTTGCTTTTTATAGACGGCAAAAACTATGTAACTATTTGCTTTATTTGTTCATCATCACTGCTTTCATCACTACTTGTTAAAAGTAATAAATCCATAAATAAAACGTTTTCGTTCATTGTCCGAAATATTTTAGAGTTGCCGCTACTATCATATGATAGTTATATCTAACGCTTTTGCGACTTTCTTTAAATCAGTTTATTCGGCCCAACAATCAATTGCTCGAAAAGTATCAAACGTCGCTTCTATCGATTCTTGTGTTTTGAATTACATGCCACAATTAACTATTAAAGATACAATGAAGAGTTTAAAAGCTAACTTATCCTCCGGTCCGGACCTTATACCTAGTTTACTTGTCAAGGATTGTGCTCATCCTCTTTCGTCTGCTTTATTTCACATTTTTAATTTATGCATAAAAACTAATACTTTACCCAGTGCATGGAAAAAAACTAATGTTATACCAATATTTAAATCTGACGAAACTCATAATATAATAAATTATCGTCCCATCGCAATACTATCAAATATTAGTAAAGTTTTTGAGAAAATAGTTTATTCTACCATTTATGCTAAAATAAAAAATAAAATTACAGTTTTCCAGCATGGTTTCATGAAAAAGCGTTCAACAGCAACTAACTTAACTCATTTTACCCACACCGTCTCTGATTCTCTTGATACTAAAGGACAAACTGATTGTATTTACACCGATTTTGCTAAAGCATTCGATAGAGTTGACCATGGTTCCCTGATCGACAAACTACATTCCTTTTTCCTTTCCTCTCTTATATCACTCTTGTCTTTCTATCTAACTGATCGTGAGCTTTATGTTCAATATCGGGGCTGTGCATCCAATTCTTATATAGCTACCTCCGGCGTACCACAAGGCTCAAATCCTGGGCCTTTACTCTTTGTATTGTTCATCAATGATGTAGCAAATATTTTGCAATGTAATAAGTTATTGTTTGCTGATGATCTTAAAAATTTCAGTTTTATAAATAGTCTATCTGATTGTAATTTACTTCAATATGATCTGAACAACTTATCTAACTGCTGTTTAAATAACAAACTAGATCTTAATATAAGTAAATGTTCTGTTGTAACTTTTACTAGGTTATTAAATCCAATTAAATATGATTACCACATCAATAATATTATGATATCACGTGAAAACGTCATAAAAGGTCTAGGAATTGTATTTGATAGCAATTTAACTTTTGTAGATCACATTAATTATATTTACACTGCAGCAATTAAAATGGACTTTGTTATTAGAAGTACACGCTCATTTTCGGATATCTCAGCAATATTTGCCTTATATTTTGCTTTTGTTCGCTCCAAACTAGAATACTGCTCCATAATATGGAGGCCAGTATATGAAACACATCAAAATAATTTAGAATCAATACAAAAGAAATTTTTGAAGTACATTTATTATAAAATACATAAAGTATATCCTGATATTCGTTCAATTTTCTAAGCCTTTATACGCGTCGAGAATCAATTTCTATGCACCACTTATCTAAAATCATACATGGCACAATCGATGACACCTTTTCCTTGAGTCTACTTAATTTTCATGTCCCCTCGATCATTACTCGTTCCTCACGTACTTTTTATCTCCCTACAGCACGAACTAATATATTTTTAACTTCCCCCATTAATAAAATGTGTTTACTCTATGATAATAAATACTCAGGAATAGATATCTTCCGTCATGCACCAAACCATTTTCACAATTTGTTTGAAAGCTCTTGAAATCCATTACTAGTGTTCTCTTAATCATCGCACGCTACATTTAGATTTATTATTTTTTGTTTTGTTCTTTTAAATATAAATTGTTTTATACTTTGTATATCCATATATATATATATATATATATATATATAATCTTTCTTCTTATACCCTTTCGGGTGTCGAAGTACTCTTCTTTCTGTTTTTATTCTTCTTTTATTAAATTATGCCAATCTTTTTTCCTTGTTGTAATCTCTCTCGCATCTTTTTTGCATATCTTCTTTTTCTTCAGTATTTCTTCTATTACCGTATCCCATTTTTTCTTCGGTCTTCCAATTTTTCTTTTTCCTGTTACTTTCGTTTGCCATACTTTCTTGACCTGTTTTTCATCGTTCATTCGTATCAAATGGCCCCACCATTGAAGTTGTTTGTTTTCCACTATTTTGTTTATTTCTGTTATTTCTAGTTCTCTTCTTATGTCTTCGTTTCTTTTCTTATCTAATTTCGTTATCCCTTTCACTCTTCTCAAATACTTCATCTCCATAGCTTGGATTTTACTTTTCTGCCTTTTAGAGAGAATCCAGGTTTCGCTTCCGTGAATTAAGGTTGGTAGGAATATTGTTTTATAAGTTGTTATCTTTGTTTTTCGTGAGATATGTTTGTTGTTCAGTATTAGCTTGTTTAGGATGTAGTATAGTTTTGTTGCTGCTTGTATTCTATTGTTTATTTCCATTTCTATTCCTCCTTGATTTTCTATTATGGATCCGAGGTATTTATAGTAGTTTACTTGTTCCAAGAGTTTGTTGTTTATTTGTATGTTGATTGTTTCTTTTTTGTCGCTGATTTTCATAACTTTAGTTTTCTCTATATTTACTGTCATTCCTGCTATTTTTAGTTCCTCCGTCCATATATTTATGTTGTCTTGCAAATCTTTCTGTGACGAAGCAAATATAGCTAGATCGTCCGCAAAAATACATTCCGATATTGTTGTAGGTCGTAATTTTTGGTATCCGATGAACACTTTTTTTGTTTTTGATTTGACTTTCTTCATTATATCTTCCATTAAAGTTATGAAGAGCATAGGGCTTAAACCTCCTCCTTGTCGCAGACCATCGGTAGTTGTGAACTCATCTGATTTTCTGTTTCCTGTTCTCACTATATTAGTTGTGCGACTGTAGATACTTTTCACAGCTCTAAGTAACTGCTGTCCAATTTTCCTTTTTTCCAGGATTTCCCAAATGTATTCCCTTTTTACTTTATCGAACGCTTTTTCTAAGTCTATATAACAAATATAAAGATCTTTTTGGTGTTCTATTGTTTCTTCAACTAGGTTTCGCAAAGTAAATATGTGGTCGTTCGTACAATGCCCTTTTCTGAAGCCGCTTTGTGTTGTTTCTAAAGTGAGTTCTATTTTTCCTCTGAGTCTGTTCTCTAGTATTGCTTCGTATACTTTCTCTACTGCACTTAAGAGCGTAATTCCTCTGTAGTTTGAACATGATCTATTGTCGCCTTTTTTGTGTATAGGTAAGATTATCCCTATTTGCCATTCTTTCGGAATTACGCCTTGTTCCCATATTTTGTTTAGCAGTTCTTTGAGTAGATTGATTCCGCTTTCACCCAGGTATTTTAATTGTTCATTTCTGATGTTGTCGGCGCCTGCTGCTTTCCCTATTTTTAATTTCTTTAATACATATTTTATTTCTTCTGTACTAATTGAGGTTTCTTTGTATTCCGTGTCGGAATTACTTGTCGTCTCTATCTCATTTATCGTTTCCTTATTATCGTTTCGTGTTATTTGTGGGTCAAGATCTTGTAGTAAGGATTTAAAATGTTCTTTCCATCTTTGGATAATATCGTCTTCATTTGTGAGTATGTTACCGTCTTTGTCTTTTATTTGTTGTAGCTGTGCGCTTTTTTCCTTTTTGTTGTTTTTTATTACTTTATAGAAGAGCTTTTGGTTTTGTTTGTAGTTTGTTTCCATGTTGTTTCCGAAAGATTCCCATGACTGGATTTTTGCTTGTTTAACCATAGTTTTGACTTTTACTCTTTGGTCTTTGTAATTGTTGTAATCTTGTTGATTTTTGTTGTTAAGATATTGCTTCCATAATTCTTTTTTCTTTTTAATTTCAGTTCTTAATTCTTCATTCCACCAATTAGTTTGTTTTCTGTTTTTGTTGACTATGGTTATCCCACATGCTTTTGTTGATGCTTCCGTTATTATTTCTTTCACTTTGTTCCACAGTACTTCTACATTTTCGGTTTCGTCTATTACTATTTCTTTGATTTTTGCATCTATTTCTTCCTTATATTTTTGTTTTGTGATTGGATCTTTTAATTTGTATATTCTTATCATCTTCTGTTTCACCAGTTTCGTTTCTACGGGTTTCATTTTTAATTTTTATTTTCGCTCTTACTAAAAAGTGGTCGCTTCCTATCTCGTAACCTCTGAGTACTCGTACTTCAGCTATATTAGTTTTATGTTCTCTGTTTGTTATTATGTAATCAATTATTGATTTTTCATTCCTACTTTGCTCTACTCTTGTATACTTGTGAATCTCTTTATTCCGGAACATCGTGTTTAAGATGACTTTGTATATCCATATCCTGTAATTAGGCAATTGCCCCTGTTGGATATTGTACTCGAATAAATAAATAAAAAATTCAATGATGAGTTTTTAGTGAATAAGTATGTTTTAGGGTCCCTATAATCCGATTTTACCATTTTTACGATGATGTCTGTATGTATGTGTGTGTGTGACGAAAGTTTCGCATAACTTCAATACCACGATTCCAAAATTTATATTTTTCTCATATTTCTCAAGTTTACATCCAGAAGAACAAGTGATTAGATTTTGATTATAAATAATCAAGCGGAAGTACCTACCCTTATTTGAAGATTTTAATAGTTTTTCTTGAAAAAACGCAGTTAAATATCATTTATTGACATTTAACGTTATTATAACTTAAAGAATATATTATTCTCTATACGATTTGATCGCATTTTATACTTCATATTCAATAGATATAGAGTTCAAGAATTATTTAAATGTTTCATAAAATAGCCAGATATGCTAACCATGGAAACTGGTAATATTAATTTATTTGTTTTGTTTACAATCTAAGTTAATAACAATGTCATTAATGACAAGCAAAAATAAAAGGGGTCCTAGATTTGATCCTTGAGACACACCGGACTTAGCTACATAATATCTAGACTTATAACCATTGTATGATACGTACAATTGACGATTATTTAAATAAGACTCAAAAAATTCTACGAGGTTATCATGAAAACCGAAATTATAAAGTTTATTTAATAAGTTAACATGGTTTAGCTTATCAAACTCTTTAGAAAAGTCTGTGTAGACAACGTCTACTTGACCTTTTTTCTCCAAAATTTCTGAGATGTATTGAGTAAAAATACATAAATTGGATGTAGTTGAACGTTGAGGCATAAAACCATGTTGATAGGGAGTAATGTATTGTTTCAATTGCGGAAAAATTTGGTTGTAAATAACAATTTCAAATAATTTCGCGAAGTTACACAATATAGAGATAGGTCGATAATTTTGGACAAGTGATGAATCACCAGACTTTAATACCGGACAGACTTTAGTTAACTTCCAAATATCTGGAAATTGTCTGTTAGAAACGGATTTATTGAATATATAAAGCAACGGAACTAATAAAGCTACAGCGCAGTCCTTAACTAGAAAACTAGGAATTTGATCATATCCTGCTATTGACGTGTTCTTGATCTTATGGCGGGCTTGTAGTAAATCATTCTCTGTAATATTGACATTTACGTTATGTGACATATTTAAATTTAAATTGTTGGACACTGCACATTGACTTGTGTTAGAGACAGGCGAATTTTAATCGTCGTATACACTGCTAAATTATTCGCGGAAAAGTTCTAAAATTTCCTGTGGATTATCTTCGGCTATATCATGTAATTTCATGTTATTAGGAATTCGAGAAGCACCTATTTTGTTCTGTAGAAAAGACCAGAAAAATTTAGGATTAGATGTAACAGAATTTTCAACATCAGAAATATAGTTACTATACGAGGTGTTTATAAATTTTTTAAGAATATACTTAATGTCTTTATATTTGTTATAGAAATAGACAGAATCCGTTTTTTTATACTTCACATAATATTTCGATTTGAGTTTAATGTTATTAATTATTTGCGCGTAAACCACGGAGGATAACTCTTTTTCTGATGTTTGTATACTGGCACACATTTATCAAAAATACCATACATTAGTTCGTAAAATTTATTACAGGCGTCATTAACATTGACGCACTCAATGACTGGAGACCAATCATAATGCAATAAATCTACATAGAGCAATGAAAAGTTAGCTTTTTTAAAGTTATACGACTTAATTTTGTCATTTACATTGAATTTGTTGTTCTTGTTGCATTCAAAAGCTAAATCAATGGATAATGGGGGATGATGTACGTCAATTTTTACAAAAGGCACATCCTCGCGTAAGACTGTAGCTTGTATATTTGTGAAAACAAGGTCAAGTAATCTGTTGTTACAATTAAGAACGTTATTACATTGCTCCAATTCATTGAATGCCTCAAAATTAATCAAATGATCTCTTAACATATCATTAGAATGAGATAGAATATAATTTGGCACATTAAAGTCACCTAATATGACAACATTTTGACCACTAACGCAAAAGTTTTTGAGGTACGAAGTAAGTTTTTCTAATACAACAATGTTAGGAGTTTCGGCAATGTAACATATAAATACAAGAAGAGTACATGTGTCTAAAAAACATTTACAAGCTAACATATCAAATGTAATTAACTCTTTTTGAACAAATCAAGTTGTAAGAGACGTAAAATTTCTGTCTTTCCTTAGAATAAGTAGTATAGGAATCAGGGGAAAATAATTCCGAGTTTCTAATGTCGGGATGTAATTACGATTCAGTTAAAATAATAATGTCATATTCACAATCAGAAACAGAGTAATAAAAATCATGCATTTTATTTTTAATGCTACGAACATTTTGGTAGTAACATTTAATGATGTAATTGCGTGCGCGATGGACTGTTGAAACGTCTATCATAAAAGTCACTATTCTTATTTTGATTTTGAATGATTCGTTTACGGGGAAACCAGAATTTTTTTACTATACACCAATGGGTCACAAATCAGGGTTGAGGAAAGATGAGAATTCATCATGCGGAACCCGTAATTTAAAAGAGGCGTAGTCCCCGTCGTGCTCGATTTTCTCGCACTGGTATTGAAAGTTCTTCCCATTTGATTGGAAGTAAGTGGTAATGTCGGAAGCTGTTACATGTTTATTTGCCATACGGCTAATGTGGATGTAGGAGAATCTTGGTGCGCCAGTCAATTTGCATTTAGTCCCACCCTGTGCAGTTCCAAAAGTGCGCTGTCGGCCTTGTGAGCCACCTGACTGCTTCAAACTACCAGCTGATTTATTTGTTGAATCATGTTCAATAACATTGCCGGCACTTCTCAACGATGTCGATGAACTTTTAAAGTTTTTAGGCACAGATAGTTTACGTGCAGAATTACGGTTTGCGTCGTTAGTTGAGGATCCACTTTGAGTTAGTTTGTCAGCGTAACTCTTAATATCTGGAGTAGTTTTATTGTTGATCAAGTTATTTTGTTGATCAAAAATTGATTTATAAGAAGATAACTCTTCTTTAAGACTTTTTATCTCTGATTTTAAATCATCGATAATTAATTCGAACTTATTTGTAAATTCACAAAGCGCACTATCAACGGCACTTTTTATTTTAGCACTGATATCTTCCAAAAGAACAGAATCACTTCTTTTTGTAGGTGCCATATCAAATGCGAGCGAAGAACAAAACACGTTTACACAGTTGACAGGGTATATTCAGATAATACTAATTGACAGATGTCAGTATCAATAGAACTGTTCAATGAAGTAAGCAGTTCAAGCAAATGCTAGGTAAGCAAACGAGACTTGTTGCTTAGTACACTGAAAGATTTTCTAGCTATATGATGAACTGATATTCACAAATGTCATCGAGAAAGTTATACAGTTGTCAAATATAATATGCTTATTTCTCATATCCCATTTATTGGTCTAGAAATTTATACAAAATGAATTTATAGGTAGGTACAGTTATTTGCAGATAGTGGAATTAATTTTGAACATTTTTTTAGGTCTAAGAAAATATTTCAAAATTAACAATGTTATGAATATTCATCATGTAATTGATATAAACACACCATAATATGAGATAGAAACAGTACAAGTTAAATTCATATATATATATATATATATATATATATATATATATATATATATATATATATATATATATATATATATATATATATATATATTTATATATATTTATATATATATACAGGGTGAATACAAAATAAGAAGTGATTCACATTAAGAGAGATTGGGTAAGCTACTGCTGTAAGCAAAGCTACTGTACACAGACTATTTAAAAAGGAGCATTACAGATCATACCATTTCCAAAATCACCAGGAGTTAGTTATTAACGACACGAGACGAAGAATAAATTTCTGTGAAAGAATGTTTGAAACAATTCAGATTTGCTGCAAAATATACTTTTTACGAACGAAGCAACTTTTTATTTACATGACTAGGTAAATTCACAAAATTGTCGGTATTGGTCCAGGGAAAATCTACATTTGTATCGTAGTACGAGGACTCAACGACCCGACAAAATTAACGTTTGGGCTGGCATAATAGGAACCCACATTATTGGGCCAATTTTTATTAATAGTAATAATTCTTTTCTTTCATTTTTAATTAACGGGAATATTACTGCTCAATATTTAAATATAATGCTTCTGTCAAATTCATCCCCTATGTTTCATTTCAAATGAGACAGGCAATTACATTGCTGTCAATAAAATGTCAAGTCGTAACCATGGATATGACAAATCTCATGTTTCATGTTAAAAAATACTCCCGGTATATATATATATATATATATATATATATATATATATATATATATATATATATATATATATATATACAGGGTGAGTCACCGAAATCGCCGTCTTCGATATCTCCCTTGTCGTTAGAAATACAGCGTAAGTTTATTAACAGAATTTATTTGACTACTCAAGGAGCATAATGTAAAATTATTTTCACATATACAGGGTGTTGCATTACGGCTCGGCGAGAATTGTTTGTCTTTTTTTAAATGGAACAACCTATATATTTTTATATATTTTGAATTGTATTTTATTCGCCTATACGAACATATGAATTTTGTTTTAGTTTTCCACGGCGTTGCCAAGTTATTCCGTTTTTTTTCTAAAAAAGACCGAATACACGTATTGCTTTATAAAGGCTTACTGAAGTTATTTTAATAGTAAGAATTAAGAATTTTCTTTTCTGTATAACTGTAATTATACTCTATGTTCTGACATATTTTTTTTAAAATGTAATTATACAGGCTGTTCAATAAAGCGAATCAAATGTGCTCAATTTCAAATGCCGTAATGCAACACCCTGTATATGTGAAAATAATTTTACATTATGTTCCTTGAGTAGTCGAATAAATTCTGTTAATAAACTTATGCTGTATTTCTAACGACAAGGGAGATATCGAAGACGGCGGTTTCGGTGACTCACCCTGTATATATATATATATATATATATATATATATATATATATATATATATATATATATATATATATATATACCGGGAGTATTTTTTAACATGAAACATGAGATTTGTCATATCCATGGTTACGACTTGACATTTTATTGACAGCAATGTAATTGCCTGTCTCATTTGAAATGAAACATAGGGGATGAATTTGACAGAAGCATTATATTTAAATATTGAGCAGTAATATTCCCGTTAATTAAAAATGAAAGAAAAGAATTATTACTATTAATAAAAAATGGCCCAATAATGTGGGTTCCTATTATGCCAGCCCAAACGTTAATTTTGTCGGGTCGTTGAGTCCTCGTACTACGATACAAATGTAGATTTTCCCTGGACCAATACCGACAATTTTGTGAATTTACCTAGTCATGTAAATAAAAAGTTGCTTCGTTCGTAAAAAGTATATTTTGCAGCAAATCTGAATTGTTTCAAACATTCTTTCACAGAAATTTATTCTTCGTCTCGTGTCGTTAATAACTAACTCCTGGTGATTTTGGAAATGGTATGATCTGTAATGCTCCTTTTTAAATAGTCTGTGTACAGTAGCTTTGCTTACAGCAGTAGCTTACCCAATCTCTCTTAATGTGAATCACTTCTTATTTTGTATTTATATATGTCAGAACTTCATGTTTTTTCTGCGCAGTTAATATATTACAGGATCTATTCCTACTGTTATGTGCAGGCTGGATGCAACCATCTCCTCTAAAGGTATACACTAGTCATAAAATTGTTCCTGCACTTGGTGTAGACCTGTCAGGAAATGAAGCGCGGAACAAGTCCGACACTTGCCTTAAACTTGGATTAAAATTCGAATAATACCACGTAATAATCTGCACCTTCTCTTCCACAGTATGAACCATTGCATTTCAAATTGAATTTTTGACACTGACAGAATAGACAAATGTCAGAATTGTCCCCTTTGTTTCATTTTAAATGAGACAGGCAAATACATTGCTGTCAATGAAATCGTAACCATGGATATGACAAATCCCATGTTTCATGTTAAAAAATACTCACGGTATATATATATATATATATATATATATATATATATATATATATATATATATATATATATATATATATATATATTTTAATACAATAAAAAACAACTTTTTAATAAGTTACTGAAAACAGCCCTACTTACACATTTGTGTATTATAATTTCCCGCCTAAACTATGAATCTGGAGCAATCGGCATTAGTACTAACATATGTGAAATCCGTCACGTGACATATGACCTCTGAGCAATCCGTAGATGTTAATGCCGAACGTACCCACAATATGCGTTAGAACTTCTGCTTAATTTAGTTTGTATTTTATTTACGTACTGAATTACAGGTGAATTAACACATTTTTTGGGTGCTACCTAATTTGCGGACTATAGTATTAAATCGCAACATACTACTTACTTTTGAATAACTGTGGTATACAAAACAGGAAGATGATCGAGATCACTTCCGCAGAGGTTACTTTACTCTTGGTGAATTTTGCGGACTGGCCATTTCGACTGAAGCGAAATACACCAGACTTGAAATCTACGTTGCTCTTATGTTTCTCTTCCCTATACTATTTAATTAAAACTCGAAATCATCTTCAGAAGGTTACTTTACTCTTGGTGAATTTTGCGGACTGGCCTTTTCGACTGAAGCGAAAAACACCAGACTTGAAATCTACGTTGCGCTTATGTTTCACTTCCCTATACTATTTAATTAAAACTCGAAATCATCTTCAGAAGATTACTTTACTTTTGGTGATGATTTCGAGTTTTAATTAAATAGTATAGGGAAGAGAAACATAAGGGCAACGTAGATTTCAAGTCTGGTGTTTTTCGCTTCATTCGAAATGGCCAGTCTGCAAAATTCCCCAAGAGTAAAGTAACCTTCTGAAGATGATTTCGAGTTTGAATTATTGTATATTACAAGGAATCACAAAAGCCATGCAAATTCCATGTTTGATCCCTCTCGTTTTTTTAGCAATGCGGCTAGTCCGCAAAATACACCAGGAGTAAAGTAACCTCTGCGGAGGTGATCTTGATCATCTTCCTGTTTTGTATACCACAGTTATACAAAAGTAACTAGTATGTTGTGATTAAATACTATAGAACCAATACTTATGACCAGTCCGCTTTTTTTTGTGGTCCGCAAAATAGAACTTCCCAAATATGTTACAGGTCTGCCAGAAAACAATTCAAAGTAGTTCGAGATAAAGTAAAAAGTAGAACAATATAAAAACAGGTATAGTGTTCGATGTCATTGAAGCAACAAAAATATTAAAATGCAGATGGACAGGTCAAGTATTAAAAAAAATGACATGTGTTCATATGGTTAAGATCTACTTTCTGGACACCGAGCGCCAACAAAAAAATCTGTTGTGGCCAGCACAATACCTTCCGTCAATCCTGTGTATTATGTATAAATTCTATGCATAAAGTTTCTTACAAAAGATTCTAAATTTCCAGTAAAATTATTTCATAAACAAACTATGCAAATTGCACTTGACACTGACATCTTCTTCTTTTTAGCTTTTGCCATTCTTTACGGGCCGCTATTTATTATTTTCTTCTTTCACTCATTTCTGTTTTGCGTGTCGTTCTTATTCAGTTCCTTTTCTTTCAAGTCTTTCGCAATACAGTCCTTCCATCTTATCTTCCTCTGTTTCTTCAATTACTAAGCAATTCATTCTTCTTCCAATATATTTTTTATCTCTTCTCGTGACATGTTCAAACCAATGTAATCGTCTCTATTGTATCTTTCTATATACAGGGTGTCCCTTAACTTGGTGCACAAACTTTAAGGGCATATAATACTGATCAAAATGAGTAAAAAAAGCTCAGTCAAAATGTGTCCGATCTTTAATAGTTTCCCAGATATAACGCAGTGAAAAATGAGTTTTTACGAGATTTACCTTTGCTATCTCGAAAACTATAAGAATTACGATTTTGATTAATTGAGACTTTTTATTTACCTTTGAGAGGTAATCTTAGATGGCCTTTTGTTATTTTATAAAAATCAAAAGTGAAATGTTGTGGCGACCTTGGTCAATATTTAATTTTCATATAACTACGTAACTATAAGAAATTGAGAAAAATGTTTCATATAAAATTTTATTGTTTTTTATAGTCTTTTTACTGACATAGACAAAATTTTATTCGATCGCTATCTTTGTCAGTTTTTCTTAGATTTTTCGCTTTTCTCGGAAACAGTTGAAGATCATTCCTATGTTGATGAAGCTTTTTTATTAATTTTGGTCAGTACTATATGCCCTTAAAGTTTTTGCTCGAAGTTAAGGGACACCCTGTATATATATATATATATATATATATATATATATATATGTATATATATATATATATATATATATTGCATATTTTGCATAATTTGCATTTCCCGCCATTATATTTTATAAATTAGCAAGACAAGCGAGAAATTTGGCGCTTGGATTGCTTGCAAACAAATCAAGCAAATGCTAGGCCAGCAAAGTCGTTCAACAAATTTTACTTCCGATTGCTTGTTTTCGATACAGTAAGGAATGAAAGAATAACGGAAATAACTCTAGTATTAGAAGTTTCTAGAAAGATACAGGAAACGCGGTAAATTTAAATAAGACAACTTCTGACCACAACAAGTCATACATTTTATAGATTTGCATTATTCTGTGTTTGTCGATGGCAAGTTTTGAATGATATGGTGTTGCACGAAGTAGTCTGTGCATTAAGTAAGCATTATATTTAGTGCGTTGTATAGCTACCCAAAAAAATTGGGTATAAATTATAAAAGGAGGAGAACAGCAGGGTTAAATAAGTTATTTTTGTAAGATTCCATATTGACATTTTATGATCTGATGCATACTTCTCGTGTTATTCGTGGTAGTACATTTAAATAGACATCCGATATTTATAACGAATACTATTGAAAATCGTGCACAGTGTTTGTATTGTATTATATTTTATACTCTTTATTTTATAATAATTATTTGACATACATTTAATTATTTATATATTTTTTTAAATTTTTTTTTCATGGGTGTCTTGACTGATAATATATTCATGGGTGTCTTGAGTGTCAATGTCTATAATGTCAGTGTCACTGTTTACTGTCAATGTCACTGTCTAACACTCCCCCTCACGAAAGACCATTATGCGACCTCATCTTTAATATAGATCAATATTTTTTCTTAATTTTTCTAGTTTCGAGCCGCATAAAGATTTGGTGAAAATGTCAGCTTCCATTTCTTCTGTTCTTTTATATGTCAAGTTTATTTGACCATTTCTTATAGTGTCTCGAATGAAGTGTTCCTTTATGTTGATGTCCTTCGATTTTGAACTAATGATGGGTTTTTTTGTTTAATTTTGAGCAGCTTGATTATCGTTATAAATTGTTATTGTTTCATGTGTTATTCCTAAATCCGTGAATAATTTTTGAAGATGTAAAGCCTCCTTTGCTGCTTCGGTTAGTGCCATATATTCCGCTTCTGCTGTGGATAGCGCCACAGTTCTTTGTTTTCTTGTTTCCCAACTTATTACTCCACTTCCATATTTAAAACAATATCCCGTATATGATCTTCGATCTATTTTGCATGCAGCCCAGTCAGCATCGGCGTATCCTTCTATCGGTTTTCCTGATTTTACAAAATTTAGTGAAATATGTTTTGTACCTTTTAAGTATCGCAATATCCTTTTCGCACATTTCCAATGTTCTTCGTTGTAGCAGTTATTATATTGACTTAAATAACTTACTGCAAACATAATGTCTGGTCTCGTTGCTACCGCTAGGTACATTAGTGATCCGATTAAATTTTGATACGGGAGATTTTTCATTTCCTCTGGATTACTTTTTTTTTCTAATTTTAAATTGGTTTCCATGGGAGTACTTGCTGATTTGCATTTAGTCATATTGATTTTTTTTTGAAAAAATTCTATATATTTTGCTTGATTTAATAGTATTTTTGTTTTTGACATTTTGAATTCTATACCAAGACAATAATTTAGTTTTCCCAAGTCTCTCATTTTAAAAATCTTCATTAGTACTTCTTTTATTTCTTGGTAATATTTTTCGTTTGAATATGCAACAATCAGATCATCCGCGTAAATGGCAATAAGTAGTGTTTCTCCCCCTTTTGACATTTTGTAAATGCATGGATCTGCATTTGATGCTTGGAAACCTAATTCTTGTAATTTATGATCTAGTTTTTTATACCACTGTCTTCCAGCTTGTTTTAACCCATATAATGCTTTCTTTAATTTGCATATTTTCGTATCTCTTGAATTTCTTTAATCTTTCAGCATCTTTTTGGCTTTCTTAAATAATGAAAAGTCTTCTTTTCCACTTTCTTCCATAATTATATCACTTAAATATTTTTCTAGTGACTTTGGTTTCTCCATATAAATATCTTCTTCGATTTCTCCATTTAGAAATGCTGTGCATACATCTAGTTGACTTAAATTTAAATTTTGTTCAACTGCTGTTGCTATTAATGCCCTTATTGTGCTTAATTTTGCTACCGGCGCAAATGTTTCTTGATAATCAATGCCTGGTCTTTGAGAAAAACTTCTGGCTACTAATCGGGCTTTCTTTCTTTCTAATGTTCCATCTGCTTTCAATTTGTTCTTCAAAATCATTTTGCAGCTTACTATATTTGATATGTTTTCTTTTTTGACTATTTCCCAGGTATCATTTATTAAATGTGCTTTTATTTCATCTTTTATAGCATTATCCCATTCTTCTTTTGGTTCATTATTTGCTTCACTTTCTTCTTCACAAAAATACAACTCGTAATCTTGTGTCCATGTTGGAAGTCTTCTTTCTCTTTGGGATCTTCCTTCATTATTTACTGATACTTCTGCATTTTCGTTAAAAAATTCTACCATATCTTCATTAATATCTTGGTTTCCTTTTTCTATATCTCCATTAAAGTTGTCGTTTCTTTCTTCAGTAATGTTTTCATTTCTTTCTTCTATATTTTCATTAATGTTTTCATTTCTGTGTTCATTATTATTTTCTTTATCTTCTTCAAATTCTTCAATTCTTATAATATTCTTTGTTTTAATATCTTGACTTGTTTTATTTTCGTGATACAGTTTATTCATAACTTTTATATCTCGGGTTACTTCTATTTTCTGTTCATTTGGGATCCAAATTCTAAATCCTTTTACTATTTCAGAATATCCCATAAATATTCCTGTTTTAGTTTTTGCAGAAAATTTACCACCTTTTCTGTTTTTGTTCAATATAAATGTTTTCATACCAAAAATGTGAAGATGATTTAATGAAGGTATATGACCAACCCATTTTTCAAATGGTGTTTTATTGTTTATACCTTTTGCTGGACTTCTATTTATTAAATAATTTGCTGTAGCTATAGCTTCTGCCCAGAATCTTTCATGTAAGTTAGCTTCTAATAACAAACATCTTGCTTTTTCAACTAAGCTTCTATTTTTTCTTTCAGCAAGACCGTTTTGTTGCGGTGTATATGGTGCTGATAATCTTCTTTGGATACCATTTCTTTTTAAATATTTTTCAAATTGTTGATTGCAGTATTCTCCTCTACCATTGTCGATTTGTAAAAACTTTATTCTTTTTCCAGTAAAATTAGTTACTTCATTCTTATATTCTTTGAATTTATCGAGAACTTCATATTTGTGTTTTAGGAAATATATTTTACAATATCTGGTGTGCTCATCGATGAAACTGACAAAATATTTTGCTCCCCCTGGAGAAAGAGTTTTGAAAGGTCCACATATATCTGAATGAATAATTTCCAACGGTTCTCTTGTTCTATTTTTTTGTTCTTTTGGAAATGGTTTTCTTGAAAACTTTCCCATAATGCATGTTTCGCAATCACCCAATACTTCTTTATGATTAAAATTTAGTCCTCTTACAGAATTATTCTTCAAAGCTTCTTTTAAATTATTTTCGTTTATGTGTGCCAATTTTTTGTGCCAGTTCATTATATTATCTTCTTTTACTACATTGGCATTTTCTAACTTATTATTTTTTGTATCTTCTTTTAAACTTTTGGAGTTTATATAATATAGTCCATTTGATTTAGTTGCTTGCAAAGTTATTCTTCCCTGTTGATCTTTTACTGTGGCAGTATTCCTTTTGTATAGGACAGTATTTCCTCTTTCAGTTATTTTAGCAACTGATAGTAAATTAGTTGATAAATTTGGTACATACAGTAAATTCCATAAATTAATTTTATCTCCATCTACTTTAATTGTGACTTTTCCAGTTCCTTCTACTTTCGCAGTATAACTATCTGAAGCTAATTTCAAATAACTTGGTTCATTTGATAAATTTTGAAAAAGGCTCTTATTGAAGTGAGAAGTGCAGCCACTATCTAGGCACCATTTAGTTTCATTTGAAGAGTTATTTCCTAGTGATAGGCAAACTGGTTCAATATTATAATTTTTGTTTTCATATTTCATTTTTCTACAGTCATTAGTTTTATGACCCTTTTTGTGACAGATTTGACACTCGTCACTTTTTGAGTAATTATTTTTGTATTGAAAATTACTTGTTTTCTTAAATCCGCGATTCCAATTTTTGTTTCTATTAAAGTTTTTCTTATTCTTGCTATAAAATGCTTCTTGGTCGTTATTATTTTTTCTTGTGTCGTTTTCTTCAATAATTTTAATTTTAAGCTCTTCTGGGAACGGTAAATTATCTCTGGTTTCAATCGCGACTCGAAAATTTTCGAATGAGGATGGTAAACTATAAAGCATAATAATACTTAATAATTCTTCATTTATTATTAAATCCATTTCGGCCAATTTATCTACAATATCTAATAAATTATTTAAATGTTGTCTAACATCATCTGTTTCTTGCATCTTGCATCTTGCATAAAATTATTTGTTTTAACAAGGATGCTTTTCTAGCCGGACCTTTGCTTTGGTATATATTTTTTAAAGTGTCCCAGACTTCTTTTGATGTACTCGTAGTACATTTTTTAACTTGTTTTAGTTCTGATGGTGAAATAATTAGTAGTAGATCCGATCGTGCAAGCAGGTCTTTTTCTTCATATTCTTCTATGGCATTACCATCTTCTTCAGGTTTAATTTTCTTTCCATTAACGTAGTCCCAGAGTCCATTTTTAATTAATACAGCTTCAGCCTGTACTTTCCAGGTGTCGTAGTTATTCCTATTCAGGAGCTCAATACTGTATGTTTTTGACATTCTGGGTCCATAACCTATTGAAAATCGTGCACAGTGTTTGTATTTTATTATATTTTATACTCTGTATTTTATAATAATTATTTGACATACATTTAATTATTTATATATATATATTTTTTTTTTTTCATGGGTGTCTTGACTGAAAATATATTCATGGGTGTCTTGAGTGTCAATGTCTATAATGTCAGTGTCACTGTTTACTGTCAATGTCACTGTCTAACAAATACACCTATCTGGAAATATTATTTGCAAGCTCTGGTCTTTTTTCAAAAGCAAAAGAGGAAATGTGCGGGCAGCAATATAAAAAACCTCATGATAAAAACAAAACCACCTCATGGGATATCAGAATTAAACTATACAGAGTAGAATGCACCTGAATGTAGTTTATTGAAATTTGAAGAAATTGAAAAATTACAAGTTGCCTTATTCAAAAATTTATTCAGTTGGCCAAAACTCACTAGTACTACATAGTACTATTTATCAAAATCAATTATAAGATAAAAAATCATGTAATGTATAATATGAAAGAGAATTTCATTTTAAATTTTCAAACCGCAATATTATGTCTTCAACTGTGTCGGAGAGGTATATAAGAAAGATGAAAATTTGTAGAAAATCGTAGATAAAAATATTTAAAAATCTTCGATAATTCACTTAATTCGATGCCATGACAACTAAAAACTATTATATATAATAAAAGGTAAAGGTATTAGGCTAAGTATTAAATACCCAAGTAATATTGTTTATTTTTTGTGTAATTTTTCTCTTCATAAATTGTTATTTTGGTTAAATATTTTTAACGAAATTTTTTAATTAGTTCATCTTAGGTACAAAATTAAACTATGCTTTTTTTCTACAAAAAACGGCGAGCTGCAACTTTGTTATCATATAAAATTTCGATACGGGCTACCGTTTTCCAGAAAATGGATAAAAACCAAGAAACGCCTTCATTTTTACAAATTTGCTTGATATGTTTTGTTGCAGTATTTTGAGGTTTGTAATATTTTTCCAGTAGCTTACCTGGACATTTTTCTAAATTTTGCAATTGCGAATTTATAATAATGCAAACAAAGCTTTCTTTGCAAAATCGTTTCTACTTATAGAAATTTGATTCCATTCGCGAGATATAGTGATAGAGCTGTGGCCGTCTTTGTACAAGAAAATCAAAACAGTTGAATTACGCCGGATATGGTTGTTTCATATTCACTGTAAAATAAAAATATACCTATTTCATTTAAAATAAAAAAGTTAGAGTTTACCCGCAAGTGCAAGTGCTTCGAAAATGTAAAATATTAATTACAACCTGTATATTCCAATTTAATCTATCACTATTTTTTTTTCTCATCGCACTGCGGTTATTACTTATAGGTATTTATACCAAGTGAGTTAAGATAATGTTTATTCATCAAAAGAAAGTTTAATTCTTTGAGTGAATAAACATTCTTAACTCATGTGGTTTGCACAATGTGTTATACAATTTTGGCGAAATAGTAGTAAAAACCGTTATAATAATTAATTTTTACAAAACAAAAAACTATTCAATTAGTATGCTGTGTATGACAATCGACGTTGATAGACATCAAGTCGTTTATTTATAAATTAAAAACAAGTTTTATTTTCTATCTTTTGTGTCGTGAAAAATAATGAAAACGACTAATCTGTTTGATAAAGACTATGGTGAAAGTGTTATTGTCGTGCCTGATGTTATTTTAAATGCATTATTTGTTGTAGAGTGAGTTAAAATTCTGTGAGAGTGACTTAATTTTTTTTTAATTCACTAGCAAATTAACAGTTACTTATAGTTGTTGCTATAGAGTATATAATGACAGTATAAAAAGTCAAAATTAAATAAAAATTATTTATTTGTGATACATTTGATTGTCAATTACATATAACTTAACATGATACCTTCTATCAATAAGGAAGAACTGTGTTTGTTTTAAAAATGGAATTCTTCGTTTAATGAATAATACAAGTACAAATCAGCAAATCACAGTTGAAATGTTAGTTACTAATTCATATCAAAATTACAAGTAAGATTGAGAATACTAGATGCAATATGACCTTATATAAATTTTGGAAATTTTTTGAAGCAAAGAATAATATGTACTTACTTCAAATAATATCTGAATTTCTACATGTAGCACATAGCTAAGGCTTTCGCATTAATATCTTAAATCCGTTTAAGCAACATCTTGCAATAGTAATTCGGTGTTAGTACTGACGCTCTGATTACAGTAAATTATATATCTAAAAGTGAAATTGAATATGCCTTAATAGTCTTAAAGTCAACCTATCTAGTGGCCCTGAATCTGTACCAAATTTCAATATAAGTTTGTGCAGTACACTCATCGACTTTCTAATCACAACCTATTCATATCAATGTTTTTATATTTCTATTAATGAAGTGCGTTTCTAGTATGAATAAAATTTTCTCCATTTGACAATTTCTCGTGTCTATTATATCATTGTATTTTATATAGATACCTAATTTTTGTTCAGTTATATACAGTAGAATCCGCTTATAATGGACATCCGTGGACCAAGGAAAATAGTCCATCATAGTCGAGTGTTCATGTGAACAGAATAATTACTAATTAAACAAATGTATATTCATGTTATTTCATTGTCATGTTTTTATTAAAAAAAAGGTAACTAGGTACAACATGAAACTATGTACCTACTCGTAAATAGGTATACATAAGCACGAAAATAAAAGCGAAAAACTTATTGTAATACATACATACATATGTACAATACTCGCATTTATTTACCATTACATATTTTGAAAAAAGTCGGTTAGTTTTGTTTGGATCCACGAAAATATAATCTTTATCTAGAAGTTTGAATTTATTAATTGCTCCGCTTGTAATGGGCAAAATAACGAATTTGGGTTCATTATAGGCGAAAGTTTGTTATAATCGAGTTCATTTTAACCGAGGATTTTTCACGTGTTTGCACTGAGACTTTGAAAAAGGGTACATTATAACAGTTTCTATTACAGGCGAGTTCATTATAGGTGGATTGCACTGTATTTTAAAATAAACCTATTTTTAATTAGTAAAATATCTTTCAGAACTTATGATATAAATGAAACAACCTTTTAGATAAAGTTCTGTGTATATTTATTACAAACCAATGATTCGGCAGCAGTAGATATGTTCATATGCTGTCGAAAAATTGGTTGTGTTATAAATGTACACAGAATTTGAACTAAATAAATAAATTCATGATTACATTAATATAGCCCAGTTTTATTATAATAATTATTTTTAAAATCTTATTAATGATCTTAAGTTATTCAGGTTTAATTATTTCTTTCCAAAACATGAAATACTTTGTGAAATGTAATTAAACATAGATATGAAGTATAAAGCATAGAACCATGAAGTGCAAATTCACTGCCCGTGGTAATTATACAATTAGTACATTTATTAAAATATGATGAGAATGTGGTTGCATCGGTATATAAGCCGTGTTTATTTTGCAGAAGGCATCATTTGATCATTGTTCTTCTTTCTAGAAACATGAGGGCATTCGTGATTGCAGCTCTAGTTCTCGCTTGTGGCACTTCTATCCATTGCGGTGGCCATGTGTCCATTTCTTCCAGTGGCGACCATGGAGGCCTTTCCGGAGGCGATATCCATGAAGGCTTAAACGGAGCTGCTGGTGGTTTTGGTGGGATCGGCGGTCTTGGCGGAGGTGGCGGACTTGGAGGAGCAGGCGGACTTGGTGGAGCTGGCGGTCTTGGAGGAGCAAACATCCAAGTCAACACTGTTCAACAACAAGTCCCAGTGCCAGTTCCTCAACCTTACGAAGTCCCTGTTAGTCGCCCAGTACCTGTCCCAATCCCTCAGGCAGTACCTGTTCCCATCCCTCGTCCTGTAGCTGTCCCTGTGAGCGTACCACGTCCAATCACTATCATCCGTCGCTATCCTGTTTATGTTGACAGATACGTGCCTATCCCTATTCCGCAGGTTATCTCTGTACCTCAGCCACAAAGTGTACCAGTACCAGTCAACCAACCCTACAGCGTGTTCGTGGACCAAGCTGTGCCTGTTAGAGTACCAACTCCAGTAGTAATTCCAGTAGCTCAACCAGTGGTAGTTGGAAGTGGAGCAGGCGGTGATGCTGGATTTGGAGGAGGTATTGGAGGAGGCGCTGGAGGAATTGGAGGAGGCGCTGGAGGAATTGGAGGAGGCGCAGGAGGAATTGGAGGCGGACTTGGAGGTCATGGAGACATTGGAGGAGGAGCTGGAGGATATGGTGGACATGGAGACGGTGGATACGGCGAAGACAGTAGTTACAAACATTGATTGTACTCATGCCATTTCATCCCATTTCATACTCATCATTATGTATCCGCACGTGTTTATTATCATCTGTTTTTCTGTTTCTGTGAGTTAATAAAAATAAAATATTTAAAACGTATACGAGTACGATTTTTAATAATGAATTATTTTATAAATTTAGGGAAAATACCTATGCATACTTTTGAGAATTCAAATTTAATTTTACTAATAGGTACCATAAATTGTGAAAATTGATGTTTAAAGGTAGTTAATTTTCGGTACTCGATTAATATTAAAATCTATCGTACTGTATCCAATTTAATAATGAGAGTAGCAAGGTAAGTTTTCAAATGGATTTGTATAAATGAATTGAGAATTTGCTGTCTACACTACCTACACAAATAGACATCATCGTCAAAATATTAAAATTTAATTCTAGGTCAAATGTAACGTGTCAAAATCTTATTATATATCTATATTATTTATTCGTATTCAACAAAGTACATACAAGTATATGATCTTGGTAACAACAAAAGAATAAAATATAGACAATAGTACTCATCCACAGATGTTTCTACATAAATTCTATGCTACCCTTACTTACAGTAGCAGGAAGTAAAATAAATAAGCCGTGAAATTTTTATGAACTCTAAGCCGTTTTTTGGCGTTGAACCAGTTTCGTTATGTTTTCAAAACTATTTCGTACATGACGTCATAAATGTGGGAATCGCTAAAATACTGTGTTTTGAACTAATGACGTATAGGCCAGTCGTCAGGGAGTTCAAATGACGTAAAAACCGTTTTAAATCGGGAAAAAAGGTTTATCTATCATACATACTCATTTATCCACCTCGCGCACCCCCCGGAACACCCCCAATTTAGGGGAAATATCGCTCAAAAAACGGTTTTTTGCCAATATCTCGGTTCTGAGTGGTCTTACGACAAACAATGTCAATATCAAAATTAAAGATAACTAAATTTTCTATCGAAAAGGTTTAGACATACGTAGTATCAATATTATCGAAGCTATAGGCGGAAAAAATCACACGTCGTACCGCATTCGCGCAGCATATTATACTTTTTCCTATATTACCACGCTTTCTTCTTGCTACTACGCCTAGATCTGAGTTAGGGCCTGCCTTTTACGATAGGGTATTATGATTGGCGTGCTTATATTCCGGGTGGAACAGTGGAGGTGGACGATATTATATATTTATATTTATTTTAACCAGTATAGCAAAGATCTCGGTCGATGTTACACGCATTTTGTATAGTACTGAAAGTTTACGTGTGGTTTAAAAGCCGACATGGCGGACTTAAATATTTGTTTTATATGTGAAAAATCTTTATCGGAAGGTGGTACACATAAAGTGAAAGAGAAAGGACTCAAAACATTATCAGAGTGTAGTTTAAAAAGAAAAGACGGTAAGATCGCGCAGCTCAAAGGACTGCGATCTGTGACTATACATGTGAAGTGCCATAAGTCCTATAATAAAGAAAAGAGTATTGCTGCGGCCCTAAAATCAAATAAAAATGTAGCCTCAACCAGCAAACGAACGTCAGGTCTTGATAATTCTTTTGATTTTATAACAAAATGTCTGTTTTGCGCTGAGAATGCGGCAGAGGATTTTTTAAATAAACAAGCAAGGAAACCTCCTAGTAAAGGAGATTCAGTTCATGAGGTACGAACTTTGCCAAGCAAAGATAATATTTTAAGAGCAGCAAAAGCGAGAAATGATCAATGGAGTGCAGATGTCTCATTCCGCATAAGGACTCAAATAGATTTAGTTGCAGCTGAGGCTAGGTACCATCAATCATGCCACAAAAAATTCTTTCGTCCACCTGCTACAGATAGGAAAAGAGGTCGACCTGAAGGTAACGAGATTCAAGCTGTGATTGACCACATTTCTGAACACCTTGAATCAAATCGGGATGAATGTCAGTTTTCGTTGAACGACATACTTCGCGAATATGACGGTTACATTCCACCTTTCAGAACTATCAGCAATAAACTAGAAAGCAAATATGGTGATGATATAATAATTTCCAGAAAGCATAGTAACGAGCCTATTATTAGTTTTCGTGATACCGGTTTTAACAGCGAATTGGTACGAGAATCGCAGAAAAAACGAGAAAGAAGAACGATTGCGAATTGTTAAGGCTGCTGGAGCAATTATATTAGAAGATATTAGATCGCGTTTATATGAAGTGAAAAGTTACCCCGCATCAGATGCTTTTTTAGAAAACGTTGAGAATGATGTACCGGAAACTCTAAATGTACTTCTTCAGACAATTATGTATAAAAACAAGCGCGCAGACAAAAAAAAGTGGACTACCAAGTGCACTGCTATAGCACATGCAATCATAGCTGCAGCCAGATCAAGATCTTTTTTGTCTCCATTACAAATCGGCCTTGCAGCGTTTTTATCCCGAAAATATGGATCCAAAGATCTTCTGCACGTACTATCAGCTTTAGGATTCTGTGCCACTTATGACGAAGCAACACTCTTCGAGATATCTGCACTGATGCATCCTCAAAATACTACCATGACAAACTCATTCTCTCAGTTTGTATGTGATAATGCAGATGTAAACATTGATACTATAGATGGCGCAAATACTTTTCACTCAATGGGGGGAATCCAATGTGTGACACCTGCGACTGCTGTTACCTCGTGCGGAACAATTACAAGATTATCAAAGATACCGAATGCTAATACTGTTGGAGATTTTGGTCATGTTTCAGCACAAATTTTTCAAAAAACTGGCAAATCGGGACTACAGAAAATAATAATAAGCGATTTAAATCAAAAAAATCCAATTGCTAGTGATGTACAGCTGCTACCCAGCAATTTTCTGTGGATCTATGGTAAATGCAAAGGCACACTTTGTATTCCAGGGTGGAATACATTTATGGAACAACTAAGGTCACACGAAATTTATTCGAAGTCGCGGATATTATGTCTTCCGTTTATCAATACTGCTCCGAGTGACTACGATACTATCACTCTTCTCTTAGCTTTAGAGAAATGTAAATCATTAAATCAAGCCAGCTGTTTTATAACGTTTGATCAACCACTTTTTATTAAAGCCCGAGACATAGTAGCCTCACTATCAAAAAAAATCCGAATTCCACGGAATCATTATCAGACTAGGTGGTTTCCACCTATTGATGTCTTTTATGGGCGTGATTGGTTATATTATGGACGGCAGCGGTATAAAAGATTTATTCGGCGTCGTATGTGCAGCTGCGTCCACGGACAAAATCTTAAGTGGGCACGCCTATGCAAGAGCAGTAAGATGCCACATTATGGTTCACTTAGCTTTAGCAAAGATTGTCTTATCACAAGTTAACTTCAGCGATGAAGAACGTAATGCACTTGAGGAAGCGCTTTCTGAAGTTGGCGATTCCACATTATTGCAGAAGCTTGAAGAAGAACTTTTTCGTGGTATGATAGGAAAATTCACTGACAAGCTTAATGAAGTCGAGCAAAATGGACCAACAGCAAAATTATGGATCCAGTATTTTCATATGGTGACATTGATCAAGCAATTTATCCAAGCGAAAAGGACAGGAGACTGGCAATTGCATCTGACATGCATACAAAAAATGTTATCATACTTTCACTCGAGTGGTCATTTTTTGTATGCTAAATCCGCGCACCTCTATTTACAGGACATGCTCGAACTGAAATCTAAACTCATTGCATCGGAGTATGAAAAATTTGTGACCCAGGGTTACTTTACGATTAGGCGCTCCGAAAAGTTCTGGTCTGGGATTTGGTCCGATATGACCATAGAACAAACCCTTATGAGATCAATGAAAAGTACTGGTGGTCTGACACACGGAAGAGGAATAACTGACAGCGTGCTTGCCTAATGGATTCTAGCCATGCCTGCGCTTCTAGATGTTTCTCAAGGAATTGAAGATTATTTTAATGTATCATTTGCGACTACAGAGCAGCACGTAGATTCTAGAACCTCTCGCATAACCAGAGATAACGCAGACATCGAAAAATTAGTTAATTGGCTTACATCACATCCCCCGTTTCTAATTGATGAGAATATCAAGTCAATAAGTACAGGTGTACAAGGTGATAATAAAATTGATTGCCACAATTCATATGAGCTTGGCATGTCTGCAATGTCGAATATTATCGGACAAAACTTTAACGACGTTAAGTTTCAGCGAAAAAAAAAAGAGTAACTCCCCTTAGACCAGCAAATTCTGTGATTAAAATACAAGATGATGTTATTCCAGTTAATTCAACTCTACTGTTCCAAAGAATTTTACTGGCCAAGAAATCGGAAAAAGAATTGCAGCAATACTTTCAGTTTGAACTGGCCCCTTATCCGCCTTCACTTTTCGATGAAGCTGGGATTCGAAAAACTCAAAAATCGAATTTTTATTCTTTATTTTCACCAATCACTGATAAAATTAATTTTGGAAATAAAGTGCACGTCGTAGATGGTGGGTTTTTGCTTCGCCGAGTTGTGTGGCGCCAACAACAAACATTTACTTCTATACTAGCTAGGTACGTAGAGTACGTTCAAAAATATTATACAGCTAACAGCATCATTGTTTTCGACGGGTACCCTACTGATGCACCTGATAAAAGCACAAAATCTGCTGAGCGTCTACGACGAGCTTAAAGAAACGTTTCTGCAACCGTAAATTTTGACGAGTCCATGACAGCGACAATGCCACAAGAGAAGTTTCTTTCAAATGATCAAAATAAAAATCGGCTCATCTCTCTATTACGTGAGAAGCTTACGATTGCAGGTTTCCTTGTTAAACAAGGTGTTGAAGACGCTGATTCTGTTATCATTAATTCGGCGATAGTATATAACCTCACTCACTGACGTAGCTATAGGTTTCTTAAAGGGGGGGTTCTGGTAGGGTTGGATGAAAAATGTATGAAAAAAAATATATGCGCCGCAGGCGACTTTTTGAAAATTTTCAAGGTCAAACGTGTTTTAATGCAATGTAAGATAATATAGAGTTCTCTACAATGAAGCAAATTTAACAAATTCTTAAATATTAAAATCCATATTTTATGACGAAAACGCGTATGTATGCTCCAAAAGCGCATAGTTGACACTTCTACTAGACTTTATGATGCGAGATGGGAGCATAAGCAATAACTACAAAAACAGAAAATACAATGTTGCATTAAATTAAAATATTATATTACTGAGTAGTAGCAATATCATTATTCTATTGAACTGCTCAAAATAAAATTGCGTTCCTCACAAAATACGGGACAATTGGGCGTCGGGACGAACAGTACTTTACGGGACGCTCAAATGTTAGCTAAAATAGGGGACGCCTGGCAATTGTGTTCCCACCGGCATTGCGGCCCCAGGTACATAATCCCCCAATTTTGTAAGAAAGTTATATGCAGCTTAATATCAAACGTAGCAAAATACAACCGATGGGGGGGGGGGTTTAGGGGGTTCATATATACGTCGGTGACCTCACTACGATTCACTACGATTCCGTAATAATTGTTGGCGAAGACGTTGACCTTTTAATCCTTATGACAGGATTATCCGCACTTTGCGGAAACATCTATTTTATGAAACCAGGCAAGGGGAAATCGGAAGACCGGATTTACGCTTCCACCAGTTTTAACTATCCAAAAGAAGTTGCGGATAATATTTTATTCATTCATGCATTCAGTGGATGTGATACAACTTCTGCATTTTTTAGGCATGGCAAAGTGAAATTCGCCAATTTACTACAAAAGTCCACAGAATTACAAAATATTGTGTAATGTTTTAAAAACTCCAATTCTCATCCTGATTTTATAGATATAGCGGGCCAAAAAGTTATCTTAGCCCTTTACGGAGCAGGACCCGATGAGCATTCTTTAAATGAATTCAGGTATAAATGCTTCGTCAAGTCAGTAGCAAAAAATACATGCAACCTTGCATCGTTACCTCCTACTGAGTCTGCTGCACAGCAACACTCTTTCAGAACCTATTACCAAATGCAGCAATGGTACGGAAATACCAAGAATCCTGAAGATTGGGGTTGGATGAAACAGAAATTTGGGATGTATCCTATTCCTACCAAAAAAGAAGCTGCTCCGCAAGAACTGTTAAAAACAATAAGCTGCAAGTGTACAAAAAGCTGAAAAGCTGAATAGTAAAAGAGTTGAGTAGAGTGTGTCGGGTCTTTGACCTCTCTTACTTGTTAAAGTGTTTAAAGTGGTAAATACTGTGAATATTTAGTTAAATCTTAAGTGATAAACTTCTTTATAGTTTCGTATTAATTTTTACACTTGTGCAAAGTACAAAAATCAGTGTGAAAGTAGGATATGGTGAATTTACTTTTTTTCTCGTAAAAAATATAGTTTTTTAAATCTAACTTTTAATTAATATGTGTGCGACGCGCGAATACGCTTGTCTAGTGAAGTGACCTCGAGCAGTCTTTACTTAAAGAAACCAGGGACTATCAAACAATTTACGATGAGCGCGGAACAATTGGATGATGAACCTAAATCATGTTTCAAATGTAAAGTGGAATTTGGTAGTGATAAAATCATAGGGTGCGAAGGATCGTGCAAACATTGGTATCACCTAAAATGTGCACGAATTAAAGAAAAAGATTTTACAATAATAAGTACGTATAAGGGATTCAAATGGTTTTGCGATAATTGTGAAGAGAATTTAAACTTAATAAAAATGGAAGTTAAAAATGCAGTTGCGGTAGCAATTAATAAATGTAATTTAGAAATTGCATCGATGAAGGAAATGTTAATAACTTTAACCAATAAAAAGGTAGATAATGTTGTATTACAAGAGACAACATATGCACAAACTCTGGTAAAAAGCAACCCTGTGGTAGTTATCAAACCGAAGGTGGAACAGAAATGCGAACAAACAAGGAAAGAAATACGAGAAATTATTAAACCATCAGATTTATCAGTAGGAGCAAATTCAATCAAGAATAGTAGAAACGGCGGTATAATAGTATCATGTGAAAAAGAAAAGGATATAAATAAATTAGACAATGAAGTTTCAAAAAAATTGGGACAAAAATATGAAGTTAGGGTGCCTAATTTAAAAAACCCTTTAATAAAAATTGTTGGAGTCACTGAAAGCTTTGAAAATGATCAAATAATTGAATGTTTAAAGAAACAAAATTTAATGATTACAAAAGATTCATTACTGGTCATTAAAAATAAATGGGAGCGTAAAAAGTTATTCAATATAGTAGTGGAAGTAGATCCCAAAACATATACGAATATAATGAAGGAGTCAAGAATAAAAATTGGGTGGGATAGTTGTAAAGTGTATGAAGAATTTAATATTGTTAGGTGCTATAAATGTATGGGATATGGCCACAAAGCAATTAATTGTACAAATAAAATTACATGCAGTAAATGTGGTGAAAATCACAAATATAATGAATGTACTTCTCAGAAGGAAAAGTGTGCAAATTGTATAAAAGCAAATAAAGATTTAAAATTAAATTTGAACACTGGCCACATTGCTTTAGACAACAACTGTGAGGTGTATAAAAGAATCATTAAGAGCCAACAAAACAAAATAAAATATATATAGCAATTAAAGGATATAAAAGGTTCTCATAATATTATTTGTTTAAATGCACAAAGTTATTTAGCTAATAAAAACGAAATAGACATTCTATTAAATACAGAGAGATCAATAATAGTTTGCCTAACAGAAGCAAGAATAACGCCATAAATCGAAGACTCTGAACTTCGTGTAAGAGGATATAATTTGGTGCGGTGTGATTCTACGTCAAGACATACGGGAGGAGTGATACTATTTGTACGGTCAGAATTAAATTTCACAGTGAGTGAAAATTTTAGTGAACAAAATTGTTGGTGGTTACTTTCAATTACCTTTAACTACAATAGTGTAAATTATTTACTAACAGCAGTGTACCGTTCTCCAAGTACTAGTTCAGCGGCCTTCATTTCATTTTTAGACAATTGGTTTACAGAAAAAGAAACTAGTAATAAAACAATTCTCCTAGTGGGTGATATTAACATAGACTGGATGGATAAACAAAATTTTTACACTAATAAAATTAAAAGTGTGATAGATACAAATGGATATAAACAATTGGTTAACAAACCAACACGTATTACAAATACATCTCGAACTTTAGTGGATTATGTAATATCTAATGATTTTAGTGTATGTTGTAATGTTAAAGAAACTCCAAAAATAACAGATCATAGTCTGCTTTATATTACATTACCAGGCATTGAGAATGTAAATAAAAATGTAACAAATATACATAAAAACATAGATACTAATTTATTCGCCGAAAGTCTTATAAAATGCAACTGGAAATATGAGGTAACAGATATTACTCAATATTTTGATAATTTGTACAATAATTTAAAAATGAGCTATTCAACTAGTACACAAAATATAACTAAAAGTTACAAATATAACAAAGGTTGGTTTAATATTACAGTAAAAAATTCAATAATGGAAAGAGATTTGGCATACAAACGTTTTACTTTTTAATTGTAATGTAGATTGGAATGTATATAAAAATAAAAGAAATATTGTAAGTAAAATAATTAAAGAAGAGAAACAAAGGTATTATTGGAACAAAATAGATATGTGTAAAGGAAATTCTAAGGAAATGTGGAAAACATTAAAAGGTTTAACATCTATAAATAACAAAGACAGCAATATAAAATCGGTTATATGCAATAACATTAATTACGCTAATATATCTGAAATGGTTAATGTATTTAATAGATATTTTGTTAGTAGTGTTAAGGCTATTGTTCAATCTATTCCAGTGGACTATAATATTAATTCAAAAAAGTTAGAGATTTCGTGTTCTACAAACTTTAGTTCTTTCTCATCTATTGATATACACGAATTAAAAAACATAGTTTTCTCTCTCAATAATTCAGGTAGCAGTGATGAAATACATTCAAAAATTTTTAAAGATTATTTCACATATTTGGTTACCCAATATTAAATTATATAAATATGTCCTTAAACTCAGGTATTGTACCAGACAAATTAAAACATTCTGTTGTTATTCCTATACAAAAAGTAAAGGGAACTGTTAATGTCGAAGAATTTAGGCCAGTTAATATGCTACCCACTATTGAAAAAATTCTTGAAATAGTAGTGTATAAGCAAATCTTAAAATATTTGAATGACAATAATATTATAGTCCCTGAACAGTCTGGTTTTAGAGCAGATCACTCTTGTGAAACTGCACTCAATTTCCTGTTAAATGAATGGAAATTATCAATAGATGATGGAAAAATAATATGTGCTGTTTTCCTTGATTTAAAGAGAGCTTTTGAAACTATAGATCGGGATATTTTAATTGAAAAATTAAATAAATATGGCATTAAAGATAAAGCTTTAGACTGGATTCAAAACTACTTACTGGAAAGAACACAAAGTGTCAAACTTAATAATATTTATTCTGATAAAGTAAGTATTGATGTAGGAGTGCCACAAGGAAGTGTTTTACGACCACTGCTTTTTCTGTTATACATAAATGATCTACCAAATGTTTTAAAATATTGTAAAATACATTTATTTGCTGATGACACTCTCATTTATATAGAAGGAAAAGAAATTAATAATGTTATTATGCACATTAATGAAGAATTGGAACATGTCACAAGTTGGTTAAATAACAATAAACTTAAATTAAACATTAATAAAACCAAAGCAATGTACATATTTCCATCTCAGAAAATTGTTGAAAGTAATATTAAGATTATGATGAATTCCTATGAACTAGAAATGGTAACAGAAATAAAATACTTAGGGATCATAATAGATAATAAACTAAAGTTTGACAAGCATGTTGAATATTCTTGCAAAAAAATTTCCAAAAAAATAAATTATTTATCAAGAATTTCAAAAGACTTATCTGCTTGGAGTAAAATTACAATTTACAATACTATTATCCTACCGCATTTTAGTTACTGTTCCACGATTTTGTTTATGTGCAATAAAACAGAAATAGACAAATTACAAAAGCTTCAAAATAGAGCTATGAGAATCATCCTGAAATGTAGTAAATATACTAATATTGAAACTATGTTAGATTCCTTAGGATGGCTATGTATTAAAAACTTTGTGGAATATAATGTTTTAATATTTATATACAAAATGTTAAATAATATGTTACCACAATATCTCACTAAAAATATTACTTTTGTGAATGATATACATAATTATGATACGCGCAGTGCTAATATGTTATATGTGTGTAAAACAAACAAAGTAAGAACTAGTATGTCTATATTTCATAAAGGTTTAATATTGTATAATAAATTACCTTGTATTGCCAAAGAGGCAAAAACAGTACGAGAATTTAAATTTAAGGTAAAAGAATTATTCTAAATATTTATATGTAATTTATCACGATACCATCTTTAATACGCATGTATTCTTGTAATATTTTGTATTTTTGTATTATTGTAGCGCAATGCTGTTAATAAAGAATTATTATTATTATTAAAGCCGCATGCAGTTGTAGAAAAGCCGGACTAAGATGTTCCATAATTTGTTCCGGATGTGAAGGTCAATCGTGTACAAATGTTGAGATCTATGTAGACGACTTAGACCAATCCGAAGACAGCGATGATCAATTATTAAATGTTTTGTCAAACGAAGACACGGCTAAATCTCTCAAAAACAATGCAGGTGATAGCGATTCCGACACACAGTTTAATTGAAGCCAGGGACCGTTTTGGACCGTCAACTTCAAAAATAACTAAATAAATATAATAACATTGGTAGTAGAATAATTAAATAAAAGAGTGGATTAGGTCTATTGGGGACACCACTTAAAAAAAAACGCGCCAAACGCTCTACCGCAAGGTGGCGTGGAAACGAGCGCATAATTGTTGTGAACGCCGATAGTTTATATATTTGTAGTTTGAAAATTTACAATAAATATATACACCCAGACTTTAATAGTGATAATTAAGCGTGGTAGCAAGTACAGAGCGTGGTAATGCAGAAAAGTGTAGATATAGTGCGTCAATCCGATACGACAGGCGGTTTCCCCCAACTGTATGAGTATGTCTAAAAGAGGCCTACAATAAACCGATTCCAATAGTTAAATCTTTTTCCCGATTTAAAACGATGTTAAACTCCCTGACGACTGGCCTAGTATAAATTTCAATGTGTCAAATGTAAAATGGACGTTTAAGTGAGTTTGAATTTATGGTGTACATAAAAAGTATTCAAAACACTGTGTTTAATATAAACTGGTTCCTTGGCTGCACTTTATTGTTATTTTCTAACAAGTAAACTCTGTATTTTTATATTTATTTATACGTACAAACGTTTTAATTTTCTCAAATAATGGAGCATTCAGAATTATTATGTTTTAAATTAGTACAGAATTATTTATAAACGTTTATCAGTGTTCCGTGTACTCGAGGTTTACCCCCTCTAAGAAATAATTCGAAACTGTTTCAAACCAGCCCAGCGGATCGGTTTGAAAACATACGAAACTGTTTCAACCAATTTCGTCTCTGACGTCACCGTTGCGTCGCCAAAATGTAATGGTTTGAAACACTACGAAATAGTTTCAAACCAATGCATCGCCAAAAAAACACCTCTAGCAACAGAAGCCGAAGGTAAGAAACATTTTGAAATCTTATATTCCTACTCTATTTTAATCATGGGAAGAACCCAGTAGATTTTGGAGTCAAATGGAAAACCAACATAGATTTTCTTGTTATAAAAATATTCTTGTCTTAAACATAATTTTTGCCCGATTTATGTTATATATACATGTATGTATTGCACCTAATTATTGCAATAAACGGCGTCTGTTTTGATAATGCGTCCACCAATAAAAGGCAGACGTTGTTATTTTAAAAATAAGTAATGTTTATACTTACACTGTGCAAGAAACAATTTGTTATTTATAAGGCAGTCGGTCAGTACCAAAATATTAACCTATTTTTTTTTTAAATTGTAAGCTTGTCTGCTCGATAAATGCGATTGTCTGCTGACGTTTACTTTTCACAATTTGGTTATATGTATAATCAATTAATTTTCTGTGAAAAAATAAATTTGGTATTTTATAAGGAAGTTATCGGCGTTTTTTTTAAACATTTTTAAAGCAGACTGCTTCAAAAATGCGACCCCGTGAAGCGGCAGACGTATATATTTTAGACAAAGGACATTACTCTGTCCATTTTGGCGTTTACTGTATTACTTGTATTAATGAGACTCTTAGAACTCGATTTTGAACCTTTTTTGAAAATTATAGCGGGTGAAGGCGACCAGTTATGGTCTTTTAGACGAGACAGTACTATAAACTCACAATGTCAAACCTTTGGTATCTTATGAGTCATTTCATTTTACTCCCAACTGTTGGTCTAATAAGATATTTTTGGAACAATGGAAACCACGATTGGGTTAGTCAAAAAGGTATCATCATCACTCCCTTTATCCGTAATTAGTTTATGTAACGCTCTTAAAAATCATGGAGAAAGGTGGAAAAGCATAAAAAATTATTCCAAACAAGAAATTGTAAATGCGTCACTTTCAGAGTTCGGGTCGTGTTTCCATGAAATAAACCTTGAGCATTTTGCATTCGCACTTTAAGCGAAGAGATCAATGGTGAAATTCCCAAATTCAATCTTTATTTTTGAGAATGCCCAATCCACCAATTCCCAGTCTATTGCTTGTGAAAACAACCGCGATTGCTTATCAGCTTTAACATTATTCTCTGAATTTCTGTAAGGAGCAAATATCCAAATATTTCTCTCGTCGCACCACTGCCAAATGTTTTTACAGGCTTTCGTTAGCTCTGGATATTTAATACTCCCCATCTTGTTGATATAAGCAATCGTAATTGTATTGTAAATGCGCTATAAAATTTCGCATAATATAACATTTTTTGCAAAAGATCTAATCCCATTAAAAGCTGCTTTAAATTCCATTAAATTTATGTGTTTCTTTTGATCTTTTGTATTCCACCAACCATTAGTCATTCCTCCAATATAATACATCCTCCATCCTGATAGTGACCCGTCCGTAAAAATTTCGAGTTTATAATTATGAAGCCTAATTGGGTTATTTATTTTATTAATATTGTTTTTCCACCAATCAAGCTCTCTTTTTATTTTGTCAGAAATAAACATTTTTGCATCAAAATTATCCTTTGCTCTAGTTAATGCTAGAAACTTTTCTCTTTCTAAGAGTTTTGTATAAAGCCAGTCGTATTTTATAGCTGGACGCGCTGCTATCAGAATTTCTACGAAATGGGTGATTTCTCTAATTTTGCAGGACTCTTTCTTCTGTACTTCCGTTACTAAACTTTTAATCTTTTCTCTTTTATGGGTTCAACAACAAAATCAATACTGTTTAAAATGAACCCTAAAAAATAATTAATTGGCTTGGTTTCAAATGGCATGTGTCATAATTAATAATAAATCCTAGGGATTCTAACAAGTTTCTAGTTAATTCAATATTTTTGAAACATTTTTCTTCCGTCTCCCCGATCATCAAAATGTCATCCAAATAAAATACAGACATCATCCCTTGTGATCTCAAAAAATGTTACTGGTTTTAATAATGTCGTAAAAACTTGTGGGGCGGCACACAAACCGAATGGTAAACAATTAAACTGATAAAGTTTACTCTGGAAAGAAAAATGTAAATAATTATTTTTTTTTCGATCGGACGAAAACTGACACGTTTCCGGTGTTTTCGAACCAAAAAGTGCATTGTTCCGGTATTTTAGTGTAGTTGCTAGGCAACGAAAAATAACAGTCCGGGCATATTTTTTCCGGCGCGTGACAAAGTATTCCCGGACGTACGCAGTTCATTGTTTTCCGTCAATAAAAGTTTAAACAATCGAATAAAAACATTAAGATAAAATGTAATTTTATTTATTTATTACAAGTAATATTTATATTTATCGTACAATTGGTACAATTACTAATCATTGGTGGATTATTATTTGCATATGCTACCGTTGTTGAGGAATTGCTGGTAATTTTTGTTTGCAGTATTTGCTTCTGTGTGCGTATTATTTACTGCATCCAAAATTCTATTAGCAACTTCATTTTTATTGCTAATGAATTCTTCTATGTACCCTTCAGCAACTGTCTCAGATTTCCACCCACCATGTCTTTTTAGACATGTCAAATTTGCTCTACTATCAACCAAAATTGTGGTAGATGATCGCCGAAAACAATGGCCTGTGTATTCTTTTGCATTCGGTAATTTTAGAAACGTGGCAACAATTTCCGGCATTTTACCAAACTGATGCAAACCAATTACTTGTTTTCTACCTTTACCATTTGCAAATTTGAAAAAAAAACGGGTATTGTTGTAATCTTTCGGACGAAAAGCAGTATATTGTCTATATATTTCTAAATATGTTTCGTTTATGATAAATGATCGTGGTTTATTTGTCTTATTATTTGGAATTCGTACTAAAAGCTTGGATCCCATATCTTCAATATCATTAATTTCCATACGTGTTAGCTCTTCTCGACGACATACACCAGCAATTCCAAAAATTAAGGCAACCTATAAAAACATCACTTATCTGTTAATTTTGCACCTTTAGATAACTTACTTTAGTCGTCAAAAAGATGTCGTCTGGAGCTTCCATAATGAATTTCTGGATTTGTTCCTTGGATAAAATCTTTGATATTTTTGGTTTGTAACCGTCAGATTTACGTTTCAGGAAAGCACGTAGTTTTAAATACTTCGTTTTATGTCAATATTATATTTAATACTTAATGTCGATCTCAACATTGAGTAATTAGATCATAATGTCGAAGATTTTACTTTCATAGATAATTCCGCGAAGTACGCATTGACAACATTTTCAGAAAATGATTCTATGTGTTTCACTTCACGAAGATCCATGAACCGTTTATATGCCTTTTCATGTTTCTCAATTGATTTTTGTGGAAGCAAATTCACTGTCACCTAATTAGCCTTCAGTACATCTGGTGGTGTGATATAGATAAATCACTATCACTAGCCATATCTCGTAATTTAAACACAAAATCTGATATTTTTCAAATATATTTTGACTTTTATGAAAATAAATAAACAAACCATAGTTACGCTATCCTCAGATATTTTTATCAAAACAACTCAATAATCTTATGTTTTGTTTGTTGTCTGACATTTATAAATGAAATATAAAATAACTAATTATTGAATATAAACCGATCAAAAAAAAAATGTATGTGTACCACGTAGGAAAAGTGACTCCCCGGACTCCTGGTGTTGCTGGCGTCGCCTACGGCTCGCCCTGCAATCTCCACCATCGTCCGGGAATATATCACTTTTCCTACTAGATACACAATATACTATTACGGTCATCATGAATAGGTATTAAGAAGTAAGAGTCCTGCATATCTATTGTTGCCATATAACAGTTTTTAGACAACTTTAAGTCTTCGATTTTAAAATGCTCAGAAAATAAAAATTTGTTTAAATTTAATATGAACCTTTTATTCGGATTATCAACTAAAAAATATGTTGATAAATATTGTCCTTTGTAAGGTTTACAAAGTGACACTGCTTGTTTTTATACAAGCTTTTCAGTACAATACTTTAATTTTTTGTTGAAAAAAGTAGGTTCTTTAGGGACACTTTTTTGATTTTTTTGATATGTTAACAGTGTCCATTCATTAAAAAGGTGTTTCAATTTTCCAGCTATTTCATTTACCTTTCTTTGCGATAGTACTTGTTGATTTTCGTTCTTTGGTAGGTCTCATCGGTAAGTCTTGTGAATTTTAAATCTCTGGAAAACGGTATCTTTGTTTGATATTGTATGTTTTGTTTCGAGATTAATTTTCCAAAATTTTGTAATGCTTTAATCGTTTTCAATCGCTCTGAAAAATCTATACCAAACAGAAGGGAATCAATAATACTGTTGTCTGCAATCGATTTTACTATCAGATCCAGGGCTGGTGTTATGAAGAAGCGTCTTGATAATGAGAGATGATGGTGTAAGTCGGTTAATATTTGTCCAGCTCCAGCGTCACCTAAAAAACCGAGAACTTTTGTGGTAAAATTATCTTCATTTTTATTTTTTTCATCTTTGCCCTGTTTCTCTAGAATTTCTGTTATAGCTCTACCATTCAGTCCCGCGTCTAAATGACTGCGTGAAAACCCTGTAATTATCCTTCTTAATTGCTAAATGTCCCAAAGCGGCCTTGATATCAGGGTTTAAGGCGGGGGCTTTTGTTAAAAAGTTTTCTAGGGTAGTGTATTTTTTAATTAATTCCAGCGCTGCTTCTTTGGGTAACCCTTTTGACAAATTTTTAGACCGTATTTTAGCTAAATTTCCATGCAACGCTAGTTCTTTATCCTCAGTTTCTAAATCATCGCCAAGTAATTTAAGGGTCTCTTTGTCTAATCTAGTGTCTTGAGTCTTACAGGTTAATATACCATTACTAGACTCAGAATCACGTAAGGTATATTCACTTGAGTAAGAAGAACTAGAACAACGGTGTTTTTTTCTTTTGCGAGAGTTTCTGCGGTTACGGCGAGCAACCCTTTGATGACGGTTTTTCTTAAACTCGACCTCTTTACATTGTTTATCCGGACGTTTTTTACCTTCCGTCACCTCAAGGGAAGGAAGGTATTGTCTTTGGTCAAAAAATTCAATGATGAATTTTAAAGAATAAGCATGTTTTAGGGTCCCTATAATACGATTTTACCATTTTAACGATGATATATATATATATATATATATATATATATATATATATATATATATATATATATATATATATGTGTGTGTGTGTGTGTGTGTGTGTCTGTGTGTGTGTGATAAAAGTTCCGGATCCCATAACTTCAATACCACGATTCCAAAAATTATATTTTTTTCGTATTCCTCAAGTTTACATCCAGAAGAACAACTGATTAGATTTTGGTTATAATTGGTGAATCGGTAGTAGCCTCATTTGAAGATTTAACAGTTAAGTTTGATTTATTGACATTTAACGTTATTATAACTTAAAGAATATATTATTCTCTATACGATTTGATTACATTTTATACTTCATATTCAATGGATACAGAGTTAAAAAATTTAAAGAAATTAAATTTTATAATTTAGCCAGCTATGCTAAACATGGAAACTACTAATATATTCATATAATTCAAATTGGCAGATGTCAGTACCAATAAAAATAAATTAATGTGGCAGAGATGAGGATGTTAGTAGATATTGGGGAAGATACGGAAAGACACGGTAAGAAAATAACTCTAGTGTTAGAAGTTTCTAGAAAGATACAAGAAAGACGATTACATTGGTTTGAACATGTCATGAGGAGAAATGAAGAATTATATTTGAACAAGAATGAGTAGTTTCTTAATAGGAGGTTGAAGAAACAGAGACCAAAGATAAGATGAAAGGACTGTATTGCGGAAGACTTGAGAGAAAAAGAAATGAATGAGAACGACAGCAAAAATAGGGACCCTAAACGAATGAGAAAGGCTAAACAGGAAGAAGATGTCAGTGTCAAGTTCAATTTGAATAGTTTGTTTATGGAATAATTTTACTGGAAATTTAGAATCTTTTGCAAGAAAAATTATGTATGGATTTTTTACATTATACACAGAATTGATGGAAGGTATTGTGCTGGCCACAACAGATTTTTTTTTTGGAACACGACGCTCGACCGTGATGTCGATAACGCTCATCGTCCGAGCTTGAATGTGACGCACCTCGTGGGCTACGCTCTCCATTCGTACTCTGATGACAATACACTCGAATCCGATTCTGTCAAACTTGATGAGGATATATATTTTTTTGATCTACCTTGGGCCAGCCGGAGACGCTTTCCTCTTCATAATCTCAGTTTTTCTTTTCGTACAAACTTCGAAGTTTAATCTTCTTGTATTCTTACTTTCACTCTTCTCCAACAAAAGAAAGTCAAGAATACCTGTATATTTTTCTAAATAGCAACTTAAAACTATTTAAAAACGTAAAAAAAGAATACAATTTTGCTGCGTGATGGGTCTTGGATCGCACAAAATTAGCGTAGTGACGAGTGGCGGTACTGCACGGGAGCTGTTGGAGACACAAGCGCTTGGGCGCCTCGCGTAACGGCGCGCAAATTTGAAATAAATTCTTTAAAATTATGTGATTGGATCAAGAAACGAAGCATTACTACATATGATCTAGAAGACGAGGCAGCGAAATATAATTGGAGTCACATAAATTGATCTTTTTTCAACACTTATAAAATATATAAATATATTAAAATAACTCCCGTGGACAATAATTAAAAATATGCATGGATAATAAGCAATTTACTAAGATAATTCATAAAAAACCACTGGTAACCTATGTCATTCACCAATATCTTTCACTTTCATACGAATGCATTTATTCGGGCGTGGCATCATAAATTTAAACAGATGTTATTTAGTTTACTTCCGTTGTTTTTTTTTGTTGTTATTTTCTGCATTCATATACTTGAAAATGGATTCCGTATTTAAAAATCTGATGTGACCAGCACAATACCTCCCGCCATTTAATTTTTTAAATACATACCTACAGTCCAGCTGTTCTTACGTAACAGTCGCCGCTGAGAGGCAAAGTATTCGTGGGGAAAAGAGATAGGTAGCACGCGCGAGAAATATGAGCACACTCCGATATATAAATTTTTGTTAAAAATAAATTTTGTTTCTTTACACATTACATACAAAATTACCAGCACGCTATTTACTACATACTGATGTAGCATGAGACTGAAATTTAACATATATTACTTGTGATGAGGTAACAATTAATAAACGAAAAATACATTATAATGAAAAATATAGGTTTATTATAAAATATTAATATAAAAAATATACAATACACGAAATATATAATAAAATAAATACCATATGAAAAATTATAACAATTTTACATTCTAATAATCGTCATCTTACCTGTCAGTGGTTTCTTCGTCAATATTTGTATTTAGTGTTGTAATGAAATGGTCAATTACTTCATCAATATTACCTTCTCTAGCGAGAAATTCTTCTTCAATTTGTTTTGCATGATCGCAACGCGAATGCCACTCCTCTTTACAAAAAGTAAATTCTTGACACAATTTTGTCACCTCGTCTAATCTGAATGTGGTATTTCTTTTGGCAACATATTGTTTAAGAGTTGGCAAAACCAACTCTATTGCATAATTTGCAAAAGAGGATCATAGTGTTATATTTTTGCCTTATAATAAAAAATAGCATTTATTGATTAACAGAAAACACAAGTTGCTTTAATTTTTACCCCTCGCTAAGAGAGGTATTGTATTCATGCTAAAAATCGCATATCCAGATTTTATTGAATAAGCACGTTTTAAGGTCCCTACAATCCGATTTTAACATTTTTACGATGATGTCTGTGTGTGTGTGTGTGTGGATGTGTGTGTGTATGTGTGTGTGTGTGTGGGATGTTGGAAGGACGGTTACTCAAAAACTATAAGACTTTGCTAATATGGTTACTACAATAAAAAAGTACAATAATAGGAGTACATACAAACAAAATTGGTACAATAAAGCCTGTACAGAGCAAAAACAGATTGTGAGAAACTGTTACAGGAATTTTCGTGCAACTAATTTCAAAAACGAAACTAGAGAACAATACTTAGATAGTAAAAAAAATATAGACAGCTCATTACTAACTCAAAAATAGAATACTTTAATAGCTTACGATTAAAACTAGTTAACTAAAAAAATCGGAATAACTTTTGGAAAGCTATAAAACCTTTTCGATATAATAACCTTTCCTTTGCCAATAATATCGCAATAAATGATTGGGAAAATTATTTACAGAGCTTATACCCACAAAACTCAACAAGATTTACTTCAAATTTTTATGGTGCACGACATCCTACTCTAGATAACCCAGTAACATTCAACGAATTACTACTTGCTATACAAAGATTAAAGCTTAACAAAAGTCCTGGTAAAGATCAAATTGCAAATGAATTTTTTAAAAATCTCCCACTTCCTTGGAAATTATTTCTGCTAAATTTGTATAATAAAATATTAACCTCTGCACAGGTTCCAAAAGATTGGGGCAAAATAATTCTTTTCATGCTTTACAAAAAAGGAATGGTAACTGACCCAAGTAACTATCGTAGAATATCGCTCATAAATAACATAGTAAAAATATTTACATCAATATTAAGCAGCAGAATTCTAAATTGGGCAGAAACAAATAATATTCTGCCAGAAACTCAAGCAGGCTTTCGAAAACATCGGGGATGCACGGAACAACTCTTTACCTTAAATAGTTTAATAGCAATAAATACCAGACATTCAAACAGAAAACTTTTAGTCGCTTTTTTACCTCTCGCTAAGAGAGGTATTGCATTCATGCTAAAAATCGCATATCCAGATTTTATTGAATAAGCACGTTTTAAGGTCCCTACAATCCGATTTTATCATTTTTACGATGATGTCTGTGTGTGTGTGTGTGGATGTGTGTGTGTATGTGTGTATGTGTGTGGGATGTTGGAAGGACGATTACTCAAAAACTATAAGACTTTATATTTGTTATTGTTATTTCCCAATCGGACATTCCTGGGAAAATCTGAAAAGGTTTTGGTAACAATTGGATAACCGGAAGTAGAAGATTCTTGAAAAAAAAATATTCTAATTATTATTTTTTGAATTTTTTTCTTGGTAATTGTAGTATATCATACAGTTGGCAATATTGTTTATTTATATGTTTAAATATTAAGATTCTACATGCGCCAGTCGTAGCACGTCAGCCAGACAATAAACTGTACTTGTGTGTCAATAAATCTCATAGTTATAAATATTGGTGTGTTAACACAAAAAGCCTTCCACTCCACCACAGTGGCGACGAGGATATTAAAATAAATCTAAATCTAAATTAAAATAAATCTAAATCTAAATTGAACTAAATCTAAATCTACATAATTAAAAATTGTGGTAATAAATTAGATAAAATTTAAATAATAAATTTAATATGGAAGTTGGGCATCTTCGTGAATTCGATCCAGCTAATGGAAACTGGAGCATATTCAAAGCGTGGCTAGAAAATTATTTTATAGCAAATGAAATAACAGATATTGCAAAAAAAACGTGCTAGTTTATTTAAATATTTTGAGCGAAAATGCTTATAAATTAATTAATAAACTTATGGACACACATTTTAAGCCAACGATCTCCATGTTTGCCTCACGATATAAATTTTATGGTGCTACAATGTCTAATAACGAAAGTACTAATGACTAGGCTGTTAGAGTGCGCAATTTAGCAGTTCATTGTGAATTTGGTGCACACGAAATTGACATTGCATTGAGAGATCGATTTATCGTAGGCTATCAAAAAAGATCTGTACAAGATCGGTTGTTTGAAGAGAAATCTACAGCAACCTACAGTGGAGTTGTGGAGATCGCCATCGCCATCGCCAAATCAGCCGCTAAAAACAATACGTGCGATTCAGTGCAAGTAAAGTGCGAGCCGGGCTTGCATCATGTCCGATGGAGGAGGACGAAAGGCGCAGAGAGGTCGGTGACCGAACGAGAACGAGGGGCAGCGTGTTCATCATGTAGCAAGTCAAAGCACACAACAAACAATTTTTTTTTCGTAATAGTGTTTGTAATGCATGTGGATATAAGGGTCATAATAAAAATGAAATAGCTCTAAAACATTAAAGATAAAGCATTAGAAAATTATAAGAACCATAATATATATATATATATATATATATATATATATATATATATATATATATATATATATATATATACGAGGGTCATTATATATATATATATATATATATATATATATATATATATATATATATATATATATATATACGAGGGTCATTCAATAAGTAAAGAGACAAATGGCTATAGCTCAAAAACGGTTTATTTCAATCTTTCAAAATTAAGGCTATTTTTCAACATAATCACCCCCCACAGTTACGCACTTGTCCCATCTTTCTTGCAGCTTCCTAATTCCCTTGGCGAAGAATTCTTTCGATTTACCCCGAAGCCACTTTTGCACCGCTTCCTTAACTTCCTCATTGTTAGCAAATCTTTTTCCACGTAGGGCGTCTTGGAGTGGTCCAAACAGGTAAAAATCAGATGGGGCGAGGTCGGGACTGTAGGCAGGATGAGGTAAGACCTCCCAACCCAATTCTTGAAGCTTATCACGGGTCAGCTGGGCTGTATGAGGGCGGGCGTTATCGTGCTGAAGAATGACTCCTTTTGACAAGAGTCGACGGCGTTTGCTCCTGATAGCTGGTCTAACTTTGTGTTCTAGCATCTCAGAGTAATATTGGCTATTGATAGTTCGCTGATCTTCAAGGAAATCGCAATAGACTGGACCCTGTGAGTCCCAAAACATGGACGTCCACATCGGGGTTCATCACCTACACTTGTTCGGCCACTTTTAAACCGATCAACCCACTTGTAAAAATTCGATTAAGTGAATCTCGGGTCTTGCGTTTGGTAACTAATAAGTATTTTGGTGATAAATTCCTGTTTACTATAGCAAATATAAAGAAGAACCCCGGTTTACTTGTATTCATTTTCTTTATAAATGTATAAATAAATAAAAAAATCAGTGTAGTAAAACAAACTGCATTGAACTAATGCGCCACTGTTACAATATAAGCGAAAAATGAACTTATTAAATATATTTATTTAAATCACAGCAAAATACAGATAATTATTTTTAGTAACCACTAGGCATCTAATATGAACTGAATTAATAATTGTTTTTTTTTTGTAAAATAAGTCTCCATTTCCTTGGAATTATATTATATAAAAATTGAACTTTTGCGAAATTCATTTTTTTCTCTTTTAATATATGGTACCCAGTGGCCATGCGCCTGACATCAAAATTATTTCGAATTTTAAATGACACAAAAGAGACTCCTGTATTTCACTTTCCGCACCAGCAGAAAGTGCATGTGAGGTGACGTCTGGTAAACGCCGGCATGATACGCATATGTCATCATCATTACTGATTTCTGCGTTCAAAGCTAATTGACACACCCAGAAATAGGTAATATGTCGTGATGATATATTTTTTGTATATATTATATTAAAAGGATATTCAAATTTTGAAGATATTTCGAATAACAGCATGAAATTAGTTTTGTGCAAAAATTATCTACTTTTGCGCTAATACAAGTATTATTATTGTGTCGCCAAAATTACTGATTTGTCACTAAAGAAAATATTCTCAACACCTAGTTACGATCTATGTTTTTTACCTCTCGCTAAGAGAGGTATTGGATTCATGCTAAAAATCGCATATCCAGATTTTATTGAATAAGCACGTTTTAAGGTCCCTACAATCCGATTTTAACATTTTTACGATGATGTCTGTGTGTGTGTGTGTGTGTGTGTGTGTGTGTGTGTGTGTGTGTGTGTGTGTGTGGATGTATGTGTGTGTGTATGTATGTAGGATGTTGGAAGGACGATTACTCAAAAACTATAAGACTTTAAATTTGTTTAACTACGTATTTCCCAATCGGACATTCATGGGAAGATCTGAAAAGGTTTTGGTAACAATTGAACAACCGGAAGTAGAAGATTCTTGAAAAAAAATCTTTTAAATAATATTTTTTGAAATTTTTTCTAGATAATATTAAAGAAAAATAAATTTTCTTTCTGATACATTTAAATATTTTATAATATATTCTATAGATTTAGAGATAAAAGAAATATAATATGTAAAATAATCTGTTATAATAAATTTTACAGCCGAAAGAATGGCCATGGAAAATAGTTGAAAATTTTTTTTTTTGTAACTGACAGATAAATGTCAGTGTCAGAAATCCGAAGACATTACTGAAGAGTTTTTCTGGGAAGTACATACATTATATTATTTCTTAATGTATTAATAGAATTGGAAACATTTCGAAAAATTAGAAGAGGACAAAATTTTTTCATCAAAAATGAATTTAAAATTAAACAATCTAAATATATATGGAATAGATATATGCGTAAGTAGAATTTTTGGTGTAGAGTATACAAGAAATGTTAAATACAATAGGGAGCGAGCAGTCATATGATTTTGTTGGCCTTGACAAGCAGATATGGAGGCCCATGTCAGAATGATAGCTAGTAATTATGTATAAATTTCTCATTCTAAATTTAGTGATTTTCCAATTCCATGTGGAGCAGAATTAAATGTTAAATATCAAAGGCATACAAGTAAATTTTAAACTCCTGGTGATAAATTGACGTAAATTTAGAAAATCTTAAAATTTTTAATGAAAAATTCTAACATTTGACATCTATGTACATAATTACTAATTATCATTGTGAAACGGGCCCACACATCTGCTTGTGAAGCCCAAAAATGTAACATTACTGTTCGCGCCCTATACTTATGTAACCAAAAAAAGGAAGTGGCGAGAGGTATTGTGCTGCCCACAACAGATTTTTTCTGTTACAGTCGCAAATGTCGCCATCATAATAGCAACTATTAAATTACTTAGTTACTTTAAAAATAATAAGTTTTGGTAATTTTACAGCTTTAACTCGCAAATACAATGAAAAATGCTCCGGAGAACGATTTGCAAGGGGTATGGGTCAACGCAAATATATGCATAGAACACGTGATCGTAAAAATGATATAAATCCTATATATTATTGAATTCTACTTGAGGTGTAGAGTTGAATGGTCGTATGTAAAAATCGATTTTGCATTCAACAGAACTAGTTTTTATCTAACATTAAATTTCAGCTCTTCCTTCATCCTACTTAAACCACGGTTAATGGTGTATCTGCCGTTCGTGAGAAGTTATATGTATATGTATATTAAGCGTCGTTGGGAGCCAACACGAAGCGAAGCGGGGATTTTTGATGACTAGATCTTTTAAATGATGGCAAATATTTAATATTAAAATGTATTTTTAGTTTAATAATAATAGATTTATTGAATGCCCGAAGGCATACAACATAAATACAGTGTAAACATTATTAACAAAGACGATTTTTTTAATGTTTGATTGGTTTTACTGATAACAGGAATGCATTAACAGATATTTGTATTGAAACAATTTGTTGATCAGAATTTAGTGATTAATACCCTATGTATAGGAAATACATACAATGGTAAAATTTTAGTTTTAGAACAAAAGTTTAAATAATAAAGTTACTCATAATTTAAAATGGCAATTAATTGAAATAATACATTCCTGTTATAGATAGTCATGAGAAATGATGATATGAAACAGGCAGATAGAACTAAATAAATGTCACTTTAAGGCTTGAGTTAAATTAAAATTAATATTTTCACAAATAAAGACCATTTCATTTTATTATAAGGTTCCATTATCTTTAATAATAATAAAATCAAAGTAAAAATTATATAAACACAGACCAACAGTTTATTATTTGTTATATTTCTCATGGCACTGTGTAAACAGCTTGAAAATAGAACTTTTAATTTACGTGTGATTAATGACAGGATTTCTAGCACATCAATAAATTTGGATTCATTGGATGCCACTTTTAATTTAGAACATTTTTTTTGTAATTACACTTTTGATCTACACATTATAATAGGGAATTATCTATAGCCAAACGAAAATTTTACCATTGATTTCTTACACCGGGTGCCGGGTATTAGGTTCAGGTTATTATGTTAAATATCATTTCTTAAAGAAAATAAATCATATTACAAAAATTAGAAGAAAAATTACACATTAAAAACTGCAAAATTATTTTTGTAAAATATCGTTAGGTTTATTAATAGATTAGGAATTTTTATGGAAAGGAAGATTACGTTGATCAATTTTCGTTAGTTTAATGATAATTATCTTTTTTTGAATAAAATAAAGTATGCTATCCTGCTTTAAATCTTCAAACATTGAACTAAACTAAATCAAATAAGTATCAGACATTTATATCTGTTAATTATCATTACCAGAGATTGTAAAAAATCTCTAACATATGGTTGTGTATATGAGTATGAAAGATTGCGCTTTGGTTTCTACATCAGAATAATGTATTTAAAATTGGCAACGTTGCTGGACGTCATTGTAACGGTAGTATGAATAAAAATATACAAATCGGACGTCACAAAGTACGGGATATGCATGAAGTATATACTCTGGACGTCGGATTCACTCAGTTTGGAGGAGTTCATAATATCGTGAAATGAACGGAAACGTATATCGTTGTAAATTGACTTAATTGAAATTTGAACCGAAATTCATAATCATTGCTGCGTCCTTTCATGGCTAGGACATTGTGGCAACCACCGAAAGGAATAGAGATAGGCTTCGATTTTATGAAGTATATCGACTATTTTTTCCCCTGATTATGAATTTCGGTTCAAATTTCAATTAAGTCAATTTACAACGATATACGTTTCCGTTCATCTCACGATATTATGAACTCCTCCAAACTGAGTGAATCCGACGTCCAGAGTATATACTTCATGCATATCCCGTACTTTGTGACGTCCGATTTGTATATTTTTATTCATACTACCGTTACAATGACGTCCAGCAACGTTGCCAATTTTAAATACATTATTCTGATGTAGAAACCAAAGCGCAATCTTTCATACTCATATACACAACCATATGTTAGAGATTTTTTACAATCTCTGGTAATGATAATTAACAGATATAAATGTCTGATACTTTATTTGATTTAGTTTAGTTCAATGTTTGAAGATTTAAAGCAGGATAGCATACTTTATTTTATTCAAAAAAAAAATAATTATCATTAAACTAACGAAAATTGATCAACGTAATCTTCCTTTCCATAAAAATTCCTAATCTATTAATAAACCTAACGATATTTTACAAAAATAATTTTGCAGTTTTTAATGTGTAATTTTTCTTCTAATTTTTGTAATATGATTTATTTTCTATAAGAAATGATATTTAACATAATAACCTGAACCTAATACCCGGCACCCGGTGTAAGAAATCAATGGTAAAATTTTCGTTTGGCTATAGATAATTCCCTATTATAATTTGCAGATCAAAAGTGTAATTACAAAAAAAATGTTCTAAATTAAAAGTGGCATCCAATGAATCCAAATTTATCGATGTGCTAGAAATCCTGTCATTAATCACACGTAAATTAAAAGTTCTATTTTCAAGCTGTTTACACAGTGCCATGAGAAATATAACAAATAATAAACTGTTGGTCTGTGTTTATATAATTTTTACTTTGATTTTATTATTATTAAAGATAATGGAACCTTATAATAAAATGAAATGGTCTTTATTTGTGAAAATATTAATTTTAATTTAACTCAAGCCTTAAAGTGACATTTATTTAGTTCTATCTGCCTGTTTCATATCATCATTTCTCATGACTATCTGTATAAGCAACATAAAAAGCAACTTTTAATTTGGTACTACTTCGTAACAGGAATGTATTATTTCAATTAATTGCCATTTTAAATTATGAGTAACTTTATTATTTAAACTTTTGTTCTAAAACGAAAATTTTACCATTGTATGTATTTCCTATACATAGGGTATTAATCACTAAATTCTGATCAACAAATTGTTTCAATACAAATATCTGTTAATGCATTCCTGTTATCAGTAAAACCAATCAAACATTAAAAAAATCGTCTTTGTTAATAATGTTTACACTGTATTTATGTTGTATGCCTTCGGGCATTCAATAAATCTATTATTATTAAACTAAAAATACATTTTAATATTAAATATTTGCCATCATTTAAAAGATCTAGTCATCAAAAATCCCCGCTTCGCTTCGTGTTGGCTCCCAACGACGCTTAATATACATATACATATAACTTCTCACGAACGGCAGATACACCATTAACCGTGGTTTAAGTAGGATGAAGGAAGAGCTGAAATTTAATGTTAGATAAAAACTAGTTCTGTTGAATGCAAAATCGATTTTTACATACGACCATTCAACTCTACACCTCAAGTAGAGTTCAATAATATATAGGATTTATATCATTTTTACGATCACGTGTTCTATGCATATATTTGCGTTGACCCATACCCCTTGCAAATCGTTCTCCGGAGCATTTTTCATTGTATTTGCGAGTTAAAGCTGTAAAATTACCAAAACTTATTATTTTTAAAGTAACTAAGTAATTTAATAGTTGCTATTATGATGGCGACATTTGCGACTGTAACAGAAAAAAACATAGATCGTAACTAGGTGTTGAGAATATTTTCTTTAGTGACAAATCAGTAATTTTGGCGACACAATAATAATACTTGTATTAGCGCAAAAGTAGATAATTTTTGCACAAAACTAATTTCATGCTGTTATTCGAAATATCTTCTAAATTTGAATATCCTTTTAATATAATATATACAAAAAATATATCATCACGACATATTACCTATTTCTGGGTGTGTCAATTAGCTTTGAACGCAGAAATCAGTAATGATGATGACATATGCGTATCATGCCGGCGTTTACCAGACATCACCTCACATGCACTTTCTGCTGGTGCGGAAAGTGAAATACAGGAGTCTCTTTTGTGTCATTTAAAATTCGAAATAATTTTGATGTCAGGCGCATGGCCACTGAGTACCATATATTAAAAGAGAAAAAAATGAATTTCGCAAAAGTTCAATTTTTATATAATATAATTCCAAGGAAATGGAGACTAATTGTACAAAAAAAAAAACCAATTATTAATTCAGTTCATATTAGATGCCTAGTGGTTACTAAAAATAATTATCTGTATTTTGCTGTGATTTAAATAAATATATTTAATAAGTTCATTTTTCGCTTATATTGTAACAGTGACGCATTAGTTCAATGCAGTTTGTTTTACTACACTGATTTTTACCTCTCGCTAAGAGAGGTATTGGATTCATGCTAAAAATCGCATATCCGGATTTTATTGAATAAGCACGTTTTAAGGTCCCTACAATCCGATTTTAACATTTTTACGATGATGTCTGTGTGTGTGTGTGTGTGTGTGTGGATGTATGTGTGTATGTATGTAGGATGTTGGAAGGACGATAACTCAAAAACTATAAGACTTAAAATTTGTTTAACAACGTATTTCCCAATCGGACATTCATGGGAAGATCTGAAAAGGTTTTGGTAATAATTGGACAACCGGAAGTAGAAGATTCTTGAAAAAAAATCTTCTAAATATTATTTTTTGAAAATTTTTCGTGGTAATATTAAAGAAAATTATATTCTCTATCTGATACATTTAAATATTTTATTATATATTCCATAGATTTAGAGATAAAAGAAGTATAATATATAAAATAATCTGTTGTAATAAATTTGACAGCCGAAAGAATGCCATGAAAAATAGTTGATAATTTAAATTATTTGTAACTGACAGATAAATGTCAGTGTCAGAAATAATGAGTAATGAATTAAAAATGTACTTGGAGAATCCCTTAGTTCTTGATCTGTGACTATTATGGAGATGACAAGTCTAGGTTGAAGGACTTAAATTTGTTTCAAACATTATGGGACAATGTACACCAGTACTGTAGACTAGAGTAACTTTGAATTGCGAAAAAGCTATCAAATTCTTCTCAAGTAAGTTGTAAATATTGACAAAATCGGAGTGCAATCTATCCGTCACTTTATTAAAGGGAATTAAGGTTATTTAGATATAACAAGTATGAAAAAATAAAATGTAAAAGAAGATATATAAGAATAGATGCACAATCCAGATATATACATTTTAGACCGCCCAAAATTAATGTTTTTACTAGAAGAATATGTAGAGAAAGTAAACAAAGTTGTTCGAATTGAAAATTGCTGTTACCAGCCTAATATTTATATATGGTAAACTCTACTTTGTAATTTATTGTAACATAATTTATGGTAAAATATCTTCATGTTGAGACATGCTATTATTGAATAATAAAGAAGTTTATACGTCATAGATTTATATGAATATATTATTTGTATTTATAAAAATAATCTTTGCTTTATGCATACAGCCAGGTAAAATATACGGCGAGAGGTTATGTGCTGGCCACATCAGATTTTTTTATTTATTTATACATTTATAAAGAAAATGAATACAAGTAAACCGGGGTTCTTCTTTATATTTGCTATAGTAAACAGGAATTTATCACCAAAATACTTATTAGTTACCAAACGCAAGACCCGAGATTCACTTAATCCCACACATTTATTTTTGTCTTAAATTTAATTTTAATTTAATTAATTAAACTATTTTCAAATCAACAGCAATCTATACACTCAATAAAATTACTGATTTGACATTAAATAAAATATTCCCAACGCCTAGTTACGATCTGTTTCATTCTGTTACAGTCGCAAATGTCTCAATCATAATAGCAACAATTAAATTACTTAGTTACGATAATACTAAGAAGTGTTGGTTACTTTACAGCTTTACCCGAAATTCAATGAAAAATGCTTCGTAGTTTTGAGTAATTAGAAAATATTTTTATACTTACTAGTAATAACGATTTTAATTATGTATACTTATTCATATATATCTTTACGTGGGACTTTTTGAGCCCCTTCTATGCAAAATAAAATGAAAAACCAAATGATTTAAATTCATGAAATACTATTGTGGAGAACTATTCAGTTTATTTCCAGAAAGAATATTTCAAAAACCACACAAATTCGTTATTGTTGTCAATAAACAAATTAATTTTCCGCGTTTCTTTCTACGTAGTGTAGGTTACAATAAAATTCAGAGTTTTTAAAAGCTATTAATTTTGAAAATTGTTCTTTTACATAATGCAAAGAAATATAATCACAATTTTCAAATTATATTATAATAAAAATAAAAAGCAAATAGCTTAACAATTTTTTCCACAAAATAATCTTATAAATTTTATTTTAGGTACCTACACCTACATTTGTAAACAAAAACTATCTAATGGGTCCATATTCTGTTCACATCTGTAAGTCATACGTATTTGTAAATCTGTAAATAATGAACAAAATCGCAACGAAAGCTGACACTCTTATGTATAATTTTATATTAATCAACAAGTATAGATGTGTTTTTATGACGTTTTTAGAGATTTAGAGGTCTGTAAGACTTATAGATGTCAACAGAATCGACCCATAAACTTATGCTATTAGTTATAGACACGTAAAGATATTTATTAATAAGTATAAATATCGTTATTACGAGTAAGTATAAAAATATTTTCTAATTACTCGGCAACTCACTTCGGCTAAATACTAGTAAGTAGAGGGGAAATCGAAAGAAGTACCTACCTAATTAAGAGTAATTAAATTATCTATATTTTTTAATAAATAGTTTAGTTTATTGAGAGTTAATTTGTTTAAAACATTTTTTTTCTATTTGAAAATTATTTAGATTCTCCATTTTTCTACTCTATTTCAAATTTCAATCTTGATGTTTTAGAACAAAAGTTTATAAATATTTTATTTTTATATTTCACTGTAGCGTACCGTCCATATTTATTCCGTACATTTTGTTATCCTTACAATTGGCATTTATTTATAATTTGCACAATATTTTGTAATTAATAATTCAGCTTTATGTTATTTAAATAATTTCCTTTTTTAAATTGAATACATTTCTATTTTGACATCATAGTTTACCGATTTTGTCTTTACTAAGAGGATTTTACAAGTACAAAATAAATGTTTGATTATTTAAATATTAATTTAATATATTATCAGGAGTGCACAATATAACTTTAAATACGATTAAGACTTGCGCGCTAATGTACTGCCCAGTGCCCACTGTTGCCAAGTATACGGAGTTCAGATTGCCGGTGGAATGAAACTTCTGTATATACAGTGTATATACGCCGGACGACACTAACGCCGCAAGTGGAATTTTTTTGAACTACAAAAAATATACATTTTTCACTCCGCTATCATTGTGACGTCCATAACAAATTTTGCTAAACGATTAGCCCCCCCCCTGATGCCAGAAAAAAAATTACAAGGCATTTTAAAGTGACGTCCGTATACCGGACGTCATATGCACAAGGACGTCACTTTGAATGTAGAAAATGACACAGGGGACGCCACAATGGTAGTGGGATGTATATATATATATATATATATATATATATATATATATATATATATATATATATATATATATATATAAATGTAAAGAAAAAAGTTATTGGTCGTCATCTTCTGCCAACTATATGCACGTTTCACAGTACATTTTCGAATATTCTAGGCAAAATCACGGACACAAGGATAATCTTAACATCTTCCTTGTTAACCATTTAGTTAATTTTTTGCAGTATGGGGTTCTGATGCCTCACCTCTAATTTTGCTAATTTCTCGCATCATAGTCTCCCATTTTGCTATTTTCTGTAATACTATATGATCATATACAACAATGCAAATTAAAACAAATGTTTATTATCTAGAAATCTAAAGTAACAACCCGATTTCACTATCTTCATGAGAATACAATTTTACAATGTATTAAGACAGTTGTGGTTTGGTGCACCCCAGTCGAATTCAAACGCGTACGATACAAACACACGCTAAATGATTACTGATTTTAAATGCTAATACCGCAGAGACAACTAATTGAGAAGCTACCGAGTTCACCCGACATTATGATATTTGACATCTATGTACATAATTACTAGCTATCATTCTGACACGGGCCCCCATATCTGCTTATCAAGGCCAACAACGTGACATTAAATATTGTACTATTAATAAAATAAGAATTAATATAATGTATGTACTTCTCAGACAAAAAATTTCAGTAATGTCTCTAGATTTTTGACACTGACATTTATCTGTCAGTTACAAACATTTTAATTTTTTAATTGGTTTCCATGACATTATTTGAGCTGTGAGATTATTACAACAGATTATTATATACCTTATATTTCTTTATCTCTAAATTTATAAAAGATATAATAATAATAATACTTCGAATTTTAATGGCACAAAATTGACCCCTGTGGTGCACTCTCCACGGCAGCAATGAGTTCCCGTGAGGTGACGCCTGGTAAACGTCCAAAAGATACATATATTTTATCATTACCAATAGCTGTGTACAAAGCAGATTGGCACATTCAGTAATGGGTAATATTCCGTGATGATATATTTATTTATTTTAAATATTTATACGTATCAGATAGAGAATTTACTCTTCTTTACAAGCAAGAACAAAAATTATCAAAAAAAAATATTTAGAAGATTTTTTTTAAGAATCTGCTACTTCCGGTTATCCAATTATTATCAAAACATTTTCAGCTCTTCCCAGTAATGTCCGATTGAGAAATACGTAGTTAAATAGATATTCAGTATTATAGTTTTTGAGAAATCGTCCTTCCAACCTCCCCACTTCTTGAAGATTTTTTTTTTAAACCGGTGGTTCTCAAACTACAATATAAAGTTACATTTTCTTAGATAACGCTATGTATTTTTTAGGCTTATTCGAAAAAAAAATTTTTTCTGAATTCAGCCATGTAATCCTTTGATATCTTTACAAAAATATTGAGAGAAATTCAATTGAAATTTATATAAATTTTGTTTTTATAGTTATTTTTCAGTAGGCTATGTATGAAAAATAAGAACTGCTACCTTTTATATCTGTCAATTTGAATTATTTATTGCATAATTTACTCTTTAATGGTTTTAACACTATTTATAATGTTATTAACAAATATTTATGTTTCGTTTTAATTTAAGCTCAATTGTTTTTCGTACATAGCCTACTGAAAAATAAGTATAAAATTTATTTAAATTTCAATTTTTTTTTTTTTATTTCCATTCCATATAATTCAAATAGACAAATAGCAGTTTTTATTTTTCATGCATACTCTGCTGAAAAATGACTATAAAAATCAAATTAATTTAAATTTCAATTGAATTTTTCTCAATATTTTTGTTATTAAATGTTTACATATATTTACCATCCCATTTAAGAACATATAACGTTATATTATAGTTTGAGGACCACTGGTTTAAAAAAATCTTCAGGAAGTGATTTTCTTCTACTGCCAAAAATAAAGAAAATAATCGAGCTGATCACTTTTCTTGAAAAATCCTGTATACTTATTCAAATTTGAAAAGTACATGAAATTTGCTATTCAATATGTATTATAAAATCTGATGTGGCCAGACTTTCTGTCATTTCTATGTATTTTGTACAAATTCCTAATAGAAAGTTTCTTGCAAAAGATTTGGACGGAGTTTAAAATAGGGTTTGGGTCCAGCGTTTAAATACATTGTTTAGAAGGACGCTATTGTTTTATGTAATTATATTATATTTTGAGTAAAATTATAACACAAATACAAATTGCACTTGACACTGACATCTGTATATAAGAATTATCTGAAATCTAAATATAGTAGTTGTTTCCATGGATATAGCTGGCTAATTTATGAAATTTAATTCCGTTATAATTTATTAACTGCTCATCCATTAATTATAAAGTAAAAAATGATATCAAATTGTGTATAAAATGGAATATTCTTTAATATTTATAAAATAAAATGTCAAGAAATGATATTTAACTGCGTTTTTTTAAGAAAAACTGTTAAAAGTTGCAAATGGGTATTTTCGGTTGACGAATTATAACCAAAATCTAATCAACTCTGGATGTAAACTCAAGGAATACGAAAAATATATTTTTTAGAATTATAGTACACACGCACGCAAACACACGCACATACACACGCGCACTCCTTCGTACACTAACACACACACGCATACATACGTACACTAACACACACATACACGCACACACATACACACGTACACAACACACACATACATACATACATACATACATACATACATACATACAGACACCATCGTAAAAATAGTAAAATCGTATTCTAGAGATCCTAAATCGTTCTCATTTATTACAAATTCACGATCAATTTTTTTGACCAAAGACAGTACCTTCCTTACCTAAATGTTACAAAAGGTAAAAAAAATCATATTTTATTTTATTAAAAAATATAATGGCGAATGATTTAAAGATGATATTTTTATTAAATACAGAAGGCTTTGCATATCATTAATTTTACATTACACTTTTCAAATATAAAGAAAATTAATTAATTAAATATTTCATCTATTTCAGTCCCATATTTAATATTATCAGATGTCGAATTAAAAAAATAATATTCTAAAATTTCTTTTAAAATAAATTTACTTGGCAACGAAATTTTAAGGGCGGAATAAATTTCTTTACAGAACCAAACTTAACAAACAATATCAGTTGTTATGCACATCTACTGTTATTATATATTTTTCCGTGGGGACAGACGTACAATTTGGGTATTAAATGTTCGGTCCCCGTAACCACACATACATAGTAGATACTTTTGTTGCCTAGAGCGCCAGTTTGCCCAGAAGTTTTGCATATAGGGACAGGGTACAAGTTATCTGGACAACCATCGGTCAAGTTGTTCTTACAGTACGTTGTTATTGGATCGTACGAGTGGTGTCTGTCGCACAACAGGCTGGTGATTCCAACAGTTCCCGCTACGATTTCAATGTCGTTGGAATCACTTTGCTTTGCTACGCAGTGGTGGTACTTTCTAGAAAGAAAATATATGGTGATTAAAAAAAATAGGGACAAACACAAATGGATTATTCTATTTCATTGTATATCATATCTCTAAATCTATAGAAGATATAACAAATATTTTAAATGTATCAGATTGAGAATTTAACGATATTTATTATTTGTAATAACATAAATTTTCAAAAAATATTTAGAAGATTTTTTTTAAGAAACTACCACTTCTGGTTGTCCAATTGTTACCAAAATCTTATCAGCTCTTTCCATTAATTGAAGAATCCTTAATAAAACCATGTTCCAAGTCTTATAGTATTTGAGAATACCGGTGGATCCAAAAGACCACCTGCTCACCCGTATTTCAGTGAATACGGGTCGAAATCGATTTTCTACCCATAAGACTCGTAAGACCCGTAAAACCTATAAGGACCGAAAGACCCATAAGAACCATATGACCCGTAAGACGTATTTGATCGCTTCCGACTTCACCCTGCGTAAGACTCGAGGTAAGAGTTATCCAGTTCTTCTAAGTAAATACACAGTTCTAATGCAGCCCTAAATTTACTTTATATAATAGTGCTGAAAACAAATTATATACAAAAATTGAGACAAAATTATTCGTACACTTATAATTATAAAATTATTTAACACATAAGACTACATTTTAATATTTAGTGAGATACTCATTGGTTTTAATTACAGCTTCCACTAGGCATTGATTTTATAAAATTAGATGATATGGTAGGTGGAATTTTTTGCCCTCAGTCAGATTTGTCCAGAGTTGCTAGTGTTATATACAACACTAAATATAATATATAAATGTGTGTTTGTGTATGTTTAAAGTAAGTGTTTGAAATAGATTAAATATTTTAAGTAATTATTTGAAATACTTTAAAATGAAAGTATTTTATATTCATTATACATTATAATACTATTATTTACATAAAATAGTAATTTCCAATATTTGTAATAGGTACATTTTTGAATTTAAAATACACAAGTATTTGAAATACATTTCAGAGAAAATTAAATACCGAGCTAGATACAAATAATTTGTATGACACGATAAAACACGCTACGTAAACGTTATTGTTGGGGGCTGTATATCTGTTGACGAGTTGGGCAATATGTTTTATTAATGAAACTATGAATAAATTTTAAAAGAAAATCTTCAATCTTCCGTGGGTAAACTTGGACTTATCCCAGCACTTATTGTTAAAGAATGGCTGTTCATCAACATACTGAAACAACTTAAAACAGTTGCCTAGTCTCCTGGTTTCCACCCTATTAAGAATTTATGATCGGAACTACAAGGGGACTACGTAAAAAAATATTTTCTACTATTTACCAACTCTGGGCGAATTTGACTGACGAATGGGAAAAAATATCATCTAATTTAATAAAATCAATGGCTAGGCTACTGGAAGCTGTAATTAAAACCAATGAGTATCCTACTAAACATTAAAATGTAGTATTATGTGTTAAATAATTTTATAACTATAGGTATAGGTATAATATTGTCTCAATTTTTGTATATTTTTTTTTTGTTTTCAGCGCTATTATATGAAGTATATTAAACATTTTTTTTGAATTTGATGACTATCATTTGATCGAAAGAAGATTATGATTTATTTTTTAAATGAATTTATTTTTTGGAACCCCTTTTTATTTTACATATTACTGATAAAAGTAAAGTGTACGAATAATTCTTAGAGCCCTGTATATACGAGTAAGATTATTCTCACCTGCAGTTGAACGGATCAGGAAACACTCCTGTCGCAGTACACTCAAACTTATAGTCCTTCACACAAACTGGGTTTGTTTCACTGGTACAGTGATCCCTCAGACAAGTCTGTCCAGCGCTGCAAGTCTGTACCAATACTTGATCATAGCCGCCATCTTCGCCTTGAACGCAGTTCACCAGCTTGTTGCAGTTAGTGCATAGTAGGCCTGGCTTCGTGCATATTTTATCTTCTTCGGTCTGATTGGCTAGAACTAGACGGAGGTCTGTGTAGGTCAAGTCATCTTCTGCTGAAGATGTCTAAAACGGAAATGAAAATTTAGTACTAGGTTAGTTACGTTTGGAAAACTCTGGCCAAGTTTTGTGCGTTAGTTTAGATTATTGTTGTTTGTTTTAGAGAAATATACAAGTCTCAGATAAATCCCAGTGCGTCTATTGTGCTGCATGCGGTTTGACCCTGGGGTTGACGAATAAGAGTGAGCAACTACCTCCGTCGAAGTCCTGAGCGCTCTAGAACAGTATTTCTCAATCGCCGGTCCACGAAAAAAATTCACCGATCCGCAGAAAATATCTGACGTACTGACTTTAATTACGCGTAACAATTAAATAGTAATCTGAAGCTATTGTATGTACTGGGTAAAAATTGGGATATTTTGGAATAAAGATGAATAAAATAGATAATTAGGAATATAAACAAATTTCGCAATGAAGAGAATATTTAATGTTGGTAATGCCAATTATATTATTATTATTATTATTAAAAAATCTGATGTGGCCAGCACAATACCTTCCGTCAATCCTGTGTATTATGTACAAATTCCATACATAAATTTTCTTGCAAAAGATTATAAATTTTTGGTATTATGTGATTCCCTTTCTCGGCAACTGAATGCCATACTCCTGATGACAAACAAACCACATGAAATAAGAAAATTATGAAATTTTGGTTGAAAAATTATAACACTTGTCAGTTATGGACATAATTAATTGCTGTCATTTTGACACGGGTCAGTCATGTTACTGCACGCGCCCCATACATAAATTTTCTTGCAAAAGATCCTATATTTACAGTAAAGTTATTTCATAAACAAACTATGCAAATTGCACTTGACACTGACATCTTCTTCTTCTTTAGTTTTTCCCATTCGTTAGAGGGTCGCTATTTTTTATTTTCTTCTTCCACTCATTTTTGTTTTCCGTGTCGTCCTCATTCAGTTCCTTTTCTCTCAAGTCTTCTACAATACAGTCTTTTCATCTTATATTTGGTCTTCGTATGTTTCTTCCACCTTCTATTAATATATTCATCTCTCCTCATGACATGTTCAAACCAATGTAATCGTCTCTCTTACATCTAGAAACTTCTAACACTAGAGTTACTTCCCGTATTCTTTTATTGATTTACGTTTTATTGATACTGACATCTGTCAATTTGAATTACCTGAATATATTAGCAGTTTCCATGGTTAAGTTAGCATAGCTGGCTGAATTATGAAATTTATATAAAATTTATTATCGTTATTCTTCTTTAACTCTATATCTGTTGAATATCAAATATAAAATGCAATCAAATCGTATAGACAATAATATATTCTTTAAGTTATAATAACATTTAACTGTTTTTTTCAAGAAAAACTGTTAAAATCTTCAAATGAGGGTACTTCTGGTTGTCCAATTATAACCAAAATCTAATCAAGTCTGCATATGGTTGTAAGGAAGAGGAATACGCAAGAATTGTAATTTTTGGAATTCTAGTATTGGAGATATTGTGCACGAAAGGCGGTCCACACACACATACACACACACACGCACACACGAACACACACACACACACACATACAGACATCATCGTAAAAATAGTAAAATCGTATTGTAAAGACCCTAAAACGTGCTTATTCAATGAAAACTCACCACCGAATTTTTTGACCAAAGACAGTACCTTCCTTACCTATAGGTGACGGAAGGTAAAAACAAATTAAGAAACCGCCTGTCCGTAGATTCATCTCCTCGTCTAGCTTGTCGTATTTGGAACCTAATATTGATTTGAATCAGTTATTGAACTTGAACAACAAGCACATTAAATTATGAAAAAAAAAATCTCTTGATTATTTGTAATTTTGTGATTCTTACCTTCCGTCACCTATAGGTAAGGAAGGTATTGTCTTTGGTCAAAAAATTCGGTGGTGAGTTTTCATTGAATAAGCACGTTTTAGGGTCTTTACAACACGATTTTACTATTTTTACGATGATGTCTGTATGTGTGTGTGTGTGTGTGTGTGTTCGTGTGTGCGTGTGTGTGTGTATGTGTGTGTGTGTGTGTGTGTGACCGCAGTTTCGGGCACGATATCTCCAATACTAGAATTCCAAAAATTACAATTCTTGCGTATTCCTCTTCCTTACAACCTTATGCAGACTTGATTAGATTTTGGTTATAATTGGTCAACCGGAAGTACCCTCATTTGAAGATTTTAACAGTTTTTCTTGAAAAACTCAGTTAAATTTTATTATAACTTAAAGAATATATTATTCTCTATACGATTTGATTGCATTTTATATTTGATATTCAACAGATATAGAGTTAAAGAAGAATAAGGCTAATAAATTTCATGTAAATTTCATAATTCAGCCAGCTATGCTAACTTAACCATGGAAACTGCTAATATATTCAGGTAATTCAAATTGACAGATGTCAGTATCAATAAAACGTAAATGAATGAAACAATAAGGGAAATAACTCTAGTGTTGGACGATGCTAGAAAGATATAAGAGAGACGATTACATTGGTTTGAATATGTCATAAGGAGAAATGAATATTTGGAAGAAGAATGAATATCTCATAACAGAAGGTGGAAGAAACATAGGAAGACCAAATATAAGATGAAAGGAGAGAAAAGGAACTGAATGAGGACGACACGCAAAACAAAAATGAGTGGAAGAAGAAAATAAAAAATAGCGACCCCTTAACGAATGGGAAAGACTAAAGAAGAAGATGTCAGTGTCAAGTGAAATTTCCATAGTACGTTTATGAAATAATTTTACTGGAAATATAAGATCTTTTGCAAGAAAATTTATGTATAGAGAGCGCGTGCAGTGCCGTGACTTTGCTGAATTTGGCAAGCAGATATGGAGACTCGTGTCAAAATGACAGCTATTAATTACGTCCATAACTGACAAATGTCATAATTTATCATTGATAATTTCATGATTTTCTTATTTCATGTGGTTTATTTATTATCAGGGATGTGGAATTCAGTTGCCGAGAAAGGGAATCATAAAATACCAAAAATGAAATTTTGAATGAAAAAGTTTGACATGAGGATGACCCGCAAAACAGAAATGAATGGAAGAAGAAAATAAAAAATAGTGACCCCTAACGAATGGAAAAAGATAAAGAAGAAGAAGATGTCAGTGCCAAGTGCCTTTTGCATGAAATAATATTACTGGAAATTTCGAATCTTTTGCAAGAAAATTTATGTATGGAATTTATTCATAATACATAGGATTGACGGTAGGTATTGCGCTGGCCACATCAGATTTTTTCTTTTTGTAATTAATATTGTATTTGTGAAGATCATTTTGTGATTTTCTACATTATAATAAAATTTTCCTATTAGAAAAAATATGATGTGGCCAGCATAATACCTTCTGTCAATCCTGTGTATTATGTATAAAATCCATACATAAATTTTCTTGCAAAAGATTCTAAATTTCAGTAAAATTATTTCATAAACAAAGTATGCAAATGGCACTTGAAATTAACATCTTCTCCTTCTTTAGAATTTCCCATTCGTTAGGGGTCGCTTTTTTAATTTCTTCCACTCATTTCTGTTTCGCGTCCTCATTCAATTCCTTTTCTCTGAAGTCTTCCGCAATACAGTCCTTCCATCTTATCTTTGGTCTTTCTCAATTTATTCAACCTTCTATTACTAAGCTATTCATTCTTCTTCCAATATATTCTTTATCCCTCCTCATCACATGTTCAAACCAATGTAATCCTTTCTCTTATATCTTTCTAGAAACTTCTAACACTAGAGTTATTTCCCTTATTCTTTCATTCTTTACCGTATCTTTCGTGTCTTTCCCAACATCTATCTCAACATCCTCATCTCTGCCACTTTCAATTCCTTTCATTGACACTGACATCAATCAGTTAGAATTTTCTTAATAAAGATGCTGTTTCCATGGTTATAAGCATAGCTAGCTGATTTATAAAATTTAAGTTCTATATAATTGTTTAACTCTATATCCATTGATTATGAAATATAAAATGCAATCAATTCGTATAGATAATAGAATAATCTATAATATTTATAATAACATTAAATGTATAAATAATATTTAACGATGTTTTTGTCAAGAAAACTTAAAATCTTCAAATGAGGGTATTTTCGGGTGATCAATTATAACCAAAATCTAATTAAGTCTGTATATGGATGTAAGGAAGAGGGAATACGTAAGAATTGTAATTTTTGGAATTCTAGTAGGTATTGGAGATATCGCGGCAGAGACCGCGGTTACACACACAGGCACACACACATACACACACACATACACACACACATGCACAATGGCGTATATAAGGGGGGGGGGCGAAGAAGAAATATTATTAGTTGAAGCTCGTCATTTTCTGTACAAAAAAAGGAATCTTACGTTTTTTACCTAGAATGAACTTTTAAAGAGTTAGGTACGTTAAAAAATATTTATAAAAAATTTATGAGGACACAAAAAATAAACAATATTACTTATTTAATACTTAGTCTAATAGTCTGTATTATTCAATATATTAAATACATAATATATTATTATCTTAAACCGTCTCGAAATCTGAATATATTATTAAGCGCCAATTTTCCAATCCAATTATTTGTTACTTACTTGTAGTAGGTAGCTATTATATAGATTGTTATCAGTATCATAACTGCCGCAAATGTCATTATTAATAAATATAAGTTTTTAAATTTTTCTCATTAATACTACTTTCAGAATGTTACAATAAACAGAATATTTTTTTTTGACATATCAACTTGACAAATATTCAAATTATGTGCTTTATTTTCCATGTTTATTATTTTGGAATAAAGTAAACCGTATTAAGAACGATACACTAACTTATCTGGGTATTAATGAAGGACATTATACTATTATTTTATTTTCATTTGGTAGACTGTTGTTGATATGTCAATAAGGTAATAATATTAGCGTACAGATACAGTTATTACTTAGTTACCAGCCTACTTATGTATTTGTAAACAAAGGCTTAATATCCTGAAACCGGTAAAAATTTATTCACAATCTAGTAATATGTGCGTTTCCTACCAAACGGTTGGTTACTTCACTTCCCCTCTAGCTGGACGACTTTACCAGCTAGCTAATTGTTACTTTCCAACAGCTAAAATGTCTGTCATTTTGCCAGATCAAATTGTAATAAAAATGTCCTAATAAAAAGAACGCTTTATTTCACAAATAACTTAAAAGTGCACAATAAACTAGTAAAATTATAATAATTGAGAAAAACGGTAAATCTTCAAAACAGGTTATGATAACTCAACTGACAGAATTAATAAATATTTAGTCATGTTACCTTGCAACACTGTCATATGTTAAAGTAAACAAAACAAATTATAGAAAACTGTTAAAAAATATTAATAAAATTAATATTTAAAACTTGATTGTGAATAAAATATTATGCACACCTCGCGGATATGCGAATTCCAACCACGCGCTCATAGCTGACCTTGGTATACCTCGGTCATCTTACTTAGCGCTCGGCTGTAATGGAGCATTTCCCGGCTCGGTATGTAATATGCAATTAATATTGTGCCTCAATCATTTACATACGAATGTATAATACTTACGTAAACTACACAAACAGCGACAAAAACAAAATATAGAAACTTCATTTTGAAATGCAATTGCAATATTAACGTTGCATTGGCACTTAACCTTATATACATACATACATGAGTAATTAGTTATCATTTTAATACTTATCTATAAGTAAATCAATAATAATTTAATTAAATAACAAATCTTATCTTTTTCATGGAAATTTAATTCTTGTTAAGTGCTTTCAACAGTCAAAGTTTACATTCATAAAATTTCAATTATATAAGTATGTCTTTGAAAAATATTGATATAATGTTATCATAATTGTATCATTGAATAGGTTTTTTTTTTGAGTTAAGAATACTTATTTATTTGAGTCTTTCCTGTTATTATTTACTGTTATTTGTAATTATTAATCTAAAAATTTGTAAATTAAAAGCATTTTTCCAAAATCAATTTATAGGCAGTTTCACTTTATTCAGTTATTATATCACAAAAGCTAAGAAAATACTGGAAATTACTACCGACGAATGAAATATATTGCCAAAGAATTTGGTATTAAATGTGGTAATAAAAGTTGGTAACAAATTGATTTCATTAGCAAAAAATGTTTTGACAAATCGCAATTTTTTTTATAAATCTGTTTGTCATGATTTGTAACAAATTTGGTACCTAACAAATTTCGATGCTTAAATTTTGCTGAATTACCTCATATGTAGATTTTTAATTATTAGTGGAATATAGACTGAAAATAGGGCACATGGAATATTTTTTTACATATTTGTTTTTATCTACATAAGCTTAAGCATGTAATAGTATAATTTAAGATAAAATAAATATTATTTAAAGCTATTTTAAGGTGGATTTATTGTAGAATATTTTTTATTTTACTTTTTCTTTTCGCTTGTACTTTAACTTTAAGTTTGGTACTTTACACAGCACTTCGGTACATATGCGCAGTTGCGATTTTTCTGGCATATTATCGTAAATGTTGTAAAGATTTTGTATTCAAAATCTTATTATTTTTATTCATCGCGCGTATTTTTGTTCAACATCATCTGCTAGATCGTGTAGAGTGTAGACCACTTGTATGTTGAGCGACTCTAGTCTCTATGTAGTAGTAGTTTAAGGCCATTTTGTTTTCCTGCGACTCGGGCTAATTTTGAACTGATTATAAGGTCCAACAGGGAGTTTTGCCGTAGAAAGGGTTAGTATTAACCATTTAATAATACTTTTTTTGTATCTCATTTATTGCATTTTTTTTATGTGTCGAGAATGCGCACGTTCGCAAAGACTTTAAAAGCCTTAAACCCTACTACTACTACCACTTCCCTATTTCATTTTCTCTATTATTTTATTTGCTATTTGTTACAAACCTTTGCCGGCCGAAGTTTCATATAATTATTTTTGCTGTTCAAAATTCATATAATTTTTTTATTGAAGCAAATACATATTTGGTGAATTGTTTCATGGTCTATTTAGAACCATTTTGCCTGTTTTTGTATATTGTAACGTTTTTATTTATATGGGTGAAGTGTAAAACACAGACAAATATTATTAACTCAGAGAATACGTTTATTAAACGATAAATAATTAAGGATTAAATATTAAAAGATAATAAAAACAACTAACACTATGATTAAATAATTATAAACACTAAGAATATTATTAAATGCTTAAACACTACGATTATTTATCTATACAATATTTATATCACTACACTTATTTATATAACTACATTTATTTATGTTAACAACTGGTAAACTCTATATTTATATCACCAAGTTCATTGCTCGTTGCTTGTATATTACAGACTATCTCTCCGCTTTCTTTCGGCCGGTATTTATACAGCTATATAAACTTCTAGAACCCTCTGAAGCGACAATGACCTGTATACAAAATAATGGGGTCACGGCGTAATTAACCTCTAGCCGGCGCGTTGCGGGGATTTCAACATCTGGGAAATTCCGGGATTACGTCATCGCTCTAGTACATTCTTTCAGCGGCGCACGTATACTTTTCTCTCCGGGACGCACGTCACAATATGTACCATTTTTGTGAGAAAATTAATAGAAATTATAGGATTTTTTTCTGGGGCAAAAATATATATTTTGGATATTAAACTTTGGGTATCTGTTTGGAAAATCTGTGTATTGTTAGTTGTTCAGCACAGAACATTTTATTTAGGGTAATTGTATTTGCTTAGCACTCATGAATATATAAATGTTTTGGCCTGTTGTTTAACTTTGCTTCGCATTATCTTTGAAAATAATTCACCATTGCTAGCACTTTTTTACCTCTCGCTAAAAATCGCATATCCAGATTTTATTGAATAAGCACGTTTTAAGGTCCCTACAATCCGATTTTTAATTTTTTACGATGATGTGTGTGTGTGTGTGTGTGTGTGTGTGTGTGTGTATGTGTGTGTGTGTGTGTGTGTGTGTGTATGTATGTGTGTATGTGTGTGGGATGTTGGAAGGACGGTTACTCAAAAACTATAAAACTTTATATTTGTTTAACTACGTATTTCCCAATCGGACATTCATGAGATGATCTGAAAAGGTTTTGGTAAAAATAGGACAACCGGAAGTAGAAGATTCTTGAAAAAAAACTTGTAAATATTATTTTTTGAAAATTAAATTCTCTATCTGACACATTTAAATATTTTATTATATATTCTATAGATTTAGAGATAAAAGAAATATAATATATAAAATAATCTGTGGTAATAAATTTTACAGCCGAAAGAATGCCATGGAAAATAGTTTAAAATGGGGACTTATACAATTCAAATATTTTGGTCGCCATCTAGTGTGTAAAAAAGTATTTAATAATTAGTTATGTAGTGAGCAAGATTTAGCTCTAAGTTTGACGTTTATCACGTGATTTGGTCCCACGTGATCACAACAACCATTGTTTGAAAAGAGACATGAACATGTCTGAGACTGAACACGGAAGTTGAAATAATATGAGTAATATAAATTGAATATAAATTACTAATGTATTTACAGGAACCTGTGATAAAAAAGGAAGTTTAATTATGTACAAAATAACAATAAAATGACGCAAACTTATGTTTGTAAAGTGGACAAACATAATTAAACTTATTTTGGAAAATCAAGTACAGCAACTCAAGCAACTTTAATAAAGCTGTCTACTAATAAAGAGACACAAGTTTATATTAATAAAAACACATATAAAAATTGATAATAAGCAGAACAACTCCCTCCGTGAGAATCAGAAAGATTCGATTCCGCACTGTTTCATTAATAACAATCATTACACATAATAACTTAACCAAACTTTGCTGACTAAATAACAAATTATGGAATCAACGGGGAGGTGCTGAAGGGGGAAAGCATTTGATCGACTCGGCCATGGTATATCACCTCGCTCTTTCTAAAAATTTCTTGTCCCTTTCTAAATTATGTGGAGGGAGGTCCGCTGCCGATCCGCCGCCGATGACGTCAAAATCATTAGTCCCCATTGACAGATAAATGTCAGTGTCAGAAATCCGGAGACATTACTGAAGATTTTTTTCTGGGAAGTACATACATTATATTATTTCTTATTGTATTAATAGTTAAATATTTAAAATTATAGTGTAACGTCGCCGCTGCGTCATAGCAGGTGCCGCTGTGTCGCGCGTAGCTGACAAGTTCTAATTTGTCGCGGTGACGTGATCTATTGTGCATGCTGTTTACCTCGCGAAGTGCTCTAGTAGGTTGGAGTAGGTTCTAGAACTAAAGTCGCCAGGTATATAACCCGTCGCCAAAGTCAGCGAACACAGTCTGTGATATACAAGCAACGAGTAAAGAAGTCTGATATAAATAAGCGTCGTGTTGGTGATATAAACAAACAGTCGACAAGAAGTGAACATAAATAAATGTAATTAGTGACATAAATAGTAGTGTTAATTGTTTAAATAAATAATCTTAGTGTTTAAGTGTCTTATAATATTCTTTCAAACATTATGGGACAATGTCCACCAACACTGTAGACTAGAGTAACATTGCACTACGAAAAAGCTATCAAATTCTTCCTAAGTAAGTTGAAAATATTGACAAAATTACACATCGTTATAAGAATAATCGGAGCACAATCTATCCATCACTTTATTAAAGGGAATTAATGTGTTATTTAGATACAACATGTATGAAAAAATAAAATTTTAAAGAAGATATGTAAAAACAGATGCACAATCCAGATATATACATTTTAGACCGCCCAAAATTAATGTTTTTACTAGAAGAATATGAAGAGAAAGTAAAGAAGAACGTTGTTCGAATTGAAAATCCCAGCCTAAAATTTATATATGGTAAACTCTACTTTGTAATTTATTGTACATAATTTATGGTAAAATATCCTATAGATTTTGTAAATATATGTGAAAATTGTTTTATGTTGAGACATGCTCTTAATGAATAATAAAGAAGTTTATACGTCATAGACTTATATGAATATATTATTTCTATTTCTAAAAATATTCTTTGCTTTATGCTTACAGCCAAGTAAAATATACGGCGAGATGTTATGTGCTGGTCACATCAGATTTTTTGGGAAAAGTTTGCTGCCGATATTTATGAATTTTAGCTCTCCCTCCTGGATGGAAAACTGATTGTGTGTGGGACTGGATTCTGGAGTTAGGGCCACCAACAATCCTGCTCCGAGCTGTTTATTCTCTTGGCTAAAGAGGCTACCTGGCACTGTTTCCGGCATTAGTAAATGCCCGAACCACCACTGCTCCAAGTACGGTCGCTACGCTAAGTTCGTGCCCATTGCACTCAACTACACGGTTGGGCCAATACATTTACTGGCGTTGGTCCTACTTATCGTGCAGCACAGGACGACGCACGATCATCATAGCCAGAAACACGCGAGGGAAGCCTGGCATGGCAGAAAATTTCACCTTACCAGGGCACCGCCAAGCAGCAACTATTCCTGCAGCTCCGGATCTGGTTCCAGCTTCCGGGCCTGCGTCCGAGTGGTCGACCAGTCCCCCAGAATTATATCTCAGTTGAGTAACACTCACTATTATTTATTTATTTATTTTTGTAAAAATTTCGGCAGAGGCTTATTTTTTGTAAACTTCGTTTTAGGGGTCACACCCTTATATACTGTTTTTTTAGGGGGTAATTATTATTATTGTCTCCATTCAGGAGCTGTGTTTTTGGGCTTATTTACTATTTACTGTTCATTGTTATTATCAATTGTGCAATATATTCAATATTACTTTTACTTCTGTCTGTGAACACGTGGTTGAGTTCGTGTTCTCCTTTTTCCCTCAACTCAGCGATGCCCTGATACCATCACGTCCTGTCACTCTTTCATAGGACCTACGACCCAGCGATACCACGACCATTTGGGTGCTTATGCCATCAAGTACGTCACAATGTAAACCATGGTTTATTCTTACGTGCAGCTGGACACAAAATATGCAGTGGAAAATAAAAAATGCAGTGGGAAATTTAAATTTGTGCAAGATAAATACGGAATATTATGCTAAGAGTTGGCGTTGTTCGCTAGAACATCATCTCTTAGCACACATTTAAAAGACATGTATTTAAAATTTGTTTGGCAAATAAAATAATTTGTGTAGTGGGAAATAAATAATCTTAGAATAAAACCCTGATGTAAACAGATAAATATTTTTATTATATAAGTGGGGACACTGTTGCACTAAATCTAACGATAAATAATCTTGTTCTTTACACATTTTCTAATTTTTGTAATATAACCTACTCAAAAACAAATAAATACACAATACACCACACGATAACGTATGTCATGTCAAGTGGCGCACGTGTGCAGTTGTGAAATTCTTTTACTTAATTGGTGTTAAGTTGAAAGTTGGTCAACTTTAGTTCTTAAAGTAAAAGTCTGCAGATAAAACAGTGCATATATTAACATACATTTAACTTTTATAAAGAAAAGTATAATAAAAAGTAAGCTGCATAAATCCACCTTTAATAGCCAAGCCAACAATTTTGAACGCACTCGAATTCAGCAATTTGCGTTTGTATGCGATACGCATTAAACAGGGTTCACATTAAAACGAATATTGTCAGCTAACAACAGTTGCTAACATATTCGCTAATATTTGTCAGCAGATGTAGAATGTTAGTACGTGTGAAAGTTTGTCTCACGGTATTTGAGATAAACATTCATATATTAACATCACAGTAACTGAGTGGCCTTCCCTACACTATTTGTTTTTCTTAAATGTGCTTTCGGAATATCAAATAAAAGCAAATTTTAAGTACATTTGAAACCATTTAAAAACTGTTGAATAAAAATCGCATGGTGCATGTGTCTCGGTTTTATGTAATTAATACATGTTTGCTATACGAAATTTAATCCAACAGTTTTATAAATGGTTTAAACTTTATAGGGCCGTGCGAGGTATTTTGTACCCCACAAATACATTTTTATTTCCCATTTTGTGAAAAATCGTTTCCGAGCTTTGTACGCCAGTCTAGCTTCAAATTACGCCTTTTTGTTTTATTTGGTAGAATGGTATTGTTTTTAGTAAATTTAATTTTCGAGATATTTTTATTTATTTGGCGTGGAGTCTATTTGTACCTCCACACGGTCTTCAACGGTTACCAAAATATTAAATATTTCCAAAGACTAAGCGGGGTTTTGCCATACCCTATTTTATTATCACCGCGTTAAGAGAGAAAGTTTCCAAGTAAGAAGAAAAGACGAGCATGTATGAATGCGATTATGAGTGTGGCCGAGGCGAAAGAAGTCTGCTTGAATGTGTGGCGAAGGATGATTGTTTCCTAACTATTATTGTGATCCGGATGCGGTATTTCGCTACCGAAAATCGGTCACTTTAATAATATGTTTAAGAGTAAGGATTTATTGTTTGATGTTGATGTTGTTCTTATTGTTTTCGGGTTTGTGGGAACCCACTAAGTGGGATACGCGTGATTTTATGTATGTATGTATGTATGTATGCGTTACATACATAACTTAACTTTTTGTCTTCTGCAGTGCACATAGTGTTAATTTACTCAATATTTTTGTAGTGTTAGTAATAATCTGTGTAATATGAGCAGTTCATTGAAATGCCGAGATGAAAAAAGACTTACCTCTGAAGAATTGTTAGCAATTTTAGAAGACGATGAGTTTCATTTGGATGATAATGATACAGCGTTTGATAGATATGCGAGTGATGCAGAAGACTATGACTAAGTAACTTAAAATGATAATATTATTGAAGCCAACTTGGTGAGTAAAAATGATAATGCAGAAGAAAACAATGATTGGCTGCAAGAATCTGTATCTGCTTTTCCAAAGTATTGAGCTAAAGATGGAAGTGAGTGGTTCAAATTTTCTTATAATACAAGAGTCAGAAGATCAAAACAAAATATTAGACTAGAGCCACCAGGTTTAACTTCATACAGTTCTCCGTTTTCAACTATAAAAGAAACATTTTTTTAACGTCCGTCATATTTAGGTAAGGAAGGTATTGTCTTTGATCAAAAAATTCAATAATAAGTTTTTATTGAATAAGCACGTTTTAGGGTCCATATATAATACGATTTTACCATTTTTACGATGATGACTGTCTGTATGTATGTGTGTGTGTGTGTGTGTGTGTGTGTGTGTGTGTGTGTGTGTGTGTGTGTGTGTGTGTGTGTGTGTGTGACGAAAGTTTCGGCTCACATAACTTCAATACGATTTCAAAAATTATAATTTTTTTTCGTATTCCTCAAGTTTATATCCAAAAGAAGAGGTGATTAGATTGTGGTTATAATTGGTCAACCAAAAGAACCCTCATTTTAAGAATTTAACAGTTTTTCTTGGAAAAACTCTGTTAAATATTATTATAACTTAAAGAATATATTATTCTCTATACAATTTGATTGCATTTTCTACTTCATATTCAACAGATATAGAGATAAAGAATTATAAAGACATTAAATTTCATAATTCAGCCAGCTATGCTAACTATGGAAACTGCTAATATATTCAGATAATTCAAATTTACAGATGTCAATATCGATAAAAAGTAAATGAAAGTGGAAGTTATGAGGATGTTGAGATAGATGTTGGGGAAGACGCGGAAAGATACGGCAAGGAATGAAAGAGTAAGAGAAATAACTCGAGTATTAGAAGTTTCTAGTAAGATACAAGAGAGACAATTACATTGGTTTGAACATGTCATGAAGAGAGATGAAGAATATATTGAAAGAAGAATAAATAGCTCAGTAATAGAGGGTGGAAGAAACAGGAAGACCAAAGATAAGATGGAAGGACTGTATTTTGGAAGACTTCAGAGAAAACTGAATAAGGACGTAAAACAGAAATGAGTGGAAGAAGAAAATAAAAAATACCGACCCCCTAACAAATGGAAAAAGCTGAAGAAGAAGATATTAGTGTCAAGTGCAATTTGCATAGTTTGTTTATGAAATAGTTTTACTGGAAATTTAGAATCTTTCACAAGAAAGTTTATGTATGGAATTTGTACATAATACTCAGGATTGACGAAGGTAATGTGCTGGCCACATCAGATTTTTACCTTCCGTCACCTTTAGGTAAGGAAGGCATTGTCTTTGGTCAAAAATTTCAATGATGAGTTTTTAGTGAATAAGCATGTTTTAGGGTCCCTATAATGTGTGTGTGTGTCTGACGAATGTATCGGATCGCATAACTTCAACACCACGATTCCAAAAATTATATTTTTTTCGTATTCCTCAGTTTACAACCAGAAGAACAACTGATTAGATTTTGGTTATAATTGGTGAAGCGGAAGTAGACTCATTTGAAGATTTAACAGTTAAATTTAATTTTTTGACATTTAACGTTATTATAACTTAAATAATATATTATTCTCTATACGATTTGATTACATTTTATACTTCATATTCAATAGATATAGAGTTAAAGAATTTTAAAGATATTAAATTTTATAAATCAGCCAGCTATGCTAAACATGGAAACTACTAATATATTCATATAATTAAAATTGACAGATGTCAGTATCAATAAAAAGTAAACTAATGTGGCAGAGATGAGGATGTTGAAGAAGATGTTGGAGAAGACACGAAAAGATAGGTAAGGAAATAACTCTCGTGTTACAAGTTTCTAGAAAGATACAAGAGGGATGATTACATTGGTTTGAAAATATCATGAGGAGAAATGAAGAAGAAGATAATAAAAAATAGCGACTCCTAACGAATGGAGAAAGCTAAAGAAGAAGAAGAAGAAGTTAGTGTCAAGTGCAATTTGCATAGTTTCTTTATGAAATAATTTTACTGGAAATTTAGAATCTTTTGCAAGAAAATTTATGTATGGAATTTATACATAATGCACAGGATTGATGGAAGGTATTGTGGTGGCCACAACAGATTTGTTAATTAGTTCTTAATTTATTATTAATTTTTATTAACCATTTTGCCGCCTCGGTGGCCGAGTGTGTTGAGGGAGCGTGTTGCGACAGTGTTCAAAGCGGCCATCACCGTTCGATTACCACCAGGGGCTTGGGTGTTCGTGACTGTCCTTTCATTATTATTAGTTATTTTAATATGGCCACTGACCAGCACGGAATTTTTATTAAAAATAATTACGAATTAATTTGCTATTCAACGCCGGTTGCATGATTAAATAATTAATTACTTTTACATTTCAGGATGGCAATGACGCAATAAAAATGTACACTGCGATAATTAAATAAATAATAAATAATTTTTCGGATTTTGGGAAAAAAAAATATTGAAAATCAGCACGTCCAAATGTACTTATACTTTCTTTAATATCCTGTATACATTTTGTACCTATCGATTTTAAAATTCAATTTATTTACATAAAATGGATCCAACTTTACATAAAAATTTGTGTAAAATAATAAGAAGAAATCATCTATTACTGTGTAGGTAAATTAAAATTAAAATATTAAAGAGTAGTTATTCGTTTGTCAAGGTTGAAAAGTGATCTTATTTGGCCGAATCCGAAGTTTGCAACAGAGGCCAGCAAAGTCAGATGAGGCTAAATGAGAACTCTAAAGCCAAGGTTCATACATTTTTAGGCGACTATCACAAAGTAAAAAAAAAATATTTAAAAATATACTTCATATATGATTAATTCAAGTGATTTGTAGAGTGCAGTGCTGTTATCTTGACAAATCACAAAATAATCTGCTTACTCTATCATTGATTACAATCTAAAAATGAATATAAAATAGCTAACATAATTAATTAGTTGAGCAAGGAAATGAGCGATAGCGACAACGATTTTTCCAAATTTGAAACACTTATTTGAGAAACCACATATGTCAAAAATCTGTTGTGGCCAGCACAATACCTCTCGCCACTTCCGTTTTTGGTTACATAAATATAGGGCGCGAGGAGTCATGTGACATTGTTGGCCTTGACAAGCAGATATGGGGGTTCTGTCAAAATGACAAATAGTAATTTTGTACATAAATGTGAAATGTTAGATTTTTTCATCAAAAAATTCAAGATTTTCTAAATACTTGACTTAGACAAGCAGATAAGGACGCCCTTGTCAAAATGACAGTTAGAAATTATTTACATAAATGTCAAATGTCGTAATTTTTCACGTGGTTAATTTGTCACCAGGAATATGGAATTTACTTGTCGAGGAAAAAAAACCACATGGAATTGGAATATCATGAAATTTTAGATGGATTATTGACATTTGACATGTATGTACATAATTACCAGCTGTCATTCTAACTCGGGCTCCCATATTTGCTTGTCCAGTCCAACAAAGTCACATAACTGCGCGCGGCCTATAAATTTCTCATGTCTTTTCTTTATGTTTAGTTTTCTCCTATACTTCTAAATGTTCGAGTTTCTTCCAATTTCTTGACGGGATTTCAGATGGGTATATGTATATAGCTAAAATTTTAAATATTTAATTGTTATTATTGTTATACAACAAGAAATAGTAAACTTACCAATATCTCAGAAAAATTCTTCAATAATGTCAGTTAAACTTCTTCATTTAACGTAAAAGCGTAATTTGACGTTTTACTGCTATGTTGCCAAAAAAGAATATGTAAGATTTATTTTCAGCTGAAATCTATATAAAACCATATTGGTACTATGGCAAATTCTGAATCGGTTCTTATTCACTGCCATGTGTTTAGTTGAAATAGACAATTTTAGAATTGAGCTGCCAATACCGCCCAAACAGGTTTATGAACTACTGTTGGTTTTTGACAATGACATTTTTCTGTCATTAAACAAACATCTGATGGTTACTATAGTGTTGTTTAGGCTCTGAAATTTATTACAACAGATTATTTTATATTATTATATACTATATCTCCAAACCTATAGGAGATATAATAAAATTTTAAAATGTATCGAATATAGAATTTTATGTACTTTAATGCTAATAATAAAAAAATTCAAAAAAATAATATTTAGAATTATTTTTTTAAGATACTACTACTTCCGGTTTTCCAATTGGTACCAAAACCTATTCAACTCTTCCCATTAATGTTAGATTGAAGAATCCGTAGTCAAACAGGTCTTTAGTCTTATAGAATTTGAGAAATCGTGTCTCCAACAACCTCACACACACACACACACATCGTTGTAAAAATGTTAAAATCGGATTCTATAGACCTTAAAACGTGCTTATTCAATAAAATCTGGATATGCGATTTTTAGCATGAATCCAATACCTCTCTTAGCGAGAGGTAAAAAAGCAAAAATACCAGGAAGCACAAAAAATTGTCAAATAATGATAATAATTTTATTCCTATCAGAATCCAATTACAGGGAATTAATTAACAAAATGTAATAAGTAAAAATTAAATACAATAATTAACATTATTACAAAATTTAAAAAATACATCTTCAAAATGTTTTTCTGCGTTTCGGCACATCACATGGACCGCAGACTTATCCAGGATATCGGTATTTGGAGTTGGAAGATGGAAAGTCGTGTTGTGTCTGGAAGGTAACCTGGGAAAATATAGTGCAACACAAGACAGTAAATAGGGACAATCATTTTTATTGGTTAAAAGCATTGATACAAATTTAGATGATATAAGTTCGCGTCTGGTATTGGGAGAAGGCATATCATAACGCTCTAATAATATATCCATATCAATTCCACGTTCGCGTATATTCTATCAAGTTTATGGGATCAATATTTTAAAAAGCGACGTTGTACTCGATTTACAGCATCTGATTGATAATCTTAAGAAGGGTATATTAGAGAAGCATAATCAAATGAGAAATACAAAATTTTGAAATGTCATTAAACGGTTTTGCTAGCAGAAGTGCATATAATCGGGTCTATTCTGTAACTCAGTGGTTAATTTTTCATAAATTTAAATTTTTAACCAATACATATCGATTTGGCAACTAAACATGTCTTTTTGTTATATGTCAACATACTTGATTGGATATTTTTTTTAACCAGTTGTTAAAAATTAACAACTGAGTTTACAGAATAAGCCCAATTATGTGTGTTTTCGGTAAATTTAAAGTGACACCTAGATCTTTTATAGAATCCTTTTTTGTTAGGTTGTTACCGTTATTATATTGAAAAGATATAGGATTGTGTCGATGGGTATATGTAATATAGCAGCACTTGTTAGCATTTAGGATTAATTTGTTGTCTTGGTACCAAGAAGCCAGAATGTCTATGTTTCTTTGTAAAGTTTTGGAGTCATTTTAATTGTATTTGTATTGTATCTGCGTGAATAACTAATAATTAATTTATGAATAACAAAAATAATAGAGGGCCTAAATTAGAACCTTGGGGCATTCCTGAACTAGGTGTATAATATTTGGAAGAATAACCATTGTAAAAAACATAGCAAGTTGTATTAAATGCTGCTCCATATTTACTATTTTTTTTAGTAATAACCCATTGTCAAAACTGTCGGAAGCTCGAGAAAAGTCTACCTACTCGGCAAGTTTAGTTTGGTTTAAAATGGTTTGAGACCTTAAAATCTTGCACGTCGTTGTTCTACGATATGTACTCTATATATAAAATTCATATATCACGGAAAGCGGATACGTGGTACCTCTACGGCTCTGAAACTTTGACACATGGTAGTACATAGTGTTATATTTATACTGTAAATAGATCATTATGATACAATCATCGGTTACAGAGATATAAAACAATATTATCGTAATGCTCTATATATTACAGACCTTGATACATATTCATCCTTTTATCACATTGCTACAACCCTACGCTTCGCATTGCTCTAATTATACTACAGAAGGGCCTTGGAAAATCCTGTAAACCTGTTTTTAAACATAACAATATTGTGACGGAGATTCACTTCGTTACAGTAGGTATACATATGTAGAATGAATTTTTGCTATTTTTTTTTCTGATTTATGTATATTGTTTAAGATTAATGTTTATTGACTAGATTTGTATTTTTATATTGTCCTATTATTTCTGTAAACTGTTGGGCTAAATAAATAAATAATGTTGCACGGAATTTCGAAGACGTAATCGTCAGGATTTTTACCAGCATCGATTAATACTTGCCGCAGACGAGATTGTAGAACTGTCTTCAGTTCTGTCGTTTCTAAATCTCGTTCTTCTAGTTCTTTCTTAAGATCACATACTTTTGTTATATATGTTGGTAATTTGTTACCACACAATAAATTTGTCTTGTACATTTTATGTTAACTGAGTTCACATTTCACCCTATCTCAAAACCTGTTATCCGACAGTTGGCGCCTGAGCAATCGCACGCCAACTTTCTGCCCGCTATCACCAAAATAGCGTTACAATCTTCAGGACGTCTATGACGTTAATTAGGAAGTCACTTTGACGTTGACTTTAGGTCATTTGTGTTACTTAGGGAGAAAATAATTCACAATAATTGATTACAATAATCAAACCTTTTATAAATATATAATAATTAAGATAATGATAATAAAAATTACTAACACTATGATTAAATAATTATAGACACTAATTAGGACTAAGAATATTATTAAATACTTAAACACTAAGATTATTTATTGGAACAATATTTATTTCACTATTTATTTATATAACTATATTTATGTTCACCGCTCGTAGACTATTTATTTATATCATCAACTGTTTATTTCACGATGCGTGTCTATAACAGAATGTCGCAGCTGTCCTCCCTGACGGTGTGCCTTTCCTAAATTAATCCATCGAATACATAGGAATTAGCCGACCGTATTTAATTAAGCAGATCAAGAACTGTCCGAGACGGTTACGTGATCGCTCAGGTTAGGCGCCGTTCTAGCAACGTTCGACCAGCGGCGTCAGTCGCGTTCTCGCGTCGGGTGCACGCAAGCTTCAATATAAATAAAAATAACTGTATTTTTTATGAGTACAATAAAAACGCAATACATATACATGTTCATTATATCTCAGTTATTTTTTATTACTATTAAAAGAAAATATAATGCAATTTTATTTATCAATGTTTCGATTGTAACCAATTATATTCTCTTTAATTATTAAAAAGGTTTTATTATATATAAATGATTGTAAGAGGAAGTAGAAGATATATTTTGTTACAACGATAACTAGAATAGTCTAAACAAAATAATTTTTCAATTGTCAGCAAACAAATCTACTAATTTTTCAATACAAATGTCAATGACATCACAGAGCAGTACATTATTTTTTGTATTTATTATTTATTAATATATATTAATTTGTGCTATGTGATAATAAATTATTAACGTGTTCCAACTTCAAATATACCAGGGTTGTGCACACTAGCGGGCCGCATAGATATTTATAACATGACTAACGGGCCGCATTTGACAACAAAACAGATCTCCTTCCAAGGAAAAATGATTTTTTTTAATGTACAAAATGGCATGTAAAGGATACGGAAGTTCAGGGAAAAGGATCATGTATATTTTATTGGTAATAAAAATTAAACAAGCCGACAAAATATTAAAGTAACATTATAACACGGGTCGTACAAAATGACATTGCGCGCAGCATGCGGGCCGTAGTTTTCCTACCCCTGAAGTATACGAACGTAATTCTAGAAATAACTTTTTAGAATATAAAATGTAATCAATTTCATTAGCCTTGGGCGTGCATTTTGGGATGTTAAAATAACGCATTGTCGTTCCCAGATAGATAACAATGAAGAAATTCAGAGTAATCCAAACAAAAGGTAGGGCTCAGCTGCGCCGAATACATTAATTTACATTCGAATGAAACCCCGGAATTATTTTGATAATACACGTTGATACGTTCTTTTGCAGTTCTATTGTTATCGCAATATTTTAAGCTCAGTTGAATTTTGTATTCTATTGACCAAGTTTGTAATGGCATAACGATGAAAATATGAATTAAATTTTATTTATGTAGTGTTACGAAAGAAAGCCACGGAACGATTATTTATGGTAATTGAGACTTGAAACCTTGGACCTATCGTGTGATTGATGACCAATAAATACATAATGAATAAGAATTTTCAATTATCAGATGAAAAAAAAATCCCAAAACAATTCTGCTACTCAGAATAAGAGGCCATGTTTTACGAGTAATTCATTCATCATTGTGATTTAAATTATTTTTCTTTGTATAAATTTCGATAGTTTTCCTACTAGTAACAATATTGTTGTAGAAAACCTTAAAGTACCTACGATACACAAAACTGTTGTGGAGAGTATTGTAAATTACACTTTAGGTATTTAAATTAAATATACAGATTAAGTAAATATTACACGTTTTTATATTTATCACATTTTGAAGGTTTATGCTTTCATTTTCTTTTATTAATAATATACACTGAAGATATATAAGTTTGTAAGTTTCCTTACCATTTAATTGTAAGAATATTTTTCCCGCTAAAACAGCATTATACAACTTGTAAGATCCCTGAAGTTTCTATTTTCGTCCGGGCTAGCATAGAAACAACTCTTCAAACTGTAACAATTCATGAATTGTTTCTATATTTTTACCATACGAAAAGGTGTGTGGAATTTAAATAACTAAGTACTTGTAGATACTTTATTGAAGTTAAAAGTTTCTCTGCAATTTAAATTTGTAATGTAAAAATAATAAATTATATCAATAATTCATTATTGTACTATATTCCGATGAGCAATTAAAAAAAATCCCGAGACGTCAAGAAAATTTAATTTTCTTAGCTATTTAAATTTGTAATGTAAAATTAATAAATTATATCAATAATTCGTTATTGTAAATAGTAGTTTTTAAACAGATTTTAGGTTTTTTGTCTTTATATTTGAAATTAAGTGTTCTATTCATACTTTCGGTAATGCACTAGCACTAGTCTGCAAACATAATGCTACAATTTTTCATTCGTGCAGATCAGACTCAGTAAGCAGTAACCCCACAAAAAACAAAGCCCGAATTGGGAACTTCTCCATATATAAAATTTCTCGAAGAATCTTTAGCATTTAAATATTTAAATAATTCTGTAGTTCCTGTTCTGTAGTCTACACTAGCAAACTCAGACTTCTTGTCTGTAAATATGTTCTACATATTTAGACACTATAAAGAAGCAGATATATAGATTTTATATGAAAATAATAAACAATAACGTTCATATTTCCCTATTTGATCATTGTGTACCACAATGATTTACTATGCACTGACACTGACAGTGATTGACAGTAACAATAAATTACGCCATTTTCTAAAATGCACCAGTGCTTCTATCGTTCGTTTTCATCACGAATACTCGGCACAAAGTGCTTCATTTCGATATGGCTCCTCGTCAATAATGTATAGTGATGCCGTGGGATCTCGCGTTTTCGAGATCTCGTCTCGAAAATCGAGAAATTTCGAGACGAGACTTATGATAGTCTCGTCTCGAAAAATCGAGACGAGACGAGAGTAATGGCCTCGAGATTTGCTCGAGACGAGAGTAGGTATTCGAGATCTCGATTGTACGATTTTTTTTAAATATGTATATAATTAAAGACATACAATAAGAAAAATAAGTATCAGTACAAATATTTTCATTGCCTTTTTATTATTTATTTATTCATTTTAAATTTATAGGGTTTTAGTATAAAGAATAGGAACAAAAGTGTTCCCTGTGGTGTACTCTCCACGCTAATATTAAATGCTCTTGCTGCGAGTAATATTTGGTCAGTATTTTTTTTTCTTACCTGTTAAATGCCAGACGAAAGTAAAAATAAAGTTTTAATCAATAGTATCTACTTACTCCTTTATTACGTCCAAGTTGATGCTAATTTTTTTCCTGATACATGAGAGTATAGAAAATTTATAACATGTAAAGGTAATATTTTATGAATTTATTTTATATGTATTTATATACAAATAATAGATAATTACAGCGTCACTGCTTGCTACCTTCAACCATACAAACACGCTCTGACCTGCCAACTTATGGAACACTCATACAGCTAATTATAAATTCGAGAAATTCGAGACTCTCGAGTCGAGATCGAGAATAGATGACGAAAAATATGACGAGACGAGACGAAAACAAGTCTCGTCTCGAAAATTCGAGACGAGACGAGAATGAACTGTTTCTCGCCGTTTCTCGTTTCGCGGCATCACTAATAATGTACCATTTTCGGACTCTTATGTAAATACTCGCAACTATTATATATTTGGTGCCCGGTTTCATAAAAGCTTGCTTATATTTGACTTATTGTTAATTTTAACGTATTAACTTGCGGCATATGCCAAGTTTACAAATGTTATTAGAGTGTGGAAATAAAAAAAGTGAGAAGTACAGTTTAAATTAAATTATTACATCCCATTTTTACCTCTCGCTAAGAGAGGTATTGGATTCATGCTAAAAATCGCATATCCAGATTTTATTGAATAAGCACGTTTTAAGGTCCCTACAATCCGATTTTAACATTTTTACGATGATGTCTGTGTGTGTGTGTGTGTGTGTGTGTGGATGTATGTGTGTATGTATGTAGGATGTTGGAAGGACGATTGCTCAAAAACTATAAGACTTTAAATTTGTTTAACTACGTATTTCCCAATCGGACATTCATGGGAAGATCTGAAAGGGTTTTGGTAACAATTGGACAACCGGAAGTAGAAGATTCTTGAAAAAAAATCTTCTAAATAATATTTTTTGAAATTTTTTCTTGGTAATATTAAAGAAAATTAAATTCTCTATCTGATACATTTAAATATTTTATAATATATTCTACAGATTTAGAGATAAAAGAAATATAATATATAAAATAGTCTGTTATAATAAATTTTACAGCCGAAAGATTGGCCATGGAAAATAGTTGAAAATTTATTTAAATTTATAACTGACAGGTAAATGTCAGTGTCAGAAATCCGGAGACATTACTGAAGACTTTTCAGGGAAGTACATACATACATTATATTATTTCTTAATGTATTAATAGTTAAATATTTAAAATTATAGGTATATTACATATATCCTTCAAAAATACTGTCAATCCTGACAATGAATTGGAAACATTTCGAAAAATTAGAAGAGGACACAATTTCTTCATAAAATGAATTTAAAATTAAACAATCTAAATATAAGGAATAGATATATGTAAGTAGAATTTTTGGTATAGAGTGTAGGTATACAAGAAATGTTAAATACAATAGGGCGCGAGCAGCATTTTGTCGGCCCTGACAAGCAGATATGGGGGCCCATGTCAGAATGATAGCTAGTAATTATGTATATAGATGTTAAGTATCAAAATTTCTCATTCTAAATTTAGTGATTTTCCAATTCCATGTGGTTTATTTTCCTCGACAAGTAAATTCCACAGTCCTGGTGACAAATTAACTACGTGTATTTAGAAAATCTTGAAATTCTGAATGAAAAATTGACAATTGACATCCATGTACATAATTACTAATTATCATTCTGAAACGGACCGTCACATCTGCTTGTCAATGCCAACAATGTAACATGACTGTTCGCGCCCTATACTTATGTAACCAAAAAAGGAAGTGGCGAGAGGTATTGTGCTGGCCACAACAGATTTTTTAATTTCATATTCTGTTTTGCATTTAGTATTTTTTTATGTATTTTATTTTTATTCTTCACTTTATGGTATAGGAGATACATATGTCGTTTATCTGGACAGATGAGGCTTGTTTTAAATCTTTGTAAAATTGCGCATTCGTTTGCCAGAACTTGCAAGACTGACGCTGTGTGATTTTACGGGTATAAGTGAATATTCACCGAAACGCGGTTATTGCATTTTGTTGTAATTTTGGGCATTTTATTTCAAATATGGAGAATTCTCATATTTGCGGAATATTTGTGGTCGCTAGCGCATAGTAAGATTTCATTGTTGGTGAAAGCTTTCATCGGTCTATCCGAATTTGTGCATTATCTCAGGGAAGTCTTTCTTCGTAAGTAGACATGCAATTCGTTATTTAATGTTGTACAAATATATTCTTCAGTGTTTAATTATATTTTTAGCCTCCTTGGTCCAGGCATAAGATATAGGCAAATTATGCTATTTTATACATGCACATAGATGCAAATTATTGCACTATTATTTCCTGTATATCATAAATTACAATTGAATTGAACTCCTCGTATCATTTTGGAGCACTTTTGCAAGCAATGCTCGGCGAACATCGCCCAAATCCACTGAGTGACGTCTTTGAAATTTAGTGAGGTTTCAATTTTTATGTGTTCATCATTACTTCAGGATATACAATTTTACTATATAAGTATAGTCTTATTCATTTAATTTTAAATCAATACGTAGTACGTATCGGGTTGCGAAACTGAATTTATTATAAGTTGGTAATTCATCGCTGGTTTATTCTATTCATTAAATTGAATTTGTTATACTCAGAGATTTTATTTGATAATATTCTAAGCCATATAATATGTTATATTATTTTTTTACTGTTTGATAAACAAATAAAGTGGCGCGTAGTAGATTTGCTTGTCAGGATTCAAGGTTCCACGGTTTAGAAAAAACCTCCTCCTGGTCTCAGAGCAACTCTCGCTGAGTTAGTGGCTATGTTGAATTATATTCTACTATCTTGCTCAGTTTTCCGTATTATCGGAATAAGATAATTTAAATCTCATTATTCGATTATTTTTTTGTGTATTATTTCATCGGAGATTGAAAATAGCCGCGTTCTTATTTTACTTATTACATCTCGCCTAACCTAACTTTACGTTTTAAAATATCTGGCGCCCAACGCTGGTTGAATTATAAAAGAATTAGACAAATAAAGGCTTAACTTAAACGTTAATACATATTAGAAATACTTAGTTTTGTAGTAAAAACCGGTGCTTCATGGAATGGAATAGATTTCGATGTAAATTACCTCAAAATGAGTTAGTTTATGAAATATGTGGAGTTACAGGTTTGACGCTAGTACTCGTCATAAAACTTCACGCAATTTGATAAAATTGGAAAAAAAATCCTTATTTAAGTGACTAACTTATCATTTTACATTTGTACAAGATCAAGGAGCGATTAAGAAATCTCCTCAAGAACTCTCCCAGTTAATTTCACAATTTGAAGGTAACAAAAACTCGAACGCGTATACATTTTTTTTTCTAAAACGATCGTATTTCCCACATGCTCTACTGTAAATACATGTGATGACTTCGTGGTCTGATTTGGAAGCTAAGTGTGAATTGATAGCTAAAACTTCTACCCCGAAACATTCGATTTAAATGCGTTGAATATAGAAGATAACGCCTCATTTAGTGAAAACTCAGTAAATTTTGATTCAGGTGATGATAGCTAAAAAGTCAAACCTAAAACTATTTTACCTTTACAATGGAATTTAAAATTTAATAGAGATGTACAGGTAATGTTTTTAGGTTTATCCATATTACGCGTTGATGAACTATGTATTGCGAGGAACGTTAGTAAGCCTCAATTAATTAAGTTGGCTATTGATTTTTTTAGAGGTAAAGAGCTAACCGTGATCAATTTGCTAGTTGAAATGATCTTGTATCTCAATTGCGAAAAGTTTTTCTTTCGTACGATTTTGACGATAAATAGTATATATAACGAGATTAAGAGGCAAAAGGTAAAATATTCACTTAACGAATAGTTATCATAAGGAAATCGTTATTATGAAAATGGTTATTTCTACTTAACGATAATCGTTATCTTCGTATCCGTATTCTGTAACATATTTTGAAAAATAATAACCCTGGGATCAAGTTAAGAACTTTATTTCCTAAAATCAAATTATGATTTTAAATGAAATATTGAAAATAATTCAATATAACTCACAAAATTTGTAGGTTAGATTTAGTGATGCCGTGGGCTCTCGCGTTTTCGAGATCTCGTCTCGAAAAACGAGAAATTTCGAGACGAGACCATCATAAGTCTCGTCTCGAAAAATCGAGACGAGACGAGAGTAATGCCCTCGAGATTTGCTCGAGACGAGAGTAGGTATTCGAGATCTCGAAAACACGATTTTTTTATATATGTATGTAATTAAAGATATACAATAAGAAAAATAATTATCAGTACAAATATTTTCATTGCCTGTTTATTATTTATTTATTCATTTTAAATTTATAGGGTTTTAGTATAAAGAATAGGAACAAAAGTGTTCTCTGTGATGTACTCTCCACGCTAGTATTAAATGCCCTTGCTGCGAGTAATATTTGTTCAGTATTTTTTTACTTACCTGTTAAATGCCAGACTTAGTAAAAATAAAGTTTTAATCAGTAATATCTACTTACTCCTTTATTACTTTCAAGTTGATGCTAATTTATTTTCCTGATAGATGAAAGTATAGAAAATTGATAACATGTAAAGGTAATATTTTATGAATTTATTTTATATGTATTTATATACAAATTATAGATAATTACAGCGTCACTGCTTGCTACCTTCAACCATACAAATTCGCTCTGACCTGCCAACTTATGGAACACCTATACAGCTAATTATAAATTCGAGAAATTCGAGACTCTCGAGTCGAGATCGAGAATAGAGGATGAAAAATATGACGAGACGAGACGAAAACAAATCTCGTCTCGAATTTTCGAGACGAGACAAGAGTGAACTGTTTCTCGCCCTTTCTCGTCTCGCGGCATCACTAGTTAGATTAGTTCTGGTGGGAATCAGCTGTCAACCTGTCTGCTGTCGGACCCTTTCTTTTTCTTGTAGGCTATGTTAGAGCTACTACTACTACTATCTGTGGAAAAATTGGGAAGCTTGCGCTAGGCGCTACGAATAAAAACGCATTAATTTATTTTAATATTACCTTGCAGAAAACTGTAATACGATTGGTTTTTGAGATCACTATTCAACATAATAGCAATTTTATTTTGACATGAATAATAATACTGATTTATTGACAAAACGTTTATGTAACGCATAATATTTCCAGTCGTTAAATAATAACGATATAACAATGCGTAATGTCATAACGATCGTTTACAGAATAAGCCTATTAAACGATTTTCGTTATTACCATGATGATGTAACGTTTTAACGATACGTTATACGTTATGTCAAAACGATGCTTACAGAATAGCCCTATTAGTCGCGTTGTCAAGGTCGTGGCGAGTATATAGATATTTATGTTGTTATAGAATCTATGTTTAGTCGGTTAAGTACACCAGTGTCAAAAGAGACTAAATTCAAAATTCTTTTACGCAACTAGGTCGGCGATTAGAAGAGAAACGAGAGCGAATAGAAAACCTTTCAAATGTTAAAAATAAACGACTCATAGAACCCGGCCTTTGTTATGTATATATATACAGTGTGTGCAACAAAACGTGGAACATAGGAGTTTAACATAGGATTTTTAAAATGTGCGGAAATTGGCTCTCCTGCACATTTTAGAGCAAAAGTAGAAGAATTAAAAGTTGTATAGAATTAATTTTTACTTAAAAAAGTCCTCATTTAATGCAATAGAATATCACTAGATATTTAGAAAAGAAGATATGATATTTTCGACAAAAATCAGATAGCCATGGAAATAAAGAACAAATAAAACAAAATCTCATTCTGATAGTTCAGTTCAGTGTTATTGATGTTAATTGTTGCAATCATTGTGTCTACACTGTTGTAATCAATAAATTGCATCACCGTTTGTGCATAATAAAATGGATTTGTTCAGTACCGAAGAAAAAATTCTGATTGTCAAATTACATTGCAGAGGAAATAGTTATGAAGAAATTCGTGCACTTTTTGGTGGCTCTTATTCTGATCGTCCAATTCCAAGTAAAACGACAATATTTCGTGTAATTGAGAGATTTAGGAAGTGTTTTAAAACCATGCAAGTGTCAAAGGCTAATTGCAGATGAAGATGAAGAAAGACAAGCAAATAAAATTAATGTAATTGCAGCCATTGAAAAAAATAAAAATTTAAGTTTGCGGCAAATAGAAAAAGACATTTCAATTCCATTTAGTACTGTAAGAAATTATTTAAAAGAAGAAAAATATAAATCTTTTAAATATGGCAAACACCAGGAATTGAATGAAGAAGATAAGTTTCTGAGAGCAACATTTTGTGAATTAATGCTGGAAAAAACAAATGCAGATTCACACTTTATTGAAAATATTTGTTTTTCCGACGAAAGCAGATTTACACTCAATAATGAGCCAAATATTCAAAATTTTAGATATTGGCGTAAAAATAATGAACATCTGTATGTTACGACTCAAACACAATATCCCCGAAAAGTCAACGTTTGGACTGGAATTTTAAAAAACCATATTATTGGGCCATATTTCATTAACGGCACTTTAACTGGACAGCCCTATTATGATCTGCTGATAAATGATATTGGACCGGCAATTGAAAAACTGGCCAATGATCGTGAAGTATGGTTGCAACAAGACGGCTGTCCAGCTCATAATACAAAATTTGTAAAAGAATATCATAATGATGTATTTCCCGATACATGGATTGGTAGAGACGGACCAATTCACTGGCCCGCACGGTCTCCGGATCTAGCGCCAAATGAATTTTTTCTATGCGGACATCTAAAATCAAAAATTTACAGTGATTACAAAATATCTAGATTTATAATCACTAAAAAACAGAATATCCCTGGAATGTACTAAAATATCGTGCTACCAACTAGCGAATGTTAGGCGCTCTTTTTATGATAAATTAGGTTATTGTTTGGCGCAGAATGGAGACATATTTGATCATTTAATTTAAATAAAACTTCTCTATTTTGCTGCTATTCTTTTCTACTGATTTGTATGATTTATTTTATTATTAAAAATTTGATAATTTCCCATTTGAATATTCACTGAAATCTCAGTTGATTTCAGTGTTATTGATGTTAATTGTTGTAATCATTGTGTCTATAATTATAATTCAGCATTAAATATTAAAGTATTATGATCTTAATTGATATTTTGTTTTATTTGTTTTTTATTTCCATGGGCTATCTGAATTTTGATGAAAATGTCATATTTTATTTTCTAAATATCTAGTGCTATAGATATTCTATTGCATTAAATGAGGACTTTTTTTAAGTAAAAATTAATTCTGAACAACTTTTAATTCTTGCACTTTTGCTCTGAAATGTACAGGAGAGCCAATTTCCGCACATTTTTAAAATCCCATGTTAAAGTCCTATGTTCCACGTTTCGTTGCACACACTGTATATATGTTATTCCAAACAGAGAAAATGTAATTCATTATTTTCTTCTCTGCAGGAGTACCAGATAATTACTTCTGCGAACATCACAGCACATTCCAATTAATTCAAGAAATGTTCTCTAATCGTTCCTGAATTGTATAAAAGTGGAAGTAATTTGGGAGTTATATAAACTTTCAAGCACCTGAGACGCGATCTTTTGGCTGACTTAGTTTTCAATGCGGAAAAACGAGAAATCTAATGCAGTCTGCCATTATTTTCCGCAATTATAATTTTTATTTTATATAAATTCCAGAACTTGCGACATATACAGCAAAACGTTATTAATACACTATTCTTACATTTTTGTAAGAAAGAAGAAAATAGATTCTTATATTGTATATTTTAAAACTTAATATGAAAAATTAAAAAAAAACTACTGACCAACATTCAACTGTTCCACAAGCATGAAACTATTAAAAGTAATATACCTAAATTAAATGCAAAAATGTAGATTTATTCAAGTTTGTATGCAAACTTGTCATGTATCTGATAATTTATTTACTCTTATCATACACCATCAATACTGCCTGAATAGTAGAACAATGAATTCTCCTTTCTAAACTGTTACATCGTGATGCAAATATGGATTTTGCTCGTTAATTTGTTCTACACTCTACAGAAACTAACGGAATTACTATTTAATGCTATTATAATACAGGATGAATACTTGATAGCCAATTTCCCCGTTTCAAGTGACAAGAATGACTGTGGTATCAATGAAAAGATAAAAAAAAAATATCAAATGACACCAAATACATGTAATTATGTCATATTTTAGTCCCATAATAGATATTAAGGATACAAGTTTGATATAGCATTCATAATAAAACGCGTGTGATGTTAAATCACGAGGCGATGAGTCGAGTGTTTTAATCACGCAAGTTTCATTACGAGGCTATATCAAATGTGTATCCTTCAATATTTTATCTACGATAGTTTAAATTAATCTTAAAATACATTTTTCATTTAATTTTTCACATAATGAGAAACTTTGAAACGTTCATTCGTAGCCTACGTTACTACTACGTATGAATGATTTAATGGCACTGAATGTCATTATAAGTTTCATAAAGACATTCAAATTGGTATACTAATTACATATTAGCGCACTGTCGTAGATAAATTAATTATTAATTATATTCAATTTCGTATTAATAGCAATAACTATGGTAGTTGACATTTTATGTCAGAATTCGTTGGATATGATTATTTTTAAATTTCTTTTTAATATTTTGTAAAGAATTAGAATTACTTGAACAGAAAATAAATTAATAAAAAAAAATTTGATAATATATTTGTCAAAATTTGTTATATCCTAACTTTTGCAAATTTCATTATGTTACAATTGTTGTATGTTTGTATAAATAATTAGACGTTGGTATTCATTGAATGACATTTTATTTTCAACTGTTTGTTATTTTCAATACACAATTGGTTGCTAGCTCTGCCATATCATAATGCCTAGCCTAACAACATTTTTCGTTATATAATATTTATCCCTTTTAATATAACTAAAGAACAGAACTAAAATTTTGGCATTTTATGAAAACGGCTACTACGCTTTACAGAGAATTCCTTATTCGTATCATCTGTGTTACATAAATTATTTCTCTTATTAGTACAATCTGATGGTATAATTTCATTATTTGATGCATTCTTCCCTACTGGAATTTTAGTTTTCACCGTCAATTTCTCTCTCCTTTAAATAATCTAATATATATATATATATATATATATATATATATATATATATATATATATATATACAGATGTTCATTTTTAAGTGGCTACCATTGCGATCTCGAGAACTAAAAGAGATACGAAGTTGGTTAAATTAGCAAAGAATCTCTATTGAATTTTTAATGAAATAAATTACAAAAACGTAACAGAAAATTATGAATAATTAATCTGGTGAGCCATTTCATATAGGCGGTGATAACATATTAATATTTTTTTTTTAACAAAATATAGAATCTTACAAAAATAACTTACTATTTAAACAATTAACTTAAATATTACTTAATATTATCTCAACTGTTTTCACAGCTTGCCAACCATGGCTTAGCAGGTTAATTATACATTATTTTCTCTTACGTCTTTGTAATTTATTTCTTCAATGAACATCCACTTCAACCATATCGTTGAATTTGTAATTTTACCTAGATTAATGTCACTTCCGGTCAAAACGGAAGCGCTACCATCATGATTTGTGAGACCCTAATATATATATATACAGGGTGTTCATTTTTAAGGGGCTACCATTGCGAGCTCGAGAACTAAAAGAGATACGAAGTTGGTTAAATTAGCAAAGAATCTCTATTTCACATAGGTATTTCAATGATAAACTGAAAAAAGAAATTCAACCAGTGGTACTCAAAATATGGATACCAACTTTTTTATTTTAAATAGAAACATATATTTTTTATTTGCTCATTCAATAGAGTTCTTTATTCTGAATCCATACCCTTACATAACAAAATTTTCGAAAAAAATAATAATAAAGTTTTGAATTATTTCCCCTTAAATATGATATTAATTAGAGTGCCATGAATGAAAAAAGTGAATATATTTAAAAAAGAACTTTATTTTCAATTAAATGATTTAGGCCCGGTTTCATAAAACAATTTAATCTATGATTAAATTTTACTTAGGAACTAATTTAATTTAACTGATGATTTCGGTTTCATAAAACTTTTTTAATTATAAAAATTAAATAATCTCTGACTAGATTTTACTTAGCAACTAAACTAATTTAACTGGAGATTTCGGTTTCATAAAAGCATTTTAAATTAAATGATCAAATAAATCTCACATGTAAACTAACTGACGAAATTCGTAGCATTAAATAAATTAACAAACGATTCTAATTGTCAACCAAAAAGTATTTGTCTGGTGAATTGCGTAATTGTTCTACTTAAAAATAAATTTTATTAGGTAAGTATCCATAAAAGATGTAAATAATTATTTTATGTAAATCATATATTTTTTTTAAATCCAGACTTCATATTAAAATATATGTAAGTACATATATACTAAAATTTCAGTGTCATCGGTGTCTTCAGTAACATCTTTTTCATCAATATCGTCTGGGTCTTATACTACATTGACGGACAATAAATCTGAAGAAGAATCGCAAAGAAAATTGCCAAGAATACGACTATTCAGAGACATAAATACCCCGTTTGAAAATTATAGTGAACATGAATTCAAAGACATATTTCGGTTGTCAAAAAACTGCGTTTTAAACGTATTACATCAAATTGAAATACATATAACACCACTTACATGAAGAAATCGCTCCATATCAGCGATGAACAAGTTCTTAATCACTTTACGTTTTTATGCTACTCGATCTTTTCAAATAGTTATTGGAGATCATTTCAATGTGAGAAAAGCCACAAGTTGTAGAATTATTCATCGTGTTACGCACTACCTAGCTCTTTTATCAGAAAAATACATTAAAATGTCAGATACAATTCAAAAACGGAATAAAATATGTGACGAATTTTACAAAATAACTGGATTTCCAAATGTATGTGGCGCTATAGACTGCTCACACATTAAAATACAGTCACCAGGAGGAAACAATGCTGAAGTATTTATTTAGAAATAGAAAAAAAAATTTCTGAATAAATATTCACCTGGTATGTGATGCTAGTTATCATATAATTGATATTGTATCACGAATATTTGACAATACATTACTAAGAGCGCAATTTGAAAATAATGAATTTGGAAACTGTTACTTATTTCTTATAGTGAATATTTTTCAATCTGTGTAATTTTCCCTCTTTTACGTTTCTTATTTATAATCACAAACACTAATTATAAACGTCAAATGTCTGACAAATGTCCATAATCACAGACTACTATGTAAAATAATTAAATAAATAAACAATGAGAAATTAGCTACTAGTACAGAAGCCAGTAACACATGACTTAAATTAAAAAGAAAACAAATAAATCTTCAGTTAGTAAATTTAGGCTTAGATTTGTTTTAAGAAACCCATTTAAAATTTAACTATCAGTTAAATTTAATTATGAAGTAATTAATTGAAGATTATTTTTTTCTTTATAAAACCGGCCCTTAGTGTTTATAAAAACGGCTCAAAATTATTATGAAGAACAATTTCTCATTTGACAGAAGTAGCAATAAACAAAATATTACTTTTTTCATTCATGGCACTCTAATTAATATCATATTTAAGGGGAAATAATTCAAAAGTTAATTTTTTTTTTCAAAAATTTTGTTATGTAAGGGTATGAAAATTTTATACCGTTAGATTCAGAATAAAGAGATCTATTGAATGCACAAATAAAAAATATATGTTTTTATTTAAAATAAAAAAGTTGGTATCCATATTTTGAGAACCACTGGTTGAATTTCTTTTTTCAGTATATATTTGAAATACCTATGTGAAATAGAGATTCTTTGCTAATTTAACCAACTTCGTATCTCTTCGAGATCCCAATGGTAGCCAATTAAAAATTAACAGCCTGTATATATATATATATATATATATATATACAGGCTGTTAATTTTTAATTGGCTACCATTGGGATCTCGAAGAGATACGAAGTTGGTTAAATTAGCAAAGAATCTCTATTTCACATAGGTATTTCAAATATATACTGAAAAAAGAAATTCAACCAGTGGTTCTCAAAATATGGATACCAACTTTTTTATTTTAAATAAAAACATATATTTTTTATTTGTGCATTCAATAGATCTCTTTATTCTGAATCTAACGGTATAAAATTTTCATACCCTTACATAACAAAATTTTTGAAAAAAAAAATTAACTTTTGAATTATTTCCCCTTAAATATGATATTAATTAGAGTGCCATGAATGAAAAAAGTAATATTTTGTTTATTGCTACTTCTGTCAAATGAGAAATTGTTCTTCATAATAATTTTGAGCCGTTTTTATAAACACTAAGGGCCGGTTTTATAAAGAAAAAAATAATCTTCAATTAATTACTTCATAATTAAATTTAACTGATAGTTAAATTTTAAATGGGTTTCTTAAAACAAATCTAAGCCTAAATTTACTAACTGAAGATTTATTTGTTTTCTTTTTAATTTGTCATGTGTTACTGGCTTCTGTACTAGTAGCTAATTTCTCATTGTTTATTTATTTAATTATTTTACATAGTAGTCTGTGATTATGGACATTTGTCAGACATTTGACGTTTATAATTAGTGTTTGTGATTATAAATAAGAAACGTAAAAGAGGGAAAATTACACAGATTGAAAAATATTCACTATAAGAAATAAGTAACAGTTTCCAAATTCATTATTTTCAAATTGCGCTCTTAGTAATGTATTGTCAAATATTCGTGATACAATATCAATTATATGATAACTAGCATCACATACAAGGTGAATATTTATTCAGAAATTTTTTTTTCTATTTCTAAATAAATACTTCAGCATTGTTTCCTCCTGGTGACTGTATTTTAATGTGTGAGCAGTCTATAGCGCCACATACATTTGGAAATCCAGTTATTTTGTAAAATTCGTCACATATTTTATTCCGTTTTTGAATTGTATCTGACATTTTAATGTATTTTTCTGATAAAAGAGCTAGGTAGTGCGTAACACGATGAATAATTCTACAACTTGTGGCTTTTCTCACATTGAAATGATCTCCAATAACTATTTGAAAAGATCGAGTAGCATAAAAACGTAAAGTGATTAAGAACTTGTTCATCGCTGATATGGAGCGATTTCTTCATGTAAGTGGTGTTATATGTATTTCAATTTGATGTAATACGTTTAAAACGCAGTTTTTTGACAACCGAAATATGTCTTTGAATTCATGTTCACTATAATTTTCAAACGGGGTATTTATGTCTCTGAATAGTCGTATTCTTGGCAATTTTCTTTGCGATTCTTCTTCAGATTTATTGTCCGTCAATGTAGTATAAGACCCAGACGATATTGATGAAAAAGATGTTACTGAAGACACCGATGACACTGAAATTTTAGTATATATGTACTTACATATATTTTAATATGAAGTCTGGATTTAAAAAAAATATATGATTTACATAAAATAATTATTTACATCTTTTATGGATACTTACCTAATAAAATTTATTTTTAAGTAGAACAATTACGCAATTCACCAGACAAATACTTTTTGGTTGACAATTAGAATCGTTTGTTAATTTATTTAATGCTACGAATTTCGTCAGTTAGTTTACATGTGAGATTTATTTGATCATTTAATTTAAAATGCTTTTATGAAACCGAAATCTCCAGTTAAATTAGTTTAGTTGCTAAGTAAAATCTAGTCAGAGATTATTTAATTTTTATAATTAAAAAAGTTTTATGAAACCGAAATCATCAGTTAAATTAAATTAGTTCCTAAGTAAAATTTAATCATAGATTAAATTGTTTTATGAAACCGGGCCTAAATCATTTAATTGAAAATAAAGTTCTTTTTTAAATATATTCACTTTTTTCATTCATGGCACTCTAATTAATATCATATTTAAGGGGAAATAATTCAAAACTTTATTATTATTTTTTTCGAAAATTTTGTTATGTAAGGGTATGGATTCAGAATAAAGAACTCTATTGAATGAGCAAATAAAAAATATATGTTTCTATTTAAAATAAAAAAGTTGGTATCCATATTTTGAGTACCACTGGTTGAATTTCTTTTTTCAGTTTATCATTGAAATACCTATGTGAAATAGAGATTCTTTGCTAATTTAACCAACTTCGTATCTCTTTTAGTTCTCGAGCTCGCAATGGTAGCCCCTTAAAAATGAACACCCTGTATATATATATATTAGGGTCTCACAAATCATGATGGTAGCGCTTCCGTTTTGACCGGAAGTGACATTAATCTAGGTAAAATTACAAATTCAACGATATGGTTGAAGTGGATGTTCATTGAAGAAATAAATTACAAAGACGTAAGAGAAAATAATGTATAATTAACCTGCTAAGCCATGGTTGGCAAGCTGTGAAAACAGTTGAGATAATATTAAGTAATATTTAAGTTAATTGTTTAAATAGTAAGTTATTTTTGTAAGATTCTATATTTTGTTAAAAAAAAAATATTAATATGTTATCACCGCCTATATGAAATGGCTCACCAGATTAATTATTCATAATTTTCTGTTACGTTTTTGTAATTTATTTCATTAAAAATTCAATAGAGATTCTTTGCTAATTTAACCAACTTCGTATCTCTTTTAGTTCTCGAGATCGCAATGGTAGCCACTTAAAAATGAACATCTGTATATATATATATATATATATATATATATATATATATATATATATATATATATATATATATATATATATATATATATATATATATATATTAGATTATTTAAAGGAGAGAGAAATTGACGGTGAAAACTAAAATTCCAGTAGGGAAGAATGCATCAAATAATGAAATTATACCATCAGATTGTACTAATAAGAGAAATAATTTATGTAACACAGATGATACGAATAAGGAATTCTTTGTAAAGCGTAGTAGCCGTTTTCATAAAATGCCAAAATTTTAGTTCTGTTCTTTAGTTATATTAAAAGGGATAAATATTATATAACGAAAAATGTTGTTAGGCTAGGCATTATGATATGGCAGAGCTAGCAACCAATTGTGTATTGAAAATAACAAACAGTTGAAAATAAAATGTCATTCAATGAATACCAACGTCTAATTATTTATACAAACATACAACAATTGTAACATAATGAAATTTGCAAAAGTTAGGATATAACGAATTTTGACAAATATATTATCAAATTTTTTTTTATTAATTTATTTTCTGTTCAAGTAATTCTAATTCTTTACAAAATATTAAAAAGAAATTTAAAAATAATCATATCCAACGAATTCTGACATAAAATGTCAACTACCATAGTTATTGCTATTAATACGAAATTGAATATAATTAATAATTAATTTATCTACGACAGTGCGCTAATATGTAATTAGTATACCAATTTGAATGTCTTTATGAAACTTATAATGACATTCAGTGCCATTAAATCACTCATACGTAGTAGTAACGTAGGCTACGAATAAACGTTTCAAAGTTTCTCATTACGTGAAAAATTAAATGAAAAATGTATTTTAAGATTAATTTAAACTATCGTAGATAAAATATTGAAGGATACACATTTGATATAGCCTCGTAATGAAACTTGCGTGTGCAATGGTAGCCAATTAAAAATTAACAGCCTGTATATATATATATATATATATATATATATATATATATATATATATATATATATATATATATATATATATATACAGGGTGTAAACGGAACTAGGGAACGCGATTTTTCTCGGAAGTTATTAGAGATACAAAAAATCTTTCAAATAAATTTTTTAGTCTTTCTAGCAATCTAATTAAATTTTTAGACTTTTTTTTTTAATGGTACAGCCTATATATTTTTATACTATTTAGTAGGAAATCATTTTTGCTTTAAGAAAGTTTTTTAAGTTATACCTTCTAAACTTAATATATTTCGAGATATTGAAGAAAATATTAAAATAGTTTTACTCGAAATTAAAGCTGGCTATGAAAACAAAATTATTGAGTTACGAAACATTTTAATTTACAAATGTACATCAAATTATTGTTATACTGGTAACACTATAAAAATTCAAAAAATTTACCGTTTTCTTGTATACAAAAATTGAGCCTTTTTAATAAATGTTAATTTACAGTATTATTAATTTTATTATTTAACTCGTTCACAGCTTGTCTTATTCTATGTTTTAATTCTTCAAGTGTAATAACGTGCGTAACATAAACTTTGTTTTTGATGGCACCCCACAGAAAGAAATCTAAGGGCGATAGATCGGGAGACCTTGCAGGCCACATTATAAGGTCCTCTTGTTCCAATCCAGGCATTTGGAAATTCTTGATTTAAATAGTTTGTTACATCTATTGAATTGTGCGCAGGTGCACCATCTTGTTGAAATATCATTCCCCGCCGATCTGCTAATGGTATATCATCAAAAAAAATTCCTTAGTTCATTTTATAAAAAAAAAAAAAAATCTTTGAGAAGTTAAAGTGCTCTCATAAAAATATAGACCCAGAATAATATTATTAACAATTCCGCACCACACATTAGTTGAAAAACGTACTTAAAAATTAGTAATACATGTTTCGCGTAGATTTATGTCGGTAGTTTGCCTATAATGCGTATTATGCCTATTAAATATACCATTATTGGAAAAGTGGCTTTCATCTATCCATAAAATTTTATTTAGAAAATGTGGTTTTGTGGGATATTCCTGCATGAAATAATTGGAAAAGTGAAGTCTTCTTGCAAAATCGCCAGGATGGAGATTATGGATTTTATGTATTTTGCAAGCTTTGAATTTATGCTTTTTTAGAATCCTGTGTACCTGTGTATGTGGTACGTTTAATTCTAGTGCAGATTCTCTAACTGAATTTCTCGGATGCACATTAAAATATGCTAATACATCAGCTTCCAAATTTTCATTTATTTGACGGACTTCGCGATTTGCCATGGTCAGGGAACCAGTTCTACGTAGCTTTCTTTCTAATTTGAAAAAGTATGTTTGATTTGGATGAAAGCGATCGGGATATTGTTGCCGGTATAATCGCAGGGCTTCTCTTGAATTATTGTTTGATAAATGGAAACATTTCAACATATCTACTTTCTCGTTAATTGAGTATTCTTCCATTTTTACAACAAATAATAATCTAAGTTATCAATTCAATAAACTTTTTCACAGGGTTATAACAATAAACTAATACAAATGTCAAATTTTGTTTCCATAGCCAGCTTTAATTTCCAGTAAAATTATTTTAATATTTTCTTCAATTTCTCGAATTCTATTAAGTTTAGAAGGTATAACTTAAAGATGCAAAAATAGGTATATCTCCGAAAATTAAAATATATTTTTTCTGATTTACATTAATTTATGTAGCTTACTAGAAACACTAACAATTTTATTTGAAATATTTTTTTGTATCTTTTATAACTTCCGAGAAAATCGCGTTCCCTAGTTCCGTTTACACCCTGTATATACATATATATATATATATATATATATATATATATATATATATATATATATATATATATATATATATATATATATATATTGTCCCTATGGGCAGTATGAATTTTACTATTGAATAGAGTAACATTAACACTGTTAAAGTTTTTCTTATTCTATTCACATCCTTATACATAATTTTGTCATCAATTTTAACTAAATAGGTAATAGCACTTATACTTTCCATTTAAAACCAATATATGGTCCTAAATATCTTACAAGTACTTTGTTCCCTACAGAAAACATTTAACAGATATCGTTTCAAATAGTTTTTAATATATAATACCAGTGTCTTTGTTAGGTTTTAATATATCAATAAAACTTCTACGCTTAATTTTAAATATATAATCATTAGGATTAATTCCTGTACTAGCACATATGAAAATAAGAAATTAACCAATTGTTGTTCAATAGACAAAGTGGATTTTTGTGCTATATACTTTATTAAAGCAGCTTCAATAGTTTGTACTCGTATGTGTCGTTCAGTTACTCCATTAGATTGTGAATGATAAGGAGGCGCTTAAAGAACGTCAATACCATTTACATGACAAAATTTATAGAAATCGTTTGGTGGACCATTATCACTTACAATAATTTGTGGTAAGTAGTAAACCTATGATAGAAAGTGTTCGTTTCATTTTCTCAATAGTTTAAGTAACATTTATTCCTTTTGGATTTAGTATCAACTAACAATAAATAAGCTACATGGTTCTTATAAAAGAAATCTACCTGTAACATTTGAAAACAAATTTCTGTTTTCGACCATGGTATTTTTACCTTCCGTCACCTATAGGTAAGGAAGGTATTGTCTTTGGTCAAAAAATTCGGTGGTGAGTTTTCATTGAGTAAGCACGTTTTAGGGTCTTTACAATATGATTTTACTATTTTTACGATGATATCTGTATCAGGCCCGTAGCCAGGAACCATCAATAGATGGGGCTATAATTTTTTCAGAGGGGGCTGAAAAATAGTATAAATTTTTAGTAGTATATATATATATATATATATATATATATATATATATATATATATATATATAATATTTATTCAAAACAAAAACACAAATATTTAAGTACATAATAATATATAAATATATTATCTTAAATTTAACACTAAAATAATTGTAATTTTCTATTATTTAAAGCATTAAATTTTAATAAAACTTTTTGTAAATCATTTTCTTTGAACTGCAAAACTTGTTCTAAGGTAGAGGAATAAAAAATAACAATATTAAGTGCTTCATAATAATATTAAAACTGCAAATGATTAATTATCACCGAAAATAATGATGCATACTAGTAGCCTTAGCCTCTAGTGAGAAATGCTCGAACTAGACTAAACATATCTCTATCTCTAGTTGTCTCTTTCTGGCCAGCCGAAATCAAAACATTCATTGGGAAGGGATAGGGAATGATTTGTCTACTTATGTTTGGTCGTTGGTCCCAAACTATTTCACGATAATCGACAATGTAGGTACTTAAATGTCAATAATACAAACAATTTAGTTAAGATATTTTTAAGATTTTTCTAGGTGGGGCTTGGTCAATTCGTAGGTGGGGCTCAGCCCCACCTGGCCACTCCCTGACTACGGGCCTGATCTGTATGTGTGTGTGTGTGTGTGTTAGTCTGTGCGTGTGTGTATGTGTGTGTGTATATGTGACCGCGGTTTCGACAACGATATCTCCAATACTATAATTCCAAAAATTACAATTCTTGTGTATTCCTCTTCCTTACAACCATATGCAGACTTGAATAGATTTTGGTTATAATTGGTCAACCGGAAGTATCCTCATTTGAAGATTTTAACAGTTCTTCTTGAAAAACTCAATTAAATTTTATTATAACTTAAAGAATTTATTATTCTCTATACGATTTGATTGCATTTCATATTTCATATTCAACAGATCTAGAGTTAAAGAATTATAAAGATTGTAATAATTATAAAATTTCATATATCAGCAACTTAACCATGGAAACTGCTAATATATTCAGGTAATTCAAATTGACAGATGTCAATATCAATAAAAAGTAAATGATGAAAGAATAAGGGAAATAACTCTAGTGTTGGGCGTTTCTAGAAAGATATATGAGAGACGATTACATTGGTATGAACATGTCATGAGGAGAGATGAGTATATTGGAAGAATGAATAGCTTATAACAGAAGGTGGAAGAAACATAGAAAGACCAAATATAATATGAAAGGAGAGAAAAGGAACTGAATGAGGACGACATACAAAACAAAAATTAGTGGAAGAAAAAAATAAAAAATAGCGACCCCCTAACAAATGGAAAAAACTACAGAAGAAGAATATGTTAGTGTCAAATGCAATTCGCATAGTTTGTTTATGAAATAATTTAACTGGAAATATAGGACCTTTTGCAAAAAAAAATTATGTGTAGGGCGCGTGCAGTGACGTGACTTTGCTGACTTTGGCAAGCAGATATTTGGACCCGTATCAAAATGACAGCTATTAATTACGTCCATAACTTACAAATGCCATAATTTTTCATCCAAAGTTTATGATTTTCTTATTTCATGTGGTTTATTTATTATCAGGGATGTGAAATTCAGTTGCCGTGAAAAGGAATCATAAAATACCAAAAAAAAAAAAATTTAATGAAAAATTTTGACGTGAGGATAACCCGCAAAATAGAAATGAATGGAAGAAAAAAATAAAAAATAGCGACCCCTAACGAATGGGAAAAGCTAAAGAAGAAGAAAATGTCAGTGTCAAGTGCAATTTGCATGAAATAATATTACTGGAAATTTATAATCTTTTGGTAAGAAAATTTATGTATGGAATTTGTACATAATACACAGGATTGACGGAAGGTATTGTGCTGGCCACATCAGATTTTTTTTTATTATTTTATCTTTTGACATACGTGACATGTACTAACCATTGGCCCATTATAATGTTGTAAACCTGGCCACCAAATATTGATCGAGCTAACATTTTTGAACTTAAAATGACAATATGATTTTCATGAATAAGTGATATTTTTTCTGCAGTATATGAGGTACCTACAACCCTATTACTGAACAAAGACAATTTTCCTCAATGGATAATTAATTCCTTTTATTAAAATATGGTTTTGACTCGTCAGTTAATATTTTATTAGGCCAACCGGTTTTTACGAACTCTCTTTACATAAAATATTGTCTTTATCGGTAGCTTTGGCAAAGTCTACTTATGTTAGACGAATTTATTTTGAAAAATTAAATGAATTTTGAGAAGTATCAATTTCAACAGGATCAGTAATAGTAATCTAGAAAACATCAGCTTCTGGTATTTCTATACCTTTCCTATACTCTATGGTATAATCGTAAGCAGATAAAAGTAAATTCCATTTAATAACAAGAGATGCTGTCATAACTCATAAATTTCGTTGAGGATTCAAGATTACATTTAAAGATTAATAGTCTGATACTAAAACGAATAATCTATCGTTTCTTGATCGATCGATTAGGTTTTTAAAAAATAATATGATAATACAAGTTACTGAATACAGCTACCCGACTAGCCTAACTTATGAATTACACATGTTTATATACTAGTATAATATGCTGGTCACATTCCGTCACATCAACACTTTCGTCGTTTTGGTTAGCACTATAACTCCTACCTACTCAGATTTGAGCCTACTGGGGGAGTTGAAGTTCGATGCCTTCAGGGGTGCAAGATGACCCTTTCTACGTAGTTGGTTTCCATTTCTTTATTTGTTTTTATATGAAGTAACTAACGATGATTGCAACGATCAGGTACAGAATGATGGACTATATATTTGGGATATGCATAATGAATCTTCTTTTTTTCTGATATCGGAACGATTGGATTGAAAGAGATATTATTTAATATCAGGGTATTTAGGTTAATAAAGAAATTTGTAATTCTATAAGGTTGAGCTTTTAAATTCAGTTTAGGAAGTAATGGGTTGGCCATGGTTTTCGTTTTGGAATACTAGTATCATTGATTAAATAGTATATATAGATTGGCAATGGTATAGTCAATCCGCGTAACACATTTTAATTCTGTACGAGTAAGAGCCATCTGTGCTGTAGTTGCACACTATACATGTGCCTAATTCGATACAAGATAGCAGCATGGTAGGTACACATCGCCGGGCGGAGCATCGGGCGGAGCCAAACAATTTTATAATGAGAATTTGTTAAACCTATTTCGTCATTTCTTCAGAGATATTTAATTTAATTATAAATTTATTTTTAAAAATAAACTTACATTCTTTCATAATTAATAAAAATTCATTTAACATTTCATTGAGAAACGATTTAATATGAATTTACAGGGGATATGCATTCATTTATCATTTAATGGAGAAATTATAATATTAATTTACAGTGGATATGTATTTGAAGGTTTGGACCATCCGCTTCGTGTCATACTCCGTACTTATTTCTCACAAAATAAAATGTCACTTTATACATCATAAATAGTTATTCTTTTTAAATAAGGTGCTTACCGAGCGGCATTGAATTAGGTTGGATTAGAATTGAATCGGAGCTGCTAAAATTACACCCGATAACTTGAAGCACATAAAATTATTAATTTTTAAATACTGCTAAAGGCGCAACTTTTTAAGATATTCCGCAAATAAAACAATGTACCTATTTTAATACAATAAATCTTCTCCAAATAAGTTTTCTTGTTGTTTTACTTAATAATTATAAATTAAAAGCAATTTTTTAATATCATCTTTGACCACCAATTAATAACAAAAGAAAAAGTACCAATTAGAAAAAAGTTTATGTATATTTAAACAAGAATAATATAGAACTATTGACCTAAAAATTTATTACAATATTCAACGTTTTAATTATTATTTGTTCTGCAAAATATTTTTTTTTCTTCTACAAGCTTTTCTTGTGATATCTGTAGATTTCCATTTCAAAGGTTCAAAAAGTTTTATTTTAATAAATATTTTATAATAAAAAATTTGTCATAGCATCCATTACTTTTATTTTAACCAATCACTGTAATGCAAATTTATTCACTGTATACTATTTTTAAAAAAATTGCTGGTTATATTGTTTGAATGTAAATGTTTTTTTCTAAATTCTGTTTGTTCTTTCGGTCTGCAAAAATATTATATTTAATTCATTTTGCCATAGTCTTTAAGAACTAAATAAATTTCATTTTCATCAAGAAGAAGGTTATTTTTCCTTAAAATTTTATTACAATTTTCGCAATTTTATTGTTTAATACGAAAAACCAAATATCTAGAGAAGTATACCGCACTACATTCCTCATATAAAGTATTTGGCGATTGAAATTGAGATTCATTGTCATTGTCATCACTATTTTTTACATTTTATGGTCGTACAATTTCAACATTGTCGATCATTTCATTAGGCGCTGTAATGGATTCCGATATTTCTATTTCAATAATTTTGTCGTCATCTATATCACAGTTTCCGCTTCCAACTGGTTTTAAAATTCTTATATGAATAATTCTTTGCAATGTTTGCCTAAATTGTTTTACAGTTTGAGTTGGATTGTATCCCCCTCTATTTCTAATTATTGAAAAGTGGTTTTCCATACAATCTTGTTGCAATCTATTTCTTAATAAAAACAAATAATTCTCTTTAGTTAATGTCACTTCCGGTTAAACCGAATGTGCTACCATCATGCCAAATACCATGATTTGTGAGCCGCCAAGCCTACTTTACAAATATGTATAGGGAATTAAAAAATATTTATAAATAAAAATGTTATTTTGAGTGGCACTTTTTCAATGTCATCCTGTATATAATATACTAATATCCTATGCACTATTCATTTGACAAAATGGCTTAATTAACTTTTTATATAGTAAAGTATACAGGGTGTTAAAAGAAGAGTAAAAAAATTGGGAATACATATATACATTTCGAGGAGCTAATATTTAGTCAAAAATATTTTTTTCAATATTCATAAAATTCTTGAAGTTCATTTTTAGCGTCCCTCAAAATAATAACGAATTAATTTATTTGTTGTTCATAATCAGTTACGTGATTAAATAATTCATTATTTTTTATTAAAAATTTCGTGTCTCCGACTCCAAGCGACTTGACACGAATACATCCAAATATAATTACCGCCAGCCTGATCGAATGTTAGTACGGCCAAATAATAAAATTATTAAAGGTGGCAGCATAATACGTATCTTTACAACGCGGTACGCAAATGCTCATAAGGTTGCCAATCTATATATATTATTTAATCAATGCTAGTATCTGCTGTATTATTAATTAGGAAGATTCCCTCGAAGGTTTGCATGTCGGTGTCTTCTTGACATTTAATGGTGATTTTCTTCTCATTTGGGAAAACGGCTAGGTATTTGTTAATTTCTGGAATCACCGACATGATTTTCAATTAAGTTTATTTTTGTATGCTGGCACTGCCTCAAAGTATGGTTTTGGCATATTTATTCTTCGCACATAGCTGAGAAATGTGCGTGATACTTATGAGGGCACTGATATATTTTTGCTTGAACACACATATCATTCAGATGTATGATTTAATTATCAGATTTAAGAATATATTTCGTATTGGGGATAATTGTAATAAATTTTGATTCGTATTTGGTTGAAATTGGATACATGTAGTAGAGTATAAAAGTTTTTTTCGAAATTAAAGGTAGAAATGAAATAGTTTATTTGAGTTGCTTCTATTTTACAATATATTTTTAACAAGGACTCGAAGTCTAATAGGTTCTCTTGTCGGGGTTCGAATGGTAATTGCAATTGATAGAATTTTGATATTTGTTTTAATGCTGCTAATAGCCCCATGGGGATGGGGTGTGTTATACTAAGATGCAGCATTCTAAAATTTACAAAAAGTTATTGAGTTTTCAACGTCTTGTAAGACATTTAAATAGAATTGTATAATATAATAAGTTGATTGTACATGTTTTTTTTTTTCATATATTATACTTTGAATGTGCGTACTGTTTATTATTTTAAAAAGTAAATTTTTTGATTTTAATATTTCTTCGTTTTGCTGGATATCTGAGATGGTTTTACTAAAATTTTGAATAATTTGGTGGTACACCAAATACGCGAGTTTGAGTTGACTTTCCAAATTATGCTCGTTTTCTTGCATGTGTGTAAACATTTCGTTGTATCTTTTGCCGTCTTCGTCATCTAAATTTCCGGTGACTGATTTGAATATTATCCCCAATCCTTCTATTAAGCCACGTTTAGTTTTATGATGATTAAAATGAAATCCAATGTTATAAATTTTATTGTCAATATTTGTCCAAATAAATTTTAATATTCCATCATAATTTTGGAGTTCGTTGGATTCCGTGTGTTATTAAATATGGTTGATTCTATTGTTGAGTATTGTGTAATTAAATTACTGTACTGTTTCAAAAGAGCTTTGAGATTGTAGTAGTGTATGAATGCGTGAGTCGTCTTTTCAAGTTCGGCAAGACCGAAGTTGATGGGAAGGATTCCGGGGTGTTCTTTTATGTTCCTAATTATTGTTCCGTGTCTCAATGCAAACAACCTGGAAGTGGTTAAAAATTGTAAGTTTTTTGACTAGGGCGTTTAATGTTAGAGAGGTAAATAATCTCAGTTGTATTACTGTGGGTTGTTTGTATTATCCCTCTTTTAAGATTTTTATTAACCTTTGTTATTTTTTCGGGGTTTGTATTTGTTTTCCGTTTTTTTTTTGTCTATTTTTCACGTAATACCATTTTGGGGATATCGGGCAATTGTTCTCAATTTGTATTACATTTGTTGATTACCTTTTCTTTATTTGCCTGGATTTTGTCTCCAATTGATTCGTAAAGTAATTTGGTTTTATTCTTGCGATTTTATATATAATAGTTAATAAGCTGTTTTTCCTAGGTCGCGATTAAATGGCGAGTAATGGCTGGTAATAATTTGGACGGTTTAATTTTGTGACCAAATAAATTTTGTTATTATAGGCTAATAACCCATAATTTACTTTGGATTCTATAAGCTCAGTTTTTATTCTTTTTGATTATTAAATAATATATAATAATAATAATATTGTTGTTTGATACGCGTTTCTCTTTCTTCGATACCGCAATGCTAATTCGATATGATTTGTGTGAGTTCTTCATTATCGATAACGTCGCTCAAATATTTTGTACATTTTACTAAATTCAGTATAGAATTTTTGAAGTAATTTTGAAGTATGGAACTGAATTTCTCGCATAGATCATTTTGGAAATAAATGTGATATTTTACTTTTGGAACAATGTATTCTTTAATGAATGCAATCATTTCATTTTTGTAATTAAATTTTGAAAAATCTTCTTCCAATCGTAATTTTTTATTATCGTATAATTTTGCCACTTTTACCTGTTTGGGATTAAAATCGACTTCTTCTTTACTTGAATGTATTATGATACTGCTACCGCTTGAGTCGTCATGTTGTGAGTCACTTACGTCAACTGCAATGGATTGAGTATCGTCGTCTTTGTTGTCTGTTTTATTTTTAGCTCTGTATAAAAATCTTCTATGAATTTATGAAAGTATTTTGTTTTCTGCTTCGATTATATTTAATTCAATCTAGGGAATTTCTCTGGAGTAGCGGCTCATTAGTCAACAAATTTTTGCAATTTTCAAAGTATTGTTTGTACTCAGGGTCGTTAATGTCAATAACTACATCTTTCTTTAAGCGTTTAGTCAGCGGTGTGGTTATCTAAGCGAAGTCTTTAATAAATTTTTGGTAATAGCCTAAAAGCCCTAAGAAACCGTTAATTTGTGTTTTTGGAATATGAAAATTTAGAACGGCCGATATTTTGCCAAGATTTGATTTCACGCCATCAGGGAGTACGATATGCTCGAGATATGCTACTTCATTTTTAATGAATTCGCATTTATCTATTTTAAATTTTGAATATGTTCTTGAAGGCTGGTGCTAAATACGATAATATCGTCGAAGTAAATGAGGCATTTTTCGTTTACTAATACTCTCAGAACATTGTACATAACGCGATGGAATGTCGCGGGCGCGTTTCGTAAGCCAAAAGGTATATGAGTGCCCGACTTCCGTGCTAAATGCAGTTTTTTAAATGTCTTGCTTGTCCATCTGGTGGAAGCCAGATGCTAAGTCTGAAGTAGTGAAATAATGACAGCGTCCAAGTTTGTCAGTTATATTTGGTAATGGATATGTGTCGTTAATAGTCTTTTCATTCATTTTCCTGTAATCTACCACTATACGACACTTGCGTTTACCGGATAAGCGGTTAACATGGAGAACATGACGGTCCAATAATATTTTGATCTAACGTATTTTGTTCTGGGTATCTATAAGGTTTCGTCAGTTGTTTTTATGGAATGTTTAATTTGATTAGTAAATGTTAAATTTTTGTCGCCTAAGTGAAATATATCGGAATATTTGTGAAGTCATTTAGAAATAGCTGATTTTTCTTCCGAATTCATGTGATCTGTCCGAATTTTCGAAATATGAAATTCAATTTTTTTCTGATTGAATGAAATTTAAGTTAGGGGATAAATCGTTTCATAATTGGAGATGTTTTTTTCAGTAATTGGTTGTAATTGTGGATTTGATATGTGATTCGGAATTATTTATTGCTATACAAAGTGCACAGTAATTATTGATTGTTGTGACACATTCGGGGTAATGAAATTATTCTCTTTGTTGTGGTATTACAGTATTTCCGTTTTGTTGGTTTACTTGAATTTTGATTACATCTTCAGTTTTGGGATCTAATATTAAATTAGTATTTGAATGGCAAATACTATTTGTATTAATTTTATTTTCGGAATTTTGGTGTTAATTTTTATTTGGCAGGTGGGTGCTGTAATTAAATTTTAATTACTTTTAATAATTTCAGATTATCTAATCCTAACAATTTTGAAATTGGTAGAAGTGTGCTGTAATTTTCAGTCGCAGCTGAGATTTGAAATGGGTCTTTAAAAATAGAATTTTTGCAATATTTATGCGCTATGGTAAGCTTTATAAAAGATTTCGTAATTTTTGTGTCTATTACAACTTTCAAATTATTTGCGGGGAATATAATGTACGGTAATTTACCTTTATTTGTCAAGTTCATTATTTCGATTCTGAGTAAATGTTTTCTACTGTTCCGAAGGTTGTAAATTATTGCAAGCAATTCTTTTTCAATCGTTGAGTAGTTTGTTTTTGCTGTTTAAAGTGCGACTTACAAAGGCTATAGAGAGATCTATTCATATTTGTCGTCATAGGACAGCTTCGATAGCAAAGTTTCTTGCACCGATTGTCAAATTGAAGGGTTGTGAATAATCAGGGTACTTTTTAGAGTTTCAAAAGCGTTTTGTTGGGTACTCGTCCAAAGGTATGGTTGATCTTTTCGTAAAAGTTGAGTTAGTGGCTGTATAATTTGAGTAAAGTTATCTATAAATCTTCTACAACAACGCGATAAACCTAGGAAACTTTTTGTCTTTTGTATGTTTAGGTACAGGGAATTCTTCAACAGCTTTAATTTTGTTAGTATCAGATTTGACGCCTTCATGTGTAATATTATGTCCTAAATAAACTATTTCTTTATTTGCAACAATTTCGTCTAGATATATGAAACAAGCATTACCTTGTACCGGTAAGTATGTTATCTATAAGCCATTGGAATCGCGAAGGGGCGGTTTTTAAACCAAAAGACATTCTAATGAATTCATAGTGCCCAGAAGGTTTTAAATTAGGCTAAAACTCAACATTTAGTATTTAGCAAAAAATATGATCTAAATTTTAAATAAATATAGCAACAATATAGCAACAATAGAAATAACACTATTAATTTTCTGGGGGTTTTCGAATCGTTGCTACATAGGAAAGAAGAAAGAACCTTATTGCTGCAAAAGTAAATAAACCCAACTACATGTTGAGGAAAATAGTAGACTTTGTTACAAAAAATGCAGCAAAAGATCTTTATTTCGCTGTACTCTTGCGTATGGTTTTATATTATGAGTTAATTCATCTCAGGCTGAAAGAATATTTAAACTCCAGAAGCAATCTCTAAGATTATTGAACACAATACACAGTAGACATTCTTGTAGAAATTTCTTTCTGAGAAAATATTAACTCTGCCTTGTATTTTTATCTATTACACCTTGCTTCATATCAAAGAAAATTTTAATGAACTAAATAAAAACAGTGATTTTCACAATTATAATACCAGAAACAGAAACAATATACGCTCAAAGAATATAAAACTAGAAATGTCAAGAAACTTGCCATCAAATACTGGGTGTACTTTGTTCAATAGTCTTACAGAACCTGTACGTATGTTGCCCAAAAATAAAATTTAGAAAGAGTATTAAAGATTATCTTTTAAAAGAAGTGTTTTATAGTATACAAGAATTCATGGGAAAACAATTTTGATTTTTTTCTTGTGTAAATTTTAAACTATATATATATATATATATATATATATATATATATATATATATATATATAATATATATATATATATATATATATATATATATATATATATATATACAGGGTGGGGCAGAAAAACCTATCCGATTTCAAATCCCTTTTTCTCAAAAGAGGGAGCAGGTAGAGTAGTGGGGTAAAAACCGTTAGAAAGCCGGTTTTATGCCATTTGTCAGTAGTCAACATGCCTTGGTCTGGTGAACATCGTGCTTTTGTTATTGAGCGGTTTATCGAATGCGGCGGTTCGATAATTGCTACACAACGTGCTTTTCGAATTCATTTCGGACTCGGGCGTCATGATCCTGTTCCACATCACGCTACGATTAAAGTGTGGGTGTCAAATTTTAGACAGACGAGTTCAGCATTGAAAAAGAAGTCGCCTGGACGTCCCAGGACAGCAACAGGACCTGAAAACGTGGCCAATGTGAGAGCCGCGATTGAACGTTCCCCGCGTCGTTCGGCGCGAAAACATTCGCTCGCTTTGGCGATTTCCAACCGCAGTATTCGGCGCATTTTGCACCGGGACCTCAAAATGCATCCCTACAAAATGGTTGTTGCACAGGAATTAAGTGAAAGGGATTTTGAAACCCGTACGAACCTGTGTCGCGATCTCCGAGAACTCCCAAACGACGATGTTGTGCTCTTCACGGACGAAGCCCATTTTCACCTTTGTGGTGCCGTTAACAGGCAGAATTTTCGATATTGGAGTGACGAAAATCCTCGAGAAATCCATCAGGAACCCCTCCATAGCCCAAAAGTGACTGTGTGGTGTGCTCTTTCCCGCCTAGGCGTCTGGGGGCCTTACTTTTTTGAAGAAAATGGGCAAACCGTAACGGTCAACAGCGAGCGCTATTGTTTCATGCTGGAAAATTTTCTTAGACCCAAAATGGAAGAAAATGGCGTGGAAAATGTGTGGTTTCAACAGGATGGGGCAACCGCCCACACATCGCGACGATCAATGGACATTCTCAGAGAACTGTTTCCCGGTCGCCTCATTTCCCTGAGAGGTGATCTTGGCTGGCCGCCGCGCTCACCGGATCTCACTCCATGTGACTTCTTCCTTTGGGGTTACCTCAAATCGAAGGTTTACCAGCATCGACCAAGGACCCTTCTTGCTTTACGAAGGGAAATTGCTCGGGCAATTGAAGAAATTCCTGTGGAAATGACGGTGAAAGTCATGGAAAGCTACCGCGAGCGCCTAAATCAGTGTATCCGCTCCCAAGGACGACATTTGAGTGATGTGCTTTTCAAAACTTAAATTTAAAAATGGCATAAAATTTGCGATATGTTAATAAAAATTTTTTTTGACAAGTTGAGTGGTTTTAATTTTATAACGTTTTGAAATCGGATAGGTTTTTCTGCCCCACCCTGTATATATGGTAATAAAAAAAAATAATCAATAAGTGGTAGTTAACTAAAATTATGACAAATACTTATTACCCTTTTTAATTCCTCTTAAAATAATATCCCCTTATTCTGCAAGTATTAAACCTAAAAACCCTTTGGGTAAAAATAAGTTGGGTTTGAATGTGATAGAGAAAAGACAAAATAGCTGCGCAGCTCTAGATTCTGAGTTTTGTGAAGTTTAAAACTCTAACCATTTTTGTTCTGACTAGATTAAAAAATTGTTTATATGTTTGATTAAAAAAAAATTAACGAGGCAAAATCTTCAAACATTAATTCAATGTCAATATTTGTAACCTGAAATTCTCTAATTATATTGAAAAGGCTTTCAAACGAGGGTATTTGATTTAGTCATATTTTGCAGTTGCTCAAAATTATTAAAATTGTACCATTTTTCTAAATATTGTATTTAAAAATGATTCTGCTTCGTTTGTAAACAAAAATATGTTTGTCATTTCCACAGCTATTCAAAATCTGATGCGCTATGAAACCATAAAACTTTTTTTCCTGCTGGTTTATTAGAGTATTTTTTATATTGAGTATTATTTTGTATATTTCAAGAGCGAAAGTACGCCTTCGATAGGCTATGCTCAAAAATAAATAAATTTGGGAACGGTTCTCTTGCGACAGAAAATAAAATTTTACTAGCTCAAAGTTTTTTAGTGGCCTTTCTACTGCGGGAATTAAGCTTAGTAACCTTGTTGGAACTTGTCTCAGAGGCTCCGATCACAAAACATCACAAAACTGAAAAAAAATTTAGTTAAGCAGTTTTTTTTGTTGAACTAATCTCATTAAAACATTTAATAGTAATATGCTCTAAGTCAAATTTTAAAACGCTTGTCGCTTTTTTTTCACAAAATTATGGAGAATATGACAACACATCCTACAGGAACGATACTGTCAATGTCATTTAATTTTCGTAATTTTAAATATATAAGTTGTGTCTATTAAGCTCCTTAAAATAGCAATAAAACATCGATAGATGTTTAAAGAAAAAACTTAATAGCCTCGTCTGAATGCCTTTTTCTTTATTAAAATACCTTAAAACTAAGGGGAAAGTTTCTTATGTTGCCTTTATTAGTGGCATCCGTACGACCTGAAAAGACATGATCATTTTTCAAATCTTCTAAGATAAATTTGGTGGACACTCCTGCAAGACAATTCTCTGCCATTTTAGAAGTCTTTTCCTTCATACTTAAATTTTCTGGCAATATCGGAATTGCAAAAAAATAAGTGAAATATCTTTGCGATGCATTTTGCACTTAATAATCTATGAGAATGATTCACAGTATTATAGACAAACGTGGCCTATGCCATGGATATTTTCATTAATTCTGCCTCATTGGATGTTTTCGTAAAGAAAAATTCAATTTTTTTTGGAAGTGTTGCTTTTTTGGAAAATTTTGTGTTTTTTAAATCATGCTCCCCTCCGCGCTAAATATAAAAATTTGGCAAAAAGCCATATCTATAGTATATCCGCTTGCAAGCCATATATATACTTCCAGTCATTTATTATTAAATTTACATGATCTAAAAGAAAGAAAAACTGCATTTGGCTCTTTAGTATCTTTTTAATCATTTACCTTTTAAATTTCATTTGTTGTCCCTCCCTTGCCTCCGAATTTTGTGACATTTTTTTTTCTGTTGATTCATACATGAAAACTCCGTCACGCGCTAGACGTAGACGTGCTGATGCGTGTTGCCCTTCGGTGTAGCTCCCACCCATATTTTGGGAGCATATCGTAATCCCGAAGTCTCATGGTTCCGAAGTTGCACGGCTAAGAATTGTCATAAATCCTACGCATATCGGATCCTCTGCGCAAAGTTGTATTTATACTGGGAAAAATATATATGCAGTAGAAGATATCTTCGACATTAGGAGAATACATGTCTCGGGTAGGGTCGCAACACACGAAAACTTTTACATAGCCTTCTTCAAATCAGGACTTATAGATATCTTGTCTCCGCAAATCTAGTCCTGCTCAAATCTTAACTTATGCACCGTTCGACAAGGTCAAACCAGCCTACAAATTGTAAATAAAAAATACTACCAATAACACAACCTATCCTACTTCAATTTGTACTCCAGAGTGTACTTGTCAGTAACTTGTCGAACGGTGCATAAGTGAAGATTTGAGCAGGATTATATTTGCGGAGTCGAAAAATGCATGTCATGATTTGAAGAAGGCTATGTAAAAGTTTTCGTGTGTTTCATGTAATCCCGATGTCTCTTTTGTTTCTTAAAAGAAATTTGCCTGGCTATCTGTCAGATATACAAATATAGTAATATTAGTAATAAAATATATACTAAGGTTGCAGGGTCCAATGGAACTAATTTAATGTAGTTTTTGCCGTCCCTGAAAAGCTAGGGATGTTATATTAAGCATCGATGGGAGCCAACACAAAACAATTTTAACTTTGACGTTCAACAATAGTCATGTCACAAGTTTTTTGTTAAATAATGCGATTTCAAAAGTTTCTCCGATAAAAAACGAAGCGTGTTCAACTGTCGTCGCTTTCGGACTTAAGGAAAATTAAAGGTATAAGAATTCTGAGTTCCGATATGTACTCCATATGTTTACACACGGCTTCCGCGCGCCATTTTGTTCGGCTGTCTTCGATTTTTTACGAACAGAACTGAAAGTTCACAATCATAATGCACGATTGCGCGGTAAATGTGTTTCCTTTGTTTACACCGTGATCCCACAAAAGCGTGACATTTAATACATGTATCGGGATGCGGGACATTTTATTTGCCGCCGAGACCGGGAAGTCTAGCAACCCTATTCATAACCTACGTCTATGGTTTAATTAGATTTTTTTTCTTCTACGAAGCTCTGCTAATTCCCTGAATGACTTAAGATGGGAGATGTTTTTCTCGTAATTACTAATAGCATCAACATTTTTCAAATCATAACCTGTTATACACTTTGTACTTAATGCGGAAAACAGTTTACAACAAAAACCTACGACTTTTTCTACAAATCTAATGAAAGCAGGCTTTTTAATATTTTTTAGGATTAAAAATGTCATTTTATGATACCAGTGTTAAAAAGTGACAGATCATTGATAATTTTAACACTTATGTTAAAAGTGAATTAGTTACCTTGGTAATGACGAATGGATCAACAAATCAACGTTTTTGATATTCAATTTTCTTAAGAAATACAAATTTAAATGAAAAAAGTGTAATTATAGAAAATAGTATATTATGTGGGAAGTGTGTGAAGCTGAAATTTTTACATGAGGGTGGAGATTGCGACACAAGCCGAAGGCAAGTGTTGCAAACCAACCGAATGTAAAATAGGCTTCACACACGTGTTACATACTATACTTTTCCTACGACCTTGCAATAATATATATATATATATATATATATATATATATATATATATATATATATATATTTATAAATTAATAACACATTTCTTATGAAGTTATTTCTACGGACCATTTACCAACACATGATTTACGTGTATATAAAGATATTCATTGTGTGTGTAAAACTGAACTATTTACTTCACGCACAGTGTATATTTACTTCACGCACACTATGCGTGAAGTGACACTTCACAGTGTACAAAAAATGAAGCTTCACACATAAAAATTGATACGTGAAGTACTCACTTCACGCATGGGAGTAAAAAAATAATTTATGATATACGTGTTAAAAAGTTGTTTTATTTTTTTCGAAGGTTTGAACAACTCCGATTCACGTCGTGTTCCAAAATTCCTTCTCACAAAATAAAATTTTCTCCATTAGATAATATTAATTCAAAATATTTACATGAAAATCGTCCAACACAGTCGTTCACAGGATATATAATTTTTTTTTAAATATTTATAGGCTTTTTTTCTACAATAACCTGCTTAATTTTATCAGTCAAAACATTTGGCTAAATTACTGAATTAAAATCTACTTTTAGAACATTCAATTTTGTGTCAAGTTTCACACGTTTTCCTCTCCTAATATAATTGGAGATTCATTATTATTATTACATATTGCAGTTTGACTTTCGTTAATTTCAGTCTGTAATTCAATTTCGTTTTTACATATCAAAAAGCTTGAGTGAATTTTTAAGAGAAGCAGATATACATTCTTTTCTTTCTCTTCCTTTTTACCTCTCGCTAAGAGAGGTATTGCATTCATGCTAAAAATCGCATATCCAGATTTTATTGAATAAGCACGTTTTAAGGTCCCTACAATCCGATTTTAACATTTTTACGATGATGTCTGTGTGTGTGTGTGTGTGGATGTGTGTGTGTGTGTGTATGTGTGTGTGTGGGATGTTGGAAGGACGGTTACTCAAAAACTATAAGACTTAAAATTTGTTTAACAACGTATTTCCCAATCGGACATTCATGGGAAGATCTGAAAAGGTTTTGGTAATAATTGGACAACCGGAAGTAGAAGATTCTTGAAAAAAAATCTTCTAAATATTATTTTTTGAAAATTTTTCGTGGTAATATTAAAGAAAATTAAATTCTCTATCTGATACATTTAAATATTTTATTATATATTCCATAGATTTAGAGATAAAAGAAGTATAATATATAAAATAATCTGTTGTAATAAATTTGACAGCCGAAAGAATGCCATGAAAAATAGTTGATAATTTAAATTATTTGTAACTGACAGATAAATGTCAGTGTCAGAAATAATGAGTAATGAATTAAAAATGTACTTGGAGAATCCCTTAGTTCTTGATCTGTGACTATTATGGAGATGACAAGTCTAGGTTGAAGGACTTAAATTTGTTTCAAACATTATGGGACAATGTACACCAGTACTGTAGACTAGAGTAACTTTGAATTGCGAAAAAGCTATCAAATTCTTCTCAAGTAAGTTGTAAATATTGACAAAATCGGAGTGCAATCTATCCGTCACTTTATTAAAGGGAATTAAGGTTATTTAGATATAACAAGTATGAAAAAATAAAATGTAAAAGAAGATATATAAGAATAGATGCACAATCCAGATATATACATTTTAGACCGCCCAAAATTAATGTTTTTACTAGAAGAATATGAAGAGAAAGTAAACAAAGTTGTTCGAATTGAAAATTGCTGTTACCAGCCTAATATTTATATATGGTAAACTCTACTTTGTAATTTATTGTAACATAATTTATGGTAAAATATCTTCATGTTGAGACATGCTATTATTGAATAATAAAGAAGTTTATACGTCATAGATTTATATGAATATATTATTTGTATTTATAAAAATAATCTTTGCTTTATGCATACAGCCAGGTAAAATATACGGCGAGAGGTTATGTGCTGGCCACATCAGATTTTTAATATTGTGCGCCGGATAATTTAAGTTTAATTTTTTCACTCATTTTATATCACTTATTTACACGGTAAATTTATATTAACTAGGCAAAATGTAAAATAATAAAGTACATAAATACAATTTACTTACGTGCAGCTTCTCAATGTAAATGTAAAACTTGGAAGATACGTCAGTGGTCAATATTTTTGTCATTGAAACAACAATATATACGATTTTCTTACTGGCTAATAAATAGAACTGAAATAATAAACCCGGAAATGCATTACTTTTATGTATTACATTGTGACATCTAAGAGGCAAGAACGTACAATAGATGAGCGCTACGGACGACAGATGGTACCTCAAAACGTCACTTCGCTCTTGGTTCACGTGCCTTATTCAAAAAGCGCCTCTTCATATGTTATTTTTAGCAAGGTTACTCTAGACGTCGTGGTAACATATAATTCATATTAAATGAAAACAGAAAGTAGTAAAATAAGTAGAAATCATCATTTTGCCGCCTCTGTCAATTTGGCGCTACGGACAGGAGCTTGCTCGGCCTGTGCGTAACGGCTGTGACGGCGCTTGTCCCTGTTCGGGCGCCATTTGTGGCGGTGCTTGTCCCTGCTCGGGCGCCATTTGTGGCGATGGCATCGGTGGTGGTGGATGAGCCATCGCTATTCCGTTCTTTCAGCCGGCGGTAGGATTGCTCGGGCGCCGTCGGCGGTGGTAGCTGAAAGAAAGGAGAGGGTGCCGGGATAGCTTGTGGAGGAGGCCCAGATTCTCTGAAGAAGCACGCTTTTATTACCCTTAATAAAAATATCTTTATTTCCCTGGTTAACTTTGTAACCCAAAAAAACGTAAGAAAATATAAATAGTGTAACATGGAACAACCCTATATGACAAACTGGTACGGTAAGGCCCAAATGAACGGCGACTGTGCCCCCGCGATACGGCAATGGCATAGTCTCTGACAAAAAGTAAGTAGATAATGAAATATGAACAAAATCAAAGTTAATATTGAAATATAAATTTCACCAGCAGCGAAAAATCGTTACGGTACAGTTTATGGCGGAGTTTCTGGCGTCCACAGAGACGGACCCAAACTCGACTTAGAAAAATTACGGCGGTTTCGCACTCACCAACAGCGTCGGCGGTGAATATCTCCAACGTTCTTGCAGGCTGGACAGCCTGTAACTCAGCTCGAGTCCTGGACTCAAGGCAGAGCCTCTCGGACGAACCCAAGAACTGATGTCTCCGGGCGATTCGGCGTCTTTTATACCCGAATTTTGGGAGTCCGGCATAATCTCGCAGCATTTTTGGAGGGGCATAGTTTCAAACTTAGTTTGTAAAAAGTGGCGATGATGACGCGTGCATTACAAAAATAAAATGAATAAAAATCGTTATAAATCTCGATTGTACCAGTTTGTTACTCACAACAATAAAAATACAACAATCGACATTATAAAATAATATTTTATAACAATCCAACCTGACAATGAAATGTTACTAACTTCAAGTCAGATTCTAACCAAGAAAATCAGCTGTCACAACTTTACGGTTAAACAAGGTGAAATAAATCCTGTACAAAGCCAAATAAATAAATGATACAGCAATACAATACACATTGTATATTTTTACACAGTTTATAACATAAATCATGGGTCAGGAAGCAGGTATTTATTTGGACAGACATGAGGGTTATGTTTACAACGTGCGGCAATCCAAATATGATCTTACATCGATTGTGGCTCGCTATAGGCCCAGGTAAATGGCAGAAAACGTTTAAAATAGCGCTCAACATTAACTATTGTAGGTTTAACGTAATTTTACTAGCGGTAAAGTGTTCTGGAATCATACTCATGTCTAAGCGGTAATCACAGGTCAATGAACCCAGCGAGCTGATTGTATTGATTGAGATTGATAAATGGAATAAAACCTTGACATGGGGTACGTATCGTCACACGGCGTACCTGAATATTAAATTATAATCACGACTACTGTAGAAATCGTTTGAGCAATTGAATACAAAGCATGATTCGGACGTCACGAAGTGGTGGGGGATGTTTACAACAGCGGGAAAATTCCATTGCTTATAACTAGAGTTACGTTCTAGTGCAAAAAAATTAAAAAGGAAAAAATATTTAATTATAATAATATAATGAATCAAATCCGACCTATAATACAGTTCCCAGAATAGGGTTACTATTTGTAAACAATTTTATTATCAAATGTTCTTAGAAATATGAAAGTGCGGGGCCTCGGACAAAATCCCCAAAACCCGAAGTCTGAGCAGGCCCTGATCCTACATAAATTGCAATTTGTTTTCCCATTCTGCTAAACTTGTTTATTGTACACTTCCCATTTCCCGTGTCAGAACGATAGCTAGTAATAAAGTACATAGGTGTTAAGTATCATATTTTTTCATTTAAAACATCATAATTTTCTATCCATCAGAATATTTTGAAATTTTGAATGAAAAATTATGACATGACAATTGTGACATCTATGTATATAACTACTAGCCGTCATTCTGACACGGATCCCCATATCCGCTGGCCAAGGCCAACAATGTCACATGACTGCTCGCGCCCAATAAGTAACGAATTTAACATTTCTTATACACACAAATAATTGAAATTGTATCTCTTCTTTCGTTCTGTGAGGAATTTTGTCCTACTCTTCTAATATGTTCAAAATTATTCAAATTTACTGGCAGTAGTAGCAGTATTTCTTAAGGATATGTAGTGACCTAGTGTTTTATTACTTTTCATATGTTTTGTATTATGTAAGATATATATATATATATATATATATATATATATATATATATATATATATATATATATATATATATATATATATATATATATATATATGGTTATCTATGAATGTTACTATTATTGTTATTGTTTGGTATTAAACATTCAAAAGCTTTTTATAAAAATTGTTATTTTGCTCTTGGAATAAACGTCAAAATCTTTTGTGCATTATAACTACTTATTTATTTATATTATATTTATACAAGTAACTCTCACGTTACATTGGTGACCCCTGACGTCCACCGCGACATTCAGTGATGGAGCCTGAAGTTGCAGATTTTCCTTTGTTGCCTGTTCAAGACATCTCTTCTGTGCGGGGAGACTTCAAAGTGCCTGAGTTTTGGCCAAACGATACTGAATTATGGTTCGCTCAAGTTGAAGCAGTTTTTGCTCAGCAGCGCGTTACTTCTGAGTCTTCAAAATTTAATAAGATTGTGGCGGTTTTAAATCCGCAATATGCAGTTGAGGTACGGGATTTGATTTTTAACCCACCTGAAAAGGAACCATACACCAAATTGAAAAAGGCCTTAATTCATCGGACTTCGTCTTCGGAAAAAGAAAAGTTACAACAACTGTTCACAGTATCTGAATTAGGCGATTACAAACCTTCACAACTTTTACGTAAACTTCGTCAGTTAGTTGGCACTAAATCTATGGACGACGCCTTTTTGGAAGAAATTTTTATCCAAAAACTTCCTACTAACATTCAAATTTTACTTGCTTCACATATCAACGCTTCTTTAGATGAGAAGGCAGATATAGTTGAATTTTGAACGTCACTCAACCGTCGATTTCTTCAATTAACTCAGACACACAAGAACTCAAAAATCTTAAAGAAGAGGTAGCTGAAATTAAGAAATTATTATTGTCAGATAGAAAGAGGACCTTTTCGCAAGTTCCTGCATCAGGCTCACTCTGTTGGTATCATTTGACTTTTGGAGACAAGGCCCACAAATGCGTTCCACCTTGCCAAATGGAGGCAACTTTCACCAAAACAGAGGTTATATCAAATACACAACATAATACTTATTTTGTACAAAAATTGAATTTACCTTCAATTTCTTGTCACGACATTAGTTCCCCTTCTACCCGCTTGTTTTATTTAATGGATAGAATTTCCGGCCAACGTTTCCTCGTCGATACTGGAGCTGAGGTGAGTGTTATAAAGAATTCCTTACATGAAAGGCGTCAAACACAAAATGTCAAATTGCAAGCTGTCAACAATTCATCAATTGACACTTACGGTACAAGGTTATTAAATTTAGATTTTGGTTTGGGAACTACATTCAGTTGGAGATTTATAATAGCAAATGTAAAACATTCCATTATTGGAGCTGATTTCCTTGTGTAATTCTAGTGAGAAAATCAAAGCCTGTGATTAGCTGCTACGCTATTTCGTGAAGCCGCATTTAACCAGACGAATTTTCAGGTTAACCTTCAAACGTAATTGAAACGTCAAACTCTCAGTAGTTGTCAAATCACTTGTTGAATTTGCCCGTGTTTTTTGTTTCATTTCTCTTTTTGTGATATTTCACGATTAAAAACAGTTCTTTTCAGAACTACTAGTATTTCAATAACGCTGTGTATTTTTATATTATCATTTATCACGCTTTATTTTTCTTTGTGACTTTCATTTTACAAGTTCAGTATTTTTGATTCCGCGTGCTTTTACATTTGAGAAGATGAGTTGTCCAAGCTCAAATGCAATGCTTCATGTCTCATCACCGAAGAAACGCCGGCGTCTAGATTTGGGACACTTTTCAGTTGCTGAGAAGCAGTGCGTTTTAAATCTGTATAAGAAGTTAGTGACAGATTCGCCTGACATGAAAATCAAAGCTATTGTACGTGAAATTTGTAATACAGCAGGAAAGAAGCAATTTTTTTTTTCAAATAATATGGTATCATGTTAAAATCATATTTTTTCAGGTATTTCCGAGTCTTCAGTTTACCGTATTATAAGAGAATACAGAAAAACTGGAAATGTTACGGTATCCCAGCGACATGATGGAAGACCTTCAACAGTTTCCACGTACAGTGAATCAAATAAAAATGCTGTGCGTCGAATAGTACATAGTTTCTTTTTCAAAAATGAAATACCAACTTTAAATAAATTTTTAAATGAAATACAACAACATCCAGATTTTCCACCTCTGAGCCGTTCATCATTGTATAAATTGTTGAAGCAATTTAATTTTAAGTCAATTCATAGTTTAATAAAAATGAAACAGAAACAATAATATTTTCATGATTTTATAGGTACTTGCAACGAAACCGAAAAAGTATCCTGACAGAGCGTGATGATATTATTAAGTGGAGACGAAAATATTTGAGAAGTATGAAGCAATTTCGAAATGAAGGTAGGAATATATATTACCTTGATGAAACGTAGGTCAATGAAGGGCATACAAAAGAAAAAGTGTGGATTGATACCAATGTCCGAAGCCGAAGAGAGCATTCAATGGAGGTCTTTCAACTGGTTTAAAAAAATCTTCAGGAAAAGGAAAGACTCATTGTTTTGCATGTTGGTTCTGAGTTTGGTTTTGTTGATGAAGGCTTATTATTATTTGAAAGTAAAAGAACTGGAGACTCATGAAGAGATGAACAGTGCAGTGTTCGAAGCATGGTTCGCTAAACTTTTAAATAAATTACCACAAAATGCTGTAGTTGTAATGGATAATGCGTCGTACCACAGCAGAAAATTAGAAAAAATTCCTACGTCGTCGTCAAGGAAAACTGAGATGCAGGAATGGTTACTTTCAAAAAATATAAATTTTGATGACATGGTTCGAGTGGAGTTATTTCATTTAATTCAGCTTCATAAAGATAAATTTAACTTATATATAACGGATGAAATGGCAAAGAAAGAGAGAAAAAAAATTTCAGATTACCACCGTATCATTGCGAATTAAATCCAATTGAAATGATTTGGGCACTACTTTCAAGTTGCAGAATGTGAAACAATTTTTTTTACGGGCAGTTCAAAATGTAACATGTGCTGATTGGCGAAACTGTATTGCCCACGTCATTAAAGAAGAAGAAAAAATGTGTGAATTAGATGGAATAATGGATAATTGAACCTTTTATTATTACACTTGGCGATAAAAGTAGTGACATTAGTTCATCAGACAGTTCCGATGACGACAATTAAATATAGTTGCTGGCTCCGTTATCTGCTATGTGGTGCACAGGACTGGAATATTTTTTTATTGACATTGATTTTTACTTGCATGTTTAATGGTGCAGGTCTGCAGTGATGAAAAGTCCATTCAACATCCAACTGGACATTGTACGGGGCACAATACTTGTCTTGGTCCACGTAAACGTATCTACTGATAAATAAATGTTTAAACATTTTTAAAAATATATTTTCACAATGTACGTTTTCTTGGTTTTTTTTGAGATGTTCACGTAAAGAATATAATATTTAGAATTCATTGAATTGTTTCTGTAATTTTGTATTCATATTTTGATTTTGTTTATTAAGGAGAAAGTGATGATGTCATATACATGAATAATATTGATATTATAATTTCATATATATAAGATATATTTTCTAACTTGAAAATTATGTTTTTAAAAAGTTTTTTATTCAAACGAAGCGGTGGTACACGTACGTACAAGGAATACACACTAAGAATATTACGTATTATGTCTTATATAGGGTCTGCAGCGATTATCTCTGTGGGAAGGTGTCCATTTGCACACTTCCACGCTTGAATTTTGATATATTTGCAGTTTATGGGGCGACGTCTCTACTTAACTCTTCCCCCCTTAAGTGGAAAAACGAAATCGTCAAGAGTTGAGTTTTTGCTACAATTTGGCTGTGGTTCTAAAATGTTCATTTCGATATCTTTAGAATTATTTTCGGGATTATTTATTTCATTTTTCTTTGAGAGATAATCCTTGCATTTCTTAAGACTATAAATTATTAACAATAAACTTAGAATAATTAAAACTATATAGATTATTATATAATGAATAAAACTGTTCGGTTCCTGTGTATAAATAGGTTTTAGGAAGATATCAGTTTCTTTATTAATTTGGAATTTAGATAAGTTTCTAATTTCGTTACTTAAATGAACAATCTGTGTATTTGTAATATTATTATTTAAATCTATGAGATTTCCGTAGTTATTTATTAGTTCAATTCGATTACTAATTACACAATTTTCGGTATGATATATTCCTTCGAGCTCTTGAATTTCCATGTTATTATTACAGAGATATTTTGCTTGTTTCTTATTTGGAAAGTATAAATAGTTTAATTTTGAATTTTTTATTTGAATAATTGAATTAATTGTCGAGATTTTATTATACTCGCAAAATTGAGTCTTTATAACAAATGATATTTTCTAAGCATTTTTCGTATTCGTTAGTTTGTAATAAACAGTAATATTCATTATTATTTAATTGAGTACATTTATCTAATAACCTAATCTTACAATTATTCTTAGAATATAATCCATTAACTATGTTTAAAGTTTCGTAGACATTGTATTTCTTCAACTCGGGTGTTAGAAGGGATTTCAACAAGGATTATTAGATTAGGGTTTTTATAGGAGCAATATGTCTTTATGATATCGTTGTTTAATAAGTTATTTATAAGGGCGGATTGTAGGTATTTGTCTTCGATTTTATTTATTTCTGCCAGAAGTTGTGCATGATTAATTACGCCAAAATGTAGGGTATTTAGTTTACAAAATGTAAGAGTTTCTTCCAATTGAATGAGAGAGAAGTATATGTCTTGCCCGACTTGTATAAATTCATTTATAAGGCTTTGTATTTTGAGGTTATCTACATCTTCCAAAACGCGTCCAATTTCTTTTTGAATATTATTTAGTTTTTCGTTCAGTAAATTATTGTTTTCATTTATCATACTAATTTTGTCATTGAATTGTGCCGTGATATTATTATTAATTTTTATTATAGTATTAATTTTATTTGAAATTAATTTTTGGTTGCTATCGATATTTTCTATTATCTGGTCGTATCTATCTTTGTCGGACTGATCAAGGTTACCTGTTATGCTCTTAATAATAGAGCCTAAGCCATTCAGAACTCCTCGTTTAGCTCTTTTTATATTTAATAGTTGAATTTTTTCTTTTATGTGCAATATCAAATTGTTTAGAATATTCCGGTAATTTGCTAATTTTATGTAATTATTATAATTTTTTAAATTTTGGAATAGTTTAGCGGTATTCTTTTCTAGTATGTCATGTTGTTGGAATAAATTTTCGAGGGAAATTTTAAGGGTAATTATTTGTGTATTTACCTGGATATGAACTGTTCCAAGGTCAAGGATATTGATTCCGGGGTTTTGTTCATCTCGTATGATTTGTAATATTCCATATGGAATTAATCTGTAACAATACGGGGCTTTTTTAATTGTGACAATTTGTGTTTTTTATTCTGCTCGTCTAAAACTTGACCTCTTTCGTTTATGATTTGCTTAACATTTACTTGTTTGAATTTTGGTTTCTCGATTTTTCCCGAATTTCGTTTATGAATTTTGACATGGGCTTGTTTAGGAATGTTGAAGTGTTTTTCTTGAGGTCTAGCGTATTTTAATTTGCTCTTTTCTGTATTATTCTTTACTTGTCGATTTACTTCTTTAAGAACTTCTGTGTGTTTTTGTATGTAATCTTCAACCATTACTTCTTCAGGTTGTAAATTTGATTCGAAATTTTGTCCGTATATTATTTCCAAAGGTGTGCGTTTTGTAACAGAATGAATGCTATTGTTGTAGGCTAGCAACGCATAATTTAGTCGTTCTTTTATTTTTAGTGACTTGAGAAGTGGGTTTTGGTTTATAATTCTCATTTGCTCAATTAGTGAAGAGTGGAAACGTTCGACAATGCCATTACTGTTAGGGTTATCTACGGAGATATAATGAATATTAATTTTTCTTAAGGTTAGGTAATTTTGGATTATTTTATTATTAAATTCTAACCCGTTGTCGTATACAATTTCTTTTGGAATAATAAAATGAGTGAAATATTTTATTAATTTGTTTAATATGGTGATAGCATTTTTATCTTTTATTGCGTATGCTATGGCGAATTTGGAAAACGAATCTACGATGGTAAGGATTTTTACTTATTCAAGTGATAAGATATCAATGTGTAATTTTTCAAATGGTTTTTCAGCGGTGGGTGTTAGAATCGGCGGAATTTGAATGGGTTTCCGTTCATATTTTGTGATTAGACAAATATTACATTTATTAATATAGGTCTGAATGTCTTTTAACATGTTGGGCCAGTAATATAATAATTTTAATTTATTGTAAGTCTCCGTTATCCCTCTATGATTTGTCTTGCTCTCATGATAGTTTTGAATTGTTAGTTGTTGTTCTTCTTTGTCTTCTACGTCTTTAGTCATTGTTTTGCACGATACGAGTTTATAACTTCCGCTGTCAAAATAGGTTTGAAGTATAGCATTAAAATGTAGTTTGAAATTTTCAGGAATAATACAATAATAGGTTATACCGGGTTGTAGGTAGTTTTTTATAAAATCTTTTATTGTTTCGTTACAATTTATTTTATTTACATATAAGTAAAAGCGTTGGGTTGAATGTCCGAAAAGTTTGGATATTTTAATATCATTTTTACCTCTTGTCTCCTTGACAACAATTTGATTTTTAGAAGTGTTTATGGAAGTATCTAGATAAGTTAATCCGTTAACAGGGGTTTCGTCATCCGAGTGACATGTTTCTGTAGTTTCGGAATGGCCAGTAAGAGTTGTTTCATTTTCTGAGCCAGTTTCAACTATAACGGAATCATTGTCTGTATTTAAGTGTAGTTCTAAATTTGGGGGTTCTTCATAAACGTTAAAAATAATTGAAGAATTTTCGAAAATCTCTTTTATATAGTTTTCAATTTCGGGCCAGGGAATTTTATCATGACCGGAACAGATACGTGGTAGATCTAATTCCGTAATCTCGTTTTGAATACAGTATTCAAATAATTTTTCTAGACATGCTTTAATATTTTCAATTGTAGGTTTTTCGTAATATAATTTTTTTGTGATAAGATGTAATATTAGCCTTGGGTGTTTTTGAATAAAAATTTTGTTGTCTAAATTAAAAAGATTTTGTAGGGGATAATGTGATTTGACTTGTTCTGCGAATCCTTTAGATAGTTTTTTATCTTTTGAGACGCAGTGTACTAGCGGATTATTTGATTTAAAAATATCAGAATTTTTATACCGAATTTCAAATTGTGGTCTAATTCTAGAAAGAGCATCGGCTACGTAATTTTGGCAACCCTTTTTATACTCTATAGTATAGTTGAACTCTTCAAGTTTTAATCGCCATCGTATTAATTTCTGATTTGGCTCTTTTAAGGAATTTAGCCAAACAAGTGGGCGATGATCGGTGATAATTTTGAAATTACGGCCTAAAAGATAATTACGAAATTGTTTAGTAGCCCATACGATAGCTAACAATTCTTTTTCTACCGTACTGTAGTTAATTTCATGGTTGTTGAGTGTACGTGATATATACGCGACTGGCAGGTCTTTATTATTTTTATCTCGCTGTGATAAGACAGCTCCGAATGCGTAATTGCTCGCGTCGGTAGTGAGGAGGAAATCTTTTGATAAATCAGGATATTGGAGTATGGGATCGTTGGATAGGAGAGTTTTGCACTTCTCGAAACATTTTTTATATTCTTTATTATTTATGTCGATCTTACTGTGTTTCTTTAAACAGGTTGTGAGAGGTTTTGTAATTTTGGAAAAATCGTTAATAAATCGTCTATAGTAGCCAAGTAAGCCTAAAAATGATTTTATTTCTGGTTTTGTCTTCGGGATTGGGAAGTTTTTGATAGCTTGAATTTTGCTTGGGTTTGGTTTAACGCCCTCTGTAGTGATAACGTGTCCAAGATAAGCGACTTCTTTACGGAGAAATTCGCACTTGTCCAGCTGAATTTTTAGATTGGCTTCACGTAATCTTTTAAAAACTTTCTCAATATTTTCCAAATGTTCCTGAAGGGATGTTCCTAAAATTATAATATCGTCGAGGTAGACGAAACAAATTTTGTTAATTAAGTCTTTTAACACAAAGTTCATCAATCTCTGGAATGTCGAAGGGGCATTTTTGAGGCCGAAAGGCATTCGCTTAAATTCATAATGGCCAAAATTTGTCGAGAATGCGGTTTTAGGGATGTCGTCGGGATGGACTTCGATTTGATGGAAACCGGAAGTAAGGTCTAGGGTGGTGAAATAGTTAGATTTGCCAAGTTTATCGAGGATATCGGTTATGTCTGGTATAGGGAATTTGTCGTCCACTGTCTTTTCATTCAACTTACGATAGTCTATGACAACACGAAATTTTTGTTTTCCGGAGGCATCTTGTTTTTTCGGTACGACCCATATAGGCGACGACCATGGTGAATAAGCATGTTGGATGATGTCATCCTCTAACATTTTATCAATCTGTGATTGCACCTCTTGTTTGTAGATTTCCGGGTATTTATACTGTTTTGCGTGAACGGGAATGTTATCAGTTGTTTTGATCATGTGTTTTATTTTACTCGTAAATGATAATTGTTCATGTTCATTTAATATTAGGTCTTTATACTTGTTGAGAGTATTAGATAATGAGTGTTTTTCCTTATCTGTTAAATGTTCGTCTCGTATTTCTTGCCGGTTTATCTCTATATTATTATTATTAAACACTCTGGTCTAGATATTGAAATTCATATTTATATTTATTAAGAAAGTATACTTCTCCCTTTACAAAATCAAATCTTGTTTCTAATAATGTTATTCCAGGTATTCCTAAAAGTATATCAAAGTCTTTGTGGAAGTCAAATATGTAACTTTTTATATTTAAATCTTTAAACTTGAAAAATGTAAATTCAGAACCGGTTGACTTTCCATTACATGTGTGTATAGTGAAATTTTCAGGAAATGTAGTTGTATTTTGTTTAATTAATTTGGGATGAATATAATTTTGCGTCGAGCCTGTGTCTAAAAGAATTTTGTAATTTGATACTTGGATAAAAGGTAGTTTACTGAAATTGTTTGTTAGGGATTCGATATTTGTGGTTCGAGTAGGGGAAAATTTTGAGTATCAGTATTTTCAATGTATTCGTCCTCGGCTTCTAGTATTTGTTCGTTTTCGATTTGTTCCGCTTGTTCTTGAGATTCATCAAAATTTTCTAAATTTTGAGTGTATAATTCTTGAAAGTTAGGGTTTCGACGGGCAGCGATTTGCCTAGTTTGAATACTCATTGGAGTAGGGTTTCGAAATGATGCATTACGAGCGTTTGCTTGTGGTGCGAATCTTTGTTGGGATTGGGGTGGAGGGTGTACTCGGCTAGCAGGTTGTTGTGGTGGATGATGCATTCGGCTAGTAGATGGAGCAGGATATTTGTGCATGGGTGACTGGTACTTAGGGTAATTAAACTGTATTTGATGTTTAGGCGGTGGTGGCAAGGCTTGTTGCTGAGTTTTTTGTTGTGTATGAATGTATTGCAAGTCATTAGTTACCAAGTTTAGGATGTCTGTGAGTTTTCGAGGATTACGGGCAGCTAGTTGGCTTCTAAAAGGTTCTCTACAGTTGTTTATAAAACATTGAACAAAGTATTCGATTGAATTGTCCAAAATAAATTTACTGACAGCCGCCACGAATTTACATTCAATTTTGCTTTTGTAAATGAGATATAGATCATTAAATTTGTTAAAATAATCTAAAATATTTTCTTTGGTTTGTTTGTAATGACTTGCCTCGTACATGAGTGTGTGCTCAGACCGTGTGTCAGAATTTTTTTTGTTGTAAATGATCTTTTAGGTCTGACCACTTATTAATACTTGACATGTTTAAACTTTGTGCGGCTACTCCGCGAATTTTGTTTTTCAAAGTTAACATTACGAATTTTTTTGTAATTTCTGAAGGGTTAGTTTGCTCTATGAGCGTGTTCATATCGTCTATTGTGTTAATAAAGTTTGATAGAGACTTTACGTCTCCATCGAATGTTGGTGCTAAGTCTAGCATTTTTAATATTTCATTATTTAGGGTTTGAAAAATGTTTCCTGCTTGCTCAGGCATGTTGTTTAAGGTTAAATTTGCAAGTGTTTGTGTAAGAGAATCCAGGCTTATATAAGAAAAGATAAATTTTTTATATGACTTACAATAATAAAATTATTTCTCTTATCATAATTTGGTGTCTTCTCCCTGTTGATGGGTGAGACTTGAAGGTGTGTCGACGTCTCGGTGATGATCGGCTGCTGGCTCGGTGCGGCTGCTGAGCTCGCTGTAGCTGCTGGGCTCGCTGTGGCTATGGGCTCGATGCGGCTGCTGGGCTTGCTGCGGCTGCTGGGCTCGCTGTCGGCTATGGGCTCGATCTCGGAGATGTAGCGACTCTGGTGATCCTTGGCGTGAAGAGACTGGAGTACTAACTGTTTCGACGACTCAGTCTACTTCTTTGGCTGTTTCTTCGTTGAATTTATGAAAATTTGTGTCGATTTCACGAACACAAATAGTTAAGGTCTCAGTGAATTAACCGTTAAAACGGACGATTGCGGATTTTGAACGGATTAAATTCTGCGAATTTCCGAATACGCAAACTTTCACTAATCCTACAGCGACTGCGCCAGATATATTTTCTAACTTGAAAATTATGTTTTTAAAAAGTTTTTTATTCAAACGAAGCGGTACACGTACGTACAAGGAATACACACTAAGAATATTACGTATTATGTCTTATATAGGGTCTGCAGCGATTATCTCTGTGGGAAGGTGTCCATTTGCACACTTCCACGCTTGAATTTTGATATATTTGCAGTTTATGGGGCGACGTCTCTACTTAACTTATATAAATAAAAAATAAATAAATATTTCATCACGGCATATTACCCATTGCTGGGTGTGCTAATCTGCTTCGTACACAGATATCGGTAATGATGGAATATTTGTACCGTGTGCGCGCTTACCAGGCGTCACCTCACGGGCACTCATTGTTGGCGTGGAGAGTGCGCCACAGGGGTCAATTTTGTGCCATTAAAATGCGATGTAATTTTTGGCGTCGGTCGGGATCGAACCCGGGTCCCCAGATTCGCGACCAGACACTCAGGCACACGGCCACGAGACCCCATATATATATATATATATATATATATATATATATATATATATATATATATATATATATATATATATATATATATATATATATATATATATATATATACTGGGTGATTCATCGGTCTGTCCTCTCTTTATAACTCTTTTATTTTAAGTTAGATAGAAAAACTCTTCAGATAAAATTTATATGATATATTATTGTCTATCTACGTACTACATGAACTTGTATACAGGGTGCTCCGTTGAAGCACAACAATATGTAACTTTATATTTCTTAATGGAACACCCTATATTTATTTATTTATTTTGATAGTAAATTAGATTTCCTTCAAAAAAGTATTAAGTAATAAGGGCTCTAAAATTATAAATTAAGAAGTTATTTACCTTTAGTCGTTGAATGATATTTTTGTACCTTGAAGGACAAGTTTTCGAGCATTTATTATAATTTTGCATTATTTAGTCTGTCACTAAATTTTAATAGCCTCTTTGTAATTAGTGTAATGTTTAAAATAAGTATTAATAAAAAAGAATCAAAATTTTGTATTAAATTATGCTTTTTTCCACTATGAACTACTATTTTTTATGAACGTAAATAACATCTTAATTTATAATTTTAGACCCCTTATTACTTAATAGTTTTTTAAAGGGAATCTAATTTACTATCAAAATAAATAAATATATATAGGATGTTCCATTAAGAAATATAAAGTTATATATTGTTACGCTTCAACGGAGCACCCTGTATACAAATGCATTTAGTACGTAGATAGACAATAATATATTATATAAATTATATTTGAAGAGTTTTTCTATGTGACTTAAAATAAAAGAGTTATAAAGAGAGGACAGACCGATGAATCACCCTGTATATATATATATATATATATATATATATATATATATATATATATATATATATATATATATATATATGAATAATATTGATATTGTAATTTCATATATATTGAGTACCGCTTTATTATTATTATTATTATTATAAAAAAACATAACAAAACAGATGAGATAAATATTGATTTTAGTAATGTTAATGAAATGTAATACTATAGGTAATATTTGATTCTAACATTCTACAGTTTTTGTAACATTATCTACTTTCTCAGGAAGTTTGGATGACGAAGATAATTTTTATTAATAATTAATAATATTTTGTATGTACAATTTTAAACACATATTATGACACTGCTTGCACATTAGAAAATTATATGTATTGAAGTATAAATATATTAATAATGACAATATAGTGAATAATTGTTATTGTTTATCTAAAATGCCCTAAAAATGCGAAATTGATCGGTTAGGTGTATTTAATAAATATTTATTTACTTATACATATGTGGTGCAATGCATAAAACCAAGAGTTAACAGTATTTTTCAAAATATATAAATTATTCATCAAGGAATTACAAAAAAAGAATGCAATTAATTAATTTATAATTAAAAGTTATGTATTTATGATTTTATATGAATAAATTAAGTAAATTATCTATAATAGTTTTGGTTAATGAAAATATAACCTGGAAAGTATAAATGCTGACGTGACCTTCATTTTAACTTTTCAATTCCCCCGCCAAATAAATCTAGTCTTATTTTGGTAATTTCTAGCGGTGTAAATGTGACTTCGTCTAGTGCTGTCTATAGTTTAAAAACAGAGTATAGAAGAAAGATAGGTTAAACATAAGGAGAATAGATGTCGCTCTTGTTTCTTAAAAGAAAGTTATCTAGTAATCTGCCAGATATTCAAATAAAATATTCACTAGAGTTATAGCGTTCAACAGAATTAATTTTTGTCCTACATAAAATTCTAGCCACACCTTATTCCCAGTTAAAACCACAGTTAATGTAGTTCTTGTTGTCCATGAAAAGTTAGGGATGGGAGCCAACACGGAGCGAAGCGGGGATTGGCTTCCGGTGGATCGCCAGGGTAGCGGTCAGGTATTCTGATCCATATTTATAAGGTTGAGAAAAAAAATTGTAATTTATTTCACAAAACTATTTTAAATATGACGTTCAACAATAGTCCCGTCACAATTTTTAGTTGAGTAATATGAATTTCAAAAGTTTCTCCGATACAAAAGAAGCGGGTTCGGCTGTTCCCCTTCCCGGACTTGAAACTTGAAGTTATAAGAATTCTATGTTTCGATACGTACTCGTTCGTACGCCGGCTTAACTTAACGTGATGTCACAGCTCCAACTCGGACGCTGAGTCACGCCTGTTGTATTAAGTCGGCAGTGGTTTGAGAATAAATTGTCGAACAAAAACCTTTAAACGGATTCAGAATTTCAGCAGAAAGATGTGTGGGCCACTTGATATAAAACCCGCATCTACTTTTTCACACAAGCTTTTAGCTAAGAGATTCATCTCAACACAATTGCAGGCTCACATTTTCCAACATAATGCTATTTGCAGTAAAGCATTACATCGTTGTCATTTTACACATCGAGGACGGTGGCGTTTAGGGATGAACATGGGGATTTAACATGGGATTTTTGTTTTATGCAATTTCCTGCTCTACTATTCATTTTACGCCAAAACATACAGAGCGCAAACTTGTTTCGCATTAAAAGTTGCATATAAAACTGTTTTTACATTATTTGTTAGTATAATTCTAATTTCTCCACAATTTTTAAAAAGAAATTAAAAAATTTCTGTTCATCCGTAGCAACAGCCATGACATTTGTTTATTTTTTCTGGTTTTCATAAATTATTAATAAACGTCAATTACATTAAATTTAACCAGTGATAGAACTCGTCGAGTGCAACAATATTTATTAATAACTTTGTCTTGTGACTGTGAATGAATGTAACGAAAGAATGATTACAAACTGATGAATATATTGAATAGACACACCAGAAGATGAAACTATACACAAATCAGAAAAGATAAAAGATAGAAGAGAATACCTCGACTAAGGTAGGACATTTATAGGATGCAGTTGACCAAGAACAACTCTACAATTGACGGAACGAGAAAACGCATAAAGATGATGAAAAGTGATGCAAACTAAATGAAATCACAATAAATGTCATTGTCAACACAATACTGATGAAATGATGTAACTGTTATTGTTTCAATATCCTCTAAATTGTCATATGTGGCACTCTGTGTTGAAATGTTATTCTTCGAGAATTAGACCCCAGTTGAGTCTAAAACATTCTCTTCAATATTCTAAATGTGATCAGGGCGAGTTCTACCACGATCTTGAGCAGCAGGCTACTGGATCAAATTATTTTGAAAATACCTAAACGACTCGTCAATGTATGGGGTGGGGGGTGGGGCGGTGTGTTAGAAATGCTAAAAAAAATGAGATTTCGAAAAAAGTTATTAAGAAATATTGTTGCTCTCGACTGGTTAAATTTAATGTACTTATTTCTGTTACACCCTGTAAATCCCGTATTCTTCGATAACTTTTCCACCACAATAGATCTTTATAATAATGATACGTTCCTTATTCGAATACATAGTCATTATTTAATTTACTTTTTACAAATAAAAATTTGACGCAATATGAATAAAATAATATTGTTTTCAATGTTATGTCATGGCTATTGATATTAATTAACGGCTTTTATTTTTTTAAATTAAGAAGAAAGTAAAACAATAAAAATGTGAGAACAGTTTTGTATACAACTTTTAATTCTGTACAATTTTGCACTCTACAATTTTTACCGTAAAATGAAGACGAGAGCAGGAAATTGCGTAAAATAAAAATCCCATGTTTAATCCCTATGTTCACCCCTAACCGCCACGAACCTATATATGTGTTGTCACGGGATCTGAAACAGAATGTGACGTCAAGGTTCACACAGTTTAATATGTGACAATCTATTGCCTATGTTTATTTATATAAATTATGTAGGTGATGGACAAACTGTTTCCCTGTTGGCTATGAATTACGTAATGTATGTACCATGGCGGTTGGAATAGGAATAATATGAAGGGAGTATTTGCCAATCGCTAGTGAAACAGATTCCCCCTCTACAATGTATCCCATGCCAGTTTATACTATTCTTACCTGCCATGACTATTTCTGGCACCAATCTTTAACAAATTATTATTATATTATTCTATTTATTGGTTACAAAAAATATTGCATAAACTTTCATTTAGAATACTTTTTGAAAAATGTGAAACTCGATCATTACATCCCCAATAGAGCAACTATTAGCGCCTTAGTAAATTTACTACTTTAAAATATTAAACTGGATGTTTGTTTACTTTATTAATTTTATTGGAACTAAAAAGGTGGCAAGTGACTGCATGAAGATATTTTCACTGATTGATGGATTAGAAGTGGAAGGCCCTCAGATTCACGACAGGCACACGGCCACTAGACCCCATTTTTAATTTAAGACAAATTTTATATTTACCCTCACCAACCTTTAAACTGGCGAGCAATCGTCAATGCCATGCTTCTGTTTCAATTTGAACATTTGTTGTAAAAACTAAAATAATTTTATTGATGAAAGAATTTATTGTTTATAATTGAAGATAGATTTTTAAAACTTGAATTTTTAAATTCCATTAAAAAAGAATAGTCCTTAGTATATATACGAGCCCAAAATCATATTAATTCGACCGGTACAATATTTTACCTTAATAACATTTTATTTTAATAAAAAAAACGCAATAAATATTTTATTTTCACAAAAATTCCATGATTACTGTAAAATATACAATTGTAGCTTAAATTAATAACAAAAAGAAATAGTTTCGATAATAATTAAGATTTAAATTAAATTAACTGTAACATACGAATCAGACTAATTCAGCCACTTATAAATTTTGCATAAAGTAGGCGGTGCATGATTCAACTGTTGACAAAACAATTGATACATTGTTGAAATCAACAAAGTGCTTGATATTTATTGTAAGTGATAAGTTTTTACACTAAAATGGCTCGTGGTAAACCATATTGTCAACATTTAAAAAAATCCACAATTAATGCCCATATGAACAGCATTTCGGCACGAGATTTCACATTTGATTCCGCGATCGATGGTACAAGGTATTATTAATTTGTTTAAAGAAAATGGAAATGTTATGGAAAGAAAAAAAAACTGGTCGTCCACCGTCAACTTATATTGCTGATAATAAAGCGTTAAGGAAAATTGTAAAACAAAATCGCTGATCAAATGCTCGAGATATTACCGTACAATGGCGAGAAAAGATCGGAAAACACATTTCGGTATCTATCACTACAAGAAAAGCTAAACAAATAAGTTACAAGTTTTATAAGGCTTTTTTTTGTGATTTATATGTTAAAAAGGATTATTAGTATTTTGTATGCTTTATTAGGCCAAAGAAAACCCTTTGCTTACAAAATTACAACAGCGTAATCGGTTGAAATGGGCTAAGGATCACAAAAATTGGACTCAAAAACAATGGTGTAGCGTCATTTGGAGTGATGAGTCCAAATTTGAAGTTTGTCTAGGAGATTGTAGAAAACGCGTAAATGCGTACTTATCTGAGACATACCAGACAGAATGGTTAAAAAAGTGAAAATTCCAGCAACCGTTAGGGTTTGTGGTTGTATGTCTGGAAGGGGGGTGGGTAAGCTACATTTTGTAAATAGTAAATTCACTACACAAATAGGTACGTGAGTATTTTCTATTATTACAAAGGTACCCTATGACAGTTTCAAATTATTAATCGGCTGTAAGTTTAGCGGTATCTAACATTCTAATTCAAATTAAACATAAATACCTATAAAGTATACCAGATGCACACTCGTGGTACCTACTTCGTTTTATCCTTCTTCCTTTTTTTTCTTTATTCATTTTCTTTTCACCAGATTAATAAAAAAATTGTAGCTAGGTAACCTTCTTCTTTTTATCCTACTTCCTTTTATTCAAAGAATTGATAAAAATGTAAACATCTTGAATATCTTATCGGTTTCAATTGTTTTATATGTATATGTATGTAGTAGTTGTTGTTAGTTTTAATATAAAAAAGCACAAAATAAGGTTAAACATGTTTTGTATAGTTTTATATCACGGACTTAAAACGAACAAAGTAAAAAAAAACAATGTAATTTAAAGAAAACAAATTTTTATTCTTGCCTTCGTTGTCAACAAAATTTAATAAACTTGAATTTCTTTGTGTGTGCAGGTGCAGTTTGTGTCGTGGAGGTTGACAATCAGACTGGGTGTCTTGTGATAGCTGCCATTGAATCCTTCGTACTTTCACATACAGAACAGAGATAGCTCTGCTCGAGAGGTGAACTAGTGTATTTTCAGAAACGGCGTATTTGCAATATGCGTATTGACGAAAAAGGGATACTGTAGTACCCGGAGGAAAACCCTTTTATCAAGTGATATTTATAGCATAAACGAACAAAGTAAAAAAAAACAATGTAATTTAAAGAAAACTTTTTTATTCCGTCCCTCGATTTATAGGTTATTACATTTTTCTCGTCTTTGTCATCAACAAAACTTAATCATCTTGAATTTCTTTGTGTATACGCGACTTGCACGCTAGTAGTCAGCGCCGACCTAGCGGACGATATTTGCACAACTAATAGGGCAGTCAAACGAAACTTCAAACACGGGACAAAGCAGTAGCATTGTGATTAGTATATTAATTTATAATTATTAAATTATCGTTATTTTAATAACAAAATGTTAGCTGCTAGAAAATCAAAAGTAATGTGTTGTGTCGTTGGATGCAATAATTCATATTGCAACACCGATAAAAATACAAAATTTTATTCTTTTCCACGAAAATCGCATGAGCAAGAAAGACGTAATGTGTGGATACAACGAGTGCGACGAATTTCGTATGTATATAAGTTTTTATATAATAATGTTTATATTAGTAATGGAATTGATATCTGTATACTTGAAAACAATTTTTTAGAGCAGACAAGAAACCCTGGGAACCTAAAGCTCATGATAGAATATGCAGTGCTCATTTTATTGGAAATGAAAAATCAAACCATCCGTTAAATCCATCATATCATCCAACATTATTTCCTACAGTAAGAATAACTCTACAGGCGTAAAAATTTAACCTCAAATTAATTTACATTTTAGAAACATCGTACATCAGGAAATGTGACCCTTCAAACAAATAGATTTAATAGAGCAGTTTGTAGATCTTCGACCAAAGCATGCACATCAACTTCTACTAGTACCAGTAAAATACTCATAAGCATAGAAGAACCACCAGAAACAGATTTTTCCAGCGTTAACGATTTTTCTTGTCAAGTTGAAATGGACAACGAAAATACAAATTTCATCTTCGAATGTATATTTACGAAGGAATCTAATGAAATTTCTACCCAGTGCAATATTCCAGCATTTTTCCCAATGAAGCCAACAAGTAACAAATGTGTCGGAAACAGTGACAAAATAGTCTGCGAAGGATTTCATGGCTACGATTCTTTAAAAACAGACAATGAAATAAACAGTTTGTGTGGTGTACACATTTCAACATTTATATTTTTATTATCGGCTCTAGAGTTGGTTCATAAGAACTGTAAATTATCAATAGAAAATCAGTTTTTGCTGTTTCTAATGAAAATTAAATTAGGTTTATCTAATAATGCACTAGGTGTACTATTTCATATTCATTCATCATTTGTTTCAAGAATTTTTCTCAGAATATTAAATGAATTCTCACAAAAATTTAAACATGTAATTAAATGGCTAAATCGAGATGTAATTGATACTCTTTTGCCTCAAGCTTTTAAAATTCATTATCCAAAGTGTAGGGTAATAATAGATTGCACCGAGATAGAAATACAGTGTCCAAATCAAGTAGATCATAGAATATACACTTATTCAAACTACAAAGGCACCTTCACATCTAAATTTTTGATTGGTATTGCCCCACACGGATTTATTTCATTTGTATCTAAGGCTTACGGGGGACGATCCAGTGATTCCTTTATTACAAATAATTCAGGAATATTAGATATGTTAGAATCTGGAGATATTGTTCTTGCCGATAAAAGATTCCCTGGAATTAAGTGTAAAAATAATGTCCTCCTTGTAATGCCACCGTTTGTTCATGGAGGAATCTTAACTTCCGAAGAAGTTGAAGATACGTACAATATAGCTAGTGTACGTATTCACGTAGAAAGATCTATACAAATAATTAAATTGCATAATATTCTGAAAAAAATTCCAAGCTACCTATTTCCTACCTATTACATTGTGTAATGTTCATAATAAATTTGTAAAAATCCAAAATAAATTTGTTTTTCCATTATTTATCACTTAATTCACGCGTGCTTCTCGCTTATTCAAATCTCTTGAACCCTATGCGAACTTACGAAACTGCCGCTAGGAGCGCTGAAGCAAGAAATGTGCAAATCGCCTATATAATGGTGTCGTGGTGGTTGACTATTAGACTGGGTGTCTTGTGATAGTCTGCCATTGGATCCTTCGTACTTTCACATACAGAACAGAGATAGCTCTGCCCGAGAGGTGAATTAGTGTACTTTTAGAAACGGCGTGTTTGGAGTATGTGTATCGACGAAAAAGGGATACCGGAGTACCCAGAGTGAAACCCTTTTACTAAGTGATATTTATAGTATAAATTCACTACACAAATACGCGAGTTTTTGCTCTTATTAGAAAGATACCGTGTTTAAACTTACCAATCGGCTATAGGTTTATCGGTATCTATTATTTCAATTCAAATTCAAATTAAAAATAAATAAAGGATACAAGATGCACACTCGTGGTGTCTACTTCGTTTTATCCTTCTTCGTTCTTCTGTAAGAATTATTAAAAATAGAAACATGAATTTCTCATCGGTTTCATTTGTTTACTTTTTCTATCCTTGCTTCCGAAATTTTAATATTTTTTACTTATTTTTTTTTACCAACTTAATAAAAAAATATAGCTAGGTAACCTTCTTTGTTTTATCCTACTTCCTTTTATTCATAGAATTGATAAAAATGGAAACATCTTGAATTTCTTATCGGCTTCAATTGTTTTATATATTTATGTAGTGTATTTTAGTGATAATAAAAAAAACACAAAATAATAAAAAAAACCTTTGATGTTTAATGTTTTGCACGTAGTTTCTTTTCAACATTTTAATAAAAAAATCTAGGTAATCATCTTGAATATCTTCAAGGTTAAACAAGTTTTGTATAGTCTTATGTCACGGATTTAAAACGAACAATGTAATTTAAAGAAAACAATTTTTTATTACGTCCCACGATTCATAGGTTTTTTACATTTTTCTTGTCTTCGGCGTCAACAAAATTTAAACGTCTTGAATTTCTCTGTGTGTGTAGGTGAATTTTGTATGTAATAGTGTAGTCTGCCATTGGATCCTTCGTACTTTCTCATAGAGAACAGATATGGCTCTGCCCGAGAGGTTAACTAGTGTACTCTCAGAAACGGCGTGTTTGCAGTATGTGTATCGACGAAAAAGGGATACCGGAGTACCCGGAGGAAAATCCTTTTACCGTCGTTTTAACCCTAGTCCGGTTTTGGTGTGTCCGGCGGACACATTCGAATATAAAAGTATGGAAATTTAGTAAATGCGATAAGATTGGGACCGCTCCACCACTGACTTTGTAAATATAAGGTATTATAAATAATTCTTGGAAAGAAAAAACGTGTTTGTCGAAAAGGTTTCATTGTAAGCAATTTAAAATTTGTAAGATAAGGTAGACGGCAAACGTGTGTGTAACAGACACCCATAAAAAAATTGCAAGCGCCTATAAGTACATACGGGTATTAGTGTCTGTGCCAGTGTTCTAAACCGCACCGAATTTTTGTAATTTCTAAGATTATATGTTTTTTATATTACTTATACTTTCCCTAATTTATATTTTTAATACTGTATAAATAACAGGCGTAACCATCCTTATTGCACACACTTGTAGTCGCTACAAATGAGAAATATAAATGTATGCCAGTTTGTTAATTCGTTCATGATACAGATGACCTTGATTGGACATCTTTAAAATAATTTACTCGTAATATTTTTTTCATAAAAGATTAAATAAAATTTCCATAACAACGCGAATCACATAACAATTTCAATTTATAATCATTGTAACAGCAATTTAGTATTTTTTAAATATCAAATCAATTTTGAATATGTATATGATTTTAAAATAGTAATAAATAAAGATCGTACCTTTTATGGATCGAATCTACCATCCAGCTAAATGGGCATGCAAAGATATCAATATACTAGGCATTAGCCGTGCTCGCATGCGACGATCTGACCAGTTGTCCAACCTAGGTTGCAGAGTAGTCACACTTGGCGCATGAATCAAAGTTTCTAACTGCATTAGTCCTAATCAGTGCGGAATTGAATGCCTTCAGTAGTTGATGCATTAATCCTTCAAGGGCTATTGTATCAATAATAATAATCCTAGAAAATTCAGATATTTACATTAGAAAGCTATTTTAATAATTTTTATTGATATGTATGTTATTTATAATCATCTTTCTAAAAGTGAATGTTAAACGGCCGAATTCACCATTAATCCAATGATTAATAATAAGTTGATTAAGGAATCATGCTGATATGTAGATCAACGTATGTTTTAATTCGCCAACTTGATTTCTGAATCAAGGAATCATGATCAACCGATTCACAGTTTTGTTTTGGTTTTTGACAGTTAATGTAACTGTCTTGTAATTTTATTCGTGGTAATTGTCCGTCGAAAAGGTATTAATATGCAAGTTTTCATTTATTTATAAAATATATTTTATAATTTTTCTATAATAATATTTTTATTTTGATATAGGTGGAAATTACACTGATTCCAATAAAGGAGTATTTTTAAACATAATGAAAATGAAAGATATAAAAGTATAGTTGAAAATAATAAAGCCAATGCGGTTCTAAATAAAGATAAAGAAGGACGAGACAAAGTTACAAATGGGTACAACAGCCAGAATCCTAACATAGCTATAAATGTCAAAATTAGGATTCAAAGATGTGATCAGTCCTTGATTCATGGAATATGACGAATCAGTTGTTCATTGATTTTGATTAGTTGATTAGCTTGATTTTTAATGGTGAATTGAATTGACTTAGTATCAGCGTTGATCTGTGAATCAACTCTTAATTAAGGAATGGTGAATTCGGCTGAAAGTGTTTTATTAATAATATTTTATTAAATATACCTACCCCATCTACAATTAAATGATAGGCAATATGTTTTTCAAAATTGTAAATAAATTAATCACATACCTTAATTAATTACATGCATACGTCACAGTTCCAAAATTTTCTATACCAGCTACAAATGATCTGCAGAATATTTTCATTAGAGATATTATAACCCAGGCACTATCTTTAACTGCATGTTCTCTCGATGTACACTTGCACACTATGCTGAATATAAAGTTATATTACTATAGCAACGTAAATAATTAAATACAACAATCAAAATAGTGTAACATTATTGTAAAATAATGCTAATTTTTATATGATTTACCACACAGTAAAAACTTATATTTTTCTTAGTAAAATGAATATAAAAATATACAGTATTTTCAAAATATGTTTTACTTAAATACAACTTTTTCTATTATTATATTATATGTTAGAGTAGAAAACCATGTACTATGCATATATTTTGCAAATTATATTTCTACTAGTATATTCTTTTAAAAATGAATTTTGAAATAAGGAATTTTTAAAATTATTAAAGCTCACATAAAATGTACCTTATTACTATCCGTGATGGCAGTGTTTTAAAACTATAAACAAATTAAACCTTATACATGCATTTCCCAAATTTCATGTAACAGCTAGGAGTGGTATGGAGAATATTGTAGAGTTCAGAACATGAATAAATTCTCGCTGAATGTCCACTCGATTGTACACTTGTGAAATTAAAGTTGTATTACTATAACAACGTAAAATAATGAAATACAACAAATAAATATCATTCTTGTATTACATTATTATGACTAATTGTTTTCTGAGGTCCGAGTTTAATTCCGAATATACATTAAGAAAATTGGAGGAACATTTAGCAATGGCAACTGAGGCAAGATGATCGTACCTATTATTTATTTTATTAAAATAAATTACCAATTTATAATGCATGATGTTGAATTCATACATTTTTATTAATTAATATTGTATGGGATAAAGTTTATAATGTACGTAATATGCATATTTGTGTCCTTGCCGTTTTACTTCCATATTCCACTGAAAAACGGGCCACTCAAAATAACTTTTTCATTTATAATTATCTTTAAATATTTGTAAACTAGGCTTAGGGGCTCACAAATCTTTGGCATGGTGGTAGCGCTTCCGGTTTGACCAGAAGTGACAATAACTTTCATATTTCAAATGGGAGACCTACGTAAAATTATAAATTCAACGATATGATATCAGGCAAGCTGTGAAAATAGTTGAGATAAGTAATAATGAAGTTAATTTTACGTAGAATCCAAATTATATATATATATATATATATATATATATATATATATATATATATATATATATATACAGGGTGATTCATCGGTCTGTCCTCTCTTTATAACTCTTTTATTTTAAGTCAGATAGAAAAACTCTTCAGATAAAATTTATATAATATATTATTGTCTATCTACGTACTATATGCACTTGTATACAGGATGCTCCGTTGAAGCGCAACAATATGTAACTTTATATTTCTTAATGGAACATCCTATATATATATTTATTTATTTTGATAGTAAATTAGATTTCCTTTAAAAAAGTATTAAGTAATAAGGGGTCTAAAATTATAAATTAAGAAGTTATTTACCTTTATTCGTTGGATGATATTTTTGTATCATGTTATTATTAACAAAGTAAGGTATGAATAATTTGATCAATTGTTTCGAATTTAAACAAGCAAATTTTAATAGCCTCTTTGTAATTAGTGTAATGTTTAAAATAAGTATTAATAAAAAAGAATCAAAATTTTGTATTAAATTATGCTTTTTTCCACTATGAACTACTATTTTTTATGAACTTCTTAATTTATAATTTTAGACCCCTTATTACTTAATAGTTTTTTAAAGGGAATCTAATTTTTTTAAAGGGAATCTAATTTACTATCAAAATAAATAAATATATATAGGATGTTCCATTAAGAAATATAAAGTTATATATTGTTGCGCTTCAACGGAGCAAATGCATATAGTACGTAGATAGACAATAATATATTATATAAATTATATTTGAAGTTTTTCTGACTTAAAATAAAAGAGTTATAAAGAGAGGACAGACCGATGAATCAACCTGTATATATATATATATATATATATATATATATATATATATATATATATATATATATATATATATATATATATATACAGGGTGAGTCACCGAAATCGCCGTCTTCGATATCTCCCTTGTCGTTAGAAATACAGCATAAGTTTATTAACAGAATTTATTCGTCTACTCAAGGAGCATAACGTAAAATTATTTTCACATATACAGAGTGTTGCATTACGGCTCGGCGAGAATAGTTTCTCTTTTTTTAAATGGAACATCCTATATATTTTTATATATTTTGAATTGCATTTTATTCACCTATACGAACATATGAATTTTGTTTTAGTTTTCTACGGCGTTGCCAAGTTATTCCGTTTTTTCTTTAAAAAAGACCGAATACACGCATTGCTTTATAAAGGCTTACTTAAGTTATTTTAATAGTAAGAATTAAGAATTTTATTTTCTGTATAACTGTAATTATACTCTATGTTCTGACATATTTTTTTTAAAGTGTAATTATACAGGTGTTCAATAAAGCGAATCAAAAGTGCTCAATTTCAAATGACTATAACTCGTCATTTTCAAATGGAACATCCTATATTTTATTATTAAGTTGTGTGTATTTTTGTATTATCTTCATATGTTATTAAGGGTATCATATGCCTAAAACCAATAATTTTGGAGATTTTCACCATTTTTCTCTAAATTTATATATTCACTTAAAAATTAAATCTAGTATAGCATGGATATTGTTTTTTGAATAAGAAACAATTTCAGTAATGATAGTATTTTCATTAGCCAGGTTATTATTAATAACAGAGGGATTAAGTAAATTAGTTTATTAATATGAGTCTCTCGCAAGAAGAACTTACGAATATGGTGTATGCTGGTCAGGCCAGGCGTCACCTCACGGGCACTCAATGCTGGCGTGGAGAGTGCGCAAGAAGAACTTAGGAATATGGTGTACGCACTTGAAGCAGCGGAAACAAACCCTCTTTTGGCATCAAGAATTTATGCACAACGGTTTCCGGGAAGGCGACATCCAAATCCGCGTTCTTTTGAAAAACTAAGAGAAAGGTTTGAAAGAACTGGTCATGTTCAGTACGACAAAAGAGGGGTTCTTTCCGCTTCTCCAAGTGCGTACACCATATTCGTAAGTTCTTCTTGTGAGAGACTCATATTAATAAATTAATTTACTTAATCCCTCTGTTATTAATAACAACCTGGCTAATGAAAATACTATCATTACTGCAATTGTTTCTTATTCAAAAATTTATATATTCACTTAAAAATTAAATCTAGTATACCATTGATATTGTTTTTTTATTCTCAATTTTTTATTATAAAAATTAAATATTATTCCATTTTCTACAAGTTTGCTTTTATACTTTTTCTATATATTGTATGGATAAATTTATAAAGTAATATAAAAATTATATACATAGGTAAATGGCGGGAGGTACTGTGTTAGTCACATCAGATTTTTATTATTGCAATCAAATTTTCTTTATTATAATCAAAAAAAATTGTTGTAATTAAAATAAATACATACAAGAACAATTACCATAGTTAATTTTTTGCGTGATTGGGCCTTTTTTGGAATCACATTCTCATTATTATAATGAAGCATTTCTTTTCTTTCAATTATAAATCTGTTTTTTTGTAAAATCCTAACGGGATATATTTAAAGCAAAGTAACATTCATATCAGCACATTATTAAAAAAATACAATTTGCAAATAAACACAAACAGTTATTATCTATAAGTTTCATTTAGAGTTCTGATGAAATGAAATGTTAATAATTAATAACATTTATTAGAAAATAAAATATGTGTGTTCTTGTGCATATATTGTTTATTTAAGTAAATTCTCTACATAAACAATGTTTTTAACTTTTTATAATTAATTATATATCCGGCACTCGCGTATTATCTCAGGATAAATTATATATATCCTAATTCTGGCATTTACATAGTTCTTTAAACAACAATTCTCGGCTTCAATCATGTTTTCAAATATATAAGCTTTATTTTTAACTGCCACCTCAATTGCTCACACAACTGATCCCCCGCAAAAGTTAATTAATAGCGGTAAGGGGTGAGATTGATTTGGTTAACTGATAAATATAAAGATATTCTTAAAGATATTTTTTACTGTCGATTCCTTTATGATGCCAGTTCGTCGAAGGGAGCTCTCAGTAGAACGGTGCCTCATCTCATACAGCAAAAACCGTTAAACCTGGCCAAAATCACAGTGGATTTAAAGTGGTCCGGGTTTGTCGCCAATTAAGTCCCTTTGGCATAAAATGAAATAGGAAGTGCATAAGAATCCGGCACGCACAGTAAACGAATTAAGAGTAAAATTACAACAAGTATGGAATATAATAATGAACCTAATGAGTGTGTAAAGTTAGATGATACAATGCCTAATAGAATTAAAGCCGTTATAGTCAATAAAGGAGGCGCAACGCAATATTAAAATAGTGGCTGAACAATTCTGATTCGTGTGTTAAAGTTAATTTAATTTAGTTTAAAAACTAATTGTTATCAAAACTATTTTCTTTTTTTTTTTAATTTAAGCTGAAATTGTATATTTTACGGTAATAATATAATTTGTGTAAGAATAAACTATTTATTGATTTTTTGTAATATATGAAAAGTCATTAAGGTAAAATATCATGCTGGCCGAACTATTATGATTTTGGGCTCGTATGTTCAATTGCCTAATATTTTTGTGAAAAATTTCATTAACTTTAACTATTTTTGTAACACACACAATTACACATTGTATCCATTTTCATCTATAGGACTGATGAGTTCAGTACGACCAAATCGATAATCACATTTTTTTTATATATAAAATATAACATTTAAAAAAATCTCAAGAGTTTTTTTTAAAACCTATCTTCGATTAAAAATAATTTTACTTCGCATTTCGACAACTGTAACTTGATATTAAATTCATAAATTTTCTAAGCCAGAAATAAAACTAATTTCTTGTAGTTGCGCAACATTTTTCACTGAAAATAACCTTCCTTACAAATTGTAAAAGTTTGTTACACTGCTATAAATCATCCTAGATAAGATAAATAAAAATATCCATGCCATGTACGCATGTGGAATATATATATATATATATATATATATATATATATATATATATATATATATATATTTATATTATAATAAAAATATCCTTTAGATTATGTTGCTTTTTGTTATTATATTTCTTACTTCATTTCCTTTCCATAAATTATGAGATCCTTATTTTCTAATAATATTAATAATATTCAAACAGAAAATTAATCATAAACAACGTTCATTCGTCATAAATATGTAATAAGTCAAGCTCAGTCTAAATCTTTTCTAGATATTTTGTTGTTGTTTATAATGAATTGATATGAAAGCAAGTTACTAATTTTTTTGTACCTCCCCGTAGTGTGACACTGCAACAAAAAATAAGGAGTAATTTATTATAATTGTTATTCTTTTAATTTATAATAATTCGTAAGCGAAACAGATTCATATTTCATATAGGAGATATATGAAAAATATATCTAGGTACATGAGATATACTACACAAATTTAAATTTGTTGAAATTGCCGCGTTTTTGCAAGCCAAACTTACACTCGGTAAATTTAGCTCCTGGGGAATTTGTTTTGTTAGATCTTATAATTAATTATTCTTTTTCTCTAATTATTATTTATTCATCTATACATGCAAACTTCATTTAATGTTACGAAGAGAAATGCTTATTATAATTTTATTTGTACTTTCCTTTCCTAGGACGGATCTTTATGATTTTTTTTCACACCCCTCTTCGGGTGGTGCCATATTGAAATGTATATTAAATAAGTTGTTATAATATATATTATTTATTTATAAGTTCATGGCGGCACGGGAACTTATATAGGAGATATCTAAGAATATACGAAAAATATAAGGCGAGTCGCAAAATATTTATGATTTTTTTTCACACTCCTCTACGGGTGGCGCCATATTAAAATGTATATTAAATAAATTGTTATAATATATATTATTTATTTATAATAAGTTCATGGCGGCACGCGAACTTATATGGGAGATATCTAAGAATATACGAAAAATATAAGGCGAGTCGCAAAATATTTATGATTTTTTTTCACACTCCTCTACGGGTGGCGCCATATTGAAATGTATATTAAATAAGTTGTTATAATATATATTATTTATTTATAATAAGTTCATGGCGGCACGCGAACTTATATGGGAGATATCTAAGAATATACGAAAAATATAAATCGACTCGTAAAATCTTTATGATTTTTTTCACATCCCTCTACGGGTGGCGCCATATTGAAATGTATATTAAATAAGTTGTTATAATATATATTATTTATTTATAATAAGTTCATGGCGGCACGCGAACTTATATAGGAGATATCTAAGAATATACGAAAAATATAAGGCGAGTCGCAAAATCTTTATGATTTTTTTTCACACCCCTCTACGGGTGGCACCATATTGAAATGTATATTAAATAAGTTGTTATAATATATATTATTTATTTATAATAACTTCATGGCGGCACGCGAACTTATATAGGAGATATCTAAGAATATACGAAAAATATAAGGCGTCGCAAAATCTTTATGATTTTTTTTCACACCCCTCTACGGGTGGCGCCATATTGAAATGTATATTAAATAAGTTGTTATAATATATATTATTTATTTATAACCGACCGAAATGGCTTAGTGGCAGCGTACTAGCTTCACGTGCCAACGGTTCTGGGTTCGAATCCTGGGAAAGGTATGGAAGTTTGTGTGCGTCCTTTTCATCATCTCATATTCATCAGTACAACGTTGACAAATGAAATGTTACACATTTACTAAATATTGACTCACCCCCATTATCAAATTGTAATAACTTGTTAAAAGTTGACATACAATAAAGAATTATTATTATTATTATTATATTATTTATTTATAATAGGTTCATGGCGGCACGCGAACTTATATAGGAGTTATCTAAGAATATACGAAAAATATAAGGCGACTCGTAAAATCTTTATGATTTTTTTTCACACCCCTCTACAGGTGGTGCCATATTGAAATGTATATTAAATAAGTTGCTATAATATATACTATTTATTTATAATAATTTTATGGCGGCACGCGGACTTATATAGAAGATATCTAAGATTATGCGAAAATATAAGTCGAGTCGCACAATCTTTATGATTTTTTTCGCACCCTCCTACGGGTGGTGCTACATTAAAATATATATTGATTAATTTGTTATAATATATATTATTTATTTATAGTAATTTCAAGGCGGCACGCGAACTTATATAGGAGATATCTAAGATTACATAAAAATGACGGACGACCACACTTTCTTTAAGAATTTTTTTCACACCCTCCTACGGGTGGTGCTATATTAAAATATATATTATATAATTTGTTATAATGCATACTATTTATTTATATTAATTTCAAGGCGGCACGCGGCATTATATAGGAGATATCTAAAAAAATATGCACATAGTATAGATAACGTAAACTTTATTATTTTTTTACAAATTCCCTACGGGTGGTTCTATTACAAAATATACAGGGTGTCCCTTAACTTGGTGCACAAACTTTAAGGGCATATAATACTGATCAAAATGAGTAAAAAAAGCTCAGTCAAAATGTGTCCGATCTTTAATAGTTTCCCAGATATAACGCAGTGAAAAATGAGTTTTTACGAGATTTACCTTTGCTATCTCGAAAACTATAAGAATTACGATTTTGATTAATTGAGACTTTTTGTTTACCTTTGAGAGGTAATCTTAGATGGCCTTTTGTTATTTTATAAAAATCAAAAGTGAAATGTTGTGGCGACCTTGGTCAATATTTAATTTTCATATAACTACGTAACTATAAGAAATTGAGAAAAATGTTTCATATAAAATTTTATTGTTTTTTATAGTCTTTTTACTGACATAGACAAAATTTTATTCGATCGCTATCTTTGTCAGTTTTTCTTAGATTTTTCGCTTTTCTCGGAAACAGTTGAAGATCATTCCTATGTTGATGAAGCTTTTTTATTCATTTTGGTCAGTACTATATGCCCTTAAAGTTTTTGCTCGAAGTTAAGGGACACCCTGTATATGAGTATATTTGTTATAATACATACTATTTATTTATAATAATTTCGATGCGGCACTCTCAAGATATTTAGGGAATAAATACATTTGTTGATTATATACTGCCATAACCTATAAAGTTTATGTGGTTAGTATCATCAAAATTAATAAATTACCTGCGTCTGATAATTTTTATTTATTCTTTCGTTTAATATATACTTTATTGTCATTTATTCCTTAATTTCTATAATAATTACCACTGGTATATCTGTTAGGTCATGGTAATGCAATGTATAATGTTTGTTCACAATAGGTTGTGTTACAGAAGTGGCCGCTAGAATCACTCTGGTGCCAAAAAACGCTTTTGGACTTTTCAAGTAGTTACTCCCGCGTGTGTTTTGGCGCTACTATCGTCGTTATTAGTTACTCGGCATCTCGCGAGCCACGAGCGTCGCTGATAACATAAAAAAGTTTTCAAGTTTAGAAATGTCAATTTGAAAATTTGAACAAGCACTTTTGTTTTCGCTCTTGTAGTGTCAACATCCTTCTATTCCTTGTGGTAGTATTCCTGTGTGTGATTTAGTTGTTTGTTTGCTGTTTGTTGTTATTGTGGTTGGTAATTTTTACTCCTTTTTAATAACCTAACCTACATCTATCCTTCAAAACCTTTCCTGTGTATGATTTTGTTATTTGTTGTTTTTGTTTTCCTATTTAACCATGAAAACCATTCCTCCATTCATTATGGCACAAAAAAGAGCAGGTGTTATGTTCCAAACTGTGATAAATTGGAGTTCAGAACTCATCGATTTCCATTTTATTATGAAGAGGTGTACAATATTTGGTTGCAACGTATTGGGCTTAGTAAATTGTTTGGCATTCATCCGGTGAAAGTAAATAAAAATTACTGTATATGTGATAAACATTTTGCGGAAGAGTGTAAAATTCCGAATTCAAAGAAACTGAAAGTATATTCGGTGCCAACACTACATCTATCAGGTAAAATGAAACTAGTTTTTTTTTTGTATTACAATCATTATATATTATGTATTTTTTAATTTTTTTATACAGATTCCTTTGATGATGTTTTGAAGTTTGTGTTTCCTTCTGCAGTGCCAAATAATTTCGGTGACGAGATTATTCCCGAGGAGTGTAATAAAGGTATTTATTTCTTTATATATTAATATATTTTATTTACAATTGTTTTTCATAATTTAGTGAAAAAGAAGACAAATTTTAGCACATGTACAAAAATGTATAAGTTCCCGGTTTTATAAAAAAAGTATTTTTTAAAAAAAAGGTTTATTATATTATACGATCTCCCCAATTCTGTAAGAAAGTCTTAGCAACATTGCTAAAAATTATAACCAATAGAAACAATTGTAAAGGCTGTCATTTTCATAATTTATTCAGTGTTTGCAATAATTATTAGTTATTTGCTATAGCAATGTTCCTAAGAGTTAGTAACTTTCTTACAGAATTGGGATGATTATACGGGCATCTTATTCACTTTGCTATACTTTGTAATTTATGACATTTATAAAACTTTCTTTTCAGTTGCTGAAATCCCGATGATAATAACCGAGGAATTGAACACGCCGGTACAAGAAATTCCGTCAACCCCTTGCAGAAAGAGGCAACGTACATCATCAAGAACATGCAGTACTGGTAAGTGTTGCTTTTTTCGTATTTAAATATTTTTATTTTCTAATTTTATCCACTGAATGTCTGCATTTTTCATTTAATTAAAAGAATAGGAATCTGAAAATATTTTGAATTATTTGTGTAATAAGTATTTCCATCATCAGCATTTTTTACTTCCTTGTACGTAAGTAAAGGAAGTATTGTAATCGCGGAAAATTTCGGTTTTCAGATTTCAGCGGAAATATCCATTTTGATCATCCCTGAATCCATTTTGACTAATTTCGTCATGACGTCTGTACGTAGTATCTCGCATAACTCAAAAACTGTAAGCCGTAGAAAGTTGAAATTTTGTATTTAGGACTCCTATAACATCTAGTTGTGCACATCCCTTTCTGGTTATTACACAATTTCCAGAAGTGGCACTTTACATGAAGTCTATCATAGATTTTAATGAAAAACTGTTTCAAAATATAATCCAAATTTGGTATACAAGACTTTTATGTCAATCGAAATAACATAATAGATTTTGGTTAAAATAGGCTAACCGGAAGTGGTACATTACTTGAAGTTGCTAACAGTTTTTCTTGAATAAAATGATTTTATTTTGATTTTAGAAATAAATGCTTCAAATAAAAGTTATAGAGAATTAATTTCTGCGTCTAGTACATCAAGTATTATTGAATTAGCCCTTTGTATAAGCGAGATATGTAAATTTAAAAATTATATACTTTTTTGTTTTTGTAATAAAGCTTGCTATGGATTAGGACAAAAAAAAAATGTTCATGTCAAATTACGTTAAATACGTGCAACTTTATGATTCGTACAATAACAAATATTATATTTTTATTGTGAAATTAGTCATATTCATTGTTGTAATCAAATATTTCTTTGTTGTAATCAAAACTCTCTTTAAAAAGAACCGGGTTAGATTAATGTTAATTTAAGAATGATAGTAGTAAATGAATTATTTTTTGTTCTATATCAAAATATTTCTCGGGTTTGGCTTAAGCCTGTCAATATTTTGTAATTTAATTATTAAAAAAATATGTATAGTTTAATAATCGTACAAGGAAGTCGTGTGGTGTCCACATCAGATTTTTATTATTTATAATTCTGTAGACACTATTTTTTATAATAAGAATACTAAGATTTAAAAATTATTGGAATAAAATCCGTAGCATAATATTTTTTTTGCACTACTAGCGTATACAATTTATACTTTTCTACACTAATGTGAAAATTTTCACTATAGTTTTTTTTTTTAAATATAAATGATACAAATGTTTAGACATTTATTTCACAGATCATCACCGTCCATTGAGTTGTTTTTATATTGGTTTGCAATTTAATATTTGTATAATTTGAGACAGGTATGTCTTAATGTTATAATTATAAATAAACAATTTTTGGTGATGGCAACTTTTATGGAATAAGATGGTGAAAAGCAATTGATAGATTTTTGTAATTTCTTATATGTGCATGATATATTTTCTTGGTATTCAAGCATCGCTCATTGCACTTGAGATTTAACGTTTTCCTATTACTGAGAAACTTGTAATCTCTTTAAGTATTAGTAACTAAAGCTTAAAATCTTCTTTGTGTGTCTGGGGTATCTGTGCCTAGTACCATTAATTTAATCCTTCTTATCTAGGAAATAGCATTACTGGGAAAATGGAAAATCTTAACAATTTTAAATAAGATTGTTAAACATATTTTAATATATCGTCTTTGTGTTCCAGATACTAAACAAAGGAGAAATTTACTACGAGAAATAAATGTCACACATAAGAACGAACTGACATCAAGGAAATCCTATTTGTACCAGGCCGCGGTAAAATTACGTGACCAAAAAAATAAAGTCACAAAAAGATGATTGTCTTACAAACAACGACTGAATGCTGCGGAAAATGGCTGCGACAGGTTTCTACAAAAATTTAATGGAGTCTGTGGATACAGTTACATATAAATTTCTAATGTGCCAGATTAGAAATAAAAAATTAAAGCCAAAGGGGCGGCGTTTTACCACCGATGATAAAATAATGATATTAGCTTTATACAAGCAAAGTGGTAAAGGATACCGGCTCCTGTTGACTAAAATGTCCTTGCAAACTGGCATCAACAAAAAAATATTTCTTAATTTAAAGAAAACTGCGGAAAAACTTAGATCCAGGGATAAATATTGCACTTTATTGTTTGATGAGATGGCAATTTCTCCTCATGTCCAGTTTAATGCCCACAAGGACCAAGTGATTGGCTTCGAAGATTTAGGTGACGAACACCCAAAACAAGAATTTGCCGACCACGCTTTTGTCTTTATGGTTCGCGGGGTCGTTAAAAAATTCAAACAGCCAGTTGCGTACTATTTTACAAAAAGTGGAGTAAACAGCTTAAATTTAGTACGTTTAATAAAGAAAGGGGTAACAGCAGTACAGAGTACTGGTTTAAAAATTATTGCCACAATTTGTGATATTTATTATTGTTATTTTTACTTCCTTGTACGTAAGTAAAGGTAGTATTGTAATCGCGAAAAAATTCGGTTTTCAGATTTCAGCGGAAATATCCATTTTGATCATCCCTGAATCCATTTTGACTAATTTCGTCGTGACGTCTGTACGTACGTATCTCGCATAACTCACAAACTGTAAGCCGTAGAAAGTTGAAATTTTGTATTTAGGACTCCTATAACATCTAGTTGTGCACATCCCTTTCTGGTTATTACACAATATCCAGAAGTGGCACTTTACATGAAGCCTATCATAGATTTTAATGAAAAACTGTTTCAAAATATAATCCAAATTTGGTATACAAGACTTTTATGTCAATCGAAATAACATAATAGATTTTGGTTAAAATAGGCTAACCGGAAGTGGTACATTACTTGAAGTTGTTAACAGTTTTTCTTGAATAAAATGATTTTATTTTGATTTTAGAAATAAATGCTTCAAATAAAAGTTTTAGAGAATTAATTTCTGCGTCTAGTACATCAAGTATTATTAAATTAGCCCTTTGTATAAGCGAGATATGTAAATTTAAAAATTATATACTTTTTTGTTTTTGTAATAAAGCTTGCTATGGATTAGGACAAAAACATAAAAAAAATGTTCATGTCAAATTATGTTAAATACGTGCAATTTTATGATTCGTACAATAACAAATATTATATTTTTATTGTGAAATTAGTCATATTCATTGTTGTAATCAAATATTTGTTTGTTGTAATCAAAACTCTCTTTAAAAAGAACCGGGTTAGATTATGGTCGCTATATATCTTACTGTTTTAAAGTTAAAATTAATATTTTGTAATTTATTTATTAAATAATATGTATAGTTTAATAATCGTACAAGGACGTCGTGTGGTGTCCACATCAGATTTTTTATTTTTAGATTATTTCCAAATAAACATTATTTATTTGCCTAGTGCAAAACTAACTTTTCCGAATGTAAAGACTCCAAAAACATACACCGGTAATTGTTTTGATGACCTAGGTTAGAATCCTGCTGATGTCAAATAAATTTTAAAAATTATTGTTTATTTTCAAATATTACATAACTACGGTGCACTTTCCACGACTGTAATGAGTACAACTAAAAGATATCTACATTCAGTTATATCTTTTTTGTTAATATTAATAATATTTTGTTTATTACAGGCGAAAATATGGACCCCAGCGCAACGCAAACATCTGAAACCTGATTTGTGTGCCCCAAACACAAAAATTAATTTCAATTCCATCAGTAAAAAATTGGGTAGAAAATATTAATTTTTTTAAATATTTGGCTGAAAAATTATTAAAAACTACTGGAATGAAATTTCTAAATACCAGGTCTTTAAACGAGGATCCATTGGAAAATTATTTTGGGCAAATTAGAAGCCACGGTGTACGGTACACAAATCCAACAGCTACATCCTTCTCGTCATCGTTTAAAGCTCTGTTGTTTAATAATGTATCATCACACTCTGTAGGTGCGAACTGTGAAGAGGACGAGACAGAAGGTGCTTTGGCGATGCTACAGAATTTTATTGTACAAGATTCTAATAAAGATGAGGAAATCGTAGCAAGCGAACCAATTGAAGAAGCTACCGGAGTTGATTGTAATACGCCAAGCAGTTCATCAGAGGCAACAAAATATGTCGCGGGATGATAAATGTTGCGAATTTTTTTTAAAGAACAATAAATGTCAATGATTCTATCAGGATATTGGAAAACGTGACCCTCAGTCACTAATATCATCCAGGGAGTATGTGAGAAATAGCTTAACACACTCTAAAGAAGAATTTTCGAATTTTATTGATCAAACTAGATTATTATTCTTCAGTAAGTTACTCCAGCGTGTTAATAAAAGAAATATATGTCAAATAATGATGTTATATTTAACCAAACATGTATTAAATATATTTACTTGTGAAGAACAACATATTTATGAAAATATTTTATTGTTTTTATGCAAATTTTTATTATTTACATATGTAAAACAAATAAATCAAATTTAAATGGAAAAATTACATTCACTAATGGTGACAAAATAAAGGAACTTGCCATAGCATATTATAAAAAAAATGTATAATAAAATTTAATAAATGATTAAATATTTTTGTTTTTATTTTCTTCCTTTAAAATTTTAATCAATTCAATGTAGTATATCCTAAAATCCGCAACCTGCTAAGCACCTGTCCTATTTTCTACCGCTTCCGCATTGGCGCCTGTCATCGCTATTTAAAAGTTTCGGGTTTACACATAGAGAGCGCTTTCTATATACGTTAGTTTGTGTTTTCTATGCCCGCAGATAAACGGCATATGGTGGCTTCCCACGGCGTGTGATTTCACGGGCCGCGCCGCGCCGCGTCGATTTGTGCGGGCGAGCACGCGCCGCAGGCGAGCCCGAGCCGAACTTTTCCCATGGCGCGTGTGGGCCCGAGGCATGATGCTTAGTTTGGTTTGAAGAACTATTCCAAAATGTCGCGAGAAGAAAGCATTGCTGTTGCTGCAGCCGCTTTTGTATTATTCAGTGGACACCATTTACTGAACAAAGAAGAAAAGACGCTGGTGGATGTCGTCATTCAATAAGAGCCGTTCGTTTCATATAAAGTCAAAAACTCAAAAATAGCCTCGTTCGACCACTGCATATTGACGTATGACAACACGAAGGTACGAATGAAATGAAATGAACAAGAAATGACACGCTCACCACTCTCACCAGCAACAATCCGCGCCATCACGGGCCGCCACGCGCGCGCTCGCGTCGCGCCGGTTCGCGCCTTTGAAATTACCGACTTCCAGCGGATCGGGCGCGCCCGCACAGGTCAGGCCGCGCCGCCACGGATGGTACCCTTCCGACGGCGTGTGTGTCCTCTTGCTCCCAACAGAATTTCGTAAAGTGGTTCATTAATAGGAATTGCATTCGAAGGTGTTAGCAAAATAAAGGTTCTCAAGGTGCCAAGACCGAAAAATGGAAATCAAAAATGAGAGAATTGTTGGTTATTCTCCTATTTCGTAAAAGGTTTTGTAGGTTCCTTCTGATCGGAAATAATGGACTTTACATTTCGAAAAGTCTACAATACGATAATTTTTTTGTAATGAATACATAATTGATGAATAATGTATATATGTATGTTTTACCTTTATTTGCAGTAAAATTCGAATGGCAATTTACTGTAGAAAATAATATAAACATCATAACCTCAACGTCTCGTCACAAACACAAACAACTGTCATTTGTTGAACAAAACGCACGCCATAGAGACGGCGCAAACATACGCGCGAACTTGCCGTCTTCTTATTGGTCAAAATTTTAAACAGTTTGAGGAACTGTTGGGGGGTTTTCATCTGGAATGATGTTTACAAATCTCAGATACTACCTGCACCCGGTGGTCTTAACTCTACATCTCAGTGTTACCAATGTATTCTCTAGCCGATTAGTATATGTAAATAAATTGAAATAAATTATGTAAATACTTATTTTAGTTATATTATGATGTAATGTAATTTAAAATATATAAATAGTTTTAAAATCATGTATTTAACATACATGGGCATACCTAAAAAAATCCCTAGAATTTGTTATTATTTTACACAAGTTGTTTTACGATGAAATTTTGTATATGCAAGATCACAAAACAAATTATTACGTTCTGTTTATATACAATAGAATTTATTACTTCCTAATAAGAAAGTTTGAAATTGGAATTTGTACCGTGAACATAGGTTAGTGAAGGTTAGTTATGATATTTTGACAGTGAATAACTTTTGTCAGAGATGATGTGACGTTTGTTTCTTAATTTCTATTGATTGACTATAATAATATGTGTAACTTGTAAAGTGAATTAACACGTATGACTATGTTTAAGAGTTTAATTTTTATTCGTAAAGTTTCCGTATGGTGTTACGTGAGCAACAGTAATTCTTTGTGGACTTTTTTTTTTTTTTTTTTTTTTTTTTTTTATACCCAAAACAATATTTCATGCTACCTTCATCGACAATTTAAATATTAATTTACATTGTAAAAATATTTTTCAACAAGATACAACTTAATTTTGGATTTATTTATATATATTTTTTAATGATATTACGTCTTTGAAAATTGGTGACAAATTAACTACGTGAATTTAGAAAATCTTGAAATTTTTAATGAAAAATTCTGACATTATACATCTATGTACATAATTACTAATTATCATTCTGAAACGGGCGCCCACATCTGCTTGTCAAAGCCAACAATGTAATATATGACTTTTCGCGCCCTATACTTATGTAACAAAAAAAAAAGAAAGTGGCGAGAAGTATTGTGCTGGCCACAACAGATTTTTTTTTTTTTTTTTTTTTTTATACCCAAAACAATATTTCATGCTACCTTCATCGACAATTTAAATATTAATTTACATTGTAAAAATATTTTTCAACAAGATACAACTTAATTTTGGATTTATTTATATATATTTTTTAATGATATTACGTCTTTGAAAATTGGTGACAAATTAACTACGTGAATTTAGAAAATCTTGAAATTTTTAATGAAAAATTCTGACATTATACATCTATGTACATAATTACTAATTATCATTCTGAAACGGGCGCCCACATCTGCTTGTCAAAGCCAACAATGTAATATATGACTTTTCGCGCCCTATACTTATGTAACAAAAAAAAAAGAAAGTGGCGAGAAGTATTGTGCTGGCCACAACAGATTTTTTTTTTTTTTTTTTTTTATACCCAAAACAATATTTCATGCTACCTTCATCGACAATTTAAATATTAATTTACATTGTAAAAATATTTTTCAACAAGATACAACTTAATTTTGGATTTATTTATATATATTTTTTAATGATATTACGTCTTTGAAAATTGGTGACAAATTAACTACGTGAATTTAGAAAATCTTGAAATTTTTAATGAAAAATTCTGACATTATACATCTATGTACATAATTACTAATTATCATTCTGAAACGGGCGCCCACATCTGCTTGTCAAAGCCAACAATGTAATATATGACTTTTCGCGCCCTATACTTATGTAACAAAAAAAAAAGAAAGTGGCGAGAAGTATTGTGCTGGCCACAACAGATTTTTTTTTTTTTTTTTATACCCAAAACAATATTTCATGCTACCTTCATCGACAATTTAAATATTAATTTACATTGTAAAAATATTTTTCAACAAGATACAACTTAATTTTGGATTTATTTATATATATTTTTTAATGATATTACGTCTTTGAAAATTGGTGACAAATTAACTACGTGAATTTAGAAAATCTTGAAATTTTTAATGAAAAATTCTGACATTATACATCTATGTACATAATTACTAATTATCATTCTGAAACGGGCGCCCACATCTGCTTGTCAAAGCCAACAATGTAATATATGACTTTTCGCGCCCTATACTTATGTAACAAAAAAAAAAGAAAGTGGCGAGAAGTATTGTGCTGGCCACAACAGATTTTTTTTTTTTTTTTTTTTTTTATACCCAAAACAATATTTCATGCTACCTTCATCGACAATTTAAATATTAATTTACATTGTAAAAATATTTTTCAACAAGATACAACTTAATTTTGGATTTATTTATATATATTTTTTAATGATATTACGTCTTTGAAAATTGGTGACAAATTAACTACGTGAATTTAGAAAATCTTGAAATTTTTAATGAAAAATTCTGACATTATACATCTATGTACATAATTACTAATTATCATTCTGAAACGGGCGCCCACATCTGCTTGTCAAAGCCAACAATGTAATATATGACTTTTCGCGCCCTATACTTATGTAACAAAAAAAAAAAGAAAGTGGCGAGAAGTATTGTGCTGGCCACAACAGATTTTTTTTTTTTTTTTTTTTTATACCCAAAACAATATTTCATGCTACCTTCATCGACAATTTAAATATTAATTTACATTGTAAAAATATTTTTCAACAAGATACAACTTAATTTTGGATTTATTTATATATATTTTTTAATGATATTACGTCTTTGAAAATTGGTGACAAATTAACTACGTGAATTTAGAAAATCTTGAAATTTTTAATGAAAAATTCTGACATTATACATCTATGTACATAATTACTAATTATCATTCTGAAACGGGCGCCCACATCTGCTTGTCAAAGCCAACAATGTAATATATGACTTTTCGCGCCCTATACTTATGTAACAAAAAAAAAAGAAAGTGGCGAGAAGTATTGTGCTGGCCACAACAGATTTTTTTTTTTTTTTTTTTTTTTATACCCAAAACAATATTTCATGCTACCTTCATCGACAATTTAAATATTAATTTACATTGTAAAAATATTTTTCAACAAGATACAACTTAATTTTGGATTTATTTATATATATTTTTTAATGATATTACGTCTTTGAAAATTGGTGACAAATTAACTACGTGAATTTAGAAAATCTTGAAATTTTTAATGAAAAATTCTGACATTATACATCTATGTACATAATTACTAATTATCATTCTGAAACGGGCGCCCACATCTGCTTGTCAAAGCCAACAATGTAATATATGACTTTTCGCGCCCTATACTTATGTAACAAAAAAAAAAGAAAGTGGCGAGAAGTATTGTGCTGGCCACAACAGATTTTTTTTTTTTTTTTTTTTTTATACCCAAAACAATATTTCATGCTACCTTCATCGACAATTTAAATATTAATTTACATTGTAAAAATATTTTTCAACAAGATACAACTTAATTTTGGATTTATTTATATATATTTTTTAATGATATTACGTCTTTGAAAATTGGTGACAAATTAACTACGTGAATTTAGAAAATCTTGAAATTTTTAATGAAAAATTCTGACATTATACATCTATGTACATAATTACTAATTATCATTCTGAAACGGGCGCCCACATCTGCTTGTCAAAGCCAACAATGTAATATATGACTTTTCGCGCCCTATACTTATGTAACAAAAAAAAAAGAAAGTGGCGAGAAGTATTGTGCTGGCCACAACAGATTTTTTTTTTTTTTTTTTTTTTATACCCAAAACAATATTTCATGCTACCTTCATCGACAATTTAAATATTAATTTACATTGTAAAAATATTTTTCAACAAGATACAACTTAATTTTGGATTTATTTATATATATTTTTTAATGATATTACGTCTTTGAAAATTGGTGACAAATTAACTACGTGAATTTAGAAAATCTTGAAATTTTTAATGAAAAATTCTACATTATACATCTATGTACATAATTACTAATTATCATTCTGAAACGGGCGCCCACATCTGCTTGTCAAAGCCAACAATGTAATATATGACTTTTCGCGCCCTATACTTATGTAACAAAAAAAAAAGAAAGTGGCGAGAAGTATTGTGCTGGCCACAACAGATTTTTTTTTTTTTTTTTTTTTTTATACCCAAAACAATATTTCATGCTACCTTCATCGACAATTTAAATATTAATTTACATTGTAAAAATATTTTTCAACAAGATACAACTTAATTTTGGATTTATTTATATATATTTTTTAATGATATTACGTCTTTGAAAATTGGTGACAAATTAACTACGTGAATTTAGAAAATCTTGAAATTTTTAATGAAAAATTCTGACATTATACATCTATGTACATAATTACTAATTATCATTCTGAAACGGGCGCCCACATCTGCTTGTCAAAGCCAACAATGTAATATATGACTTTTCGCGCCCTATACTTATGTAACAAAAAAAAAAGAAAGTGGCGAGAAGTATTGTGCTGGCCACAACAGATTTTTTTTTTTTTTTTTTTTTATACCCAAAACAATATTTCATGCTACCTTCATCGACAATTTAAATATTAATTTACATTGTAAAAATATTTTTCAACAAGATACAACTTAATTTTGGATTTATTTATATATATTTTTTAATGATATTACGTCTTTGAAAATTGGTGACAAATTAACTACGTGAATTTAGAAAATCTTGAAATTTTTAATGAAAAATTCTGACATTATACATCTATGTACATAATTACTAATTATCATTCTGAAACGGGCGCCCACATCTGCTTGTCAAAGCCAACAATGTAATATATGACTTTTCGCGCCCTATACTTATGTAACAAAAAAAAAAGAAAGTGGCGAGAAGTATTGTGCTGGCCACAACAGATTTTTTTTTTTTTTTTTATACCCAAAACAATATTTCATGCTACCTTCATCGACAATTTAAATATTAATTTACATTGTAAAAATATTTTTCAACAAGATACAACTTAATTTTGGATTTATTTATATATATTTTTTAATGATATTACGTCTTTGAAAATTGGTGACAAATTAACTACGTGAATTTAGAAAATCTTGAAATTTTTAATGAAAAATTCTGACATTATACATCTATGTACATAATTACTAATTATCATTCTGAAACGGGCGCCCACATCTGCTTGTCAAAGCCAACAATGTAATATATGACTTTTCGCGCCCTATACTTATGTAACAAAAAAAAAAGAAAGTGGCGAGAAGTATTGTGCTGGCCACAACAGATTTTTTTTTTTTTTTTTTTTTTTATACCCAAAACAATATTTCATGCTACCTTCATCGACAATTTAAATATTAATTTACATTGTAAAAATATTTTTCAACAAGATACAACTTAATTTTGGATTTATTTATATATATTTTTTAATGATATTACGTCTTTGAAAATTGGTGACAAATTAACTACGTGAATTTAGAAAATCTTGAAATTTTTAATGAAAAATTCTGACATTATACATCTATGTACATAATTACTAATTATCATTCTGAAACGGGCGCCCACATCTGCTTGTCAAAGCCAACAATGTAATATATGACTTTTCGCGCCCTATACTTATGTAACAAAAAAAAAAGAAAGTGGCGAGAAGTATTGTGCTGGCCACAACAGATTTTTTTTTTTTTTTTTTTTTTTATACCCAAAACAATATTTCATGCTACCTTCATCGACAATTTAAATATTAATTTACATTGTAAAAATATTTTTCAACAAGATACAACTTAATTTTGGATTTATTTATATATATTTTTTAATGATATTACGTCTTTGAAAATTGGTGACAAATTAACTACGTGAATTTAGAAAATCTTGAAATTTTTAATGAAAAATTCTGACATTATACATCTATGTACATAATTACTAATTATCATTCTGAAACGGGCGCCCACATCTGCTTGTCAAAGCCAACAATGTAATATATGACTTTTCGCGCCCTATACTTATGTAACAAAAAAAAAAGAAAGTGGCGAGAAGTATTGTGCTGGCCACAACAGATTTTTTTTTTTTTTTTTTTTTTTATACCCAAAACAATATTTCATGCTACCTTCATCGACAATTTAAATATTAATTTACATTGTAAAAATATTTTTCAACAAGATACAACTTAATTTTGGATTTATTTATATATATTTTTTAATGATATTACGTCTTTGAAAATTGGTGACAAATTAACTACGTGAATTTAGAAAATCTTGAAATTTTTAATGAAAAATTCTGACATTATACATCTATGTACATAATTACTAATTATCATTCTGAAACGGGCGCCCACATCTGCTTGTCAAAGCCAACAATGTAATATATGACTTTTCGCGCCCTATACTTATGTAACAAAAAAAAAAGAAAGTGGCGAGAAGTATTGTGCTGGCCACAACAGATTTTTTTTTTTTTTTTTTTTTTTATACCCAAAACAATATTTCATGCTACCTTCATCGACAATTTAAATATTAATTTACATTGTAAAAATATTTTTCAACAAGATACAACTTAATTTTGGATTTATTTATATATATTTTTTAATGATATTACGTCTTTGAAAATTGGTGACAAATTAACTACGTGAATTTAGAAAATCTTGAAATTTTTAATGAAAAATTCTGACATTATACATCTATGTACATAATTACTAATTATCATTCTGAAACGGGCGCCCACATCTGCTTGTCAAAGCCAACAATGTAATATATGACTTTTCGCGCCCTATACTTATGTAACAAAAAAAAAAGAAAGTGGCGAGAAGTATTGTGCTGGCCACAACAGATTTTTTTTTTTTTTTTTTTTTTATACCCAAAACAATATTTCATGCTACCTTCATCGACAATTTAAATATTAATTTACATTGTAAAAATATTTTTCAACAAGATACAACTTAATTTTGGATTTATTTATATATATTTTTTAATGATATTACGTCTTTGAAAATTGGTGACAAATTAACTACGTGAATTTAGAAAATCTTGAAATTTTTAATGAAAAATTCTGACATTATACATCTATGTACATAATTACTAATTATCATTCTGAAACGGGCGCCCACATCTGCTTGTCAAAGCCAACAATGTAATATATGACTTTTCGCGCCCTATACTTATGTAACAAAAAAAAAAGAAAGTGGCGAGAAGTATTGTGCTGGCCACAACAGATTTTTTTTTTTTTTTTTTTATACCCAAAACAATATTTCATGCTACCTTCATCGACAATTTAAATATTAATTTACATTGTAAAAATATTTTTCAACAAGATACAACTTAATTTTGGATTTATTTATATATATTTTTTAATGATATTACGTCTTTGAAAATTGGTGACAAATTAACTACGTGAATTTAGAAAATCTTGAAATTTTTAATGAAAAATTCTGACATTATACATCTATGTACATAATTACTAATTATCATTCTGAAACGGGCGCCCACATCTGCTTGTCAAAGCCAACAATGTAATATATGACTTTTCGCGCCCTATACTTATGTAACAAAAAAAAAAGAAAGTGGCGAGAAGTATTGTGCTGGCCACAACAGATTTTTTTTTTTTTTTTTTTTTTTATACCCAAAACAATATTTCATGCTACCTTCATCGACAATTTAAATATTAATTTACATTGTAAAAATATTTTTCAACAAGATACAACTTAATTTTGGATTTATTTATATATATTTTTTAATGATATTACGTCTTTGAAAATTGGTGACAAATTAACTACGTGAATTTAGAAAATCTTGAAATTTTTAATGAAAAATTCTGACATTATACATCTATGTACATAATTACTAATTATCATTCTGAAACGGGCGCCCACATCTGCTTGTCAAAGCCAACAATGTAATATATGACTTTTCGCGCCCTATACTTATGTAACAAAAAAAAAAGAAAGTGGCGAGAAGTATTGTGCTGGCCACAACAGATTTTTTTTTTTTTTTTTTTTTTTATACCCAAAACAATATTTCATGCTACCTTCATCGACAATTTAAATATTAATTTACATTGTAAAAATATTTTTCAACAAGATACAACTTAATTTTGGATTTATTTATATATATTTTTTAATGATATTACGTCTTTGAAAATTGGTGACAAATTAACTACGTGAATTTAGAAAATCTTGAAATTTTTAATGAAAAATTCTGACATTATACATCTATGTACATAATTACTAATTATCATTCTGAAACGGGCGCCCACATCTGCTTGTCAAAGCCAACAATGTAATATATGACTTTTCGCGCCCTATACTTATGTAACAAAAAAAAAAGAAAGTGGCGAGAAGTATTGTGCTGGCCACAACAGATTTTTTTTTTTTTTTTTTTTTTTATACCCAAAACAATATTTCATGCTACCTTCATCGACAATTTAAATATTAATTTACATTGTAAAAATATTTTTCAACAAGATACAACTTAATTTTGGATTTATTTATATATATTTTTTAATGATATTACGTCTTTGAAAATTGGTGACAAATTAACTACGTGAATTTAGAAAATCTTGAAATTTTTAATGAAAAATTCTGACATTATACATCTATGTACATAATTACTAATTATCATTCTGAAACGGGCGCCCACATCTGCTTGTCAAAGCCAACAATGTAATATATGACTTTTCGCGCCCTATACTTATGTAACAAAAAAAAAAGAAAGTGGCGAGAAGTATTGTGCTGGCCACAACAGATTTTTTTTTTTTTTTTTTTTTTTATACCCAAAACAATATTTCATGCTACCTTCATCGACAATTTAAATATTAATTTACATTGTAAAAATATTTTTCAACAAGATACAACTTAATTTTGGATTTATTTATATATATTTTTTAATGATATTACGTCTTTGAAAATTGGTGACAAATTAACTACGTGAATTTAGAAAATCTTGAAATTTTTAATGAAAAATTCTGACATTATACATCTATGTACATAATTACTAATTATCATTCTGAAACGGGCGCCCACATCTGCTTGTCAAAGCCAACAATGTAATATATGACTTTTCGCGCCCTATACTTATGTAACAAAAAAAAAAGAAAGTGGCGAGAAGTATTGTGCTGGCCACAACAGATTTTTTTTTTTTTTTTTTTTTTTATACCCAAAACAATATTTCATGCTACCTTCATCGACAATTTAAATATTAATTTACATTGTAAAAATATTTTTCAACAAGATACAACTTAATTTTGGATTTATTTATATATATTTTTTAATGATATTACGTCTTTGAAAATTGGTGACAAATTAACTACGTGAATTTAGAAAATCTTGAAATTTTTAATGAAAAATTCTGACATTATACATCTATGTACATAATTACTAATTATCATTCTGAAACGGGCGCCCACATCTGCTTGTCAAAGCCAACAATGTAATATATGACTTTTCGCGCCCTATACTTATGTAACAAAAAAAAAAGAAAGTGGCGAGAAGTATTGTGCTGGCCACAACAGATTTTTTTTTTTTTTTTTTTTTTATACCCAAAACAATATTTCATGCTACCTTCATCGACAATTTAAATATTAATTTACATTGTAAAAATATTTTTCAACAAGATACAACTTAATTTTGGATTTATTTATATATATTTTTTAATGATATTACGTCTTTGAAAATTGGTGACAAATTAACTACGTGAATTTAGAAAATCTTGAAATTTTTAATGAAAAATTCTGACATTATACATCTATGTACATAATTACTAATTATCATTCTGAAACGGGCGCCCACATCTGCTTGTCAAAGCCAACAATGTAATATATGACTTTTCGCGCCCTATACTTATGTAACAAAAAAAAAAGAAAGTGGCGAGAAGTATTGTGCTGGCCACAACAGATTTTTTTTTTTTTTTTTTATACCCAAAACAATATTTCATGCTACCTTCATCGACAATTTAAATATTAATTTACATTGTAAAAATATTTTTCAACAAGATACAACTTAATTTTGGATTTATTTATATATATTTTTTAATGATATTACGTCTTTGAAAATTGGTGACAAATTAACTACGTGAATTTAGAAAATCTTGAAATTTTTAATGAAAAATTCTGACATACATCTATGTACATAATTACTAATTATCATTCTGAAACGGGCGCCCACATCTGCTTGTCAAAGCCAACAATGTAATATATGACTTTTCGCGCCCTATACTTATGTAACAAAAAAAAAAGAAAGTGGCGAGAAGTATTGTGCTGGCCACAACAGATTTTTTTTTTTTTTTTTTTTTTATACCCAAAACAATATTTCATGCTACCTTCATCGACAATTTAAATATTAATTTACATTGTAAAAATATTTTTCAACAAGATACAACTTAATTTTGGATTTATTTATATATATTTTTTAATGATATTACGTCTTTGAAAATTGGTGACAAATTAACTACGTGAATTTAGAAAATCTTGAAATTTTTAATGAAAAATTCTGACATTATACATCTATGTACATAATTACTAATTATCATTCTGAAACGGGCGCCCACATCTGCTTGTCAAAGCCAACAATGTAATATATGACTTTTCGCGCCCTATACTTATGTAACAAAAAAAAAAGAAAGTGGCGAGAAGTATTGTGCTGGCCACAACAGATTTTTTTTTTTTTTTTTTTTTTATACCCAAAACAATATTTCATGCTACCTTCATCGACAATTTAAATATTAATTTACATTGTAAAAATATTTTTCAACAAGATACAACTTAATTTTGGATTTATTTATATATATTTTTTAATGATATTACGTCTTTGAAAATTGGTGACAAATTAACTACGTGAATTTAGAAAATCTTGAAATTTTTAATGAAAAATTCTGACATTATACATCTATGTACATAATTACTAATTATCATTCTGAAACGGGCGCCCACATCTGCTTGTCAAAGCCAACAATGTAATATATGACTTTTCGCGCCCTATACTTATGTAACAAAAAAAAAAGAAAGTGGCGAGAAGTATTGTGCTGGCCACAACAGATTTTTTTTTTTTTTTTTTTTTATACCCAAAACAATATTTCATGCTACCTTCATCGACAATTTAAATATTAATTTACATTGTAAAAATATTTTTCAACAAGATACAACTTAATTTTGGATTTATTTATATATATTTTTTAATGATATTACGTCTTTGAAAATTGGTGACAAATTAACTACGTGAATTTAGAAAATCTTGAAATTTTTAATGAAAAATTCTGACATTATACATCTATGTACATAATTACTAATTATCATTCTGAAACGGGCGCCCACATCTGCTTGTCAAAGCCAACAATGTAATATATGACTTTTCGCGCCCTATACTTATGTAACAAAAAAAAAAGAAAGTGGCGAGAAGTATTGTGCTGGCCACAACAGATTTTTTTTTTTTTTTTTTATACCCAAAACAATATTTCATGCTACCTTCATCGACAATTTAAATATTAATTTACATTGTAAAAATATTTTTCAACAAGATACAACTTAATTTTGGATTTATTTATATATATTTTTTAATGATATTACGTCTTTGAAAATTGGTGACAAATTAACTACGTGAATTTAGAAAATCTTGAAATTTTTAATGAAAAATTCTGACATTATACATCTATGTACATAATTACTAATTATCATTCTGAAACGGGCGCCCACATCTGCTTGTCAAAGCCAACAATGTAATATATGACTTTTCGCGCCCTATACTTATGTAACAAAAAAAAAAGAAAGTGGCGAGAAGTATTGTGCTGGCCACAACAGATTTTTTTTTTTTTTTTTTTTTTTATACCCAAAACAATATTTCATGCTACCTTCATCGACAATTTAAATATTAATTTACATTGTAAAAATATTTTTCAACAAGATACAACTTAATTTTGGATTTATTTATATATATTTTTTAATGATATTACGTCTTTGAAAATTGGTGACAAATTAACTACGTGAATTTAGAAAATCTTGAAATTTTTAATGAAAAATTCTGACATTATACATCTATGTACATAATTACTAATTATCATTCTGAAACGGGCGCCCACATCTGCTTGTCAAAGCCAACAATGTAATATATGACTTTTCGCGCCCTATACTTATGTAACAAAAAAAAAAGAAAGTGGCGAGAAGTATTGTGCTGGCCACAACAGATTTTTTTTTTTTTTTTTTTTTTTATACCCAAAACAATATTTCATGCTACCTTCATCGACAATTTAAATATTAATTTACATTGTAAAAATATTTTTCAACAAGATACAACTTAATTTTGGATTTATTTATATATATTTTTTAATGATATTACGTCTTTGAAAATTGGTGACAAATTAACTACGTGAATTTAGAAAATCTTGAAATTTTTAATGAAAAATTCTGACATTATACATCTATGTACATAATTACTAATTATCATTCTGAAACGGGCGCCCACATCTGCTTGTCAAAGCCAACAATGTAATATATGACTTTTCGCGCCCTATACTTATGTAACAAAAAAAAAAGAAAGTGGCGAGAAGTATTGTGCTGGCCACAACAGATTTTTTTTTTTTTTTTTTTTTTTATACCCAAAACAATATTTCATGCTACCTTCATCGACAATTTAAATATTAATTTACATTGTAAAAATATTTTTCAACAAGATACAACTTAATTTTGGATTTATTTATATATATTTTTTAATGATATTACGTCTTTGAAAATTGGTGACAAATTAACTACGTGAATTTAGAAAATCTTGAAATTTTTAATGAAAAATTCTGACATTATACATCTATGTACATAATTACTATTTATCATTCTGAAACGGGCGCCCACATCTGCTTGTCAAAGCCAACAATGTAATATATGACTTTTCGCGCCCTATACTTATGTAACAAAAAAAAAAGAAAGTGGCGAGAAGTATTGTGCTGGCCACAACAGATTTTTTTTTTTTTTTTTTTTTTTTATACCCAAAACAATATTTCATGCTACCTTCATCGACAATTTAAATATTAATTTACATTGTAAAAATATTTTTCAACAAGATACAACTTAATTTTGGATTTATTTATATATATTTTTTAATGATATTACGTCTTTGAAAATTGGTGACAAATTAACTACGTGAATTTAGAAAATCTTGAAATTTTTAATGAAAAATTCTGACATTATACATCTATGTACATAATTACTAATTATCATTCTGAAACGGGCGCCCACATCTGCTTGTCAAAGCCAACAATGTAATATATGACTTTTCGCGCCCTATACTTATGTAACAAAAAAAAAAGAAAGTGGCGAGAAGTATTGTGCTGGCCACAACAGATTTTTTTTTTTTTTTTTTTTTTTATACCCAAAACAATATTTCATGCTACCTTCATCGACAATTTAAATATTAATTTACATTGTAAAAATATTTTTCAACAAGATACAACTTAATTTTGGATTTATTTATATATATTTTTTAATGATATTACGTCTTTGAAAATTGGTGACAAATTAACTACGTGAATTTAGAAAATCTTGAAATTTTTAATGAAAAATTCTGACATTATACATCTATGTACATAATTACTAATTATCATTCTGAAACGGGCGCCCACATCTGCTTGTCAAAGCCAACAATGTAATATATGACTTTTCGCGCCCTATACTTATGTAACAAAAAAAAAAGAAAGTGGCGAGAAGTATTGTGCTGGCCACAACAGATTTTTTTTTTTTTTTTTTTTTTATACCCAAAACAATATTTCATGCTACCTTCATCGACAATTTAAATATTAATTTACATTGTAAAAATATTTTTCAACAAGATACAACTTAATTTTGGATTTATTTATATATATTTTTTAATGATATTACGTCTTTGAAAATTGGTGACAAATTAACTACGTGAATTTAGAAAATCTTGAAATTTTTAATGAAAAATTCTGACATTATACATCTATGTACATAATTACTAATTATCATTCTGAAACGGGCGCCCACATCTGCTTGTCAAAGCCAACAATGTAATATATGACTTTTCGCGCCCTATACTTATGTAACAAAAAAAAAAGAAAGTGGCGAGAAGTATTGTGCTGGCCACAACAGATTTTTTTTTTTTTTTTTTTTTTTATACCCAAAACAATATTTCATGCTACCTTCATCGACAATTTAAATATTAATTTACATTGTAAAAATATTTTTCAACAAGATACAACTTAATTTTGGATTTATTTATATATATATATTTTTTAATGATATTACGTCTTTGAAAATTGGTGACAAATTAACTACGTGAATTTAGAAAATCTTGAAATTTTTAATGAAAAATTCTGACATTATACATCTATGTACATAATTACTAATTATCATTCTGAAACGGGCGCCCACATCTGCTTGTCAAAGCCAACAATGTAATATATGACTTTTCGCGCCCAATACTTATGTAACAAAAAAAAAAGAAAGTGGCGAGAAGTATTGTGCTGGCCACAACAGATTTTTTTTTTTTTTTTTTTTTTTATACCCAAAACAATATTTCATGCTACCTTCATCGACAATTTAAATATTAATTTACATTGTAAAAATATTTTTCAACAAGATACAACTTAATTTTGGATTTATTTATATATATTTTTTAATGATATTACGTCTTTGAAAATTGGTGACAAATTAACTACGTGAATTTAGAAAATCTTGAAATTTTTAATGAAAAATTCTGACATTATACATCTATGTACATAATTACTAATTATCATTCTGAAACGGGCGCCCACATCTGCTTGTCAAAGCCAACAATGTAATATATGACTTTTCGCGCCCTATACTTATGTAACAAAAAAAAAAGAAAGTGGCGAGAAGTATTGTGCTGGCCACAACAGATTTTTTTTTTTTTTTTTTTTTTTATACCCAAAACAATATTTCATGCTACCTTCATCGACAATTTAAATATTAATTTACATTGTAAAAATATTTTTCAACAAGATACAACTTAATTTTGGATTTATTTATATATATTTTTTAATGATATTACGTCTTTGAAAATTGGTGACAAATTAACTACGTGAATTTAGAAAATCTTGAAATTTTTAATGAAAAATTCTGACATTATACATCTATGTACATAATTACTAATTATCATTCTGAAACGGGCGCCCACATCTGCTTGTCAAAGCCAACAATGTAATATATGACTTTTCGCGCCCTATACTTATGTAACAAAAAAAAAAGAAAGTGGCGAGAAGTATTGTGCTGGCCACAACAGATTTTTTTTTTTTTTTTTTTTTTTATACCCAAAACAATATTTCATGCTACCTTCATCGACAATTTAAATATTAATTTACATTGTAAAAATATTTTTCAACAAGATACAACTTAATTTTGGATTTATTTATATATATATATTTTTTAATGATATTACGTCTTTGAAAATTGGTGACAAATTAACTACGTGAATTTAGAAAATCTTGAAATTTTTAATGAAAAATTCTGACATTATACATCTATGTACATAATTACTAATTATCATTCTGAAACGGGCGCCCACATCTGCTTGTCAAAGCCAACAATGTAATATATGACTTTTCGCGCCCTATACTTATGTAACAAAAAAAAAAGAAAGTGGCGAGAAGTATTGTGCTGGCCACAACAGATTTTTTTTTTTTTTTTTTTTTTTATACCCAAAACAATATTTCATGCTACCTTCATCGACAATTTAAATATTAATTTACATTGTAAAAATATTTTTCAACAAGATACAACTTAATTTTGGATTTATTTATATATATATATTTTTTAATGATATTACGTCTTTGAAAATTGGTGACAAATTAACTACGTGAATTTAGAAAATCTTGAAATTTTTAATGAAAAATTCTGACATTATACATCTATGTACATAATTACTAATTATCATTCTGAAACGGGCGCCCACATCTGCTTGTCAAAGCCAACAATGTAATATATGACTTTTCGCGCCCTATACTTATGTAACAAAAAAAAAAGAAAGTGGCGAGAAGTATTGTGCTGGCCACAACAGATTTTTTTTTTTTTTTTTTTTTTTATACCCAAAACAATATTTCATGCTACCTTCATCGACAATTTAAATATTAATTTACATTGTAAAAATATTTTTCAACAAGATACAACTTAATTTTGGATTTATTTATATATATTTTTTAATGATATTACGTCTTTGAAAATTGGTGACAAATTAACTACGTGAATTTAGAAAATCTTGAAATTTTTAATGAAAAATTCTGACATTATACATCTATGTACATAATTACTAATTATCATTCTGAAACGGGCGCCCACATCTGCTTGTCAAAGCCAACAATGTAATATATGACTTTTCGCGCCCTATACTTATGTAACAAAAAAAAAAGAAAGTGGCGAGAAGTATTGTGCTGGCCACAACAGATTTTTTTTTTTTTTTTTTTTTTTATACCCAAAACAATATTTCATGCTACCTTCATCGACAATTTAAATATTAATTTACATTGTAAAAATATTTTTCAACAAGATACAACTTAATTTTGGATTTATTTATATATATATTTTTTAATGATATTACGTCTTTGAAAATTGGTGACAAATTAACTACGTGAATTTAGAAAATCTTGAAATTTTTAATGAAAAATTCTGACATTATACATCTATGTACATAATTACTAATTATCATTCTGAAACGGGCGCCCACATCTGCTTGTCAAAGCCAACAATGTAATATATGACTTTTCGCGCCCTATACTTATGTAACAAAAAAAAAAGAAAGTGGCGAGAAGTATTGTGCTGGCCACAACAGATTTTTTTTTTTTTTTTTTTTTTTATACCCAAAACAATATTTCATGCTACCTTCATCGACAATTTAAATATTAATTTACATTGTAAAAATATTTTTCAACAAGATACAACTTAATTTTGGATTTATTTATATATATTTTTTAATGATATTACGTCTTTGAAAATTGGTGACAAATTAACTACGTGAATTTAGAAAATCTTGAAATTTTTAATGAAAAATTCTGACATTATACATCTATGTACATAATTACTAATTATCATTCTGAAACGGGCGCCCACATCTGCTTGTCAAAGCCAACAATGTAATATATGACTTTTCGCGCCCTATACTTATGTAACAAAAAAAAAAGAAAGTGGCGAGAAGTATTGTGCTGGCCACAACAGATTTTTTTTTTTTTTTTTTTTTTTATACCCAAAACAATATTTCATGCTACCTTCATCGACAATTTAAATATTAATTTACATTGTAAAAATATTTTTCAACAAGATACAACTTAATTTTGGATTTATTTATATATATTTTTTAATGATATTACGTCTTTGAAAATTGGTGACAAATTAACTACGTGAATTTAGAAAATCTTGAAATTTTTAATGAAAAATTCTGACATTATACATCTATGTACATAATTACTAATTATCATTCTGAAACGGGCGCCCACATCTGCTTGTCAAAGCCAACAATGTAATATATGACTTTTCGCGCCCTATACTTATGTAACAAAAAAAAAAGAAAGTGGCGAGAAGTATTGTGCTGGCCACAACAGATTTTTTTTTTTTTTTTTTTTTTTATACCCAAAACAATATTTCATGCTACCTTCATCGACAATTTAAATATTAATTTACATTGTAAAAATATTTTTCAACAAGATACAACTTAATTTTGGATTTATTTATATATATTTTTTAATGATATTACGTCTTTGAAAATTGGTGACAAATTAACTACGTGAATTTAGAAAATCTTGAAATTTTTAATGAAAAATTCTGACATTATACATCTATGTACATAATTACTAATTATCATTCTGAAACGGGCGCCCACATCTGCTTGTCAAAGCCAACAATGTAATATATGACTTTTCGCGCCCTATACTTATGTAACAAAAAAAAAAGAAAGTGGCGAGAAGTATTGTGCTGGCCACAACAGATTTTTTTTTTTTTTTTTTTTTTTATACCCAAAACAATATTTCATGCTACCTTCATCGACAATTTAAATATTAATTTACATTGTAAAAATATTTTTCAACAAGATACAACTTAATTTTGGATTTATTTATATATATTTTTTAATGATATTACGTCTTTGAAAATTGGTGACAAATTAACTACGTGAATTTAGAAAATCTTGAAATTTTTAATGAAAAATTCTGACATTATACATCTATGTACATAATTACTAATTATCATTCTGAAACGGGCGCCCACATCTGCTTGTCAAAGCCAACAATGTAATATATGACTTTTCGCGCCCTATACTTATGTAACAAAAAAAAAAGAAAGTGGCGAGAAGTATTGTGCTGGCCACAACAGATTTTTTTTTTTTTTTTTTTTTTTATACCCAAAACAATATTTCATGCTACCTTCATCGACAATTTAAATATTAATTTACATTGTAAAAATATTTTTCAACAAGATACAACTTAATTTTGGATTTATTTATATATATTTTTTAATGATATTACGTCTTTGAAAATTGGTGACAAATTAACTACGTGAATTTAGAAAATCTTGAAATTTTTAATGAAAAATTCTGACATTATACATCTATGTACATAATTACTAATTATCATTCTGAAACGGGCGCCCACATCTGCTTGTCAAAGCCAACAATGTAATATATGACTTTTCGCGCCCTATACTTATGTAACAAAAAAAAAAGAAAGTGGCGAGAAGTATTGTGCTGGCCACAACAGATTTTTTTTTTTTTTTTTTTTTTTATACCCAAAACAATATTTCATGCTACCTTCATCGACAATTTAAATATTAATTTACATTGTAAAAATATTTTTCAACAAGATACAACTTAATTTTGGATTTATTTATATATATTTTTTAATGATATTACGTCTTTGAAAATTGGTGACAAATTAACTACGTGAATTTAGAAAATCTTGAAATTTTTAATGAAAAATTCTGACATTATACATCTATGTACATAATTACTAATTATCATTCTGAAACGGGCGCCCACATCTGCTTGTCAAAGCCAACAATGTAATATATGACTTTTCGCGCCCTATACTTATGTAACAAAAAAAAAAGAAAGTGGCGAGAAGTATTGTGCTGGCCACAACAGATTTTTTTTTTTTTTTTTTTTTTTATACCCAAAACAATATTTCATGCTACCTTCATCGACAATTTAAATATTAATTTACATTGTAAAAATATTTTTCAACAAGATACAACTTAATTTTGGATTTATTTATATATATATATTTTTAATGATATTACGTCTTTGAAAATTGGTGACAAATTAACTACGTGAATTTAGAAAATCTTGAAATTTTTAATGAAAAATTCTGACATTATACATCTATGTACATAATTACTAATTATCATTCTGAAACGGGCGCCCACATCTGCTTGTCAAAGCCAACAATGTAATATATGACTTTTCGCGCCCTATACTTATGTAACAAAAAAAAAAGAAAGTGGCGAGAAGTATTGTGCTGGCCACAACAGATTTTTTTTTTTTTTTTTTTTTTTATACCCAAAACAATATTTCATGCTACCTTCATCGACAATTTAAATATTAATTTACATTGTAAAAATATTTTTCAACAAGATACAACTTAATTTTGGATTTATTTATATATATATTTTTTAATGATATTACGTCTTTGAAAATTGGTGACAAATTAACTACGTGAATTTAGAAAATCTTGAAATTTTTAATGAAAAATTCTGACATTATACATCTATGTACATAATTACTAATTATCATTCTGAAACGGGCGCCCACATCTGCTTGTCAAAGCCAACAATGTAATATATGACTTTTCGCGCCCTATACTTATGTAACAAAAAAAAAAGAAAGTGGCGAGAAGTATTGTGCTGGCCACAACAGATTTTTTTTTTTTTTTTTTTTTTTATACCCAAAACAATATTTCATGCTACCTTCATCGACAATTTAAATATTAATTTACATTGTAAAAATATTTTTCAACAAGATACAACTTAATTTTGGATTTATTTATATATATATATTTTTTAATGATATTACGTCTTTGAAAATTGGTGACAAATTAACTACGTGAATTTAGAAAATCTTGAAATTTTTAATGAAAAATTCTGACATTATACATCTATGTACATAATTACTAATTATCATTCTGAAACGGGCGCCCACATCTGCTTGTCAAAGCCAACAATGTAATATATGACTTTTCGCGCCCTATACTTATGTAACAAAAAAAAAAGAAAGTGGCGAGAAGTATTGTGCTGGCCACAACAGATTTTTTTTTTTTTTTTTTTTTTTATACCCAAAACAATATTTCATGCTACCTTCATCGACAATTTAAATATTAATTTACATTGTAAAAATATTTTTCAACAAGATACAACTTAATTTTGGATTTATTTATATATATTTTTTAATGATATTACGTCTTTGAAAATTGGTGACAAATTAACTACGTGAATTTAGAAAATCTTGAAATTTTTAATGAAAAATTCTGACATTATACATCTATGTACATAATTACTAATTATCATTCTGAAACGGGCGCCCACATCTGCTTGTCAAAGCCAACAATGTAATATATGACTTTTCGCGCCCTATACTTATGTAACAAAAAAAAAAGAAAGTGGCGAGAAGTATTGTGCTGGCCACAACAGATTTTTTTTTTTTTTTTTTTTTTTATACCCAAAACAATATTTCATGCTACCTTCATCGACAATTTAAATATTAATTTACATTGTAAAAATATTTTTCAACAAGATACAACTTAATTTTGGATTTATTTATATATATTTTTTAATGATATTACGTCTTTGAAAATTGGTGACAAATTAACTACGTGAATTTAGAAAATCTTGAAATTTTTAATGAAAAATTCTGACATTATACATCTATGTACATAATTACTAATTATCATTCTGAAACGGGCGCCCACATCTGCTTGTCAAAGCCAACAATGTAATATATGACTTTTCGCGCCCTATACTTATGTAACAAAAAAAAAAGAAAGTGGCGAGAAGTATTGTGCTGGCCACAACAGATTTTTTTTTTTTTTTTTTTTTTTATACCCAAAACAATATTTCATGCTACCTTCATCGACAATTTAAATATTAATTTACATTGTAAAAATATTTTTCAACAAGATACAACTTAATTTTGGATTTATTTATATATATATATTTTTAATGATATTACGTCTTTGAAAATTGGTGACAAATTAACTACGTGAATTTAGAAAATCTTGAAATTTTTAATGAAAAATTCTGACATTATACATCTATGTACATAATTACTAATTATCATTCTGAAACGGGCGCCCACATCTGCTTGTCAAAGCCAACAATGTAATATATGACTTTTCGCGCCCTATACTTATGTAACAAAAAAAAAAGAAAGTGGCGAGAAGTATTGTGCTGGCCACAACAGATTTTTTTTTTTTTTTTTTTTTTTATACCCAAAACAATATTTCATGCTACCTTCATCGACAATTTAAATATTAATTTACATTGTAAAAATATTTTTCAACAAGATACAACTTAATTTTGGATTTATTTATATATATATATTTTTTAATGATATTACGTCTTTGAAAATTGGTGACAAATTAACTACGTGAATTTAGAAAATCTTGAAATTTTTAATGAAAAATTCTGACATTATACATCTATGTACATAATTACTAATTATCATTCTGAAACGGGCGCCCACATCTGCTTGTCAAAGCCAACAATGTAATATATGACTTTTCGCGCCCTATACTTATGTAACAAAAAAAAAAGAAAGTGGCGAGAAGTATTGTGCTGGCCACAACAGATTTTTTTTTTTTTTTTTTTTTTTATACCCAAAACAATATTTCATGCTACCTTCATCGACAATTTAAATATTAATTTACATTGTAAAAATATTTTTCAACAAGATACAACTTAATTTTGGATTTATTTATATATATTTTTTAATGATATTACGTCTTTGAAAATTGGTGACAAATTAACTACGTGAATTTAGAAAATCTTGAAATTTTTAATGAAAAATTCTGACATTATACATCTATGTACATAATTACTAATTATCATTCTGAAACGGGCGCCCACATCTGCTTGTCAAAGCCAACAATGTAATATATGACTTTTCGCGCCCTATACTTATGTAACAAAAAAAAAAGAAAGTGGCGAGAAGTATTGTGCTGGCCACAACAGATTTTTTTTTTTTTTTTTTTTTTTATACCCAAAACAATATTTCATGCTACCTTCATCGACAATTTAAATATTAATTTACATTGTAAAAATATTTTTCAACAAGATACAACTTAATTTTGGATTTATTTATATATATTTTTTAATGATATTACGTCTTTGAAAATTGGTGACAAATTAACTACGTGAATTTAGAAAATCTTGAAATTTTTAATGAAAAATTCTGACATTATACATCTATGTACATAATTACTAATTATCATTCTGAAACGGGCGCCCACATCTGCTTGTCAAAGCCAACAATGTAATATATGACTTTTCGCGCCCTATACTTATGTAACAAAAAAAAAAGAAAGTGGCGAGAAGTATTGTGCTGGCCACAACAGATTTTTTTTTTTTTTTTTTTTTTTATACCCAAAACAATATTTCATGCTACCTTCATCGACAATTTAAATATTAATTTACATTGTAAAAATATTTTTCAACAAGATACAACTTAATTTTGGATTTATTTATATATATTTTTTAATGATATTACGTCTTTGAAAATTGGTGACAAATTAACTACGTGAATTTAGAAAATCTTGAAATTTTTAATGAAAAATTCTGACATTATACATCTATGTACATAATTACTAATTATCATTCTGAAACGGGCGCCCACATCTGCTTGTCAAAGCCAACAATGTAATATATGACTTTTCGCGCCCTATACTTATGTAACAAAAAAAAAAGAAAGTGGCGAGAAGTATTGTGCTGGCCACAACAGATTTTTTTTTTTTTTTTTTTTTTTATACCCAAAACAATATTTCATGCTACCTTCATCGACAATTTAAATATTAATTTACATTGTAAAAATATTTTTCAACAAGATACAACTTAATTTTGGATTTATTTATATATATTTTTTAATGATATTACGTCTTTGAAAATTGGTGACAAATTAACTACGTGAATTTAGAAAATCTTGAAATTTTTAATGAAAAATTCTGACATTATACATCTATGTACATAATTACTAATTATCATTCTGAAACGGGCGCCCACATCTGCTTGTCAAAGCCAACAATGTAATATATGACTTTTCGCGCCCTATACTTATGTAACAAAAAAAAAAGAAAGTGGCGAGAAGTATTGTGCTGGCCACAACAGATTTTTTTTTTTTTTTTTTTTTTTATACCCAAAACAATATTTCATGCTACCTTCATCGACAATTTAAATATTAATTTACATTGTAAAAATATTTTTCAACAAGATACAACTTAATTTTGGATTTATTTATATATATTTTTTAATGATATTACGTCTTTGAAAATTGGTGACAAATTAACTACGTGAATTTAGAAAATCTTGAAATTTTTAATGAAAAATTCTGACATTATACATCTATGTACATAATTACTAATTATCATTCTGAAACGGGCGCCCACATCTGCTTGTCAAAGCCAACAATGTAATATATGACTTTTCGCGCCCTATACTTATGTAACAAAAAAAAAAGAAAGTGGCGAGAAGTATTGTGCTGGCCACAACAGATTTTTTTTTTTTTTTTTTTTTTTATACCCAAAACAATATTTCATGCTACCTTCATCGACAATTTAAATATTAATTTACATTGTAAAAATATTTTTCAACAAGATACAACTTAATTTTGGATTTATTTATATATATTTTTTAATGATATTACGTCTTTGAAAATTGGTGACAAATTAACTACGTGAATTTAGAAAATCTTGAAATTTTTAATGAAAAATTCTGACATTATACATCTATGTACATAATTACTAATTATCATTCTGAAACGGGCGCCCACATCTGCTTGTCAAAGCCAACAATGTAATATATGACTTTTCGCGCCCTATACTTATGTAACAAAAAAAAAAGAAAGTGGCGAGAAGTATTGTGCTGGCCACAACAGATTTTTTTTTTTTTTTTTTTTTTTATACCCAAAACAATATTTCATGCTACCTTCATCGACAATTTAAATATTAATTTACATTGTAAAAATATTTTTCAACAAGATACAACTTAATTTTGGATTTATTTATATATATTTTTTAATGATATTACGTCTTTGAAAATTGGTGACAAATTAACTACGTGAATTTAGAAAATCTTGAAATTTTTAATGAAAAATTCTGACATTATACATCTATGTACATAATTACTAATTATCATTCTGAAACGGGCGCCCACATCTGCTTGTCAAAGCCAACAATGTAATATATGACTTTTCGCGCCCTATACTTATGTAACAAAAAAAAAAGAAAGTGGCGAGAAGTATTGTGCTGGCCACAACAGATTTTTTTTTTTTTTTTTTTATACCCAAAACAATATTTCATGCTACCTTCATCGACAATTTAAATATTAATTTACATTGTAAAAATATTTTTCAACAAGATACAACTTAATTTTGGATTTATTTATATATATTTTTTAATGATATTACGTCTTTGAAAATTGGTGACAAATTAACTACGTGAATTTAGAAAATCTTGAAATTTTTAATGAAAAATTCTGACATTATACATCTATGTACATAATTACTAATTATCATTCTGAAACGGGCGCCCACATCTGCTTGTCAAAGCCAACAATGTAATATATGACTTTTCGCGCCCTATACTTATGTAACAAAAAAAAAAGAAAGTGGCGAGAAGTATTGTGCTGGCCACAACAGATTTTTTTTTTTTTTTTTTTTTTTATACCCAAAACAATATTTCATGCTACCTTCATCGACAATTTAAATATTAATTTACATTGTAAAAATATTTTTCAACAAGATACAACTTAATTTTGGATTTATTTATATATATTTTTTAATGATATTACGTCTTTGAAAATTGGTGACAAATTAACTACGTGAATTTAGAAAATCTTGAAATTTTTAATGAAAAATTCTGACATTATACATCTATGTACATAATTACTAATTATCATTCTGAAACGGGCGCCCACATCTGCTTGTCAAAGCCAACAATGTAATATATGACTTTTCGCGCCCTATACTTATGTAACAAAAAAAAAAGAAAGTGGCGAGAAGTATTGTGCTGGCCACAACAGATTTTTTTTTTTTTTTTTTTTTTATACCCAAAACAATATTTCATGCTACCTTCATCGACAATTTAAATATTAATTTACATTGTAAAAATATTTTTCAACAAGATACAACTTAATTTTGGATTTATTTATATATATTTTTTAATGATATTACGTCTTTGAAAATTGGTGACAAATTAACTACGTGAATTTAGAAAATCTTGAAATTTTTAATGAAAAATTCTGACATTATACATCTATGTACATAATTACTAATTATCATTCTGAAACGGGCGCCCACATCTGCTTGTCAAAGCCAACAATGTAATATATGACTTTTCGCGCCCTATACTTATGTAACAAAAAAAAAAGAAAGTGGCGAGAAGTATTGTGCTGGCCACAACAGATTTTTTTTTTTTTTTTTTTTTTTTATACCCAAAACAATATTTCATGCTACCTTCATCGACAATTTAAATATTAATTTACATTGTAAAAATATTTTTCAACAAGATACAACTTAATTTTGGATTTATTTATATATATTTTTTAATGATATTACGTCTTTGAAAATTGGTGACAAATTAACTACGTGAATTTAGAAAATCTTGAAATTTTTAATGAAAAATTCTGACATTATACATCTATGTACATAATTACTAATTATCATTCTGAAACGGGCGCCCACATCTGCTTGTCAAAGCCAACAATGTAATATATGACTTTTCGCGCCCTATACTTATGTAACAAAAAAAAAAGAAAGTGGCGAGAAGTATTGTGCTGGCCACAACAGATTTTTTTTTTTTTTTTTTTTTTTATACCCAAAACAATATTTCATGCTACCTTCATCGACAATTTAAATATTAATTTACATTGTAAAAATATTTTTCAACAAGATACAACTTAATTTTGGATTTATTTATATATATATTTTTTAATGATATTACGTCTTTGAAAATTGGTGACAAATTAACTACGTGAATTTAGAAAATCTTGAAATTTTTAATGAAAAATTCTGACATTATACATCTATGTACATAATTACTAATTATCATTCTGAAACGGGCGCCCACATCTGCTTGTCAAAGCCAACAATGTAATATATGACTTTTCGCGCCCTATACTTATGTAACAAAAAAAAAAGAAAGTGGCGAGAAGTATTGTGCTGGCCACAACAGATTTTTTTTTTTTTTTTTTTTTTTATACCCAAAACAATATTTCATGCTACCTTCATCGACAATTTAAATATTAATTTACATTGTAAAAATATTTTTCAACAAGATACAACTTAATTTTGGATTTATTTATATATATTTTTTAATGATATTACGTCTTTGAAAATTGGTGACAAATTAACTACGTGAATTTAGAAAATCTTGAAATTTTTAATGAAAAATTCTGACATTATACATCTATGTACATAATTACTAATTATCATTCTGAAACGGGCGCCCACATCTGCTTGTCAAAGCCAACAATGTAATATATGACTTTTCGCGCCCTATACTTATGTAACAAAAAAAAAAGAAAGTGGCGAGAAGTATTGTGCTGGCCACAACAGATTTTTTTTTTTTTTTTTTTTTTTATACCCAAAACAATATTTCATGCTACCTTCATCGACAATTTAAATATTAATTTACATTGTAAAAATATTTTTCAACAAGATACAACTTAATTTTGGATTTACTTATATATATTTTTTAATGATATTACGTCTTTGAAAATTGGTGACAAATTAACTACGTGAATTTAGAAAATCTTGAAATTTTTAATGAAAAATTCTGACATTATACATCTATGTACATAATTACTAATTATCATTCTGAAACGGGCGCCCACATCTGCTTGTCAAAGCCAACAATGTAATATATGACTTTTCGCGCCCTATACTTATGTAACAAAAAAAAAAGAAAGTGGCGAGAAGTATTGTGCTGGCCACAACAGATTTTTTTTTTTTTTTTTTTTTTTATACCCAAAACAATATTTCATGCTACCTTCATCGACAATTTAAATATTAATTTACATTGTAAAAATATTTTTCAACAAGATACAACTTAATTTTGGATTTATTTATATATATATTTTTTAATGATATTACGTCTTTGAAAATTGGTGACAAATTAACTACGTGAATTTAGAAAATCTTGAAATTTTTAATGAAAAATTCTGACATTATACATCTATGTACATAATTACTAATTATCATTCTGAAACGGGCGCCCACATCTGCTTGTCAAAGCCAACAATGTAATATATGACTTTTCGCGCCCTATACTTATGTAACAAAAAAAAAAGAAAGTGGCGAGAAGTATTGTGCTGGCCACAACAGATTTTTTTTTTTTTTTTTTTTTTTATACCCAAAACAATATTTCATGCTACCTTCATCGACAATTTAAATATTAATTTACATTGTAAAAATATTTTTCAACAAGATACAACTTAATTTTGGATTTATTTATATATATTTTTTAATGATATTACGTCTTTGAAAATTGGTGACAAATTAACTACGTGAATTTAGAAAATCTTGAAATTTTTAATGAAAAATTCTGACATTATACATCTATGTACATAATTACTAATTATCATTCTGAAACGGGCGCCCACATCTGCTTGTCAAAGCCAACAATGTAATATATGACTTTTCGCGCCCTATACTTATGTAACAAAAAAAAAAGAAAGTGGCGAGAAGTATTGTGCTGGCCACAACAGATTTTTTTTTTTTTTTTTTTTTTATACCCAAAACAATATTTCATGCTACCTTCATCGACAATTTAAATATTAATTTACATTGTAAAAATATTTTTCAACAAGATACAACTTAATTTTGGATTTATTTATATATATTTTTTAATGATATTACGTCTTTGAAAATTGGTGACAAATTAACTACGTGAATTTAGAAAATCTTGAAATTTTTAATGAAAAATTCTGACATTATACATCTATGTACATAATTACTAATTATCATTCTGAAACGGGCGCCCACATCTGCTTGTCAAAGCCAACAATGTAATATATGACTTTTCGCGCCCTATACTTATGTAACAAAAAAAAAAGAAAGTGGCGAGAAGTATTGTGCTGGCCACAACAGATTTTTTTTTTTTTTTTTATACCCAAAACAATATTTCATGCTACCTTCATCGACAATTTAAATATTAATTTACATTGTAAAAATATTTTTCAACAAGATACAACTTAATTTTGGATTTATTTATATATATTTTTTAATGATATTACGTCTTTGAAAATTGGTGACAAATTAACTACGTGAATTTAGAAAATCTTGAAATTTTTAATGAAAAATTCTGACATTATACATCTATGTACATAATTACTAATTATCATTCTGAAACGGGCGCCCACATCTGCTTGTCAAAGCCAACAATGTAATATATGACTTTTCGCGCCCTATACTTATGTAACAAAAAAAAAAGAAAGTGGCGAGAAGTATTGTGCTGGCCACAACAGATTTTTTTTTTTTTTTTTTTTTTTATACCCAAAACAATATTTCATGCTACCTTCATCGACAATTTAAATATTAATTTACATTGTAAAAATATTTTTCAACAAGATACAACTTAATTTTGGATTTATTTATATATATTTTTTAATGATATTACGTCTTTGAAAATTGGTGACAAATTAACTACGTGAATTTAGAAAATCTTGAAATTTTTAATGAAAAATTCTGACATTATACATCTATGTACATAATTACTAATTATCATTCTGAAACGGGCGCCCACATCTGCTTGTCAAAGCCAACAATGTAATATATGACTTTTCGCGCCCTATACTTATGTAACAAAAAAAAAAGAAAGTGGCGAGAAGTATTGTGCTGGCCACAACAGATTTTTTTTTTTTTTTTTTTTTTTATACCCAAAACAATATTTCATGCTACCTTCATCGACAATTTAAATATTAATTTACATTGTAAAAATATTTTTCAACAAGATACAACTTAATTTTGGATTTATTTATATATATATTTTTTAATGATATTACGTCTTTGAAAATTGGTGACAAATTAACTACGTGAATTTAGAAAATCTTGAAATTTTTAATGAAAAATTCTGACATTATACATCTATGTACATAATTACTAATTATCATTCTGAAACGGGCGCCCACATCTGCTTGTCAAAGCCAACAATGTAATATATGACTTTTCGCGCCCTATACTTATGTAACAAAAAAAAAAGAAAGTGGCGAGAAGTATTGTGCTGGCCACAACAGATTTTTTTTTTTTTTTTTTTTTTTATACCCAAAACAATATTTCATGCTACCTTCATCGACAATTTAAATATTAATTTACATTGTAAAAATATTTTTCAACAAGATACAACTTAATTTTGGATTTATTTATATATATTTTTTAATGATATTACGTCTTTGAAAATTGGTGACAAATTAACTACGTGAATTTAGAAAATCTTGAAATTTTTAATGAAAAATTCTGACATTATACATCTATGTACATAATTACTAATTATCATTCTGAAACGGGCGCCCACATCTGCTTGTCAAAGCCAACAATGTAATATATGACTTTTCGCGCCCTATACTTATGTAACAAAAAAAAAAGAAAGTGGCGAGAAGTATTGTGCTGGCCACAACAGATTTTTTTTTTTTTTTTTTTTTTTATACCCAAAACAATATTTCATGCTACCTTCATCGACAATTTAAATATTAATTTACATTGTAAAAATATTTTTCAACAAGATACAACTTAATTTTGGATTTATTTATATATATTTTTTAATGATATTACGTCTTTGAAAATTGGTGACAAATTAACTACGTGAATTTAGAAAATCTTGAAATTTTTAATGAAAAATTCTGACATTATACATCTATGTACATAATTACTAATTATCATTCTGAAACGGGCGCCCACATCTGCTTGTCAAAGCCAACAATGTAATATATGACTTTTCGCGCCCTATACTTATGTAACAAAAAAAAAAGAAAGTGGCGAGAAGTATTGTGCTGGCCACAACAGATTTTTTTTTTTTTTTTTTTTTTTATACCCAAAACAATATTTCATGCTACCTTCATCGACAATTTAAATATTAATTTACATTGTAAAAATATTTTTCAACAAGATACAACTTAATTTTGGATTTATTTATATATATTTTTTAATGATATTACGTCTTTGAAAATTGGTGACAAATTAACTACGTGAATTTAGAAAATCTTGAAATTTTTAATGAAAAATTCTGACATACATCTATGTACATAATTACTAATTATCATTCTGAAACGGGCGCCCACATCTGCTTGTCAAAGCCAACAATGTAATATATGACTTTTCGCGCCCTATACTTATGTAACAAAAAAAAAAGAAAGTGGCGAGAAGTATTGTGCTGGCCACAACAGATTTTTTTTT